>OY764962.1:107302659-108502659 GCA_963668005.1 Melieria crassipennis | reverse complement strand
GTCAATAGGCCTATCGGGTCGAGTCTACCCTTAAACAAATCTTAACCCATTGTTGGTCCAGATAAATTTTGATTTTCGAAAAATTATAAAATACGTGTCAAATTATTTTTGATTTAGAGTATTTTCAGGAAGTTCGAAATCAATATGTCTCTTAAATCACTTTTCTTAATACAACACTTTAACACATGTTTTGCCCCTTTACACCCCGAATTTAAAAAAATCACGTCTTAGCGGAGGTTCATTCTTCAAGATGTACCTACAGTTCAAATTTCATGTTTGTAGCTTCAGCGCTTTGGGCTGAGCGTTGATGAATCAATCAATCAATCAGTCAGTCAAGACAAACAATCTATGTATATAAAAATGGAGGCGGTACCACGCTCCCTTGTCCAATGCTCATAACTTTCTTCCAGTCGAATTGTGCTACTAAGTGGAAAGTTCGTACCAAGTTTCACTGATATGTGTGTGTGTGTACTGCATAACTGTTGGATCATAAAAAATGTGCCACGCCCCTTGACCAACACCGATTAAATCTCATCAGTAGAATGACGCATCTATGATGACGGTACACCAAATTTCAATGCTGTGCGGCTTACAACTCCGAAGCTATTCCATATAAAAGATTTTAGTTGTATGGGCGGAGCCACGCCCCCTTGTTAAATACGTGCCCCATTCTCTCTGTCGAAAGCTATGACTAAATGGTATGTTCGTACTAAGTTTCATTGGTGTAAGACTAACAGTTCCAAAATTATGCGGATAGTTTCGGTCAAACAAATATGCCACGCCCCTTGTCCAACGCCCATAAAATTTAAACAGTAGAATGACACATCTATGAAACCACGGTACACCAAATTTCAATGCTGTGCGACTAACAATTCGGAAGCTATTCCATTTAAAAGATTGGAGTTGTATGGGCGGTGCCACACCCCTTTGTTCAATACCCACCCCATTCCCTCGGGCGAAGGACATGATTAAATAGTAAGTTTGTACCAAATTTAATTGATGTGTGACTTATGATTCCAAAGTTATTGTCTAAAAATGTATTCTTGTGGTGCCACGCCCCGTTTTCCCGACTTTCCTTTTTTCCTAAACCTTCACGTAACAATTTCAAACAAACCCGCCGAAGGAAGTATCCAAGTTGGTCCAGTCGTGTTCAAGTTTTAAGCAGCCGAACGGACCACGATTCATTTTTATATATAGAGATAGATATTCGTTAGTTGGCTTAGTAGGTCCTATGTGGTAAGTTAGACGAATAGTTAGTTGAATAGCTAAATGAAAAGTTTGATATACTCTATCTGCACTAATACTTATTCATTGAAGAGAAAGAGTAGATAGAATCGGTGAAACGCTTCCTAAGCGCTGCACTTGAGAACAAAAGTCACTGCTTTCAGGGTTATACAACTTTCGACGATTGGTGGATGGTATGCCTCGGGATTGTTTAGGTCTAATAAGACCTCTGAGAGTAAACTAGTCTATGAAAACGCTTACAATGAGTTATTTGAAATCGTCATAGAACTGTAGGTCTCTTCCATCTATATATGAAGTCGTATACACAACATCAAATGGTTGCAGAAAGCAAGAACTTCGAACACCCTCATCGTTCTCGTGGTAGCAGAATGGATCCATCTTAACCTTATGTTAAGGTTCCTTCTTGACTGCATCTTTTTGCATCTTCTAATGACTGTAGCTTCCTTTACAATAGTCTTCAATAATATTGCACAATGCTTTTGTGTCCATGAATGAGTTAAAGTATGAAATGAAGCTAACGTGGAAGAAGCATTTTGGTTGTTTAGGGAATTTTGTCAAGCAGGAGATGTGTGCTGTGTATTAACGATATTCAATAATGACTGTCTGCCTTGCCGAAGGCTGATTAACATTAGCTACGCAAAGAAGTAGCGCCACATCAAAGCACCTGAATCGTTTGAACGTTGAGCCAGATGTTGTTTCGAACCCTGAACCTGAAAATTGTTGTTGCTCGCTCGCAAGTACCCTGTCGCACGTGCCAATCGCACTTACCTGGCAAACAACCAGCGTACCAGGCAATTGTTGCTATTTTTAGCGCAAGTCCCGTTGCACACGCCGATATTTTTGGATTTTGCTGTAAGATAAGCGCGAACGAATTATTTTTGTTGTGTTTTATAATTGTCGTCAGAACGCACGCCACTGACTGACGACTCTGCCTGAAACTATTGCCAATCTCTCGAAATTCTGTCACGGTTCACGACTGAAGCTGCTCGTCGCGGACGCGCTGTATTTATACGCTGCTCCAACGCTAACACCTCTTACCGTGTCGCCAGCTGGACGTTCGAAGGTGCGGCGGCCGAGGCAATGCAGGGTGGCGCTCACTGAATCGAGGGTGGAGATGTCACAGCTTCGTTAAGTTCATTTCTTCTTGTTTTCGCAATATTTTCGCTTATTTATTTATGAAAATGAACGGACAGACATAATGATGCGAAAGGACAATTGCGCATGTCCTTGTTAAGGCAGCGCATTTCCTTTCCATTCTTCGTTCAGTGACGACGACAGCGCTCATAGTCAGAGCAACTAAATCAGCAGGGCCAACGCGTCTACGCAACGGACATCCTCTTAGGCGCTCAGCTGATTTGCGGCCCTGGCTGCTTCGCCTCCTGCGCTGGCTCCGCGGCCAGCTGCCAGAACGTGTGACGTTGCGCCGTAGTTGCGGAATTTATGAGACCATTTCGCAGTCACTCGCAGTGGTGCCGTTGTCTGAGTTGCCAGCGGCATCCGCTCCATGACAACCATCCACCCACAGCAGCATCACCACCACAGCCACAGCCACAGTATTGGCAGTAAATTCAAATCAGGTGCGGCAATTCGGGCGCCGGCATGACTTTGTTTTCTTGCAAAATTTAAATAAACATTTTCATGTCGTCGGCCCGGACCGTCACAACTATACATACATAAATACCTACTCCATGCACCTACGTAAGTACATACTGGCGTACATCCTGTCGGCCAATGTTGACTGCGATGTATCTAATTGTGGCTCAACAAAGCAACATATGTTTATGTCTGTGTGTGTGTGTTGCGAGGATATATGAGTGGACGACGGTGTACGTGTATGTGTGCACGTGCTTGCCGCCCAACTGAGGCCGAATAACTCGCAATTTTGCGGCTTTCCAATCGGTAATCGGTGCACGTTCCGCGCGCTCTTGCGTAGGGGTCGTGAAATCGTGGTTTAAAAATAAAATTTCTAATGTCGCCTACCGCCAATTTCGCACTTGATCCACCCACCCCCACCCACGCCGCTGCCTTTATTGAATATTGCTAAAATTTCATGCGAACTAGTGTCGTGCGTCCAATGAATGGCTAAGTTGTCCTTGAGGCTGCATGCACCACGCCCCAGTCTCAGTCCCAGCCCCAGTCGCCGGCCCATTCCCACAGGAATGTCATATCGATAGTTCTGCGTTGGCCGACGCCTTGTTGCGTTCGCCGCTGCTTACTTGCTTGTTTATTCATTGGCTTTGGCTTGCCATGGCGTCGCCAGAGCCGCGGGCGCCTTTATAAATATTTACCGCCAAGCATGTGCATACTTTCACGTATGTAGGTTTCGCACATATGGACTCGTGCACACACCAAACTTCTGCGCTCGCATTTGCCTTAATTGAAGTTGACAAAGTGAACTTATTAAATTGCTGGGTAGATTTATTACCCACGTACGCGTACCGTTGGTATTAATTAATAAAGGTGCAAAATCTTTTTCGTTTTCAGGCAAGTTTCAACACTAGGCAACAATATCCAAAAGGGCATCATTTCAACTCAATGTTTAAGACAAGTTTGGGCCTAATTGAAATGTTTGGTTGAGATTATCAGAAAAATGCCCAGAATGCTTTAAAATAAATTCAATATGATGTTAAGAGATTCGAAGGGTGCTTTGCAAGGCATTTAATCGATTAACCCTAGTTAGATAACGTTATTTTTTGTACTGAAAATATAACGATACGTCTGAGAGGCGTATGCTAGTTAATATCCTTTTAACAGTGTTGTTAGAAGGAATATTGATAATTTTCTTATTGAGATCATTTATTTCATAAATTTCTGTTAACATTAAATAATTTTTAAAGTAAAACAACGTTTGTTTAGTAAAATAATAATGGAATTAAAATTGACGATTGAGAGAGAGAGAGAAAAAAAATTCAAAAGGCGTACGTCTCGCAGACGTACCTTATCTAAGCAGGGTTAATAAAGGTAGATTTCTTAAAGCTCAAAGTTAGGTTAAGTTGGGGTGGCAGGGAGAAGCTCATAAGCCAAAGAAGCCCTGTTGAATTACCATAGCTGAAGTGGTCAATGGCAAGTCATCCCTTTCCTCCTGGTGGGGAAATGTACCAATTGTGGTTCCCTTATGAAACGGACGGTGTCGTTGTTATTAATAGTCGATAGCTCAAACTAGTCAACCAGAAAAGGAATGCCGAGATGGTAAAGTCTTCTTCCCGTCCACTAATGGGACGAAAGACCCAGTTGTTATTAACTTTGTGAACAGCTCCAACTGTTTTGTGTACTTCCTATTTTTCCTGTCTGGGACAATAATATGCAACCTGTGGCTGGTCATCTACCAAACTTAAAGCCATGGGTCCGAGCTTGTTACGAAGAATATGTCAAATAATATGAGAGAATAATATGAAAAATAATCTCACATGTTATTACTTTCAATGCAGTTCAAGTCAAAGTTTTTTAATATTCATTTAACATTTTCCAATCCATTTCTGTGAGTAGAGTTTTTGATAACTGTATGGACTCATTTGACACAACTGTAAGTTTGGTTAGGTGAGGTTAGGATAGGTTACTTGCCGAAAAACACATTTGAGCCACGAATGAGGCATTTGGACACCACAAGGACATATATACATTTGATGATAAATAATAATAACAGCAACTTGATCCTTCTTAGTGCCAATCTATGACTACTCTTGGATATTGAGCGGTAGTCAAATGAAATCCGAACTTTACCAGCATTCAATACCAGCAATGTAAGCTTTTGTAGTCATTTTTCTCTACACATCGGTTCACCTAATTGAAAATTGCACAAAAGCTCGACTTTTTAGGCCCCAACTAGAAAGTTCAGGTCCAGTCAGATTCTTTATGTAGTCTTTCGGTCTTGAAAAAATTAACTGGATTTATGCTGATTTGCAACGTTTTAATGTTTAACCGCAACATATAATTTTTCACGTGACACCTTAAATACTTAAAGTATATTTTTCGTACGTCATTTTAGTTTAATTGTGAATTGATTTAAAGGTTAGGGACCGACATTTAAGGAATACATATACGGGATCATAAAAGTAAGCGCAGATTATTCTACTGCATTTTTTTACCAACTTCGCAAAGGCCCGATAAATAATAACTAGACCCGATGTATCTGCGAATGTTCGTAATTCTTAAACATTGCGCTGGACTTTATGAAAAACAAAGATTTTTATGTTTATTGGTTTAGAAATTATAAACAAATGTTTGGAAAAAATGAAGAAAAATCTAAAAAGTGACACGCTCTTTTTTGCAAAAACTCGAACTAATTTCCAAAACGGGTTGCGCATTCGAAATCAGTGATCCCTAACTATCTAGAACCGATGTCATAACCAGAAACGGCATTTTGCTGTTGATCAGTTTTACTAAAGTGCAGACATCGCTTTGACCGGTCTTTTAGCTGAAAATCTAATGTCTTTTACATTTTCGCTTTCATGTCTGTCACAACTTTGTCGCTGTTATGTTAAGTTCTCCGCTGATTCAAAGTTATAGCCAGATTTACTGCTAGTTTCTTTGTGCTGTTTTGATCTTGCTGAATCCTTTGGCCTTAAACTCTGACATCATCTGCTGCCCACAAAATTCAATATGGAGTACACACTTGGTTTAGGTTTTTTTAATTTTTATTTATTTATTTAAATATTTATGTATTGGGTGCAATTAATCATTAAATTAATTAATTTTATTATCGTTTATATAATATTCATATTCATATATTTCCATACACAGAGCATGCATTGTTGGTTGTCTTTTTGTATTTGTTTGCATTTTGAAATTTTCTCCAGTTCATGTTCATTACTATTTTCGATTTGGTTTTACTCTGTTTGTTCACCTCTCGTTTGGATTTCTTTACAACTTCTATAGGTATAATAATTTGCAATTTATTTGATCTGTGTTCATGCATTTTGAAATGTTGTCTTTGCATAAATTCTTCGTCCTCAATGTTTTTTTTTTGGTTTAAACAATTTGTTACATTTGGTTTCCACAGTTTTGTCCATTATATGTTATACGAATGCATACATACAGCAACTAGTTGCATTTACCACATCTGGGTAAGTACTGTCTGGCGAATGTCCTACGGTCAACGTCCAACGCCCCTTCGAAGTTTCACTAATTCCTAGAACGAATGCTCAGCTTCCATTGAGTACTACACGAGCAGAGGATTATGCCCGCTTGTGTGTATGTGTATGTATGTATGTATGCATAAAATTTGCTGCTACATAGGTTCCGTTGGCAATTTGCTGTCTAATTAATTTTGAAAATGCTAACATTCAATATAAGCGGTCCTAGTTTTGGCTGGACTTTTTTGCTGGTATTTGTATGTTGTCATACTCACATATTGGAACGAAAGAAACGAGTGCCAGCCATATATTGCTTTCTATAAACCGACATTCAATGCTCTAAAAATGCAACAATTGAACTGCGCTCGCCCGGGCGTCATTGAGTTGGCTGTCAATTGAGTCAATGGAGACTGCAACATTTTGCATACAAGGAACTTTTAATAATTATGGGGCTTTCCAATACTGGCAGCCAAGACCCTCACATCGGTATGCAATATGTGAGCATGCAATTTATAGATAAATATGCCAGAAGTGATTCCATGGCTCTCAATGTGCTCTTGCATTGCTTTCGAATCACACCTTTCAAGCACTTTGCTCGATGGGCGCAACAAGCTGTGCAAGTGGCAATGGTCGAGAAGAGCGCGGAAGCGGCAGCGAATACCAGTAATTGACGTTCCAAATCGACTTGCGACTTGCGCTTCCGATGAACGTTGGTCAGATTGCATTCGTCTGATTGTATTCGAACGAGTTTCTTCTAAAAGTTATATTCCCTATAGGTCAAACTTTCAAGCACAATAACTTATCTAAAACAAATGGATAACTCAAAGCCAACAAGAATCGTGTACATTATTGAATTACGAGTACATTCCACTGAGTATCGTATGCCACTAAGTATTGAAAATCAACAGATAATTTCTTCTCCTCAAAGGTGCATACATACACGGGACTATATATGTGTAAGGATAGTATGTATATATATATGCATGTGTAAAGAGAATAGGTGTATGGAGCAGCTTGAGTGGTAGACTATGGCAGGCGATACAAAGTGTATAGTCGAATCTGAGATTTCATTGTGGTGTTGTGATTGTGATTGTTGTAGGATTTACAGATTGCTCCGCAATTTGACCTGCCCGGCGGCTGTGGAACTAATTATCACAAGGAAAACGAAGCAGACAATACAGCCTCGCTCCGTTGTCGGAATAAAATTGTGTGCCACACAACGCCTAATTGCTCCACACTTCTCTTTTGTAGAATACATTTGAAACTTAATGTAACACTGTTTGGTGTAGAGGGGTTTGTCAGTTGCAGTTAACAGTATTATGCAAATATTCCACTAAATATGGTACACTTAGTAAAACTTGGTACACTTAATTTACATTCAAATTAAAAACGACCTCTTTTATATGCAATTTTTTCTAAAAATAATCGTTGAAACGTTGAAATCATTACTTATTCGATTAATATTTACCGTCTTGTTCGCACCTAATGCTGTGGTTATTCACTACACTCAATCGGATCAGTCGAACGAAGGAACAAAATTAGGCGCGCAAATGAAAAGCTTTCGAACAACACTTTAATCCTCGCATATGGAACATAAACATTTCGCTAATAAAGTTTCATAGGTACATAGATATAGATACATTAATGCATTATTGGTGTGTAACATTTACCCGACATTCGTTCGCGCTCTTGCCTCGAATTAACTTTTAACATCAATGATCTCTATTCGATTTGAGGTCCGTAACAAAAAGCAGGCTTGCTAATAAATGAACAAATACGGTCGAAATATTGTATTGACAGAGGATTAAAGCACAAATTGTTTTTGTTTTATTCTTTGGGCCGCAGTTACGGGTTTTCCCTTTTCAAGAAAGTATAGTTAACATGTTTATGCGCTTTCGACGCATTCTTTGGCTGTTGAATTTCTGCAGTTGTTGTTGTATTGATAGTAGTAGTTTTTCATATATCGCTGCTTTTAACATTTGCATTATTCGATTTGCTTTGCTTTTATGTCGTTTTTCATCGCGTTTTATTGTTTTCAATTAAATAATGCAACCATAAACAAATTTCATCAAATGTCAATATCTCAAATATTGGTAATTCATTACTCATTTAATTGTTAAGAATTAATTTGAAATAGCAATTAATTTTATTGAAGTATCGATGAAAGTACATTTGTCTCTTTAATAAGTGTGTGTGTGTGTGTGTGTGTGTGGGTATATGTGTGTTAAATGTTTACGAAATACAGCAGACATAACATTCTCGACAACACTGACACAGCTTCCACAGCCAAATGGCACAAGCGATTGTCCCGAACATGCAGCATGCGCCGGGCAAAAGGGAGACTTGGATGTCATAGTGTGGAGTTGTATTATGTATCTTACAAAAAGCTTCGGCACGTGATAGCAAGTAGTTTGTTTAACAGATTCTTAAACGAGAACAGTGAAAATATGCTAACGTGAGTCCTGACTTTAATACATAAATACTGCTACATGTTCTGCCATCTGGTTTGCCGCTTCGATTTCTTCTTGGATGCGACGTCCAGAGTGTTATGTCTGCCATTGGTTTCTTGCTGTCTGGTTTTGTTTACTTCCTTCACTTCATCGTCAACTTCTTGTTTGAGGTTAAGCCATTGTTGTTTATAATTTCTTGACTTTTTCTTATATTGTTCCAAGTAGATATTTATGTTTTGTGGTATTTTAACATAACACTCGGCCAAAGCTTTATACTGCACCATGCTGCGGCTGGTCATCGCTGGCCAATGCCGATGTGCCGGCAGCTGGCGGCTGTGCCTGTTGCGGTGGTGGTGGCGGCATGTATTGTGGATATTGTGGATATTGTGGTTGTGTTTCGCCACCTATTAATCCTAGTTTATCTGTTGCGGTGCAAAGTCATCGGGAAACATGAAAAAGAGCACAGAATTAGTAAATTGCCGAAACAGGTTGCACGAAATAATGAAGGCAATTTATAATGACACAAAGAATTACATTTTATTGACTGCTAAAATGAAAAGCGCGAAGAAATGTATATATGTACCTATATACATATGTACTTTAGAATATATGTACACATATGGACGTATCGACAGTTGAAATGATGAGTATGTATACGTTTTAATAGTAATTATTGTAGCATTGTGGAATTGGGAAGAGATCAACAAGGCAAAGGCCATATTCGACTATGGAAGCGGGAGAGGCAAATATAGACTTGTCGAAATCGTCATAAAGATTGTCAAGTCATCAATTTTGTTATTCAGTTTTTTAGTTGTTCGCTCAAGTACCTGGAATTCTCAAACGTTATACGAGGTTCTTAAAATGGGCAACTGTTATTGTAATTTTACGGCTTAAATTGAAGAATAGATTCTATTACCAAAACAGATTCTATGACCAAATTACAATTCATATTAATGATTTCCGTTATCAAAAGAGAATCAATACGATATCACAAAGATCCAGATCCAGTTTGTGGTAATTTTCGGGTTATTGGAACATTAAATAAACTTGCACGATTTCTGTTCTAATGATTTCTGTCTGATTAAGCATTTAACTGCAAATGGATCTGGATTTGTATCACTGAAAAAGTATTAGAAACGTTACTGACATGAAGGAGGAAGCATTGCTGCTAAAATTCAGCCATAATACATGCGGAACACATATGCCCCATTGGACATGAAAGTATTACATTTTTATACAATTTATGTTCTAAATTACTTGAGTTGTTGAATATTTGAAATAAATATTTCAATTTATTCGAAAAAAATGTTCAACAAGTACAGTGGTGTTTGGATATAGTGAACTATTTATTGCAAGGCCTGTTCACTGTATTTAGGTTGTTCACTAAGTATATCAAGGTCAACATTTTTGTTCAAAAACTCGTTTTATTCGCTCAAAATACACTTTTTGTTTTTTGCTTGAACATTTTTTTCTATATTTAGAGGCTCGATGTCAAAATTTGGGTGTTCACTATATAGGGGGTTCACTATACCCAGATACGACTGTAGTTTCAATTTGTCGGTTTTCTTATTTTTAGAAAAATAAACAATTAAACATGTTTGTAGTAAATAGTTTAAGTTTCGATTTGATTTTTTTATTGTTACAAGAAAGCAATTAAGTATTGACAAAAAATCGTAGAATATAGTTAAATTTTCCATTTGATTTTCTAATGGTTTGAAGAAAGCAACTAAGTATTTACAAATATCGGGAAAAAGATTACATTTTCAATTTAATTTCTAATGGTTAGAAAAAAGCAAGTAAGTATTTTTTAAGAAATTAAAAATGAAATTTTTAGTATTTTTTTTTTAATTTTATAATAAGCAAATTAAAATAATTTGTAATAAAGGGTGCACATTTACAGCAATTTTAGATAAAATCAAAATATTGCACATGCTTGTATTATGAAAAAACTTTAACGATATATGTAACTGTTGTTAGTTTGTTTTTTGTGTTGTAAAAAGTGTAATAAGTTTGTGTAGTAGTTTATTTGACTTTGTTTTGTAATTTCAGACGCTTGTTGAATTTAAATACAGTAAAACCCGCTTAAGTGGTGTACTTAAGTAGGTGAAATACTTAGGTGGGTTGAGTACTAAGTACGCAGGCTTAGTGCTCACAAATGTTGGTTACTTAAACGAGGTAAGCAATTAAGAAAAGAGGTACTAAAGCAGTTTCACTGTACTAATTAGTAAAAGTATGTAGACTTTCTTTTTTACAGTTTAATTAGAAGCAAAAACCGGTTACTTTAATGTGAGCACATTGACACTAGAATGCCTGGCCAATTCAGCCTTTCTTAAATGCCCATATGGAACCATGTTGCAAAATAGGGATAACTATTTTCATGACAATAGTTTTAATTTTTCATTTAACTAATTTGGCTTTATGAAATAGAAAAGCCATGACTGATTTTCGTTCAGAAAGCGATGCAACAAAATAATAAAAGCCCTCAATGGACTAATTTTGATTCTCTGGGATTCTAGTGTTACATAGATAATATATATTTTGCTTCGTTTTACTCGATCTTTGTTCTTCAAGTGACGCAGTAATCAGATGGTCGGTTCTAAAGCTTTCATTCTAAGCGAACATGAAAATTCTCTATGCTATAGTCGAAAACTTGTCTTGTACAAGTGTTTTTAATAAGTATTGGTATAGCTTTTATCATATCTGAATGATTGCAAAACGTGCTAGGATCTTTCATCAATGAGACGACAATTCACTGGACAAACTTTTCAGATCAAATCGATGACATCTGTGCGTTTGTAAATATTTGTATATACAATATTGTCAGCGAATACAATATTTACAACAACAAACACTTCACTAAGAAAAAGCACTTGATTTCAGTAGTCATTACACATAGAATAAACCATAGATTTATACAGATATACTCGTATACAAAACATAGTTATTATACATATGTACATACATATGTCTAAGTTGACTTTATGATTTGAACTATTTGTCACATTAAAACGTATACGAGTGCATATGTATACAGTATTGTATTGTATTGTATATGTAATATGAAAATCATAAAGACAACTTTCATATCGCAGAAAGTAGTCACAACGTCTAAAGCGTGTCTTTATAACACAAATTTGTAAAGCTTGCACCACATTATATAATTTGCAGATGAATTTTGGGCTTACGGCGCGTTGTGGGTGGTGTAGATTTGCATGTTTGTTATGTGTACGTAATTGTTTTATGCAAACTACATATATATGCAGATAAGTGGGTATGTACAAATCTTGTTATACATAGAGCAACAACATTTGTATGTAGTAGTTAATTTAAATGGTTTTTGCATTTATGCAGAGAGTTTTTATGCAGGTACAGCAACCTCGTCCGGAGGATTAATTGGTTCCAAGTTGCCGCCGATTGTGGTGGGTGTTTTTTCAATAGTTGGTTCGGGTATGGTTTCGGGTGCAAGATCGTGTGCTTTATGTGCATGTTCGTGTGTGTCAATATCGTGTGCGACACCCTGTGCAGTGTCAGATGATGATAACAGTTGCTTGTCATCTGAGCGGACGACCGGAATGATCCATGCTTCTACAAGGCAACAATTATGAGAATTTCGTGTTTTAGTATTATTCAGTGCCAATTCTTAAACGCATGCAATGTGGGTGGGGTGGGGGTGTTGACATTGATGTCAGTGTGAATGTTGGCGAGGTGCAAATATGTCTGTGCGTATGTATCCGTGAGCAGAAATTAGTAGTATCGATGTAAACTAAGTAAAATTACGATGACATAAATGTAAAAAAATATATTAAATAGAGTCTATCTTGGTGTTTATCGCATTGGTTGCGCAGACCTTTTACAGTTTAGCTGGCTAACGAATGTTTACTGCACTAAAATTTTCATTACCCATGTTTTTAGTAGCCTACTTTGAATTTAGCGTTAATGCTTTCGATGTGCAAAGTGTTTGTAATTATTTATGGTTTTACCTTTTTCGGTATAATTTAGTTTTTTTGTTACGTTGCTTGTTATTTATGTAGTTATTAGTGTAGTTAATCTTTTTCGTCTTTCTCTGCAATTTGTTGATAGGAAATTTGTGAAATTAAAGTTGTGCCAAAATTAGACATGGAATACTGAAGAGCGTATGAAAACTGAAGGCGATTTCGAATAGATTATGGCTGACCCATGACTATGAACTTCTTATTAATTACATACATAGATATGTATATGATACAGTACAAGTTTTCAGCTGGCAGTATTCAATTGATGAACGAAACCAACACAAAGCATTTGCCTTATTGAGGCCCTAACATACGGGAAAGTTCGAGTAATTTGAATATGATCAGTCTTAAACAACCTCATAATAGCTGGAATTTCATAATTCTGGAAAACAGAATTTCGAAAACTTAAAAAAAAACAACTTCAAAATCAGCTGTAATCTTTCAAGGCTTGATTTATAGAAGATCTGGTCGATTCTGATTGTGTAAAAAAATGAAGAGTATAACAAAATATTTTAAAAATATATTTAATCTGAACACATTGGGTTTGTGTGTAGATATAAAAAACTTTAAAATCAGCTGTAATCTTTCAAGGCTTGATTTATAGAAGATCTGGTCGAGTCTGAATGTGTAAAAAAATGAAGAGTATAACAAAATATTTAAAAAATATATTTAATCCGAACACATCGTGTTTGTGTGTACTACTAACTGTACATCCAATGCGGGTATAACCTGTTATTGGTTACATTAGTTATTGCCAAAGCTCCAAATTTAATACATATTTTCCATTAAAATATTTTTTGATATTGGCTTACTTTGCTCTGTTCCCTTAAAACTTAACCGTTTTCAATATTATTTGAGTTCTGGCTTAATTAGGTTATTTTCTTTAGAATGACATCAATTTCAATGAAATCGCTGTCATCAAAATTATTTATGTTTATTCCATTTTGAAGCACCTGCTGCGAGGACAGTCGCCGAACCGACTTTAGCATCAAAATTAGTCTTCAAACGTAGATTATTTTTAATATTATAGCAAACATTTTTTGTCCTAATTCAAAATTGTCAGTGCTAGTCACCCAACAAAGTAAACCACTGCACATGCAAGATCCATGTGCTTATGTATTATACTTATGTACCTATGTACGCAAACATAGTGTAGAATGACTTTATATATTCTAGAGCAGACATTTCGGAAGCTCCAAGCTTTCTGGTATCACGTTTACTCGTATTTTTGGCGTGGCAACTACGACTTGGCTGTCTGCAGCAAAACAACTGCGCGAACGAATGCAATTGTGTGCCGGTTCTGAACGACTGGGCTGGGCCTCCCGGAAGCCCAGTTTCTTTCTGTGTAAATATAGATGGACTGATGTGTGGTAGCTGGTGTAGCGAGGTGGATAGTGAGTTTCTGCTGAAGGGTTCTTCTTCTTCTTGCAATATTAACTTCAATACAGTTCATTATGGTTTGTGTATGCGGTGTTGATGTGGTAAGTTCCCGACGCGCGTTTGATTTTTCCCTAACTTGGAGAGTGTTTAAGCGGGTATTGGCGCTCATTGGCGAACAGATAATCATAACGAACTACAGGTTGGATGGAACATTCAGGGAGAAAAGCGGCCGTTGTATTTAAAGAAAATTAACTGATTATAAAATAATTACTCAAGACTTGAAATTGTTATAATATTTTCAATGGGGAGTGGAGGACATTTAAGAATACGAGGACGTTTCGGATGGTGGGGAAAGGACAAAACACACTTGCCAATTGTAAGGACTGGTTGTAACAAAACAACAGCACGTTTTACAAATCATAAAATTATACTCAACTAAACATAAAGAACAAATGATCGAACGAACGAACGCACGCACTAATCAATGAACGAACGAACGAACGGCACACACAATTCCATCAACAACTGGTAATCGATAATGGAACGCAACAACACGAGTACTGGCTAGGACACATTTCACACTCTTACGTATGTATGTACGCTTTCGGAACTTGGTTTGCGGTGCCCAACTACGAAGCGCTCTCAACACGGCATCACACAATCAAATGAACGACACATATTGCACGCAGCATGTAAGCAATTTTTGGGAAACTGAATAGCCAAATTGGTGGTTTACTTGCATCGAACCCGGTGCGGCTGATGTGGTACTGTGATGATGGGCTCAGGGGGTCTGCTATTGTCTGTTATCGGAAAAGCATGAGTTCGAATTGGTTTTATCTGATTGCTGACGGCGATCAGTGTCGCGTTTAGCGTTCGACATCAAATTTTGTATATATTTTTGCTTTGATGAGTCACATTTCTTTTCGTTTGGTGGAAGATAAATGAAACTTTTCAATTTGGTTGAGTTGAGTACGCTTCGAATTGGTCTGGTTTGATAAGTTTGCAGTTCGTCGAATGGATGGCCTTTAGCACTCGCTATGCCTTTGCGTGCGATCAAACCTGGTTATTTATATTTTTTGCGATCTGTGCGCAGTTTGCTTTTGGTATGGATTCATTCTAAGTTTTTCTTTTTTTTTAATTTACTAGCACTCTACATAAAGTAATCTATAAAAATAGGATAGAAAAATAATAGATGCTTAATTAAAAATGTTCGAAATCAATGTGGAAAATACTGAAATGTGTGAGAGAAAGTTTGGCTGATGCATTGAGAGGACTAAGCAAATGTTCGAGATTATGTTGGAACCTTTGAGCAAATGGAGGTAATGCAGTGATATTATATATTGGATGTTTATGCAGTGACATTATAAATGTGTGTCTCTAAGAGAGCTATTTAATATTATTCTTGAAAAAATCAAAATATTGAAAACATCTCTTTTGTCGGCTTGGGCTTTAAATGATCCCTCTTGCATCAAAGTAGTCATAATTCTCTGTACAGTTGAGTTTTGCTACGCGCAAAGTTTAAAATCGGCCACTTACTTGCAATGATGCCAACGACCACGAGCCCAATCACGCCCATTATGATCATCATCTATGCGAAAGAGAAAGGATAAACACATTTAAATGGGCGCAATGGGTGTTGAGAGAGAGAGGTTTTGGTCGCACGGTACCTTCAAGTTTTGCAACCAGAATTTTCGTTTTAGTTTGCCGGCCTGCTGCTCAAATTGCGAAGCACCCTGCTGTAAGGCATCAGCTCGATCATCCAATTCGGATAGTTTTTGATCTCTCTCAAGCACTTTCTCCACATTTGTCCGCATTATGTCGACGACCTGAGTGGCAAATTGCACAATCATTTTAATCCTTTCCATCAATGTAAATCATTTCGGTTGTGTTACCTCATCGACTTGTGCCTGTGTCTGTTGCAGTCGCTTTTGTGCCGCAATCTGCTGCGGATTGCGTGGTCCACCGACGATCTCGCCATCGCCGCCCTCACCGGCTGGTGCTCCGTCAGCTGGGGGTGCATCGGCAGCTGGTGCTGGGTCCGCCCTTTCAAAGTTTTCAATAGAAACAAATAATTAATACGTTTGACTTACTTGTGTTGAAAATAAGTTTATTTTAATTATAATAATGATTCTAAATGCAAATCTAAAATTAGTTCAAAATGTTTGAAGGCAACACACAACACTTGACATTTACTGATCTACATTTTCTTGCTAGCGTTGGTTTTCGAATACTTTGCGAGTACGAGGCAATGAACATTTTTCAGTTGACTTACTGTTCCTTGTTTTTGTCTTTCTTGCCCATTGTATTTTACTTAAGTTTCAGGTTTTTGTTGCTGTTTTGTAAGCGCTTTTTAACAAACATAAAATAAAATAACTAATTATTTATTGATTCTTGATAGCCCAGTGTACTAGATTATATTAAATATGATTATTTTTGGTTGTAATTACTTTAATAAATAAAAAGAATTAAGTATTAGACGGAAATTTATAACCGTAATACTTGTTTGTTTTAATTGTTTGACTCAAACTTATATTCTTTCGAAGCAAAACCTGTATCGAATTAATAAGAGCTATCTCAGTCAAGGTGACTAAGGTCCAGCTTTTCGCAACTTTGTACATGATTGGAAAAACCTAAAGTGTTATTCTGTTTGGAAAGAGAAGAATTAAAGTTGTTCATGGATTATTGTGCGTTGTTGACTGCTAATTGGCCAGTTGCCAAAGCAAAAGCTTTTATGTTAGTAGAGAGGGGGTTTTAACATATCAGACTCTGACTTCTAATCTATCCATTAACAATTGGGCCACAATAGTAGCCAAACCATATTTCGATTGTAATTCGTATAAGCTAACTACTAATGGAAAAAATATAAACAAACATGCAAACAATCATTATATAGAAAATAGAGTTCATTCGCCCTATTGTCATTTGTAACGCATAAGTGACAATTCTGAAGGGATCGATTTTGCATGTGTAAACAAATACACGCAAATCCTACAGCTGGTACTCTTGAAATTCCTTCACAAATAATTGGCACGGCTGTTAATGTTTCGCACGAATCGTCATAAATAAAAATAGATAATTAAATTGACCATATATTGTACCTAAAGGTTAAAAGTCAGGATTATAAAGAGACAGAGCTGAGCTGCAGCTCAAGCCGCATCAGGTATAATCCAATACTAACTTGGCTTCAAACTTTATAAAGTAATTTATAACTGATTTTGTCAGATCGTCTACAAAATAATTAATGTAACGTAATGAAAGTCAAGGAATATATATGTATAAGTATATAAATAAATATACATATATATATCATAAGAATACCTATACCGTGTTCACATTCAAGTTGTTAGACTTGGGCTTACGATATGTAAAGTAAGTTTTTCGAAGCAAAAACTGTTTCGAATTTATGAAAGATATTTCACAGTTTCACTTCAGGACTACACAATATTATAGGATAATAGTTTTATTTTAGTTTTTAGGTTTTTTTCTTTACTATAATCTGTGGTTCCATAGTAAATTTGTTTAAAATAAAACGCAATGCTTCATTTGCAAACCAGCAAACGGACAAGAATCAGTTGGGTCGATAGACAGATGGGCGAAAGTGCCAGAAAATTGTCTCCTTTATCTGTCAGTAATATAAATGAGAACACCAGATTACCAGATACTACTAATAAAGATCTCGGATGGCATTTCAGTGCGCCTGTAGGTATGCAAACTTTTGTATTTTTTAAGAAATACTTCCAATTACTGAAAGCCAATTATTTACGCTATGGCTCTTGAAATCGTGTAATGGATTTTAGTTAGTCAGCCAAAGCGCGCAAATTGATTTCTAATTAATCTTCCCGCAAATGAGTCAGTAAATTGCCATAATGCAATGCATTAGTGGGAGTGTCATTTTTTCGTCTGTCAAAATTTCCCAACATTTCCGCAAAGTTGGTTCAACAAAATAGGCCATACGAACCGAAATTGAATTTGAAAACACCAACAATAACAAAATAAAACAAAAACCGAGTACATTTAAACAGCAAAATTATTAAACAATAAAATCAATATGGCCACTCACATTTCGCTACGGTGCTGTGTGTTGTTTTTGTTGATTTATGCCGGAATGGGAGCAGCAGTGGTAGCTGTTGTTGTTGTTATTTTTGCTCTTAGTGGTGCGGCGGGAGTGGGAGGGGCCGTGCGCTCAACTCGAACACAATTGCGAGGACCTGCTGCTGGTTGGTGCCACTCAGCGTTTGGCTGTGCGCTTCTGCGTCCTTGCTGCTTCGACTGGCTAACAAAGAGTGCGCACGACACAATGCTCGAGGGCCTCGTTGGTTGGCGCTGCCGCTGACGGTGACGGTGACTGTGACGACGACGGTATGCCCACTGATGTTCGCTCGACGGGGGACGCGGGATGGGTGCACTGCTGTGGTGTTGGCGTACGCGAGCTGGCACGAACGTTCGAAGCACGTCGTCGTCGCCCTCAATGAAGTCCGAAGCGAATTTGGATTTTCACAGCGCGCCACACACGCACGAACGCACAACACGGTCGCGCTGGAGAGCGATTTTCGACCACTGCTGCTGCTGCACTACGCTTCGTGGAATGACTCGCAGAATTGGTCGGTGCCTGCCTGCCTGCGTCTTCTGCTTTCTAGGCTTCAGCTATTTTGTACGGCGTTTGAAATTTTGCGGTGCAGCATTTCACAATTCGCAATTTGCAAAACACATTCGGCATTTCCATTGGAAAATTAAGATTTAAGCAAAAATAGAAAAACAAGTATTTAATTTAAATTTTCAGCCCAATAAGTGAAATTTCAAGCAAACATTTATAATGTCTCTACACTTTAGAACAATTTTCCAATTTTTCTGCGTGTAGTAATTTGCTCTTCTAGATTTCGAAATTTCTTTAATCGTTCAAGTCGCTGCCAATTGAAAACGTGCAATCTCATAATTAAATTGTTTGACACCGTCACAATTTGCATATTATGAAAAATCAATGAATATTTTTTAGCATCACTACCAACAGCAGCAGCACTTTTGCCACCTTCACTCGGCCAGAACGCAATTCAATCTTTGCACACAAATTCAACGCTTTTCGCGTAGCTATTCGAAAGAATTTCCTATTTTCTGTGCGTTTTCAAGTGCTGCTGCAATTTTCCCAATAGTTCTCAATTTTCACTCTAATGAAATGTAATTTTTAATATTTTATTGCTGGAGTACCATATTTGCACTTACGGTAAAATTTTTGTAACTGCGAAAACTTTTTCACTGCTGCAAGCTCTTCACCGTTATACCTACGTACAGACTCGACTTTTCGAAAAGCCGAAGTAGCCAGTAGCTATGATTTGGCCGAAAGAGCGTAAAGCCGTTGTCATTGGCGTGAATGTGATGGCTCCTGCGTTTCGTTCGGGCTCGGTATATAGCATTGTTTCGTTCTGAGAGGCTATCGAAGCGCAGACGCACAACTAAATTCGTTTAAGGGAGAGTCCATGTCAGTGTCAATATGAATGAACATTTGAAGGGCTTCAAGCGGATTGAGCAAGTGGAGCGCCAAGAGGACAAAGTCGAATTGGGGACAAGCGGAAATGTGGCGAGTAGGAGTTTTAGAACAAAGACAAGAATGCGACACCAAAAAGAAATTAGTTTTGTTAGTTTGCAAGAAAATAACATTGTTGGAATCTGTGCAACCTTCAATTTATTTAGGTAATGTAAAGTTTTAGAAATGTAAAGTGTACATTTACATTTGTGTGTAAATGTAAATGTGTAAGTGTGTAAGTTTAAATCCAAGCCTAAAATATTTAGTTGCGTATTTTTGATCTGGTCCAATGGTTGTAAAAGTTTTCTTGTTAAACTCTACGATCAGAGAACTATAAATTTCAATATGCGAAAATGAGTGAAATGTTGTTGAACTAAATTTAAATTAGTTTAGCAGAAAGCCCTGGCAACAAGTGATCCACTATTTATTTATTTATCCCAATATCTATGTTACTTATCTCCAAAATATTTTTTTTTATTATTATTTTTATTATTATTTTTTTTATTTATTATAAATATTTGCTATAAATGTTTATTTCGTTTTTTAATAATTTTTAGGACTTGCAATGATTTTTTTTAATATTTGTATGTGCAACTCTTCGTGTTGGTGAACTAAATTTAAATTAGTTTAGCAGAAAGTCCTGGCAACAAATGATCCACTATTTATTTATTTATCCCAATATCTACTTATCTCTAAAATATTTTGTTTATTATTTTAATTGTAGTTAAAAATATTCTTAAATAATAACTTTTTTTACAGAAATATTTGCTATAAATGTTTATTTCGGTTTTTAATCATTTTTAGGACTTGCAATGATTTTTTTTTATATTTGCATGTGCAACTCTTCGTAATTGACGTGTTTCGTTACTCTTTTGATAGTAGAGCTCGAAGACAAGACTTCGAAAAAACGGAAGCGGAAACTCAAACGCTCTAATACCCACCTTTGTATAAATATCTTAACCCTTTCGGTAAGGCTTTTCAGAGCGATTGCACAAACCTTATATTCGACTTTTCGCAGATCCTTTTTAGTTTGAGTTTATAATACAAATTCCGAATTTCAGGGTCAACTGAACATGCCATTGTCCCTGCAATAGCGAAAGGGTTAAGGTTATGGATTTTTTGCAGCATCTTTAATTCTTTTCAATCTCACTTTCCAATTGGATTCAAATTCCTAGTTTATGATCGTAAAGTTACGATATGTGCCTATTATACTATTTGACTAAATTGTGAATAGTCTTCTGAGAAGAAGAAGCAGCAGCGCAACACAAAAGTAAACATGAGCCTACAAAACGAGGCAAGTTCTCAGGAACCAACCGGAAAGGAGGATCAAAGGCGCCCACAATTTGGAAATCGCTTTCTGACCGGCGATGCTGACGTTTTCACGCAAAATGCTTGGTAAATATTTGCATTTGGGCCGGTGCATTGTTCGGAACTTGCCACGCCGCATACTGTCAGATTGGGAGCACACACGTTACAGGCGCAAACCAGCTGGTGGCGGTCGGTTTCTGAAAGATGCGCACGCAGTCTTTCAGTTTAATGCTTGGTTTGTTTACATAAAAATCTTAAGCTAATTCAAACCTATTTTCGCAATTTTCCTTTTGCAGGGACAATGTGGAGTGGGACGAAGAGCAGGAGCGCCAAGCCATGGAGGCAGTGCTGAAGAATTCAACCAAGAAAATGACACCTGAAGAAAGCGAAAAGTTCCAACGCGACGCTGACAAATTTTGGGATTCTTTCTATGATGTGCATCAGAATAGATTTTTTAAGGATCGCCATTGGCTCTTCACCGAATTTCCCGAGTTGGCGCCGAAAGAAGGCGCTGAGCTGGAGCGGCCTCGCAGCATTTTCGAAATGGGCTGCGGTGTGGGAAACACCATACTGCCCATATTGAAATACAGTCGCGAACCCCAATTGAAGGTGTACGGCTGCGATTTCTCGGCGCGTGCCATTGAGATTCTGCGCACCGATTCGCAATTCGATGCGAAGCGTTGTGAGGTTTTCGTCATGGATGCCACGTGTGATGTGTGGTCAGTGCCGTTTGCAGAAAACTCTGTGGACATAATTGTGTTGATTTTCGTATTGTCGGCCATTGAGCCGGCAAAGATGCAGCAGGTGGCGAATAATTGTTTTCGTTATTTGCGGCCTGGCGGCGTGGTGCTCTTTCGTGACTACGGACGCTATGATTTGGCGCAGCTGCGCTTTAAGACTGGCAAATGCTTGGAGGAGAACTTGTATGTGCGCGGCGATGGTACAATGGTGTACTTCTTTACGCAGCAGGAAGTGCGCGATCTGTTCACGAAGGCGGGGCTAGTGGAGGAGCAGAGCACCGTGGATAGGCGGCTGCAAGTGAATCGGGGGCGTATGTTGAAAATGTACCGAGTCTGGATACAGACCAGGCTGAGAAAGCCCTTGGAAGTAACGTGACATTAAGAAATTGCTGTTGAATTTC
Organism: Melieria crassipennis; assembly: GCA_963668005.1. Classification (NCBI taxonomy): domain Eukaryota; kingdom Metazoa; phylum Arthropoda; class Insecta; order Diptera; family Ulidiidae; genus Melieria; species Melieria crassipennis. The sequence continues at coordinate 108,480,553 of OY764962.1, read as the reverse complement.
TATATAGTTGAGAAGAAGAACTCAAGTAGTAAAGTTTAATGTTTGCACATCTAACGAACTTGAAAGTTTTTATTATGTATTTTAAAACTGCTATCAATGAGTTGAGTATTTTTTTGCAATGGCTTCTAATTGCTTAAAGGAAACAATTTTATAGATTGTAATGGACATATGTGATTATTGTACAATAATATTGAATTGTCACGATTTTGAGAGATTTAATTTCCATAAATTTTGTATCAAAATAAGCAACATCAGGACTTGTTTGAAAAGTAGTGTGCCCATGAAATTTGTATTGAGCATTCAATTATAAGATATACGTAGGGAATATATAAAGCCTATATATACATACATATATTATAACTTCCGGTGAACAAAAACTTTGTTTTACTCAAAATAATTGAGCCCAAAATAGTTGTATTGAACATATATGATTCAGATAAATTCAATTCAATATATGAAATTAATTTCTTACTCAACTAGACCGTTAGTACATCACACAGTATAATACGTGACACGCCCTTAAAGAAGTAAAGCATTTGATTTCGATACTTTATGTGATACAACGCCCTGTGGACTACAGACTGCTGTTGGTCTGATAAATTCACCACACAGGGCATGGACACAATGTGCCAATGTCCGTTGAGATGCACACATATCATTCAATTGATTAAATAAATATTTGCTTATTGTTTAATCAGCAAACAGCAGACAAATATTTTTGGAACAATTTCCCCAAATAAATTTTGAAATATATTTGCTTGGCACTTCTCAAATTCACCACCAGTTGAACAGAAATATTCACCAAAACAGGGCGGCGAATGCTAGTCGGGTTGCATGCGAGCGGCACATTCGGTGTTGACTGGCGTTTTGCAGCGCAGTGTCGTCAGTGAATCAGTTTTCGAGCGAATAACGAGGTAAACGGGGTATGGCACGGCACGGCAAGCTGTCGTCTGCGCTATTGTTTGCATAAAAAATTTCCATGGATATTTCTGCATTTTTTCTGCATAAACAAATTGTGGTCGCGCAGCAGTTGAGGGTAGATAAAAGTGTTTGAAATTTGTTGTCGTTATTTTTTTGCAACGTTAAAACGCAGCTCGGCTGGCGGGTGTGTGAGTGTGTGCGAAAAAAGAGGTGCGAAGCAAACGAGGAGAAAATAACAAAAGTGCAAAAAGAAAATCTGCTATTGCAGCAGCAGCGGAGTAGCGCCGATTCGATCCAGTTCATCAACTTTGCGCAATTTCGCGACGCAATGGGAAAATGGGCAGGAATTTGTGTGAGGGCCGGGATTTTTGAGGTTGCGCGATGAGATAACGACGTTCGCGGAGTAGGCGTCCTTGTGCGCCTCGACGGTGTTGCACATTCAGCAGCGGACAGTGGACGTGCTGTGCTGCAGTGTGTCCCAATTCGCTTGGCCAGCAGTCCGTACGAAAAAGTGGAATGTGTGCTACTTTCGGTGCAGTTGCTTTGCGCTCGGAACATAGTCGACTTCAAGAAAATAATGTGAAAAAAATGAATGAAGAAAATAAAATAGATTCGGATTCGGCAGCTGTAGCCAAGAAATTCGTAGTGTATTCCGCATTTTTGTATTGTTTTTCTTTGAAATAGAATTCAAAGTTGGCAGAAAGATGCAAAATTGAAGTGAAATAGTGCAAGCCGGCGAAGAAATCGCAGAAATACGAGAGAAATTTGAAAAGCAAGAAATTGAAAATTTGAAAATTTACCGTGGAAACGAAACGCGAAACCACACTGCAACAAATTCCAAATAAAAATGCAATTGTGAACTTCGTTTATATAAATATAAAAGTGCTATTCTGTACATATAAAATAGAATAAATAGCCACACAACAACACTTGTCAACAGCAACAATAACAGCAGTGCAACAACAATAACGGGCGAAGAAATAAGCACGCTCTAGTGAGCGTACTAGGGGTGTGCGCGGCACGGTGGAACGAAAGCAGCGCTTTTCCATTATTTTCATTTAATTTTTTTTATTTATTCTCCATTTGATTGCTTGACGTCAGCAGCGCCAGCCGGTTGTGCTTGTGCGTTTTGACCACGTTTCTGATGGCAATTTTTCTGGCTCGAGGATCCATTGGCCACTACGCTTTGTTAGCTGCATTTAACGTGGCTTCCTGCTTCACACGCTGCTTCTCTAGTGTGTATAATAATAACAACAACACTGGCAAGAACAACAACAGACACAATAGTCGCCATGCATTGAGAGCGTGTGAAGCAATGCGCCGAGTGCACAGTGTGACCAGATTCGCCAACCGCAATTGGGCTACTTTCAAGTCTGTGATTTTCAATACGTTTGGCTTTTGCATTAATTTTGCTGCTAAAAGTAAATAATACCTAGCAATAGTTGTTGTAATTAAACATAAATTAGTTACGGTCAGACTAAATGATATATAAAAATTTTACAAAATAGCTAAAAGTTTTTGTAAAATTTTTTTTGTTTCACATGAAAAATATAAATCAAATAACTAACTATTACAATAAAAAAGTTATAATGCAGTAAATTTTCAAAAGTTCGCGACGTTGGTCACACTGTTAACAAAATTGAATTGGAATTCGAATTGTCTCTTACCTGCGCTGCGCCGCGTTTTACCTGCCTGCATTCGTAGTGCCGGCTTCTCGCCCCCACCAAACAATGCGTTCGGTTACCACTTCCTTATCCGCGCTGCTGCCATTAATCACGCTGCCACCTTTTCGGTTACAGTCGAAATCGTCTTTATAGCATTTTTCGTGTATTTCCACTTCCAGCATTAAGTGCAATCGCCTTGCAACCGCATTTTCTTTCGGTGGTCGTTCCCACCACTGAGCTGAACTGAACTCAAAACTTACCACTACCATAAAGTTACCACCAAACACCGAACAACAGACAAAATCTACAACACCACCAAATCAAAATCTACTAACCGCAACTTTTGGATAGCAGAGCATTTTCTTTGTGGATTACCTGTGCTCGGATTTCATATAAAAAATCGCAAAACTGGCGGAGGAGGCAGCAGAAAATTCCAACAAAATGAGTTGGGGTACTGAACTATGGGTGAGTGCTCAAATGAAAAGTTACCGTTGTACTGCTCTTACATTTGTTCAAGACTACAGACCAAATATTGTTTTAAAATTTTAATTGCTTGAGTGGATTTTGCTGATGAATTGATTTAAATGATTTTTATTTAATTCTTTAATGAAGATTCCACCAGCGGCATTCAATGCAATGAAAACTTAGGTTCTGAATGAAAATTACTGAACTTTAACTGTGCAAAAATATATCTAGTCATAAAAACCTGCCAATGGTTACAGCTGACCTCTTCCCAGGCGCCTCTGTTTTGGCTTTCAGATTGTAATTTTGAAAAAGGCTACAAGAAGGTCTTTTATAAGAAAGAAAAAGTGTTCTAGTGTTTGCCAAGTTGTGCAGAATCAAAAACTATATGATTCGATTCTTTGGATACCTTTTAGTTTTGTTTTTATTAGAACTTCAAGTTCCATAAAAAGATTTATGTTCATTAAATGAATTGAAATGAAAGACATTTGAGGGAATAGGTAATACTTCAGATCCGAACCAACAACTCTTTGCTTTCGAGTTTGTTGCACTTGTCATTGTGTCCATTTGCCAGGAAACCTTTTTCTACACAATTTACAAATATCCCAATTACGATTTTCACACATATTTTGTTTTATGCAAGTCGAAGCAGCCTTTAAAGGCCAACTCTTACCATTTACGAATGTTTAAGATTTGTGAATTTATTTTTAAAGAACATGTTAAAGCAAAAAATTAAGCCATGTCCATTTGAAGCCAACGCAAAACTTCAAATGACACTTTTGACGTGACGCAAAAATAAGTTGTTAATGTCCAGAAAAGTGAACTAAAAGAGAAAGAGAAATAAACATTAGTAAACTGACAAGCGTAGTGAATGCGCATACGTCCAGCTCATGTTACTGGGATTTATTTGGCTATGAAAGTGAGCAGAAAATTTATTTTAATTAACTTTTTCAAAGTGAATGAGAATGTTTTCTGCTGTTTAAATGCCCATACAAACAGAGTCTACGTCAAAGGATATAATTTTAAATTTGTACGATTTATTACATTAATATTTTTTGACAAGTTAAGATAAAATGTTGATAGTTAAATGGCCTGTCTCAAGATTTGTGTCCACTCGTCGGTTACTGATTTATGATCCGACCGATTTATTACCATGTTCGAAGGGGTTGAAACATCGTAACGAAATTTGACATTTTTTTGTCTCGATCTACCACAAAAAATTGATCAAAACATAGGCGTGGTTCGCCTAGTAAAAAATATGAAATTGTTGACATAAGGTCCATCATGATCACTGAGTGCATAGTCGTTGTTGTTGGAGAGCAGTTTTTATCTCCCATCTGCAGACATTCCTGGGGCGAGGTGTTATATGCATAGACCCCATGACACAGTGTCCACGCCTCACAATCCTATTGAAATGTGCATATACGACGCACTTCGATGAATGTTATCAAATTTACATTGATAAAGCTGTTGCCAGTCGCTTTAGGCAGTTTAGTTATTTAAGTACGCGTATCATAGTATGCGCCGCGGAATTTTTATATCAGCTCAAGGCTTAAGCCCATTACGCTGGCTTCTTTTGAATTGAGTGCCGATTCTGAGTAGCCACCACTCCTTACCTCACCACACCACACCTCGGCAGACCACTTCCCTCGTAAGTACGCGACGCCAGCCAAATGAAGCGGCATTTATTTCACGTTCCAAATGAAATACACAAATTGGTTAATAACTCGCCGCGGAGCCAATGTTAATGGCCATTATTGATGACGCGTCGCCTGCGAACCGGCAAAATGTGTTCAAAGGCAGCATGACCCATCCAGTTGAATGTATGCGTGTCTACTGTGTGGTGTGTGAGTGTGTCTGTGAGCTTGTGTGTGAGAATCCCCCAACCAAATGCTCAGACGCTGTAAAGCCACTAAGAAAATTAAACTGCGGGAAAAGACAAAAATCCCTAGTTGGCTTACAGAACGCTCAACTGACCGGGCCAAGTTGCGCCTGTGTGTGTGTGTGTGTAAGAGTTGGTCGATTGCGCGGCTACGAGCTGTGCTTGTGGCTTTGGCTCTGGGTACGCGGGCACTTTTAGTCTGCTTGTGCCGGCCGATTCAGTTGCCACTTCGATTCGTGGTTGTTTGGCTCATTTGTCGCTAAACTGGTTTTGCGGCTTTTATGTAAATTGTTTGCCATATGAGTCGTGCTTGTTGCCACTTTTTATGTTGCTGTCGCTGTCTGCGTCATTGTTGTTGTTGGTCAAATTATATTTGGCGTGTTCTCTGTTGGGCCTTTTGATTTATACATTTTTTACTTTTTCGTTAGCTGTTTGCTGTTTCTGTTCGCTGTTCATTATTATTTACATTTCTATGTATTTTGTTTTCAAAAATCAGATTCTTCAGCTCGCTTTTAAGTGGACCGTTAAACGCGAGTTTCTCTGTGTTTGTATTCGATTTGACCAGATTTGGTTTTTGTTGCGATTTTTCGCTCACACCGCTGACACTGACACACCCGCACATTTTCCACATTCCATTTTGTTGTCCCTCCTTTGATTGCCACCACCCCTACCAGCAATGCCCCGCACCCTGTAAGAGTCTCACCCCTGTGCAGTGGTGTTCGTTTTGCACTCAACTTGTCGCACACCGGCGCGCGTCACACGAACCGGCACAGCCCAGCTGGTGGTTTTATTACGTTCGCCGTGCTTCCGGGCAGCGCTGGCATTGTGACATGTCGTCGGGGGTAGTTTGCTGGCGGCAGATTCGTCGTCACACCGCCAGCTGTGTGTACGTTGCGGTGTCTGTGACTCATTTCGCCGCTGTTCCTGTGCGCTGCAGCTTGGCGCGTCTAGACTGTCTGCCAGTCTCCGTCGAATGAAGTGTCTTCCTGGGTTCTCCGCCATACTAAACTCGTATTTAATTACCATTTCCCTATCGTCCCGTCCACTTAGTGGTTATTGGTTTAGGCTTCATTAGCCGTTGCGGGTGTGCATAGGAAAAATGCTGCATGTGAATAATTTCTGCTTGGAATCAATATAGATTTGTGACCCAATCAGAACGAATGAAATTGTATTAGTAAATATACAACATATCGCCTAAATTTTGTCTGCTACTGTCTTAATTCTTTTGGTTTTGCAACGATAGTTGTATTGTATTTTCTATAACTCAGTTGAAATTTGCATGTTTTGTTTTTATAGTATCAAGTAAAATAAATGATCAACATATACATATATAAAACTTTAGACTTTAAATGCCATTATTCGACTTGGTTGTTAGAAGTCCACAAAATTAAAGTTACTAAAGAGTTACAAACGCCTAACACATCTAACATTCAGAGCCACCACAAATAAGGAGGACGTCCAGTGTTTAGAGAAACTAAAGTGTTTTCGAAAAGATTAGTATTAAAAGAGCTATGCAACTTTTCTAGTACGCTGCAATTTAAGTTAATCTGATTTGATATGATAATTTGATATGATAATATGATAATTTTTAGGGAAATTTGCCAAAAACACGTAAAAAAGACATATTTTTTAAAGAAATCAACTTGGTAGGAGTGGTACATTTGGTTTGAACTGTAAGATATTTCTTGAGAATCTTAATAGACATTTGTGATTGTATGGTAAAACTTTATCTCATTCAAATCTTACTTCTTTAATCTTGAACTAAAAATCGAGCAAAATTTAAATTTTGTAGTTAAAAGCCATTTTCTGAATAAAAATTATAACTACTCACGTTTCATCTGTGACAATAGTTGGCCGAGAGTAATATTGAGTTAATTCTTCTGTTAGTTATTTCTTTCTGTTCTCATTGCGTATTCTTACAAGGCAATTGAAACGTGAGGACATGAATGGCGACACAGCAGGTTTCTTCTTAACTTTCGCTATTTTGTTGCACCCAATCAAATAATTTTTTAAATTTATCTTTCAACTTTCTTTGTTGACTTTAATTCAAATTCAACCTTTAAACTTTGATTAACCCTTTCGCTGTTTTGTTGCCATATGGCAACATGATACTTTGTGGACGTCTGCATCCTCTATGGTTGCAAGAATACATTTTTTTGTTGGTCTTTAGAATAGTTTGAAGTTTCAGGAAAAATACGAAATTAATAAACTGAATATTTAAGTTTAAAGAAGAGAAGTATACACGTTTTTTAATGGTATATTTTGACATAGTAAAGGAAGAAGAAGCAGACAAAATTGTAGAACTTTTGAATTTGACGTTTTCTTTCAATTTCAATACTTTTTTTTTTAATTTTGATTGAAGTAAATGAAGAAATATTTTAATTTTCGTTATGTGTAAAAAGTTTAATGTTTAAGTAATTATTACAGCCACAACGATGTGGTTGCTCTCATAGAAAAACACTCTAAAATACAGGGTCCGAGTATAAACAATAAAAAATTTCTTATGGAATATTGCTAATATAACCCTATAGCTATAGAAGCCTAAGACGTAAAATTTAAAATTTTAACTTTCCCCAGTAAAAACTTGTAGCGAAAGGGTTAATTTGCTTCGGCCCAATTAATTTTAATGAGTTGAAACATAAGCCAAATTGTTGTGGGTTTAAACTCCAGTTAAACATTAAGTGTTGAAATCAAAAAAATTTGTTTGTCCTAAGCGTTCTTGCTCATTAAAAGAACCTTCTCCAGTGATTTCACTGGGGGCAACAAGGATGAAGCAAAAATCTAGGCCTTGCTCACACAGGAAAAGTACTTTCACTTGTTTTACTCAGCTTTATCCAAAGATCGAAGAGTTTGAATCTGAAGTTCGTAGCGATCCAATTTACAAAAGTGATAGTAAATTGGACTTCGGAATGGCTGTCGAGTGAAAATGTTTATATCGTTGCAAGCTTCTCACTCAACCTAACCTATAATTTTCTTAACTTTGGCTATCCATAACTTAGAGTTTTGATGTGCTTGGAACATTTGTAATACTTTTTTTTGGGGTAACGTTTACTTTATCACAATTTAACTAGCGTTTAGTTCGTATTCATTTCATTTTGAAAATTTAGTTGCAACTTAATGACACCACTGATATCACTTGCAAGGATCGTTGGTGTCACTTACATACTTAAAAAATGTATATGGTTAATCGGGTTGTGTTTAGAGATTTCAGAATCATGGTTTTAAAAATAAATTGTTTAACCCTTTCGACCCCAAAGTTGTCTGAGAGCAGCTTCACCTATTTGTCATCTTATAGCAAAAGCTACGATTGATTTATGGGTTTAATATAACTAGGCACCAACAAATTAATATTTTTAGAAGTGAATTCAAAGCAAATTACAAAAATTTTACTGTTATGCCCAAAATAATTTCCAATAATTTGCAGCGATATCAGCGAAAGTTTGTCTTCTTGAAGTCTACGAATTGGGCGCGTTTGATCAAAACCCTGTTTCTTTAATAATGGTTAAATAAAATCAAAAAGTGATAATTTTGTATTTTGCCATAAAAATTAAATACATTTTCTGTAATAAAAAAATATTGATATACAATTCATTTAACCCTTTCAATACGACTTTTGGCCAGTGAAGATATTTCTGTATAATTGAACTAAATGTGCTGTAAATAAGTAAAAGAACATGTTTACATAATTTCAGATTTTATTTTTTTATACACAAAGAGCACGCTTACACTTCTGAACATATACCAAGTATGAATTAGTTAGGTTATGCTAACCAAAACAAGTGTTGTGAAGTACTGACTACAGACTACTGTTTAGTCCCATCCCAGCACTTTAAAAGCGAATACTTTTCGCACCAGTAATTTTTGAACATTATCTGGGACTTATATGTATATCCCCGCAGTATTGAAAGGGTTAAGCTAAAATGGTTCAAAAGTAAACTATCTCTAGAACTCTAACAAAGAGGCGTGGCAACATCAAATCTCGTGTGCACACTTAGGCAAATGTTTCATGATTTAAATACCAAAAAGTAATATCGAGACACAGGGTAATATTCGGCGTCGAAAGGGTTAAGATAACAAATATTTATATTTTCATTTAATTTGATTTCCGCACCACACAAAACTCGATGTGAAGCGCTCATATTTGAAGCCATTGATGTCGATCAAATGGTTTAAGATAATATTGAATAAAACTGCATGAATTCATGTTCCAATTCTTCTTTCCAGTTTTTCGTTACATTTCTAACCATTTCGCTAAATAGCCTTTTCTGCGTACGGCGTTCAAACCCAAATGTTTCTACGCCTCAAAAAGCAAAAGCAACGTTCGTTTTCTGTTTTAAATATAAAATTAATAATGAGAAAAAATTCTATCTATTTTCACCTGTGCAAACAAAATGTTCAAGAGAAGCAGCTCCACTCATAGATAGACGCTGCACTAAATGAGTGAGAATAACAGAGAAAGGCAATTTTGTTTTGCATGGCGTACGGCGAGGAAGACGTAGACAGCAAATGCAAATTTGCATAAATAATTAACATGCGTTTTAATGTGAATTTAATATTGCAGAAATACGCGCACAAAGCGAAGCGCGCAAAAATTTCACGTTCGCGTTAAGCGGCCACTTTGGGCAAACAACAGAAACGACAGAGCGCAGCACAAGAGCGAACGCAAACATCACATGTGACATGCAAGCCGACAGTCGAAAAACTACACAAAGTTAATACGAAATAGTAATGATAAGTCGCATGAAGTGGTGGCAGGTAAAACGACGGTTAATTTGAATTTGCATAGAGTGTGCGAAGCGATGAGGCGAATGGACGGACGGCTGGATGGTTGGATGGGCAGACGGTTGGACAGTATCTGTGTGTGTGCTGTATGAGCGTGAAGCGCTGTTATTGAAATGGCTTATGATTTTCTACTACGGTTAAGCTCAAATAGGCGTGGATAAGCGGGTCAGTGGTGGCTTTAAGTGAAATGAAATTTAATGAAATGCATTGAAATCGAAAGAAACAACTGAATGAATTCGGCTTTCTACCGAACGTAGTAACTATGTAGTGTGCGCATTCGGACCCCTACGGCGACCAGCCGCTATCGATTTTCACTTTAATTTAAGCGGATTTGATTTCTCGCTGTTAGAATTAAGCGGCAGCTTGTTGTTGTTTTTAATTTTTGCTTGACTTGACTTCAGCCCAGTCGAATTGCCAAATAGAGCAAGTAAAAGTGAATTCAGTCGTCAAGTCATTGTTGTTGGCAATCATAACCATTGCGCATGCGCGCATACTGCAGTGCAATGTGTGCGCATGCGCCGCCATTCCACTAACAGCCGAACAAATACTCAACATATCTTCCCCTTTTTTTCACATGACATTCGTGCGCCTGCACACTCGGTAGCGATTCGAGTTAAGAATCATTTAAATGCTGGCGACAAACGCCAACAGTAAACACTTAAAGCGTCCGTCCGCGCCAAAGACCGTCGTGCAGTGTCTTATCAATTTGTCAGCGGGCAGCCGCAGCCGTTTGGCATTGTTTGGAAAAAACATAAACAATTGACGCAGACGGCAATTGTGCGTTATGTTCAATACCGAAAATGGAAAATTAATTTTTTTCCACAATGACTGCGCAATGACTATGTGATTGCTTTTTCGTGCTATTGTAATTTGTTGTCAGTGCGTTTGCCGCCGCCATCGCCTGGCCGTCATTTGACAGGCGGCAGTGGCGCAAAGACGCCCTGCCCATCGCCATTCTGCACTGCAATCGTGAGTGTTAATTTGTTGGCGCGAAGTGAGTGGAATTTTTTTATTTTATCTTCTTTCTTTCTATCTTTCTTCATCGAAGTCATTCGGCTTTGATTTTTCTGTTTTCAGATTTTCTTTGGAAAAAGCATTTTTAATGCGTAGGCAGCACTGAAAGATCGCCTTTCACACTTGGCTGCTGTCAATGCGGCGCATTTTTATTCGCCGCACCGCGTAATCCATTTTTGTGCGTTCTTGATCTTGAAATGTGGCAATTGCGCAATATTGGCGGTATTCACGAGCTGCAACTGCCTTAGCATAACTGTAAATATTGCCTAAGTAAGAAATTACATTTTTGGCATTCTTTTCATTTGTTCAAATAATCTTTGAGTGAATTTGGCGCGCACTTTTGTCAGGTGCAGGGTTACAAGGACCTTTTATAGATAACAAGAAATCAGTTGCCTATATAGACTTATTTTGATTTTTAAAGTAAAAAATATGCTTCCAACCCCATCTGGATGTGATTTTAACATTAGTAGAAAATTCTGTCCTTGTCTTATAAGCCATTAGAGAAGATCATTAGAGAGATCAACGAAGTCGCAGTTTATAACACTCTTTTATACAACAAATCTAATGATTGCCATTTCGGTAGAAGTGATGCCACACTATTAAAAACCTTACCATTTATTGTGAATATCTTTATTGCGAATTGTATTGAGTGAGTTTGAGTCATAATGTAATAAAATCGAAGCGCTCGACTGAGTAAAATAATTAATTTCAAAGCATTCGAGTGTACATAGTCTTCTTAGCTACTCCAATGTTTTATTGAAAATCTTAGATTTTTCGATTTGCTTTCGAAGCCCATTGTTAACTGAAGGTTGCAATAATGGTAGCCTCAAGTACAATAAAACACTTTGTTACGCTTAGTTTAGTAGTTTATTTTTGGTTGTTCAACAATGGATATGTTGAAATGTTGAAATGTCTGCCTGTTGGCCGATGTGGTTCAATTAATTGGCTTTGCCAAATTATGTTCAAACCACTTCCTACTCTCGGCAAATTGTATTTTTTCCGCTCGGTAAATCGCCAAAGTTTCATAAATGAAACCCATTAGCATGGAATTGTTGCAATTAATATGTAACGGTATCTAACCGTTCCTTAACTTGACAGTTTTCAAGTTTGACAAGCCTCTGCTGTCGACTGATTGCCGATCAAACGATGCGGAACCACAACCAGAGGTTCAGAATGTAAATTTCATATGAATTTTTGCGTAGGTGGCATTCACGATATGTTTCAATACTTTAACAGACTAACAGATTAGTACGGTGCAAATTAATGCTTTACATTGTTATTTTTTTTTTTTTTTTTTTTCCCACTATGTAAATTACACAGTGTACAGGGCATCCAGTGTACTTTTGTGTATATATTTTTTCAGAATCAGCGATCTGTGAATAATTCTAAGTAGATCGTGGATATTGAAGGAGCTACAGTTTTTGCCTGAGAAATTGTAGACACATGTAATCCTGTAGCTTTGAACATGATTCCAAAGATTCCCGTAAAATCAAATAAAAGAGTTTAGAGAAAATTTTCTTGTAACAAAAGTGTTGTATTTTGTGTAAAATTTGCTCTCTTGCCTAAGAATTTGCCATAGCTCGAGAACAGTGTGACCAAAAACTTCGAAAAAGAGGCGAAAACCTAGACAAGATTTCTAAGTTACTTAACTCTTTACCGGGCGACGATCTGCCCGAAAAGTTCTCTACAGGCGCTTCAGTTTTGCGCGCTCCTTCACCAGTTGGTCACACTCAGAAAATTTTTACAAATTTATTAATTTGTAACAGACGCGTTTATCATATTTATGAGTTCATCAGCTTTTTTCAAAACAACATTTCTTTAACCTTTTCAATACAAATTTATTACCTATAACACTGAAATCTTAAAATATAGATTTAAATAAAATGTGTTTTGAACCCTCACTTGTTGAGGATCGATTTGTCCCATGTTTAAAGTTTTTACCACTGAATTTCAATCATTGTTATCTCATTTGAATTAAGGTTTGCGCACGATGAAATTAGTGCACAAATAAATTCAAATTACTTCTGAACTAGTTAACATATTAAAATGAAAACAACGTTTAATTAACAGAAATTTGATTCATGTTTTGATTCATCAACAAACTATTTTTTTAAATTAAGTTTTGACAAAAATTTCGATTTTTCCGAAATGCCTCGCATTGAGCTTTTTATAGGGGTTTCAGAAATTTTTTTACTTGATGGCAGCTACTTTTTGGAAAAACTATTAATGGGGTGAGCAACCTGTTTTGTGCCTTTTATGGTCCTTTTTACCAGAGCTCAATATCTTTCTACTGGTCTGAGCTCTTGGCAGTTAAGTGGATTCGCATATCTGGGTACAAGTGTTACATTATTCTTTTAGTATCACTTAACTGCTGCTTTACTGGCACGCAGCCAAATCAGGCCAAAAGAAAGTGGAATCTGCGTGCTGCTTTGTGAATGGCAAAAGTTTTTTTGCAGATACTCCTGGATATATATATCGGTGTTGATTGTCCCAGTTGTTACAAATGAACTGCTTCCTATACCACAGCTACAGATTTCCTGCCACACCAAGAACTTCTTAGGAAATTTAGACTTATGAGTCTTATACTCCTCCCGTACATTTCCTCTATGATTTACAACATAAAAATCCACACCTGGAAGCTGTGAAAGTGAGGTTTCATCGTCCATAATGCAGCCTTCAAAATTCCGTATGAAATCACGGTACAATATTTTGGCTCGCTCTTTTGCCTCACTGTTCTTCTTCGATTTTCTGTCTGAAACTTTTTGGACCTTGTATAACTTCAGCCCTTCCTTCTTCTGAACTTTTCTAACAAAATTTTCAGAGCATCCTAGTTTTTCAGCCACTTTTGTGCCTGAAGCATTTGGATTTTTTCTCAAAATTGCTATCACCTTCTTGCCCATAGCAGGGTTACTTAGCCCTTTTTGTTGCCACTTCTTTGTTTTCTACTAATAGTCAGACGTTCATTGTATACTTTAATAACAGATAAAACGGTATTTCGTGAAATCCGTGCTTTTTGAGCAATTGCTTTGAAAGTCAAACTTGGATTTTCATTGCGCAGTCTAATAATTTTTTCACGCACTTCTATTTCGCTGCTCATTTTGAAGGCAAAGACTATCGAATGATCTCAAAACTATTTCTATAAGAAAAAAAATTTTTAATTTGAACTAATAGAACAGTATGATTAAAAACGTATGCACTAATTTCATCGTGCGCAAACCTTATACTTACACTTTTCATTAGCAATATGAGCAAATGTGTTTGATTTTATTAGTTGAAGTCTATTTTCAACAGAAAACAATTGTTGCTTAAAACAAAAACTAATACAAAGGTTAAGAAAACAGACATTTTGAAAATCAAAATAGGCTAGAAAAAAGCCACAAATCCTAACCTCGAATTTTAAGATTAAGTGATACAAAAAATGACACATCTGGCTCGTGAATACCGCCATTGATGCTCTAGCTTCCCCGCTTTTGCCAAATACTAGTCGTTTATTGTATCCCTTTTTTTCAAGAGTGTCGTAGCATTCGGTCGTATTTGTCCCATTAACCCTTTCGCTACAGGTTTTTACTGGGGAAAGTTAACATTTTAAATTGTACGTGTTAAATTTACACATAAATTCTATGTGTTATATTAGCAACATTGCATAAGAAATTGTTTAATTTTTATACTCGGACCCTGTATTTTAGAGTGTTTTTCTATGAGACCAACCACATCGTTGTGGCTGTAATAATTATTTAAACATTAAACTTTTTACGCATAACGAAAATTTGAATATTTCTTCATTTACTTCAGCCAAAATTAAAAAAAAGTATCTAAAGTGAACGAAAACGTCAAATTAAAAAGTTCTCCAATTTTTTCTGCTTCTTCTTCCTTTACTATGTCAAGATATACCATTAAAAAAACGTGTATACTTCTCTTCCTTAAACTTAAATATTCAGTTTATTAATTTCGTATTTTTCCTAAAACTTCAAACTATTCTAAAGACCAACAAAAAAATGTATTCTTGAAACCATAGAGGATGCAGACGTCCACAAAGTAGCATGTTGCCATATGGCAACAAAATAGCGAAAGGGTTAACAAGTGTTCCGGATTTACCGTTTGACACTCATGCTTAGTCAGCTCATTGGCAGCAAGCTGGAAGCATTTTCTTGGCGTCACAATGGTTTTTTTCGCTGTTCTATTTAGTTTTGTGTTGGGGCCATTTAACTAATCTTGACTAATTTTCCGCATAAATGAGGTGGAAATTTCAAAGTTCGGCTTCTTTGCTGCGGCTGTGAGTGGCCGTGGAAGCGACTGTCTGTATTTGGACTTTACTTTAAGACTTTCTTTGTTTTAGCTGTTGGGACTTTTCGGAGCCAGTTGCAGAAATGGGTGAAAACAATAAAAACTACAATGCTGCAATAACAAAGCGAGCGAAGGTGCAAAGCAGTTGGGCAGCGAGAACTGCTGCGAGGTATCAATGTCATGCACAGTAATTACAAATGACACACTTTTACCGCCAGCCAGCTTCCGAAAAGCAAACAGAAATTAAAACAAAAAACAAAAACATCACCAAAGCAAAAGTGTTGCAAGTCGAGCGGGAGCCAAGTCGAGAGTGTATGACGAGAACAGAGTCAAAGACAAAGCAGTTTTTGACGTTTGTGAAGACTGCAACGTGCCGCATGCAATAGATAAGCGTAGACAGATAGACGGACAGCCAGACCGACCGGCAGTCAGTTTTGTGACGCCTGTTTCAGCTGTCGCAGCTGCTGGCTGTCTTTCTTGGCTTTCGACTTTATTGGCAAAGGCAGAGCGTCGCGACTCGGGCTTCGAGTCGTCTGCCGCCGCAGTTGTGTTGCAAGCAGCTGAACTGTAACTTTGTGCACATTATGTGGAACCCAGCAGTGGTGGTGTCGGCATTGTGCACATAATTGTCGCCATCATTGTCAGCATCTCACCACATGTTTAGCACACACACACACACATAATTGTCGCCATCATTGTCAGCATCTCACCACATGTTTAGCACACACACACACACACAAACACACACACACACACACTCACATGTGAACACATAATTCGCGCACAAAGGGCTCTCTTGTGGCACAGTGCGAAAGAACTCGCCGCCAGTCAGCCGCGCTTCAAATGATTTTTTTCATGATATAAATTTCGACTTTGCGCCTCTGACTCAC
This sequence comes from Melieria crassipennis, assembly GCA_963668005.1. Classification (NCBI taxonomy): domain Eukaryota; kingdom Metazoa; phylum Arthropoda; class Insecta; order Diptera; family Ulidiidae; genus Melieria; species Melieria crassipennis. The sequence goes on along the minus strand of OY764962.1, from coordinate 108,464,654 downwards.
GCACATTGGATGCTGTTTTTTTTTAACTATATAGACATACAAGAAATATAAATGCGAGATGAAATTAAATCAACAAACAGCTGTCGGCACTTGCCCTTCGTTCTGCAAACTTGCTGAAATTAGTTCGTTGAAAAGTGTTGTTGCAAACGTGAAAAATATTGGACCTTAATTTATTTCGACTGGAATCTAATTTTAGATTGCGCTCGAATTACAGCACCCTCACCTCTTAAGGTGGCGTTGCCAAGTTCACCCTGCATTGTGAACCCAACGAACCCTTAAATCCCACTCAATCTTAGCAAACGTGCTGCGCCAACATTTTCCTTAACGGCCTCATTATTTTCTTTAAGGTCTCCCCCTTCGAATGTCAATAATTGGCATGTGTCTGTTTGTGTGTGTGTGTGTGTGTGTGTGGTGCCATAATATGAATTTCGCATCACACTTGCCCACAGTCGCTTCAGCAAATATTGACAGTTGCCTGCTTTTTCTGATTATTGCTTTTCGCTGCTCTGCAACCCTGTTTCCGCCTCAACTTGACTGCATCGCTCAAGGCCAATACAAAGTCCTCCTCAGCGTTGGACGCAATTGCACAAGTTAATCGCAAAAACATACATAGGGGATCCCGTATATATCCACCCATTTCCTTTTTCATTTCCGCCCATCCGCCCAGGCGGACGCGGTCGCAGCACACACGCATTCAGCGCCATCTTAACGGCGTGCACAAGGATTTCCGTTGCTTGCGATTTTCTGCAGTTGTCGCCGTCGTCGCCGCCGCCGCCGTTGTAGTTGGTTGTCTGGACCACACCCTATCGCAAGCCTGGATCGATTTTCTAGTGGATGCACTCCACTAGTGGCGTTGTCGTTGTCATGACTACCCGGGAGTGCCGGCGTCTGGCAGCTCTATTCTGCTTAGCCCGCCTGCATGTCTGCATGTCGTTGTGCATGTAAAATGCTGGCTGTTGGTTTTTTCTTTCATTTTCCTTCAAAACGTTTCGCTGGCTTACTGCGCGCCCATGTACACAGCGCCGCATAGTGAACAGCGTCCTTTGGGGAATTTGCAAATATCATGATTCGGCATTGTTTTTGCTTGCGTTGCGTTTCAGCGCAGCACCCTTCAATTCAACATAGGCGGAAAATGCAATTTTCCAACTCCCACATGTGCTGCAAATGGGTTGGACCAGAAAAGCGTACATGTTGTCAACTTGATAGATGGCGCTCTGCTTCTGGTTGCGGCTTTGACTGGCAGCGTTAGTGATTTTTTGCGATATCTTAGTGCAAATTACAAGGCAATAGGAATGATACATATTTAGAATTTATAATGCAGACTTTAAATGATTTTGAAAGTGGCATTATTGATTAGTCTCCAAGTTCTTGTTATTGCAAATCATACATTGAGCTTCCAGGGCGTAATATTTTTGATGACATGTGTAAAGAAGTATCCATTTCTGATAAGCATCACCAGTTAAATTTCACAGTACAACAATTTTAAACTTTTTGTGTGCACCAGAGTAACGACCATATATTTCTGAAAGAAGACGTCATTTTGATCATTTTCTTTGAAAAAAATCAAGGTGTGAGTGATTCCCGATTTTCCCAATTTTAAGTCAAAATTTCATGAAATTTGGTTCAATGGAAACGAAGTTATTCCGTCTGAAGTGAAAGTATGTTTGTGTCATCGGTACAAAAAATGCATCTAACAAACATCCAATATTAAGTATTTTTTTCGTCTTCGTAAAATAAAAAAAAAATTATTTCCATAGTCGCAAAATAAATCGTTAAAGTTAGCCCTTTTTCAAAAAACGGACTTTCACCAGGAGAAGTTACTAAATCATGGTCGACCGATTCAGTTTCGATCCTCTTTCGACGTTTACATCTACTTCCATATCATCTTCTTCAAACAATGATTGCCGATGAAAAAAGCGTTTTGAGGACATAAAACACTCATTAGACATGCTTTTCGATTATGTAAATCGTTTTATTGAATTTTTAATTTTAATTAATTGACTGGCACGACAGCCCGCTTACGCGAGACTAAGGCCTAGCTTCCCGCAACCACCCGTGTTGTGCGTGTGAATTTGTACGCGGGTTGAAGGGACCTACAGTTTTATGCCGGTTCCGAACGGCAGGTTGGGAGCTTTTTCATAAGCAATTTTTACTCTCAGAGGTTTGCTATTTCCAGCTGAGAGGACAGCCACCGAAAGAGAAATCGAGTTTTCCCGTTATTTTTTTTTTAGGTGTTATTACAGGCAGTATTTGAACCTGAGGTTGCTGCCTTCGACTCGCGGTCCAACGCACTAACCAACTGAGCCACGGCGGCTGCAATCGTTTTATTGAGCTTGAAGAAAAACAATTAAAAAAAGTCGGGTTTTCAAAAAATGTGCTGTTATTATTTTCTTAAACGTTTAAAGGTAAAAAGACCTTTTTGCTAATGTGGCAACGTACATACCATGCATAGTGATTGAAAATGTTGAATATTTATGGGCTATGGCGGGTTCTGACACCCAAAAACCCCTTTGGTTACGCCCCTGGAGTGAGGCATATGTGGCTTAAGAGACATTTTCACATTGATATGATGAAAAGCAATAGGAATTTAAAGTCTTTTTTGAAATCATAAAAATTGTTTATTTTATTAAGAGGGCACTTCTTGTTTGGAGACCACCTGAACTATTTTTCAATGGAAAATATTTATTTTTTTAATATTCAAAATTTTTCTAAACATCTGAAGCAGAGCTAGCAATTTATGAAAAAAGTATTAAATGAAGGTTTCGTGTTAAAGGCTTTTTATTTTTTGGGGGAAGTTTTGAGAAAGTTTTGGTGTTTGAAGACCCCCCTTATTTTTTAATGAGGAATATTTTCCCAAAAAACAATATGGTATTTTTTTCAATATTTTACTCAATAGAAGCTTTTATGAAAAATTTTTCCGAAAAACATGAAAAAGGCGGGTAAGATGTGTACACAAAAAATATTCACACTTTGAATGCCAACAACTTTGTCATAGACATCAAAGCTCTAGCTCTTCAAGTTTTTATACTTTCCGTGTAAAATTCTATAGGGACCCTTCAACCTTTATGTGCAAATTACAAAAACTCAGACGTGCTGGACTATTACTTTGTTCGGCAAAAATGATCAGTATGACGTCCTCTTTCAGAAATATACGGTCGTTACTCTGTTGCAGAAATGCTGTTGTACAGTGTTTTTATAGCTATGGGTTTTCGACTTTCGAAACAGTTGAAACTTGTTACAGTTTGTATTGGCACTTCAATTGAGAACTGATGCGAAATTGAAATTGATGATATATCTGGGTATTTAAAAGAGTACCATAGGATAATTTACCACCGAAAGAAGTACGTGTTTATACGATGAGTACATGGTTGGCACGTACGATAACTTTTGAAGGAGTTGTGTATGGTAATGGCTTGTACTGGGATTTCAATTTTGAACTGTGGACAAACAAATCTGTTGAGTATAAAATCTGTGGAAAAACACATTTTGTAGAACACTATAAATTGTGGTTCAACTATTCATGAATGTGTTATGAATCATCATCGTTGATTACGTCGGATTTCTACATCCCTTAACGCGATATATGGGAATGAAAAGGGTTGCAATAGGTGGTCGAGTTTAGAACATCGTCTAAGAGGAAGGAAGAGGCAGAAAAATGCGTTGAAAATAAAAGTGGCAATATAATCTTCTCTCTAGAGATATTTACAACTGGGCCCATTGTGAATTACATATGGGTCTATCTTTCAATCTGTTTCAAAATATGACTTATTTCCGAGTTTATATATTGGAAATGTAGAAATTATAAGTTATGCTGCCAGAAGTATCTTCCATTATATCACTCTAGATCACTCGGAGACGTTATATGATGCCCGAAAATACTTATATGTTAACTTGATGTCCTTTTAATATTTTCCTGAAATCGATTTTCGAATCATGAGAATTTCTAAAGTAGTCCTCAAATGCTTTCAATAGAAACCGCTTAGCGTTAAAATATTCAAGTCTTCACAATTTGATCACAAAATCAATATCTTTGTGTATATTCCTCCAACTTACTGAAAATGCATTTCCGTGTTTTGAACTTGACGGCACATAAATTTATAATTATTCCATCACAGTGCCAGCAATATTGCCACAGCACTGCCGCCTTCGTAGTCTTCGTTTGCATTCTTGTTCTTGCATTTTTAATACGATTTAAATTGTCTGCTGTTTTGTTTTTTGCTTTTATCTTGCTACCAACATTGTCAGTCGCCAGTAGTTGCCTTTTTTTGCCGTATCGTAATTATGATTCTAGACACCGAAGAGCAAAATATTTAATATGGAGGCGTTTACCTGCAGGCTTTCAGAGTTGAAATCCTTCAGCGTGCTAATTTAATTGAAATGTAATTTCCCTCGGCGAGATCTCGCAATACGGCGGCAGTACATGAGAAATGTCTATTTCTAAAGACTGTTGTCCTCAAAGCAATGCTAAAATTGGCCTTTAAACAACTATCAATAGTGTTTTTTGTTGTAAATTTGCCTGTTGATTATCATTAGATTATCGTTTTTTATTTAATTGAAAATTCCTCTCTTTTTTTGCTTTTAAATATCTCCGATTTTAAAAGCTTCACTTAAGGCATCTGTTGCTCACTTCTCGCATAAACTGTGAATCTTTCAAAAATTGTTTTCTCAAAATTTTGTTGTGCTAATTAAAATGTTTTCTGACTTTGAAGGCAAACGCATCATCCATACATACAAACGAAACCGTGCTGTGTTGCCAACGAAATTTGCATTTCATTCCGCAGATTGCCAACTTCGTTGTCCGCCTATATATCATTCAGTCGATTGTTGTTGCGTCTCTTCGCTGCGTATGTCTGGTTTCAATAGATGGTTTCCTTTAAAAGTTGTCGGTTTTTTTTTCTGGCCGTAAAACAATCAGCCACATGTGCGACCTTAAAACTTCCTTTGTTTGTTAATGTTTATGACTAAAAATTATGGACAGCAGTGATGCGAGATTAAAAATGCAATGCATGGTCGGCCGGTTAGGTCGTCAGCATTTAAGTCGAGTGGTGGCGCCACTCAGTCAAGCCATATTAAGGCCGTTTGCTCATTTCCATTCAATTCCTTTACGAGTGTTTTTTGTTTTTTATCAGAAATTCATTTTTTATTACAAATAAAAATGAAGCAACTTTATCAGTTTTTGAGAAATTTTTGTATTTTCTTATCACTTGCTGTTGTTGCTGTGTTGTTGGTTTCTCTTTTGTTATCTAAAGTGTGTTATCGGTATTTGCGTTTTTTCCTTCCTTATGCATTCTTTGCTTCTTTAGGGACTTTTTCAGTTGACGGGTCTGATAAAATGTCAATGGAATCAATATGTTAGTGTTTTATTTGGAATTTAAAAGAGCTGAAATAAATGTTAGGCTATGGATCAGTTTCGTATTTTTTTTTAATACTGTCAAAAAGGTTAATAAAAGTTTTGCTAAAGTGGGCCTGTGGCTAGTGCGTTCGTTTATTAGATGAACGCAAGTTCAAAGTTCAACTGACCAAAATCAGAAAAACGAAACCGTATTATTTCTAATCATTTGGAGATCTCTTGTACTTCTAACGCTTTAATGTTACAAACAACTGAATCTTAGTCCACAGTCTTGTCGTTATTTATATAGTAGTATGTATTATATATAAGGGACAAACATATGTATTAAGTATATTGGATTAGTGGGTTGCTACATTAGGAAGACGCATCTGAGTATATTAAGTCGATTGTGTTGCTAGTTTTGAGATTTGGAACTAAGTTAATCTCAGCTTAATAAATCAGTTTAATCTTTTCATAAAGATTAACAGTAATTCCTCCGAATTTTTGGTCAAATAATCTACACTTTATGTGCGTTTTGCGTTTGATAAGTGTAAGCGTTCTCATCTCTGCTGCTGCTCTGTTATAAAAGTCATTAGCCTTGATAGTTCAGCGGATAGCGCGCTGACTTCTCATACCAGAGGCCCTAGTTTCGATTCCTAGCTCAGGCTGGTGAAACACTCGCCTACTTCTATCGCCATCCACATATTATTATTCTTGATGGGGATGATGCACTGCGACCTGTAGATCTAATGAGTCCAGTATCCAGGAAGAATTTTAGTATGCTTCCTACACCTCTGAATACCCAGTCCGTACCTGGTATAAGATGATCCCCCCGGTGTTTCTTTCTTTTATGCATGAGTACAGGGCACTCTCCTAGTATGTGTATTGCAGTCTCGTTTTCCTGCAAGCAGAACCTGCAATACCCGTTTTCACGGATTCCTAGTTTGGCTAGATGATAATTCAATCTGCAGTGCCCTGTTCGCATTCCCGTGATAATCCTTAGATTATTCTTTGATAGGGTCATGCAATCCTCGAATCTTTTCCTATTGTAGGACCCGATAACCATCTTGGAAAGCTCTAGATCTGGTCGATTTTCCCAGTATTGATTCCTTCTGGTTATCTCATCCTTTCTCGTTAGGATAGAAGAAGCTCCTTTTCCCAAACCACAAAAGGGTTCAGGGCCGACAAAGGGTGTGGAAGTTCCCCTCCTTGCCAGTTCGTCGGCCCATTCGATTCCTTCAATGCCAGCGTGGCCCGGAACCCAAAGTACACAGACCTGGTTGTAACGACCAAGTTCGTTTAGCTTCTCAAGGCACTCCAAAACCAGTTTCGAGGACACCTGGTAGGATCTTAGAGCCTTGATTGCCGCTTGGCTGTCGGAGAGGATAGCACAATCTTTCGGTTCCGGTGTCTCCTCGCCAGATTCAAATAAGCACACATTTCAATGGCGTATATTTCCGCGTGGAAGATAGTGGTGTGTTTTCCCGTAGGTTCCGAGTATCTTATCCTCGGCCGCTGTCCACATAAAGAAGATGAGAATTACAAGAATCGCACAAGTGCGCTCTTTGGCAGTCAATGGCAGAAACCTCCAAATGTGAAAGAAAATACTGCCACCCCTTCGGATTCGGCGTTAAACTGTAAGTCCCCTCCCTGCCTTCCCCCATCCGTTTTAAATGTGTTTTGTAACACATGTTTGAAAACACAGTGTTGCATGCACATTTCCAACGGGTGGAATTTGTCGTATCATAATGGGCCTCTTAGGCCTCCGAGTGTGTCTCTTACAGAGACAGCCACTACAATCTACCAACCATTAGTAAATCGATTGAAATTCTTAATGTGGTTACCTTTCAGACAGTGAATTCCAATGTGATCTGTTCGTAGGGAAATTAACTCTTTTGAGCAGTTGAGTTGTCAAGTGTCTGGTACAACTTGCACTTCATCCAAACTATTTTTCATTGGTTCGATGCAACGAGCTGGAATCGATAATTGGTATATACGTAGTGAGGGGTGTACGTAGCATAGCCAGATTCAACTTCATTAAATACACAAACACTTTGATGCAATCTGCAAGCTTTCACTTGATGCCCAACACACATCGCTGAGCACTACTCAGACTCGCGTAGTTCGTTAGACAAAAGCGCATACAATGGAATTTTTATTATTTCCATTTACAAATCGTGCTGAAAATCGCACGCAATTAACACCTTTCGCGTGCCAACTAACAACAAAAGCCAATTGCTAGATCTCAGCAACTACAACAACGAATTTTATTCGACATGCTCATCTCACGTGCGAATTGCAAAGTAAGCCAAACATAAACACGATTTACAAGCAAACATAGCTGCACATGCTGAGCAGCAGCTACTGATTTACGATATTTCACTCTCGTCTTTTTCTGCTATTGGCCGAATGCGGCGCCGAAAAGCATCCACAGCAATGCCACACTTGCTGACTGTCACTGTACAAAGGCCAAAGCGACGCGCCGTCGTCATTGCACATGCCAATCGAACTGCGAGTCACATAGTTAGTCGAATGCTTGGACGTTGCGCCAGACATTACACCTGTGAGTCACAAGTTCGTACAGCCAAACGTGTCCATTCTGCGATTTACTCATCGCCGCTGATGCAAATTAATCAGCCCATTGACTGTTTGCGCAGAAGTATTTCCACCTGTCTGCGTCATCGGCTGCGGTGAACTCATTTCGTCTGCTCGCAGGCCCAACGCAACGTAAAGTCGGTGGATCGGAGACTTTGCTTATCGGAATTTTTGAGCTTGCCGGCAGAGATAAGATTTGAAAAACAAAAACAAGCCTTTGTAATTTGCACTCACCGATAGCGAATGCAATTCGGAGTTGTAATATAACCGGCCGATAGTGGCCCTGTGAGTAATAACACACACATATGTACATAAGTATGAGTGTAAATGTGCACTTGGGCGCGGTTGCTGTGCGCCACCTACGTCCCTCTCTTCCATGTGTGTAAGTATGGTTGATTGTTGCAGGAATTGCAAGTTGTCGGCAGTCTTGTTAAGTTTTTTGTTTTTTTCATGCAACCTCAGCGGCATTGTGTCGGCTCAGTCGTTTCACTAGTCGACAGTGAAATACTTTTGCCATTCAGATTTTCAATTAGTTCTACTTGACGTAGCGCAAAAGTCGAGCGGAGGTCCACACAAACTGCTCGCTATGGCGCGGATATTGCAATGGATTCTAATTAAAATTTTCGATTTCAGTCAGTGTCGTTGTGGCTTTTCAGATTTCAATTTATTGATATAGTCAGACTTACATAGACACATACACATAGGTATGCCATATATGTATAGTATATAAGTATGTATATACTCCAGTGGCGCACACAGGGAGGGGTTTGGGGGTCCAAACTCCCTAAATACACAAATTGCTGGTGCAAAATATAGTTTGAAAAGGTATAGGGCTCAAAAGTTGTATGCAAACCCCCGCCTTCCCCGCTCCCCCTCCCAAAATGAAATCCTGTGTGCGCCGTTGATACGCTCCAATGCTTAGATGCTAATGTTGTGAGCAATTCGACTCGACATATTACACGTAGTCACCTTGAATGTGCACGACTGACAGATAGCTAAACGGACGGACCTACAGACGGATAGATGGCTGGCTGGTTGAACGGTGCTACAGACAGTTTAAATAATTTGATTTGATTTGCGAGATACTTCCGAGCAATAGTTTTTATTTCTACTATAGCACATTTAACATTCCATTGCCGAGCGAATGTAGTAGATTTGAATACTTAAGACTGGTTAATAATTGTTTCGAAAAGCGAAAACAAAGTTGTATGTGTCTCTCGCTTTTGTTTAATTTGTTGCGCTCATTCCTCTACTGAAAATATTTTTGTTCATATACGTGTGATGCCAGTAGTCTTGATTGTGTATTTTTGAAGTAAGATTGGCACTTAATTTTTATTCGAATGTCTATCAGACGAATAAGAATTTATATAATTGATTCTAATGTTGCTGAAATTGGGGTCTCATCTTTTTGTTGCGTCAATGATTTCTAAATGGATCTCCGTGTGGCATCGCTATGAACCCAACGTGATCTATGTGTGACCTCTTCGGCCGACCTTTTTCATTCAACATAATTTATTTCGTGCACATAAATCCATTGGTCAGTTCTTGATCATTATTTTAAATTGCATTCTTTTGTGTCACCCTGTGTGTCACCCCATGCACTTTCACTAAAACATATTACAGTCGTCTGTCTGGGTATAGTGAACACCCTATATAGTGAACACCTCGATATAGTGAACACCTACGTTTTTACATGGAGTACTCTAAATAGTGAACAATCGAAAACCTCTAAATAGTGAACAAATTTTGAAAGCAATTTCAAGCAAAAAGCAACAAAAACACAAAAAGGAATCAAAAATGAAAGAGGGTATTCCCCTAATTTGTATTTTTGCTGTTGATTGTTACAAAATATGCTGTTTCTTGACCTTAGTGGTTATGTTTTTTGTCGAATGCAAACCGATTGTGGTTGAAAGTGGGCTTCCTTATGTGTATTTAAAACTTTGTGAACGCAAGAAGCAAACGTCTGTTCGCTAATAAGCATACATTTGGGTTTTCCTACTAATTTATTTTAATTATCTCTTGAATTTATATACACAAAGTGTATTTTGAGCAAATAAAACGAGTTTTTAAACAAAAAATTTTAACCTTGATATGGTGAACAACCTCAATACTGTAAACAGGCCTTGCAATAATTAGTTCACTATATCCAGACACGACTGTATTTCAATTCATGCAGTTGCCCACTGAAATAGCTCTGGAAACTCGTATTCGCCATTCTTAACTTTAACCTTTATGTTTTAAATAAAAGTTTGCTTGTTTCTAGCTCTTTTGTTGATTTCCCCACATTTTTGTGCTAATGTCTGTGACAAGTTAATGCATAAAAAATCGCAACAACAATACCCATGTAATGATTAATAAAACAAAAAAGTCATACACTTAAATTTGCATAACAAACACACTCACACAACTGCAAACCGATGACAGTGTGGCAGCTGCATTTATTCACTGGTAATTTACTATACTTTGTAATTAAAATTGTTGTTGTATGCATTGTGAATGGGAAAATCAGCGCTATGCGACAATTGGTTGCGGTTAGTTGTTGTATGCCACAGTCATCGCTAACAGTTGCAGCAACAATTAATCTAATTGCAATTTATTTTATAATTAAAATAAATATTTACTGAACATATGTGGGAAGTTATACACAAGTCCACAAGAAAAAAAGTCCAAAACAAAAAAACATCTTCATAAAAACCTTTAATGTTTCACAAAAACTATCCAGTTTTATTTTCGTTTGATTTCGCTCTAAAGTATATTTCTTTGTTCTTAGCACAGAGCTAAGAAACATTTTTCTTCCTCTATTATTGATTGCTTGATTGATGTTGCTGATGGTTTGTTGGAATGCTAACGTTAATCTTTTATGTTGTCATATTAAGTGTATATATGAATAAATTACGTTGTCGTTTGCGTAGAAGATTCGGTATTTTAGAGCTAAAGTGAAGAATTAATTATAACTTTTGCTGCAGATATATATATTGAGAACTTTGACTGATTATATTTATGACATATGTCAATATATTTGATATAGTAGCAATATCAATGACTCTCTTAATCACTCATTAAATTATTAATTTGCTTGGAGCATGTAAACATTTTTGTTGAGCACAGTTATGGCACTTTTTCGGGCAATTGTTTAGCTTAAGTTATCGACAGCCAAATGTCGATATTAAAAATTCGCTCTTGTTCAAAGACTACGTTACAAATCACTCATCAATGTGATTTTGGGGTAGTTCAGGTCAAACTTCTGTTGATTGTGGATAGATGTCGAAGGAAACGTTATAAGTTATCGGTTGGCTCGGAAAAAGCTTCCGTGTTCTTAACCGGAGACACCTTACTGTCACGGAAACCCCACGTCACTTGATAACTTAAACTTGAACTTATTAATATACATAAGTTGGCTTCGGGATCTGGTCTAAGGCACTAATTATATGAGAATTGTGGAACTGATTCTACTAAAAAAAAAAAAATTGTATAAGGCTTATGTTGAGTGCCATAATCAATCACCATATTGCGATCAAATGGAACAGATAATTGTAGAAGGTCGAAAAAATGCTGTAACGTTTTCGTCCTGGGCCGCAGTATTAGTTCTCAGACTTGGAATATTTATAAGATTTCGGCTGTTCGTGGTAACACAGTGGGCTTTTCATCTTGCGTTAAGACGGGCAATAGACCATAGTGAAGACTTTAGATACTTACTTGCTTAACTGGCCATGATAACCAGTTACCGGGTTACGGCCTACCGGAAAAGCTCTCTCCAGGCGCCTCTGCTTTGCGTGCGCCTCCTCCAGTTGGTAACACCAAGAGAAGATAGGTCCTCCTCAACTTGGTCCTTCCATCGGAGACACGGCCTCCCTCTTCGCTGTCGACCTCCAACTACGGCATCGAACACCTTTTTCGCCTGAGCTTCATCGTACATACGGCAGACATGGCCAAGCCAGCGTAGCCGATGGATGTTAATTCTGGATGGATTTGCTACGTCCAGGATTTTATAAAACTCATACAGCTCAGACTTTGGATAACCAAATAAAATTCGAGGAAGAGAACGTGTGAAGTCAACAACAAGAACAGCAACAAAACTGCTATCCTTTCTGATCGGGCAGAACTCGATGGATCAACTTCTCGACTTAATATGATCACTAATATCTCGATTATATGATACACGTATATGTTTAATTTTTCCTAATTTTAAAGTCTCTTCCAATAAGAAAGCCAAGTTTGAGTATCAACGTAATTTTTGACATCTCAAAATACCAGAACTAATTCACTTTCGTACAAACTCTTTGAATTCCCAACAAAGTTCAGATTCTGAATGTTTGAATATTCAGTATCCACACTATCCGCATATCCAAAACCTATTTGAAGCCGAACTTTTTGCTCGAGCTAAATACATCTGCATGGGTGTGGCTGCTTTCGGTTCTTCCTTTTTGTTGCACATGTCACTTTAGCGTTTCGGTTTCATTGCTTTTAATTTAAAGCGTCATTAATTTCGCTTGCTATATTTTTTTGGCCTCTAAAATGTTGCTTTCATTTCTCCATAATTCATGTGCGCGCTTTGTTGAGTGTTTATGCTTCATGTGGCACCACGTGTGGCATGTGTCCTTTTCTTCTGCTTTACTTGGTCTCTGCTGTTTTATTTGAAATTTTTGTTCTGAGCCACAAATCACTTGTTGGTCGCACCCAACTCGCTTCTACAATATACTCGTACACGTTTCTGTTCGGAACATTTGCATTGCTTTGCACATCCCTCGGCGCAATGCATTTGCGCCCCATTTAGGCGAATTCGCATAGAACGCAATAAAATCAGCGAGTGTGCTTTGTGCGTTGCATATAGACGCACGCCTTGACATCGCCACACAACGCGTGTGCATCCTTGTAATCCCATTAAATCCCCCTTGAGGGGATAAAATGATGCATTCAGGGTACTCGGGTAGCGTGCGCCGGCCAGACGACAACGCTGTCGCCGTCTTTATGCGCGCACTGCAATGCCAAACATTTATTAAATTGACACTGGTACATTAAAGTGCGGAGTGCAGGGGCCGGGAGTTGCTTGGCAACACTGGCACCCACATTGTACTACTTGTTGTACATATATTTGTGCTTTTTCATCTATGTGCTGTCTGAGATTGTGTTGTTTTTTCGCCAAAGCGAGGAGGGAGTTGGCGCCATAATTTCTCTGACACGACACTGTGGCACACAATTTCAAGGGCAAATGTTGAACTGCGGGGGGAAAAGAGAAAAACTTGCTACAAATACATACAGATTGGCAGCTGTGAGTTGTAGACGAGTGTTGAGGGAGTGTTTCCTAAATAAAATACATTAAGTATGAATGAGCGCCACAGATGCTGGTTGGGAAAGAGCAGAGCGTAAAAGGATGTTTTTTTTTAAAAAAAAGCATTTATTGTTAATATTAAATATTTATCTCCCTTGCGTCAGCACACTTGGCGAAATTTGCCTTGAACTTTTACATTTCTTTCCTGATTTTCATATACTACCACCCTCGCCCTTGGCCATGTTCGAAAGCGATGACTAATCTGTGTGGGAGTTGACGTATGACTAGACAGTGTTGTTTACAGAGGAGGATTGCTGGCCGCAGCCGCCCACATTTCTCCATTTCAATGCTGTTATTGCCGATGAGTCATGCGTGGCAATGGGCGATTGCGGAACTTGCACCACTGCTGCCCACAGTGCCGCCACTCACTTGGCATTTCCACTCTCACTCTCCTGATCTGACCTGATCCCTCCCTCTGGTTGCGTCTATTATGTGCTTATTTGTGTAATCTTTTGCCTTTGTGCCCAGTTCACTATCCGGAATTGACAGGCCGCACACAAGAAATTCGCCGACTGTTGTAAAAAGTGCATGGAAAGTGAGACTTGTCAGTGCCAGATGCTTTCTGGATAATGCGACGAGTGGTGGGGGATATGTGAAAAGCGTTGTTCAGACTGATTGCGCTCCAATTAGGCAATTGTAATGAGCATTTGATAGATTAAAAGAGGATAAGAGGAGAAGGGGTCGATGAACGTGCAAGTGTCAGCAAGGAAATTGTCACCCAACATCAATCGGGGGGTTCAATCATTCGCTGTACAGTGTACACCAACAACCTCGGGCGCTGTTCACACATTTATTTTCGATATTTTTATATTTGTAACCACTGCCCGGGCCACACCCGTCTCAGGGTTTAGTCAACAAGAAAATTAAGTGCCTCGATTTCCTGTCGCCCGACGCGTGTTCGTTCATTATTTTTTTGTTGTTTGTTTATCATTTTGCATTTCATTATGCGCAAATGCATTTCATTATCCCTAATTTGTGTATCTTGTGCCATATGTTGGATGCGTCTCTTTACATTTTTGCCTGTTTGCTGTCCTTTCTCGTTTGGTTCCTGCGTCATATCGACTGTGTTGCCTGCTTGGCGTGGGCCATTGTAGTTTCGAGTTTATCGAAATTTCATATCTTATAGCGTTTACGTTCTTGCTTCATTTAGTTGTGTATAATTTGTAATTCATGCAGAAAACAACTTTAAAACATGTGGCATTATATATTCAGACCCATTCAAGTCTACATGTATGCAACTCGATAGCGCGAATAAAATTAAAAAATTCCCCGCTCGCACTCAGCTCAGTCGTGCTGAGAACAAAGAAAGCATATATCGTGCACCGGTGCAAATTTATTTATTTATTGAGTTGAACTATCAATAACTTCTGTTCTAAACAAATTGCTGCAACATGTCTGTGTGTTTACAATTTGTATGCCTTCAAGACTTGAGTTTCAGTTTATTGACGGGTTTTCAATTTTAAGCAGAGTTGCTGTTGTTTTGATTGTGAGCCATGTAGATGTTTAAACATACTTTATACATATAAATTTTAGTTATAATTTGTTGGTTAATTTGAATGATGTAAAATGTCACGTTTTAATATTTTATACATAAATTTCATACTCAAAATTTCGATGTGAATTTTTTGCAAACAAATGAGACTGGCTTCTTTCGTTGAGCTCATTTTGCATAATTCTGAATTGTTCTCTCAAGCATTTGTTTATACGTGCCTTGTATGCAAATTGTGTGTGCCGCTACCGGTTTGTTGCGTCAGTGCTGACGCGTCAAGTGCGATTATGAGCCATCAATTGCGCTGGCAACATCCTCTTTGCCAACAACAATCTACATACTGCAGGCTTCAGTCACATTTGACTATGAAATTGTGACTAATTTTAATAAATTTGTATGCGGGCGACTGACTCTTACTGCTGTATCGTATTGGTGCCTAACGCGTGCCTGCTTTTGATTGTTTTACTCACAGTGCTCGGTTGCAACCCCACTGAGTCATCGCAATTGTCAACAAGTGTTGTTGGGGGTGGTTCAGTCGCCAATGGGAGGGTTTTTGTTGGCGTTTCCTTTGTTGGTTTTGTGTTTGTGTTTGCTTTATACATAACACTGCGCTCAAATTGTGTTTCTTATGCCCTGCATTGAGTTGCTGTGGTATATTCACTTCGATGTAGAGTTTGTAACGCCTACGAAAAGGCAAATTGATCTAGACATGTCCCTTCGTTTATCGAGTTTTGATATGCACCATAACTTTTAGGCAGATTGAGATATGGAAGTTTTTGAGCTGAGCATTTTTGAACTGGTTCAAACTCATCAAAATTATGTTTTATAAAATATAATTGTACTAACTTTTAAATTGAAATCCACAAATGTAATTTTAATCAACATTAATGAACACTTACAACCTGAATATTAATCGCGTCACACCTCATTCTGGTCCCCAGTAACCCATCCCAGCAAAATACTTTTGTTATTGTCGTAAGTTCAAAGATTTTGTTTTAAAGAAATTGTTTGAATAAATATTTACAAAAATAAAAAACATAATTACCTAACTAACTGGAGACTCGTTTCTTTGCACCAAAAAGGTTTTGTAAAATTTGACTTTACCCCTAAATGGGGAAAGAATTGTAGTAGAAAACTAAAAAAAAAACGTGACATTATTTCAGTACATAAGTCATTTAAGACCGACTGTAATAATCTTACTTGTTTTTGTATAATTTTTCAAGCTGAAAACGTAAATTGGTTTTTGTTGTTTTTTGCTTTGTTGTTGTTTTCGTTGACGATTTCATATTCGTGGGAGTTTGGCTTTGTTTACATTCAAACGTGACATTCGATGCTTTGGCCAATGTTATTGTTGTTGTTGCTTAAATTTGAATTTGGAAAAGCGTCGACAGATTTGAGGGCTGTGACAAAGACGTTCTCGAGTACAGTTTTCTAGTAGGAAATTACACACTTATTGCTGTTGAAGGTGTTGAACGATTGTAAGAGGATTTAAGTTCAGAATTATATTAATGAGTAGATGATTGGTTATGTGGGAAAGAGTATGGAGTGGGAACGACTAAAATATAATAAATTGATAAATCTTAAAATGAATACAAAATTGTAGTAGAGCAGTGCTACACTGTAGAGGAAATATTATGAAACCAGTAACTGCCATCTAAGATGGCACAAGTCTTTGCGTAGACGATGATTTATTCGTTACATTACCATACGCTGAAGACAACTTTCAAAATGCGAATGGATAAATGTTCTTTTCTAGAAAAATATCGATAAACGTGAATGTGTGTGTTATCAAATATAATATTTCAGGCTCTTCGTGTTCCTTTCGTAACTGTCGAATGCGTTGCAGCCTCAATCACTCCATCGATTGCTGCAGAGAATTGCCGCTTGACGAGCGTGCAGCACGTTGAAACAATTTCATTGCTCAGCGACGGAGATGTTGCTGTGTGCTCGTGTGTCAAACAACAACTTTTGCTCCTTGTTTGATTGCACTGAAGCATCATTGCACTGTCGCCTGCGGGCAGATGTTGTCGTTGTCGCTATCTTTGTTTTTGTTGCTGTTGTTGTTGTTTACGCTACTGTTGCATACATAATCACAGTGCAATGCACCGTCGCTGGCGTTTACATGTTGCGCGCGCTATACAGGGTGCTGACCTTGTTTTGAATTTTTTACACACACACACACACACACACACAAAACTTTTAAATGGGCGTGGCAGTCGAACCATGTCGGCCTAGGCAATCACTGTGTTTTTGCTTTCTTTTTGTGCTCGATGTCAAAAGTTTGCCACCGAAGTGGCAAACAATACGAAGGGGCACGGGTTGGCGCGCTGTTGAGTGCTCTATGATGTAAAGTTTACCGTTGTAGCTATTATTGTTGTTGTTGTTGTCGTTGTCGTTGTCATTGTTGACAGTTTACATTTGCGTAGGCAACAAAATAGAGCAATGACTTCTCGTGTGTCAATGTAATTCTCTCGTGTCTTCAACGCTTCTGAACGGTTCTTGCGTTTTTCTTCGATGCGCTGCCGCAACATTTGCCTCTAAGGCCGTTGTTGCAATTTAATGCTTGTCGCTTTTGGTGTTCATTTTCACATGATTGCACTTTTGCGCTTTTGCTCTTAACACTTAACCAGCATTTGTGCCGCTAGCTGCCAGCCAGCGTCCAACGAACGCAACGTTTAAACTTTTGCCTCGCACACTGCACTGCACTGCACGCCGCACAGTGTCGCGAGTGTGGCCAAAAATGGTAAAAATCAATGTTACAAAATGACTAAAATGAATATGACAATCGACAGATAATATCTCAACTAAGAAAAGTCCGTTATCTGATCTTCAATATCCTACTCCGTTCCATTTTGATGTAGCTTCAAAGTTGACGTAAAAAAATACGCATTCGCTCCAAGTTTGTGGGTAATTCTTTATGCTGAATGAAAAATCAAATAAAAATATAATTTATGTACGAATATAGTCATGTTATATATTAAATAAAACTTGAAAATTTTTCCTGTACGGCAGTACTATTTTTTGGTTTGTGCTTTGAGATAACTGTGAAATCCCGTTACATTGAAAAATTACGTTTTTCGGTTTGCTTCTAACAAAGAACCAAAAGTTTGGTGGAAACAAGTTTAAAAAACGTCAAAAAACACTTTTTTATTTCTCACCCTAAATTTCTCAAAAAAGTAAGTATTAACATAATCCGGAGTAATTTTTTGCCTTTAAGTGCCTATTTGGTTGTTATTCGAATTTTTCGAGTGACGCCTCAACTAAAAATACGTGATTTCTTCGAAGTGTGGCGTAAAGCTGAATCCAGAAAGTGGTCAACAAAACTTGAATTTCTTTTAAATTTACTTAAAGATAAGAGGGGCGCTGATGTTAATCATGAACAAAAGCAAAGTTTGCGTCCCCACCTAAACATTTACATTTTGCAGTGGCAGCTACAGTCAAAAAAGGTGATTTTTTCGAAGTATGGCTTCCAACGTTCAATGAAAGTAGCGACAAAGCAGCTGCTGAAATGATGAGCTGTATAAAGGACAAGGTTGGCACATTGTTCGTATCATCAAAAGTAGGCAGAATGCCACGCCCACTTTAAAAATTTCAACATTTATACCAAAATATGGTATCACAAGCTGAAAAAATTAAACATGAATTCATAAAGGAAAAGTTTAGGCCAGTTTATATATATGCTCCAGCTGCCACGCCCACTTTCAGGTTTTAGAAAGCTTACCAATTAAAATTACATGGCGGAACGAGTATCGCAAACAGCGTTCTAAAAATACGGTTTTAGTTGTAGTAAAATACGAATATTTTTGAAATTGGGCGTGGCAGACCGCCCGTTTTTAGTGTGAGCTTTTATGTCGTTATTTTAATCTCAAATACAAATATTAATTAATATCAAATTCAATATTACAATTCCATTCGTATGGGAGGTGGGCGTGGCAGTGGTCCAATTTTAATGATTTTTTGTAAGTTTCTTAATTTCTACCACGAAAACAATCTCAACAAATGTCATCGAAATAGGACAACGCTAAGTATTTTTGGCCACGGCTTATATGGGATCGCAACACTGTGCGCCGCCGCCGACAATGGCTGATGATCATCCGGCTTGTTGATGCCATTCTGTGTGAACGCCAAGTTGCTTGACACTTTTACGCTGTCACTCTTATGCTATGCGCAGCCGACAGTCGACGTTCAAAGCAATAATTATTTTATAATATTTGCCTTCTTGTTGTTGTTGCCAGCGATTGTTGCGCTTCGCGAAAGTTTTCGCAGTATTCGTGCTGCAGCTAACTTAATTTCAATAGCGGCTGACGTTTCATTGTTGCAGCCCAGACCTCCGTCTGGTGCGGTCTGGTATGAGTGCCGTAAGCGCGACACTTGCAACTGCAACATTGCAGGATTTTTACACAGTCATTTTCAGCTGCAAGATGTGTGACGTGTTGTGACGTTGCGACGTTGCTTTTTGTTGTATTGCTGCTGTTTTTGTTGTTATTGTTGTAACAGTGAGGTAGGCTTGCAGGCCTTGAGTGGCATGTGTGAAAAATCATGACCACTCTAGAGTCTAGACTTTGATATTGCATCAAAAGTTGTCAACTTTGGACTGGTAAACATTGAATGGGTTGTCACTATGCACAGACGATATTTTTTTTTTCTAATAATTAATAATTGACTGGCACGACAGCCCGATACCGCGACTAAGGCCTAGCTAGCCGCAACCATCCGTGTTGTGCGTGCGAATTTTTACAAGGTTGGAAGGGACCTACAGTTTTATGCCGATTCCGAACGGCGAGTTGGGAGCCTTTTCATAGGCAATTTTTACTCTCAGAGGTTTGCCATTTCATGCTGAAAGGACAGCCGCCGAAAGAAAAATTGTTGTTTTTTCTTTTTTTCGGTGTTAGCAGCAACGGAGTCTTGAACCTGGGTTCGAGCGTCGCATTTGACTCGCGGCCCAACGCACTAGCCAGCTGAGCTATGGCGGCTATTTCTTTCTACACTCTACAATTCGACTAAAGTTTAGGTTAGGTTAGGGTAGCAGCTATGATGCTCACATAGGCTAATAGTGAATAGTTGTGTTACCACAAGCATAGGGAACGACCGTAAAACTAAACACCCCACGGGTAGAAGAGGTAAGCCATTGAGACTCCCTTATGGAAGGGGTGATATCGTTAAAGTCGATGATCGACAGGTTGGACAGGTCAACTACGAAGAGTTAAGTTATCCAGAGCTGCACGGCACCAGGCGCCTAGTTTCGAAGAAGTGTGTGCCCCGGCAAGATAATTAATGGACGTCTGGCGCCAAAGTCTCAGAATTTATATTATTATTTTTCCATTCCTACGTATACCTTATGATCAAAAAAGCGAACGGGAATTGAAAAAAATCCAAAATTTCAATTTTTAATAAATTTATTTATTATCCCCTTCAAAATACTCTCCTCCTGCGTCAATAAATGTCTGCCAACGTTTGATCCAATTTTCCATACAAAAGGTATGGCCTTCAGCTCACGCAGCGAATTCTCTTTTATGGCCCCTATGGTCTCAAAACGCGTTCCCCGCAATGACAATTTGAGTTTGGGAACTAGAAAAAAGTCACACGGGGCCATGTTTGGACTGTATGGTGCTTGGCTGATGACATTGGTCGAATTTTTGGTCGAAAATTCCGAAATAATCAAGGCTGTTTTTGAATGAAATTTAGTTATATTGGCACCAGCCGAGAAGTGACGCGTTTCATGCCCAAAATATCAGTTAAAATGTGTTCGATACAAAATGATTTTCCAACACGATTTGCTTCGCCGATTCGATTTTTTCCTCGGTAACAGACGTTGATGGCCATCCAGGGATGTCATCGTGCTCTAGGCTCTCTCGGCCGCATTTGAATCTTTTATACCATTCGTATGCTCGTGTTTTCGACATACACGCTTCACCATACGCCTTTTGTAACATTTTCAACGAATAGGCACACGTTCCTTTTTTAACACAAAATTTTAGGCACGCGCGTTCTAATTTTTCATCCATTATAAAAATCGCCACACAACAATTTTTCGATTTCTTCGTATAGACGCCAATCGAATACTAACCTTACGATATGCGTAAAAATTTGACAGAACACCAATAAAAGTATTGCAAACGTTGAGAAAATAAAAATTTACCGATTGGAAAAGCGCGGCAATTCAAAATTCAAAATTTCCGTTCTTTTTTGATCACAAGGTAATTAAAAAGGAAATTATATTCTAAAAATTTAAAATTTAAAATACAAAAAAAATGTGTGTTGTATTACAAAAATTAGGGTTTACATTATGCAATTTTTGATGTACCAATAACTTGATTTGCCTTTATATTTCCTTAATATTTTCTCAAAAAATGTTGTTTCTCACTAAATGTTGTTTCTCTATGAACTTTATTGATCAAATCTAAGAATCAGAGTCTTCTTAATTTGCGCTTAAATGCAGCCAATGAATGCTGAGAATTTATCTAACAAATTTTCCCTTCCGAAAGTCATTAAACTCATTACAAGGGCCTACAGCAGCAATTGCCGCGGCCACAGCGGCACCGATTGCAGTCGAGTGCATTTGCATTAAACAGACCTATCACACACACACACACACACACACACACACATACATACGAGCCCTGCACATTTATTTTCATTTACATGCCAGACAAAATGTAAACAAACTGCAGTAGCAGCAGCAGCAGCAGCGGCAACTGTTGCAGGCAGCGCGTTGCAATGTTTACAGCAACACTGACATCGCGCGCCGCAAGTGCTGAGATACAAAATTTCTTTTTATGCTTTCTTCTCTTGCCGCTTGGCATCACATGCGTCGTCCGAAGCGTATGAGTAATTCTGTTGCACATTGTTGGAGTTGTTGTTGTTGTTGTTGAATACTGTTATAGTTGTTGTTGTTGTTGTTGTTGGTGCTACTGTTTCTTGGTGGCCATTGACGCATTTTCACAATCTTGTTTGTGTGTTGTTTCTGTGGCCAAATGTGTGAATCTGCCAATAGCAACAACACCAACAACTACAATGTGACGCGCCAGCAACAACCAAATCAAGGTGTGGTTTTTTTCTTACTTACATACATATACGATTTTACATACAATACATACAAATTTCAATTGAAAATAAACAAAGCGTAAATGCAATGAAAAATGAAAACAACTTTAGAAAAGTGTTTACACGAAACGCAGGTGAAATGTTTACCATAAAAAGAATGCTTTTTTGTTATTTTTTTATTGCGTTCGTATTAGTGACTAACGGTTTGTCTGATTTATTGAAATTGAAATTTATAATTCTTCATTCTTCACTTTGCCGCATTCTCAGCTCGATTCACGTTCGTTCATTCGTTCGTTCGCTTTATGCGTTTTGGCTTTTGTTTTTGTTGTGCTTTTGGCCATTCTCTGCCGTATCGCCACTTTCGTGCTGTGTACTTGTATTGTTCGTAGTTATATCTGTTCCGCTATAATTTGCATTTGTTTTCACATACTTTGCCATAGCTGCCTTAACGGCTTGTTGAGCGATTTTCTGTATTGCCCGTCGAATTTGCATCACAATCGCATTTCAGTTTCAATTTCATTTCGTATTTTAAATATCAAAGTGTTGTCACAATAGAACACATTGCTGCTGGAGTGTGCTGGTATTTGTTGTTTCAAAGTTGTTATTGCAGTTGGGGTACAGTTCATCGGTGGCTGGTGAAATGGCCCAACCAACCTGTTCATGTGCTGCTGTTTGCGTTTTTTGTTGCATTTTGTGAAATATTGTCGTTTTAGTTGTTCAGTTATATTAGCTACACTTAAAAAAATTGCTTGGTGGCGAATAATTCAGACTATTCGGAGTAATCTGTAAACATCAAAACTTGTCTATCAGTTATGCAACACATTGATTGTCTTAAGCCAAGTGTTCACTGTCTACTGATTCGTAGGCTTAGTTTCAAAGTTTAGTCGAAAGTTAATTCATTTCTCAAACACTCCAAGGCGGTCATTTTATTTCGTGACAATGTCCAGGAGTCGAAGTCATCTGAAAGAACAAACAGGACAGGCGTTCTTTAGAGTTTTAAATCGATTGATAAAAGTTCTTTGTACTCAATTGCTCACTAAAATCAAAGCTGCCTTTCGACTTATCTCCAGCTGACATCAATAACAGTGGCCACTACAATGTCAAACGAAGCTTTGAAAGTTTCCGATGCCCCCCTGAAATCTTATATACTGCACGATCCTATTGGTCGACTGAGTTGACTAAATTCGGTAATAGACTCTGATAGAAAGTAGACTCTGTACAAGAATACTCTTAACAAATTTTTCAAGTGTAGCTCGAAATTGCCGCATTTATGGCTTTGTTTTATGATTGTGCATAATTTATGTCGATATTTTTGTATTTTCATAGCTGACAAGTTTCTAAAAAAAATTTATGAGCTCTTGTTTTTGGACAGTTGGTGGTAGTTTTTCTACTTTTTCATTTCCCTTCGCTTGTTCGCTAAGTTTATCTGGTGGCCGTTCACAATGAACGACCTGAACTGAGACGTCATAATTCGAGACTTTGTTGGGTTTTATGTAAATTTGCAAAAGTGAAACTTTCGGTCATTGGCACAAAGTGGCATTGCAGGTACTTCTTTTTATGTATTAGTTTTCATATTAGTAGAAAAACTTAATAATAACTTTAAATTTGAAAGCAAATAAATTTAAATTTTGAACCCTACAATTAACTGACACAAATTAATACAAGAAAACTTGAACCTTTTCTTCAGTTTCTGATTGTAAGTTTGCCCTGCAATTTCGTTCTTAATGACGTACAGTCAGTTTGTCTTACACGTCTGTTATAAAATGACTAATTGGAAATTACTTCATGCGCCACAGACCACAAAATGGTTTTTGTTTTCTCCTCTGCTCGTCAGCTAAATATAACAAACTTACACCGATATAAACGGCACATGTGAGTGACGTTGCCGAAGAAATAGCAAATGTGAACAAAGGCACTCAACACCCACATACAGCCCACTTTCGTGCCGAGTGTTCATACTTATACAAGTTATTTAGTGTTTTTTGTTTTTTTTTCCAATTCAGATAGAATGCCGCCGCCTCGGCTCGTTATTACGGGCGAAATTGCTAGAATTTGCTTAGATGATAGCGTGTAATGAAATATTTGCAGAAACTTCACAATTTGGCAAATTTCTGGCAGCAGCGTCTCACACATTGGATCCACAACACACAATGTGCTGATTGCCTGCTGTCGGCCGGTCGTCGTACAGCTGTGCGTGTGTGCTTTTTGCGTTGTTTGGCAAAAAGTTTAGCAAATCTCATAAATTATATGGGTTATATGCGGCTATTTTAAGTTTATACAATATTTTTGCGCATATTCCATCGTAGCGTTCACCAACTCGAATGTGAGCCATCGCATTGGAATTGAATTTTTAATTGAAAGATTCGTGGCTGTGTCTAGTAATATGGTCACCTTATAATGCTGTTGTGTATGAGAACAGTCAGCAAAGTTGCAGAAATAGTGCTTCAGTAAAAAAGAACGAATGAAAGCGCTACTGTTTGTCTGTATTTTAATTATAAGATCCATAAGATGATTGCGCAATGCTTTTAGTTGTACACTTTCGAATTTTATATACGAAAATGTGCAAGAAAATGTGAATATAGTATGGTTTTACTTATAGACTTTGAGAAAATATGTGACAAATCTAAAGACTACATTGAAAGTTCAGTTAAAATTCAGCATTTATACAAGGTCCGTCCCACGGAAAACGAGACTGTTGAAAAAACAAAACAAGAAATATTTTTGTTTTGGCAAAATTCATAAAGTTTTTCAAAATAATCTCCTTCTGCTTCGATACAACGTTTTGCACAATCAATTAGATCATCGAATGATTTTTTGAGGCCATCTATATCCATCGTATTCAAAATGTCAGTCGTCGCCTTTTGAATCGCTTCAATATCAGGATACGGTTATCCTTTCATCGACAAATGCATTTCACCGAACAGATAGAAGTCACACGGAGCCAAGTCAGGTGAATAGGGCAGGTGGTTGATGGTAAAAATGGAATTTTTGACCAAAAAATCGTTTACCAAGTTGGATCGATGAGACGGTGCGTTATTGTGCAACAGGCGTCAGCTTCCATTTTTACGGTTTTGTGGCCTCTCACGACGAATATGAGCCAGCAAACGCCTCATGTATCGCAATGACGATTTCGGCTCATTTTTGATGAATTCACGCACTTTTTCGATGTTACTTTGAGTAACCACGATATTGGAAAGACCTGGATGTTCGATGTCCTTTTTGTCTTCACGACCGCCCTGGAACCGCTTAAACCACTGATGTACTCTGGCACTAGAAAAACCATCATCACCATAAACTTGTTTCGTCTAAATGTTTCGGTAAAAATTTTAAAACAAAACTTAATATTGACTCTTTGTTCGAAGCTCATTTTCCGACCGATGCTATAAGCAGACTGCCATTTTTGGCGTGAAAACTTGGCTTGTGCTGAACCAAATGCCATGAAATTTTGACAACATGTCAGTGAAGTATAGACCCTTCAAATGAAGAACATGCTACATTTTCCGTGGGACAGTCTTCGTATGAATGTTTTCACGGATACAAAAATTCGTTTTAGAAATTTTGTTGTCACAGATGCGACGAATATATATAATTTTTTTTCTTAAAAGTTTAAACCTTGAAATAGTGTTATAATTATAATGATTTATCATTATTTCTTCATAAAAATATGGTTTTGGTCAAACATTACAACTGAGATTATGACAGATTTCTTCTGTTTTTCTATACATCAAACTTTGTTTTGTCTATATTTTTTCTTTCTATTTATCCATTTTAAAACAATCAAATAACGTTGGCTTTGGCCATTCCTTTTATGGTTGATCTCTGCACAACTGTGCCAATCTGTGGCGATCTACACGGCAATTCTCAGTGTCTGTCTGTTGTGTGTCAACAACTGTTGGCTGTTGTGGGCGAAGCGGTCAGCAGCTGAATCAGAAAATAGCAGCAAAAAATAAAAAAAATTATTATAATTATAACATAAAAAATGTGTTAAGCTAAACCAAAATGCTTTGTTCTATTCGTCTATGGTTTTAATTGTCTGTTGTCTCATGTTTTCATTACATTTTTAACCCCATTGTGCACAGCTAATAGCTAATCTTTGCCGTTTTTTGTATGTGCGTTCGTATCTATTGTACTGTATTGTATTGTAAATACATACATACGTGTGCCAAGGGTCAAATTTCAAGTACGTTGTGACTTTTGTCCAAAGCGTTTCATCAATGATTTAGCTGGTCAGCTGCATGTGGCACGTGCTACTTTGCAATTTCAAGTGTCTTAAGCGTTTATTTTATATTTTTTCAGGAAGTGCACCAACATCTGTTCCTTTCAATCAACTCGTTTGCAGTCTTTTCTCTAATTTCGCTTTACAATTCTTCAATGGATTTGTATTTGCATTTTGTTTGTGCTTCGTACGTAATTATTTTCATCATCATCGCGACCACCATTTCAACTTTGTTCGGTACTCCAATGCGTGGGCCGCCGTTTGTTGACTTTAAAACGCTCGTTTTGTTTTTGTTGTTGAAATACATAATGTATATATGTATGCCTTGAATAAAATAAAACCTAGTTTGGCCGGCATCGGGCTGTAGGCTACATGTGTCGTAATTTGTGGACGTTTAATTTCCGCTTGTGTTGCTTTTATTACAAAGACAGAAGACTAATTTTCTAGCTTCTGCTGTTGCCTTTAGAAAAGTTCATTCTTGATGCTGTAAAGAAAATTATCACAGTTTGAATTTTGAGCCTTTTTTTATTACAGTAATCTTTGAAATGAGGTCTGTAGTGTAATCGCTGTTAATTTGTTCTCATTGGCAGTTAGTGTTGGGCTGATCTCATGCCTAAAGTAAATAATGACACAATTCTCAAAAGAGTTGGCATTACTCTATTTTCAAAAGTATAGATTTTCAGCAGTATTTGCATGAAATCAATAATTGTGTACAACTTCGAAACGTATTAAGTGACGAATTATTATACGTGCCTGAAAAATAGTCGAATAGTCGTGTATAATGAATACACGACTATTCGATTTGGCGGTCAATTTTGGACAGAAGCGATACTTGACTAAATTTATAATTTTTTATTTATTTCATTTGAGTTTAGTAATACAAAATTTCTTACAAACTATAAAAATAAATTCTAATATTGTTAATAAAATACATTAATAATTCAAAAGACTCGGCTGTACTCTTTTGTAAGAAGTATTGTTTCTTGGTACTTAATATTGAACCGAATTGATGTGGATCAGTTTCAAAAAGTACTCAGTATCGAAACTTGTCTTGTACGCCGTATCGAAAAGTACTCAGTACCGAATCAGAACTTGTACTAAGTACTCAAAAAAGAACGACACTTGTACTCATTGTCTAAAGGTACTGAGTATCGATCTGGTACTTGAACTTAGTACCAAAATTTATTCAGATTCGAATAGGGAATTGTATGCCTACAATGCATCAAAAAGTACTCTATGCCGAATCGGCACTTGTATTCTATACTTCAAAGTACTTAGTATAGAGTCGGTACTTGTACTCGGTATCGACTTCGCCCTAGTGCCCAGTAAGTACTAAAAAATACTCTGTATAGAATCGGTATTTGTATTCATTATCGAAAAGTACTCAGTACTGTATTCAGTATCGAAAAGTACTCAGTATCAAATTGGTATGTACTCAGTACTTAAAAGTACTCAGTGTCTCATAGATACTTGCACTCAAAAATGAAATGTACTCAGTTTCGAATTCGTACTTATACTAAATGCCCAAAGATACTTTGTATTAAATTGGTGCTCACTCATTATTGAACCATGACTTGTATTGAAAAAGTATAGAAAAGTATTTAGTCTCAAATTGGTACTTGTACTCCGTACTTAAAAGTATTCAGTGTCGAAAAGTTACTTACACTCAGTGACAAAAATACTCTGTACACAAAAATTGTCTGTATTGAAACGGCAACTTGTATTATTTACCGAAAAATGTTCAGTTTCTAATTCTTACTTTTGCTCAGTACTAAAAAAATGCTCTGTATCATCACGGTGCTTGTATTCTTTATCGAAAATTACTCAGTATGAGAGCGTGTCTTGTATTTAGTATTTCTAAACGCTCTGTATCAAACCTCTACTTGTATTCAGTACTCAAAGTTACTCGAATCTGTACTGTACCGAAAAGTAATCGGTTTCGAATAGTGATATTTATGTAGCATCGTCGTGGTTCTTGTACTCACTACTCGAAATAGAATGGATACTTGTACTTGGGAAATTGCTGTGTATCGAGTTCAGTACTTGGAGTCGTTACTAAATCTTATCCATGAATCTTAGTAACAAACTGCTGTGCATTTTAATCACTTCACATAGTTGTGTAATAATGCGTAAATTTACACCCCTATCGAGTCTGTTGATTCTCATTAGCCATTAAAGTTTTTCTGCTGGCGTTTTAATTTCTCCTAAAATACAATTTTTTTATTTTTTGACTGTACGCATTTCTTCTTTCTCTCGTATTTGCGCATTTTCTTTTCCACAAGTATAATAAAAAAATACAACAATAACTAAAGAAACGAAACATGCTGCCAGCAAAATGGTCAGATCCGCTCTGCAGACTTCCGCATGAACTCCCATAATTATTGCAGATTAAAATTGCCCAAGTTTGCCGACTGACGGTCGGCCGACGAGCTACGCCTAATTTAACCTCTGGCCCCTCTCCTATGTATTTACAGTTGCGCCGCATGTAAAGTGGTGCGCGGCGCGATCGGTTGTTTTTTTTCTCTCTATGTGTTTGCCATTAATTGACTTCTGGCTGAACTTGTGCGCGCATTTCATCATATTTTGCTATTGTTGTTTTAGTTGTTAGTGTGCAGTGTTTGTTTTTACTGTTCACTACTACAGTTGTAGTTGCATCACGCTGCCTGCTGGCGGCCACTGCGATC
Organism: Melieria crassipennis; assembly: GCA_963668005.1. NCBI lineage: Eukaryota > Metazoa > Arthropoda > Insecta > Diptera > Ulidiidae > Melieria > Melieria crassipennis. Next base: position 108,435,968 of record OY764962.1, on the reverse strand, counting down.
CGTAAGCCGGAACGTGTGTTGCGTTGGGCGCGTTTATGGCAACATGTTGCGGAAGTTGCTCCGGGTTCACAGATGATAAATTTCTGCTGAATCTCTAGTAGCAGTTGCTACCACTGCGCCGCTTCGTGCCGCGTTTCTTTGTCTCACACGAGCAGTCAGACGGACAGACAGATAGATCGCAGGCCGGCAGTGCTATGGACTGAAAGTCGGCGGCCGCTATTTGACTTTTGCCACTTTCTGTGTGTGTTTGTGTGTGTCTGTTCGCATCTCTACGTATTTCTGTGTGTGTGCATCGAAGAACTTTCATCCACTACAGTCACATATTCGTCGTCGTCGTCGTCGTCATTATTCGTATTGGCAACATCATCAACGCTTTTTTCATGCCTCATAAATACGATTTTTTCCGCATGCTCACGCTCGCGATGCGATCGCATCGTGCTTCCTCTGGCTCTTCTTCTTCCACATGCAGTTAGTGCCAGCTGAGTGAGAATCTACCGTTTCATTGAGCGTTTAATAAATACAAACAGCAGCAAACCGAATAACAAAACAAAAACAAACCGACACAACCGGCGAAAAATTTAGTTTTAAAAATAGCCGCAAATCTATTTGGCTGCGGAATGTGCGCAGTGGCAGTCAGTTTTCTGAATTTTTTTATTATGTGTAAAGAAAACATTTTCGCCAAGAGAGAAAGTAGTTATATCTGCTGTCCCTCCTTTCGCCATTTTCTTCCCCGCTTGATATTTGTTCTTCTGGTTTCTTGCTTCCTTTAATTTATTCGCCGCTTTATTTATTTATATTGGCGATAATTAACAGCGTTAAGTATTATGTGTGATATTTTATTTTTTTTTTTTTTGTGTTGTGCAAAGAATGTTGCTGGCTGTTTTCGGCAGGGAGTGTTAGGGGTTTTTAGGTCTCGAGTTAAGAACTGAAAATTGCGTAAATTTCCAGCGCAGACTGTGTGACACATTTTACTTCTTCGACGCTATCATTTTCCATTTCATTTACTTGTGTTGATTCTTTTTCTCTCTTCTTATCCGTTCTCAAGTATGCTGCTTTGTGCACTAAACGGCCGATATCTTTCACAACTTCCTCCTGTGGTGTTGTCGTCCATGTTGATTATTGCTCTTCGCTGCTCTGCGCTCTTTCATGGTTAATTTGTTCCAATCATGCTGATGCCCATTGAATAATTAATTTAATTGAGCTGCTGCTTGAAACAACTATAACTAATATAAACAGCAAAAAACGTCTTCTTCAAATTCAACTTGAGATATTTTGCCCGTCTGCTTATTCTTTTGTTTTGTTTGCCATGCGGAATTCAAGTGTCTTGAGGCAAAGTGCAATAAACTTAAAATATTTTTGCTTGCCTCATTGCCTCTCGTCGTCATTCTATTTGGTTATCTTGCCGCGTTCTCTCAATGCTTGCCATGGCGCATCGTGACGAATGCTTGAAATTTGTTTGTAATGTTAGCAATTAGCATTGTTTGTGCTCGGTTCTGGTTTGTTATCGCTTCTCCGCGCTGCTCTGTTTTGCATTGATGGCCCATCAGCGTTGCCATAATGTCATGTTGCTGTCATTATGGTTGACGTTTAACTGTGCACAGCTGATGCAATGTCAGTTCGCTCTCGCAGGGGACTCTCAAATCATTGTTTGCCGCTTGAGCTTGTGAGGTCTTCAATTATTGTTGAATATGAGGCAACTTTACGCCTGTCGGATGCACAGGACACCTTAAAGTCATGAAAAGTCCTTTTGGGCCTTAGGAGTTCTTACTTCTAATTTGTTAGTTGGGAGCTCGACCACAAAATTTCCAGATAGTTGACTGAACTTTAGCAGATCCCTTATAAGGGAGGGAAAGAGGACATCCAAGTGTTTTTCACCCATGTTGGGTGATCTTTTCAGTAATGGCAAACCGTTGAGAGTAAAATTGTTTATAGAAAAACTTGTTATTCGTCAGTTGACGCATAATTGTAGATCCCCCCATTCGTGTACAAATTCACATGCACAACACAGATGTTTGCGGAAGGATATGCGGAAGGCTCGTTATCGACATTGACTTTCGGTCTAGTCTGTCATTTAATGGTTGCTCGCAACGCGTTACGGTCGGTCTCGATAGTTCAGCGGGTAGCGCGCTGGCTTCTCATACCAGAGGCCCTAGGTTCGATTCCTATCTGGGGCTGGTGAAACACTCGTCTACTTCTATCGCTGTCAACATCATGCAGATGAGAATTATAAGAATCAAGCAATGATAAAACCTCTAAGTGGGCCAACAACTGCCAACCGACGTTCGGATTCGGCGTTGAACTGTAGCTCCCCTCCCTGCCTTCCCGCATCCGTTTGGAATGTGTGTTGTATATACATTTTCAACGGTTGGAATTTGTGGTATCACAACGGACCCATATAGAGACCTAAGTGTGTCTCATACAGAGGCAGCCACTACAACCTACCAACCTAGGTTAGGTTAGGTTAGGGTGGCAGCTTGAAGAGCTCACGTAGGCCATATTGCGGCCCGTTGTGGTACCACGTGAAGGACGCGGCTGCCTTTCAGGCTTACTCACCTCCCCGGGTGTTGGGCAGGAGCCATTCCGATTCCGTAAGGTCGGCCAAGTTGCTGAAGAACGGCGCTCCCAGCACCCGGAGTCGTCTCCTCGCTAGTGCTGGGCAGTGGCACATCAGATGCTCGACGCTCTCCTCTTCGCTCGCATCGCCGCAGCTGCGGCAAAAGTCGTTGAAGGGGAGACCGAGTCTCCTGGCGTGTGCGCCGTTCGTGTCCCGTTAGCACAGAAACTGTGGAATAAATGGAATTCCGCTTTAAACGAAGTAATTCGCGTGTTCTGCCTTGGTTAAGCGACGGCCAGGCTTCTCTGGAGATCCTACATAGGTCCTCCTCCGCCCAGAGTCGATTAGCCAGGCGGAGATAAGCCTGCCTGATCATCAATTTGACGGTCGCAAGGGGGATGCTACACTGCGTAGTAGGAGCTGGAAGCAGAGTGCCTTTTCTGGCCAAATCGTCTGCCACGCAGTTGCCAGTGATGCCACTATGCCCCGGGACCCAACTCAGCTGAACCGTGGCATGCTCCGATATGTCATTCAGAGCGGCCCGGCGCTCTGCAACCAGTTTGGAGGAGGTATATGTACCTATCAAGGATTTAATTGCTGCCTGGCTATCGGAGAAGATACATATAGCCGAGGGAATGGGGGGTTGCGATTGCAACCGATCCACTGCCAGCAGTATTGTCATGGTCTCCGCTTGGAAGACACTACAGTGGTCAGGTAGACGAGCAGAGATACTGGTCCCATAATTGATCTCAGAAAACCCCACACTCGACCTTATTTTCAAGTTTAGAGCCGTCTGTGAAGATTTCGATAGCGTTTGGCAACGAGCGACGGCCTTCCGTCCAGTCGCTCCTGCTGGGGATCCCTATGGTGACGCTCAAAGCTAGGGAGAAGGAACCTACCAACCTAACGCGTTACATTTTTCGTTAGGTTTCATCAAGTGTCCCTTTTGTGTTGGCGCCATTTGCAGTTAGTCTGAAGTTGAGAAGTGATAAAATATCTAATCAGTTGAGATCTTTTCAAAGGTCCTAATCGTCGCCACGAACTGCTTTTCCATACAAAATAGTTCCTTGTTTTCTTTTCGGCCTTTCACGGTGGTTTGAATCTTGTGCCTTCTGGTTAGTAGTTGAATTCACCAGCTAAGTTTCTCTCACTATTCTCTGTCTTTTCACACTCCAGACTGTTTGAGTAATTTTTATCTGCATTCAACATTGATCAAAAGTAGTTCAGTGCAAAGCGAATTGCCGAGTGCTTAATCTGGCGGAAGTTGCATGCATCCGTGAAGTCGTGAGTATGTGGCACACACTCGATACTTTCAGCGCTTATCTGAGCTTGAGCCTTGAGTCATTTCATGCAGTTATTTTAGTTAAACCTAGAACGTACGATAAGTCAATCGCTACTCGAATAAAGCGAATTAAGCACTCACGCAGTCCACTAACTGGTCGGCTGACTGCCCCGATTGCACATAAACTTTTGCTTTTATCGCGTCGCATCGGTCACCCGGCCTATAAAACACTTCACTTTATTGGCAGTCAGAATTTGGCTTCTGTCGCGTCGTTCTGTATTGCGGCCACGCAGCGCCGCGTATTTTTCCATTATATTTTTATGTTAATATCCTCTAATGCCGCACTGAGAACATGTCGACTTGTGACCAGCGATGTGCAGCAGTTGCTGTTGCCTGGCATCTTCGCTGAGATTTGCAGGAACATTCTTGCCAGCCGCACAAACAGGTTGCGTCAGCGCGGTTATCTGGTTTTGCGTTTCGCTCGCACTGTCTGCAAAGTGCCGCGTCGTAAGCGTCGCCAACATTGTAGCTTGAAGTTGCCTGCATTGGACATTGCTGCCTCAACACACAGCAAGTCGACACACAGCTTCAGCTCATATCTGGTTGGCGCGCAGCTTTTCCCATGTACAATTCATAAATGAACACATCTAGCTGGCGTCGCTGGAACGCACTCGCCGTATCTTGTCGAGTGCGTCTGCGCAGTCGCATGCGATGCGCGCATATCTGTGCAAGTGCGCCAGCGTCATCGTCATTATCCAGCACTCGTCTATATGCATTGCAAATTTTTATCTGCCGCTGTTATTTTTCCGACTTGCAGTCTATTGTAGCCGCATTTGTTATTATTGTTGTTTGCTTGTTACATTTTGTACATTTCCGTTTCTTGTTTTGCGCGCATACAAATATTTTTAGTTAGCTTTCATTGGGCCTGACTTCCTCTGACGCTGACGCAAGTAACTTGAGTGGCTGCCGCCCAGTTACTGTAATACCGAAAGTGTTTCACTTTTTGCTTCCCTTTTGCAATCACTTCTTGTGAAGTTTCTAGTTAAGTCTCAACTGCCACAACCGGTGCGTTCATATTCTTTTCATACATCTGTGCAGCGGCTGTGGGCTTTTTTGTTGTATCTTAACTGCTGCAATCTCATTGTCTCAAACTCGCCTTCGGTTCGGTTTTGTGAAGTTTTTACTATGCTCTTCCGACTGCCGTACTTCATTTCTGGTCTGTCATTAATCTTGTGCGCATGCGCGCATATCTTCTGTTAAGTCTAAAATTTATTAGTAGTCGTTCTGTTCGCAATTAACGCGATCGAAGTTGCAGCAACCGTAACCGCTGCGCTCGTGCCTGTTTCGGTTTTCAAACTTTAACCACAGGTATTTTTAGCACACATTCGGGGCGCTGCAAGTGCGGTTTCATTGGCCAGAAGCTGAAACTAGTTTCGAAGTATAAGAAAGTTAGGTACATAGAGTTGCTTGTTAGTCAAAGTGACGAAGACTGAAGCACGTTTACAGAATATTACATTGGACTGGAAATGAATCAAGTCCTTTGAGACCGTTGGAGGAAATGTTTTTGAGGCCAATGTATTTTTAATTTTGTGAGACTGTAAAGTCGTTTCGAGTGTTTAACACTAGAAAGACCATTGCGGTAATTTTGACAGTTTTTCTTTTTTAAATATCTGTATTTTATTTTGGTATTTCTATCAACTTTTGCTTTGATGACTTTTATTCTTTTGTTGGGTTCTACAATTAGTTCTACAATTAGGGTTCTATAGTTACAATTAGCCAAATACTTCGTGTACTTTTCGAGATATCAGTGGATATAATATGTAGCCTTCGTAGGTATGGAAAACATGCGATCTTTCTAGTGTTAACGATGCAAAACTACGAACCTTAAATCTTTTCACGCAAATTACTATTTTTCGTTCCTTCCTTGTACTTATATGTACAGGTCTCCCTCGTATAACGCGGTGATTACGTTCCAGGAAAATTCCGCGTTATGTGATTCGCGTTATAGAAGACTAAACTTTCATATACATTTTAGGGTTATGTTCCAATAAACTTTTTCCAAAATACAATTTTTTTCCAAATAAAATTACTAAATTAAAGATGTATGTACATTCCAAATCAAAATCAAAATTCATACTTTATTTAAAAAATTAAAAACCATAATCACAAAAACTTTTTTAAATCGCGTTATATCGAAAACGCGTTGTGGAAGTACCGCGCTATACGAGGGAGACCTGTAGTATTCAAATAAACTATGGGAAGTTATTGAAGCTGCAAATATTTTGTTCATATAAAGGATTTTGTCTTTCTAAAACTTACAAAAATTGTTGTTTGGTCTAAATTAATTAGAAGTTCATCAGGGCAAAGTGTTTGAAAGTAGAAAATATTTCGAAAACCGATGAACATAAGTAGTCATGTGTAACGCAATCACAAATCAAAGATATCATATTGTATGTTCAGACATCCAGCCATATGAAGCCAAAGCTGCTGGAATGTACGAGTCTGCGAAGGAGATTGTAGAAGACATCCGGCGTGAAGCCGAAGTCCCTGGAACATGCTAGTCTCCGTTGGAAAATCAAGCTAGAAGAGACCCTAATCAGGTGGTGTGATTGATTAAAGATGGCATTCGCTTGTTTTCTTTGTTGAAAGCGCCAATCAATTGGCCGGTCTTTCGCCGGCTGACTACTGACTCTGACTACTTCCAAAACTCTTTACATAGGCTTCATTGCTCCATTTATTCATCTCACTGTTTTCATAGCCAGGACTTCTTTGGCGATCGTGTTGGCTAATTAAATCCCTCATTAACCTGTTGACAAAAAATGATGCAAACAGTGATGCAGTGGTTTCCTGTAGCTTCTTCTGATTAGAATGTATTCACTTTTAATGCTCTTATGACAATTTTACTATACACCACAGTTGCCAATCGTAAAGTATTAGTGCCTACTTACCCACATCACTGCCGTGTCTTGCTTGAATTTATTTCACTAGGCAATCGCTGCAATTGTGTCGCATCTGCACGCTTTCAACGACGCTCAACGACTGTCGATTCTCAACGCTTCGACGTCATTCAGCGACAATCTGTGATATTCTTTTTAAATTTGTATCTACACAAAATGTATTCATAATCACTCTTTGTGCGAAAATCACACCACGCACGTGATTGCGACTGTCAGCCCTCCAGCGTGCCAGCGCGAGTTCACAGCGCACTGCACGTTTCGAGGTCAGCAGTCGGCCAGCCAAAGACAATCGGCCAGTTTTGCGGAAGAATACGGCCGATTATTGTGCTGCATTTTTTCATGCGCCGACATTTCATAGCATTTGCTTGTGTTGTCTTGTTTTCCTCTTTTGCTGCAATTTTTATTCGATTTGACGCGCTGATCGCTTGTCTGCAATCGCGCACCTGCAGCAGCGCTTGCGGTTTGCTTTGTAGGTTATGTGCTCAGTCGCTTGTCGCGCGCTACGGCAGCTGAGAAGGCGCTCGGAAAGTCGGTCTGTCGGTCTGTGGAATTTTATGGTGGTTCCTATAAAAATTATAGTCATTTAATGGTTGCGCCGTGAGTTGCCGTGCGTTTTCGATGAATTACCCGGCTGGACATTTCCTGGGCGTTGTTGCTCTGCTGCTGGACAAAATGCAGATGCATGCATTGTTTTGGGTAAGTCGACGGCTGGTGACCATGTTTTGATTATTAAAAACAAAATGAAATGAATGGCCTGAAAAATTGTGCTTGTTGTTCTTGGAAAAGAAATTTATTCAAACTCTTTTATGCTCTAACATAAATAATTATGTGGTGCTCCTGGTTTTTACACTTACACCATGTTGTGATTGCTGTAAAGGAAAAATGAAAAAAAAAACAACAACAATCATAAATACAAATTAAAATTGTGTGCATGCGCACAGCGGCTGCTAACTGGCGCTGACTGCCCGGTCGGCCGACGGCAATCATTCGAAACATTTGTGAACCTGTTGTAATTGCCACTTGTTGTTGCTGTGGTCAGCAGCCAGTTGCCAGCCACCTAACCACAACTGTGCGCGTACGTGCTTTGTGATTGTTGTTGGTGTTGTTGTTGCGCTTAACTCTGACACTCTGAAATTTACATAACTAACTGCAGTTATGTGTGGAACTGGCAGTTAACAGCAGCAGCCGCAGCTGCACTCGTGCATGCATCGTCAGCTTTGCTGCTTGTGGCTAGTTGCATCTGGCACTTTGACTAAAGCCCCAACGCTTTTACAAATTTGACTTTTCGGCATCGGTTGAAGTTTTTTTTTCTATGCATTACTTTAGTTTGCGCCTCGCATTTGCTGGTCTGCTGCATTTTTAACTGATTGAGAAAACTATATAGTCCGATTAAAAATATAATTTGTTTACTTTTGAGATACATTTGTATTGTTCGAAAGCGATGCAAGAATGGAGGAAAAAATTCGAGGAGAGAAGCAGCACAAGAGTACTAGATTTCTTTTAGAATCGAAATGTTCTCTTGAAAGTGGAACTTTAGAACTTTGTTCTTTTATAGGAGAGAATGTTCTTAAAATTGAGAATTCTTGTAAGAACTGAGAAAACTTTAAATTTTTCCTTTTTCTAATGTAAAAAAATGAAAGTAACATTTGAATTAAAAAAATCTAAATTTTAGTGCAACTTTAGCACAAGACTTAGTACTCTACAAGAACCATTTTTCTTTTGATTCCCCTATTACATGTTCGCCCATCCAGTGCTCTGCCATAATCATCGATTTACTATGTCAGGCGTTATCTCAAAAACCTTGTGACTGATGGTCTATAACTCATCCTCTGCCGTTTTAGTTTTAGCAAAGTTTGGCACTAAATTTAATACTCTACAGTAAAATTTGTTCTACCACAAACCATCTTACAAAATCTCAAAATCATTAGAAAATCTCCACAGTTCTGGGAGATTCCTTTTTGTTGGGCAGTAATTTTCCTCTCAATAGTTACGGGCAGTGTTGCCGTTGTGCGACTAACGTGTCAAATTTACCCTTTCTGGAGACTGATGCCACCTAACATTGACTTTTTAAAAATAGGCTTATTTTGAAACTTTTCTTCAAAATCATGCGACTTTTGCCCCTTTTCCTTGATCAAAAAGTTTATATTTCACATACAAACATTGCGATACCGATTAGGATGAAAATGAAAAAAAATTTAACACTTGCATTCATTGCGATTTTTTAGCCTAAGTGGCGTCATTATAACTTTTTTTCACCTGTTGAGGCCTCCTGATAAAAGAAATCCTCAACCTATTTAAAAATTATGGGTGTTTTGTTCGTATTTTCCGACTTTAAGTGGGATTTGCCAGATGGTTCACAACCCAGCCACTTTTTTGGAAAAGCGAAAAATCACGTCCTTAGAAAATTGGACGTAGGGAGTTAAATTTTAATAAAAACTGTTATCTGTCTTCATAACAAAGTTGCGTTTTATGTTCACATTTCCAACGGTATCTTCGATTTTTCGATATCTTTATTCTGTGAAAAGTTAGAGCCAAAAAACCAAACCCGGTTCACAACCCAGCCCTCTCCCTTACATTTTAAAAGTTGCTTCGTAAAGTAAATTTTTTTATTTTTTTTCCTTGCTATTCACTTTTCTGTGACACTTTTTTGCGACTTTTTAAAATTTTTCACCGGCAACATTGGTTACGGTTATCAGCTGAAACTAGCAGCTGTCAAAAAGTTTGATGTTGCTTAAATCTGGATTAAAACGAAGAACCCTCTAGCTGATAGTTCAACGCACTGCTCTTTACCGAAATCAAGGCGGCCAACTTAATACATTCAATAATTCTTCTTTATTATAGAATGATTGTATTTTGCCTTGATACCTTCTCCCATCGCCACTCCTCCAGCCATCCGATGCCAGCAACTTGTGGCCTTTTATAGTAGACTTCATTGATGTGGCTTTGTTGTTTTAATGCTATTTTTATTGCTGGTCCGTATGGCAGCGTAATATCAGCATTTTTATTGCACTATTTGTTCTTTTTCCATGGATTTATATAATTGCCGCAGCGTTCAATTGCCATTCGGTAACGGAATTCCAACTGTTTGAAGTTCTTTGTATTCGTCTGTGGTCGTTCGCTGTCTTAGGTTCTTGTGGCGAGCTGGCATGCTGTGCCGCCGTCGTTTTAATAGTACGCCAAGTCTTCTCTTCCCGTTCAGAGCCGCTGTAGCGGACCGGTAAACGACAGCATCCCAGCGGTTCCTTCACTGCGATACTGCACTGATCTGGAGCTCTATTAGCTTGTCATCGTTGCCAATGGAGTTGCATAATTACCAGCATGCGGTGCTCAGTTGTGTTCACTAAAAACAGAAACACAAAAAAACTGTTAGAGATACGCAAAAAGCATCATGAAGATGCGCTGTTGCGCAGCTGGCCTGGCACTGTCGTTGAACTCGCAACGCATTGCGCTGCATAACTGCAAGTTATGCGACTCAATCAGCAACACTACTATATGTCTGTCGCTGTCACTGTCGTCGTCACTGTCGCCGAAATGCACTTCAATCGATGCGCTTCTGGTTGTTTTGTTCGATGCCGTCCATCATTTTCAATTTAAGCGCATAAAATATGCACACCGATTAGTGCCTGTCACAACAGTTGACCAATCACTCCGCCCGAAAAAGATATACAAATTGCCTGCAGCTAAATGAAAGTGCACAGCGAAGCCAATTCATGCATTGCCGGATGTGCATGACGCATGACGCGGCACCAACGTAAGTGAGAGAGAAAGGGAGCCGCAAATTACACTGGTTAACATAAATTTTGCTTCTGAGTAATTGATTCGTACTGCAACACCACAAACAAATTAATAGTCAATAATAATAATATTTTTTTTTTATTTTTTTATTTAAATAATTTTTCTTTTTAGCTTCGGAATGAAATTTAGGTTTTAAAAAAAAAGGTTTTCTTCATCTTTTCCATACAAATAAACTTAGGTCGTGGTTTTGTTTTTTTTTTAAATCAGTCTACTTTAGCTTGGAATAAATTTTCATTATGTTAAAAATTCTGAAAATGTTTAAAATTTTTTCGTGACCTGTGTTCTTGGTTATTGTCGGCGAATGGTTGTTGTGATAGCGCGCTGCCAGAACCTTGTCTGCGCGTCGAATTGGGCGTAGCATGTTGCCACCAGTGTTGCATGCAGCGTTCAAATTGTGCCCCCGACGACACACGTCAATTATTGGCGTTGCTTGCACACGTGTTCATGCCGTCACCGCGCCGCGCAACACGACTAAAGTTTTCGGCTCTCTTAACTCATTGCAATCATGAACTGAGTGCTGCTCATTTAAGTACATTTTCGCTGCTGTGCTGGGCGCCCAGCGTTGCGCCTAAATGCAATTTTTTCGTTGCGGTTGCCGTCGTTTAATGTCAGCACACAATGTCATGTCGAGCAATAAAGGAAATATTACAACAAGCAATTTATTGTTTTTTTTTTGTTTGCTTTTAATTGGCATTGGTATTCCGCTGTGCCCCACACACACACACACACACAACCAACCTTCCAGTTGGACTCCCTAATGGCGACCGGCAATGTTTTGCTCGACCGTCTGCCTGTCGGGTGGGTGGCTGCGCCTTTGTTTTAACTGCCGCCGCTTGACTCGTAAATATTTCAATTTCAATACGCTCGCGTGGCACTGATGTCGTCCGCTCGCTCGCCCGCTGCTGCAGTTGCCTGGTGGCCTTTAATGAATGTCCATATGCAGCCACCGTCGAGCACTCAGTTCCGTGCAATTGTGTTCATTTTGTATGAGTGTGTTGTTGCTGGGCCATGTCATTGAACTGCGACGCGGTTGCAGTGAACTTAAACTTTGCCGTTTTCACGTGGCGCCACTTAAAAATTGTCAAACGCATTTATAAAAGAATTTTTTATATGCAACTTTAATGAAAAACTGCTCTGGAAATGTTGAGAACTTGATATTAAGCGGTTGAAAAATTTAACCGAATGGCTTAGTGGTTTGTAGATTCAGAGTGTCTGGGGGAAATTTTCCGATTGGTACTCAGGGCAAAGGTAGAGCTTCTCGCGAAAAAAATCTGCAATGTTATGGCGACTTCAATTATTTATCTATTTTAAGTTAGGGTCACAGTCAAACAGAGAAACTCACATAGGCCAAAGTAGAGCCGTTGTGTTCCACAGTGGAAAGTGGCCGACACCTTAGCTAGTCCCATCCCCAGTAAGGAGTGAATCCTGAGGCGAAGACACTCGTATACCTGTTTAATGTTAATTTTGACAGATTTTGAATTCTTTTTCAGGCGATTACTTTACTATAAACGGTGTGTCATTGCCAACTTAACCCATTTGCACCACCACCACTAACTTCTTTTGTATCTGATCACCCTTAGCGTTGAAAGGTCTTCTTCCCTCTGGTTACTTGCATTGATTACATGGTCTTCCTCTTCGTTGTGGTCCACTGACTTACTCATCGAATATTCTTTTCGTGAGACCTTTGTCACCCATACGAAGGATATGGTTGCCGGTAAATGGAAGTGGATGGATGGACTTCATGAAAGCTTTCAAAGGTCATCACGACCTCTGATACTATCTGTCCCAACTAGAGCGTTATAGCCACTTGCTTTACAAGTGTATCCATAAGGAAGAGATTGAAGCAGAGTAAAAAACCAAAAATCACCTAAGCCATGGATGTCTATATCCAAATATCCTCTACCACCTGCACCATAAACGACCCGTCACCCTACTAGTTGAAAGCATGAAATGTAGTTTACTTTGGAATGAAAGTTTACCTTTATTACTGCTAATTGTGTCCAATGACTCACCATCACTTAGTCACTGCGTCTATCGAGTTTAAATATCCTAATATCCGTCTTTGGAAACTAAACTCCAAACGATTCAATTGAAAGGCGAAATTTTAATGTGACGCCCATTAAAGTTGTAAATAAAAGTTTATTATCGTTTTATCTCTTTCATAGGACTATTTTTATAGCTGTAACATTTCAATCTCACACACCTTTTAACACCCAGCAATGGGCGTTAAAAAAGCATTTAATTTATTTTCAACTCATATGTACGTCGTGTGCCATCCTCGCTGCAAGTCTATGACCTCATTCTTTACTCTTACCACCTATCACACAGCTAACGGTACGATAAATGAAGTTTATTTACCTCATTCTCATGCATCATCTCTGCTTTGTCTCCTCGCTTCTGTCTACGCTCAATACTCAACAACAATGGCGGCATTCACAATGTGTGGCACTTAAACCAAATGGCGTTTCTTAAAGATAGTAAAGAATCTTTTTAACGGTGTGTCATCATTACTTGTAGAGTTATGAAATTAGCTGATTTTGGTTTAGGTTTGATAAGACTCTGTGTTGCATTTTATTATGGCAGAAGTGTTTTGAAAACTTGGTTTAAGCCTTCGCAATCTTCGCTCTCAGTCAGCCGCTCCTAAGCCAAGTTGCTCTTTTGATTGTGTGTCTTCATGTTAAATCCGGCTGTAGGCTCTTTCATCTTATTTATCTATCTATCTATCTATCTATCTATCTATCTATCTATCTATCTATCTATCTATCTATCTATCTATCTATCTATCTATCTATCTATCTATCTATCTATCTATCTATCTATCTATCTATCTATCTATCTATCTATCTATCTATCTATCTATCTATCTATCTATCTATCTATCTATCTATCTATCTATCTATCTATCTATCTATCTATCTATCTATCTATCTATCTATCTATCTATCTATCTATCTATCTATCTATCTATCTATCTATCTATCTATCTATCTATCTATCTATCTATCTATCTATCTATCTATCTATCTATCTATCTATCTATCTATCTATCTATCTATCTATCTATCTATCTATCTATCTATCTATCTATCTATCTATCTACTCGTATCTATCCATCTATCTATCTATCTATCTATCAACTGCCATCACATGTGGCACACTTCGTGAATTTCGCTAACGAAACCGCATCTGCACCATTCGCTGCTACTTTCATGTTAATTTACTGTGAGTGAGTGTTGCCAGTGTGCAAACGTTTTGCGACCTGCTTGCAAAGGGTGGGCTTTTAGCTTTAAAAAAACGTGAAAATAGTTTATAGCCAAAAGGGAAATGCAGCACAGCAGTGCCAGTTGAGAAAAAGTAAAAAAAAAAATTAGAATTAACTATGAGGAAAAGCAACATTTTTAGCCAATTTTTTCTTTTAATTTTGTTTTATACAATTTCCCTATGCTGCACGCTGATTATTTTACCTATTTTCCAACTGGCTGTTAGTGCATTCTGTCTGCTTGTGTGTTATGTGCACTGCGCTACTTCCGACTTCAGTTCTTGTGGTTGTGTTGTGCTGGGCGCTGTGGCAAAATTAGAGCATTAACCCTTCGGGCCAGCGCACAAAATCGGTTAGTGTACCTCGTTGATGTGGGTCGCCGCTTTGCTTTGGGTATTGATTTAATACTCACTGAAACGGCAGTTGGGAGGCGCTAAAAATAAAGTCGGTGTAGCATAAAAATCAATAGTCGGCGTGCAAGACAGCGTCAGAATGCCGGAAGCTTTGAAGTTCCAATGTTGCTGGCCTCTTCCCCCCTGCTTATGTATGTATAGGTAGAATGGGGAAAGGATTACTGTGAAGTAGTTGGCTGCAAGAAAGCAACGCATAAAGCCACTGCAACCCTGTAGGTATAGATTTTTCATTGTATGTTGTTGTTGTTTGTGTTGTATAAGCAGCAACATAAATACATTATTACCAACTATGAGGTTTTGCTTTTTGTTTTGCAACAAAATGGGGCCAAATTATGACAACGAACGTGAGCGAGCGCACTTTTTCACGTTCTTGGTCAATATTATTGTGTGAATTTGAATGAGTTGGCAAATAGTGATTGAAGACACAAAAGAAGTTCCATGGGGCAAAGTAGAGATATGTCATTATTTTGTCGAAATCAATGAAATAATGTCATATTCTCACAAATTTCAGTACTCCTGGGTTTTTCTTTCTCCTTTGCAAGGGTGTGGAGATAAATTCCGGGCGAAGGAGCACACTCGAGAACGCCACTTCCTCAGGAGGTGCTCCTTGCATTGTAAATTGTACAACATAGTTGACTCATCCAAGTGATCTCACTACACACACACATATATTATGTATCCTTTCCTCGCTTAACCTCCGCATTGCTGTGCGCATCCTTCCACGCGAATTCCAACCGCAACAACTGTGCCACCAGGCTTACAAATTGCAAGCTTGTGGCAGCGTACGTGTTTAATTTGCTGACCCACAATTGTAGAAATTCAACACTTCATAGTTGCTGTTGTTGTTTTTCTTGTTGTGGTTGTTGTTGCTGTTCTTTGTATGGCTTCGCTTTTGTGCATTTTCAATTGTGTCGAAAATCGTAATTGCCTATTTGACTGTGCACGTTGCTTGAGCAGTTGTTGTAATTACACCAGCAACAATTACTGCGAAAACAATTACAACAAACACCTGTAAATTTGAGCCGTTCGGTGTGCACCTGTTGCCCATTTCGTTTGGTGTCAATAGTGTTGTTGTCGCTTGTGGCGGTGTCTGCTCCAAGGCAAACATAGAAATGCATTTGGGAGCGAAGAGACGTCAACACAAAACAAAAAAAGAAAGAAACGAAGAACATAAATAAAAGTTTGTGGTTTTCGCTTGGAAAAAAAGAAAGGAAAACTAGCTTTTTGCTCGAATGCACAATTTGTGTTTTCATATTATGCAAGTTTGTTTTTGTTGTTGCTTATTTGTTTGTTGTAACTATACGTGCAACGGAGTCGTAGAGTTTGTAGTTGTAGATTGGTTTTCTACACTGTTTTAGTAAACCTTTCAGTTAGTTGTCAGCTCAATTCAGCCTCTTCACGCTTCATTTGACACCCCAAGTTGCTGAGTTTCAAACAATTGTGAGCCTCTTTTATGTTTTTAATGCAATCGAAATTATAGTTTTTGGTTTGGAACTGTGTTAACGACAGACCTGTCAAAACGGTCGCTAACCGACTTTCTACTTTCTCGATTGTGAAATCGGTTCTTAAATGCTTTCGGCGTATATTCACTTTGCCATAGAGGTTGTAACGCCCATAAGAAGGCGTGGTTGAGATGAGAGACGTCCATATGCATATTTTTGGTCAGTATCACCAAAGATAGCCGCCGTGGTTCAGCGAGTTACTGAGTCTGAAGCGACTCTGGAGCCCAAGTTTGAAACCCCAGGTTGACTAACACCAAAATATTGTTACGAAAATTAGCTCTCTAAAAATAAATAAAACCACTTCAATTATTCAGCGCAAACGTAGTCAAAAACCAGCAATCACTTTATTTACAAATTTACATTTTACCCTTTACTTGCTCAATTCAGACTCGTCCCTCTGCGCTGCAACCGGCTGCCTTTTATACTTGTCGCACATTCCAGTTGGACTATCTCTCGACAGTTCTCGCACATCCCATTACCATCGCGAGCCATCCTTGCCATATCGAAATTAAAGCAAGCCTGCCGAACTCTAAAGTTCGTGCCTAAAAGTATGCCCGTAAAACATTCATGCATAGCACAGCGACAGAGTGCCTCATCGTTACAATACAGACAAATTGAATTTATTCTTTCGATGGCTGCTCTATCAGCAGCAAATGCCAAACCTGAAAGTAAAACTGTTCATTAAAAAGTTCTCAACACATCTTTCAGAATCGACATAAAACTGAAGGTCCCTTTCATTCTTTACAAAAAAGTTTAGATCCATCCGATCTATCTGATACCGGCTATGATTTAGGATATCGAAATTAAATCTGCCATAAGTCCCGGTTTTTATGGAGTTTCGAGCAAAACTTCTATACTATTCTCGCCAAATTACCCTAACCTCAAATAACGTTTGTAAGATTAAACGGCCCATTAATGTCATGGAATATGACATCGTTTAAATATTCGTTGCGGCTTCGCAAGCTGGCACAGAACCTCGAGGTCCGACAGCTGATTGTTTATTGACTAAAATGCTATTAAATGAAATTTTACATTTCTTAAACTTTTTTCTGGATATGTTTTTTTTTACACGATGTAGAGCCAAGCAGTCTACGGCAACTGCCTCAAGTGACTCGAAAGCAAAACGCACGATTATCGCGCAATTACTGAGCGTTTTGTCCACTGCTACCCCGTCATGTCGCCAACCCAACAACAATTTTGTACTTGCCCCGCAGCGAGAATTTCAAATGAGCTGCGCTCATGTTTCACTAATTTTGTCCCCCCTAATTGAAAAGAGCAAAATCAAAACAACAACAAATACAAACACAACAATGACAAACAAGTTGCTTCGAATTCCGTTTACATGAGGCATCCACCACAGCCACAACCAGCAAACGTCAGCGAACCAAAATGCAATTACTTAACTCTGCTCGCTGCTGCTGACAACGTCGACGATGACGACGAGTGCGGCAGCGGCGTTTGCCGCATTGCCGCTGCAGCGCTCAATTGACGTCGTCCGATCGCCGGGGCCGTGGGTCAATTCTGACCGCACTGCGAGTCGGTGTGCGTAGTCCCATGTGGAACGCGGCGCAGGCTGGTGCGTTCATCGATTTTTATCGCTTTCCGACTGCATGCTCTATGCACAGTTAATAACAGCAACAATAACCATAGCAACCGTACAGTTTCATGTATTTTGTATTTTGACAGCTGTTGTTGCACATTGTTTGCTTTTGATGCATTCAGCACAGCACAATATGAATTCTCGTCTTCGGCATGTTGGCAAATTGTATTTTGTATTTTCTGCAAAAAATTGCAAAAACCCATTACAACTGAAGCGAAAACCATCACTCTCACTCCTCCCATTCGGTGTACTCGTCGAGCGCCCGCAGACTTGAGGTCTGGCGCTGCTGGGCTCAAGTTTGCCTACGCCAGCGGCGCGAGTCAATGTACGGCGCAATTGTGTTGACTGTTTTTTAGTCGACGCAATTTTTGTTGTAGCTTTTTCGCCTGCAGCATTTGTGTTTCTCTTTCCATTCGCATTTGTGCTCATTTTGGGCTTTTCATGTGCATTTTTTCTCTGCATTTTGGCCGCGTTTTCAGGCTGGCTTTCAATGTTTGCCATGTGGCTTATTGACGTTGTAGGCGTACATGGGCGAGTGTGTGTGTGTGTGTGTGTGCGTGTGTATGTGTATGTGGGCAAATATGGCAGTGGGGTTCTTTTTTGAGTGTTGCTGCCATATTGCAAACATGTTTTCCTTGATTGTTCCGGCAATGTTTGCCGCCATGTCAGTGTTCTCTCGCAGCTCTCGGCGTTTGATATTAATTTCAAACATGGCCGCGTTTGGGATTGTGCCCAATTTTAATGAGCATATTTCTTGCAAGCCTATAAATGGGGTCAACTCAAAAATTAATGTTTTAAAAAAATAGTTTTTACAATAAAGTTTACAAATCAACATGTTTTCCTTGTTTTTCAAAATTTCATAATTGTATTTTTTTTTTGTTTCAGGTAAGCATCCGGGACCGTAATTTATGGAAAAATACCAAATCAATTTTGGATATATACTCGCAATTAGTATAAATATGTACAGGTATACTGTTGTTGGAATTTTGTTTAAAGAAAGAAAATGTTGCCGCTTGTTAGATTCAAGTAGTGGCAACATACGAGAAAAGTTGAATTGTGAATTTGATGCCTTAACTTTTAAATGTCATTGAAGCTAGCTTACATTTTAACAAATTGGACTTAGTGAAGGAATCGACCATTAAGATTTTAGATCTTGATCTTGATGGAAGAATGAAGATCAATGATTAAAATCTCTTCAGTTGCTGTACTTTTAGTGTTGTAGTTAAGGTTAAGCTGCGTTAGGAGAAGCCCTTTCAGGCCGAAATCGGACCAATTATGGTACCATGAAGTAGAATGGAAAACCCTCAGTTAGGTGAATCCACTGGATAAAAAAAGATCACTAAAAATGTGGGCAGCATTGTCAATGTTGATTGTCGCTCAATTGGTAATATTATCGAGAAAGTACGAGAACACTTTCTACGATCAGCAATGTGTTAGATAACCGGTGTTTTGTGATCTGCAATCTGATAATTTTATACGGACTACTCGGCGAACATTTTTTTATACATATAATTGTTTGTCCTGACTGATTCATCATCACCCAGCCCAAACCGCTGAAGCTACAAACCTTAAATTTGAACTTTAGGTCCACATTGAGAAATGAACCTCCGCTAAGACGGGATTTTTTGAACTTCGGGGTCTAAGAGGGCAAAACATGGGTTAAGGTGTTATTTGAAGAAACGTGATTTAATGGGTCTATTGAACCGATGGGCCTATTGACTTCAAAATTGGTGAAAACATATGAAATACAAAATATTAGACACGTGCTTTTAATTTTCTTGGAAATCCAAATCTAAAGGAGTAAACAAAGGGTTAAAAGTTTGCATGGAGAAACCAGATTTTATGGGCCTTTTGCCTTCAAACTTGGTGAAATAATTTGACACGTTTTTTTCAATTTTTTGAAAATCAAAATTTGATGGTATCAACAATGGATTACATTTTTTTATGGGAAAAATGATTTAATGGGCCCATTGATTTTAAATATGTTGCAAGTATTTCGAACCAGAAATTATTAGACAAATATTTTTCTCCATGCGTTTATTTGCTTTTATCACTAAAGGCAAAACCTTTTTTGTATTTTTCTATCTGACTCTCATGGAAGATAAAATGCATTTTTATTAAAATTTTATTGCAACATAAACTCAATCAGCATCGCTCGTAAATCAGGCTACGCCATAAGCAAAAGCCGACCGGAACGCAAAATCAGCGAGTGAAAAAGAAATAAAAATGTTTCCAATAAACTGCAATATAATAAATTGTGAAAACGTGAGTGCGACCGCGTAATCGAAAACCACAGTTACCTCATTTGACATGTGTGTGGCGGCAGCAATCACTTTTGCATTTGCCGTACTTTGTTTTCAATATCGGAATATGGGTGAGTCGCTGATAGATCCACGTACTGAGAGCTCCGCAATAATCTGAGTACCACCACTTGGCTAAAAGTAGATAGTTGACTGGCGAGAATTGTGATTTTAATGGCGGCACTCACAATGTGTGGCAATTACTTTGGCAGAAGAACAGAATGGCATAACTAGTGTAATTTTAGATAGTAAACAATGATTTTGTGAGTGTGTGTGTGTACTATAAAGATAGATATAAAAAAAACTGCAAAATCAACTGTTGTAAGCTTATTTTCGATATGGTTCACGATTTTCAAATTTTCGGGTAGATGTTTAGATCGGTAGGTAGAATTGGTTTTAACTACTCAACGATTTCAGTTGAGTTGAAATTGGAGAATGAGACAAATTTGTTTTTAATTTAGATGTAGGTCCTTTTTTACTAGTTGTAAATCATCTCATTTGCTTTCTTACCAGAATAGTTCCAAGAGATTTTCAATACCACTATTATCATTACGATTTTAAAACACTTGTACCATTCATCAAGGAGCTAGGAGCTTATAAGAGACCTGATCTGTGTAGAAAACTTATTAATTAAATTAAATTAAGAGCAATGTCTGTCCTTTCGCCTTCCTGTTAAAATTGATCACCAAAATATTCGAATAATTTATAGATGTTTTAGCTAAGCTAGTTTTATGATTCCTTAACATATTATGGACCACATTAGCTTCCTTCCTGAAACTCGACTTTCACTTTGTGATGTTTACATTGAAAAGTAGAAACATCTAAAATAGGTGAATGTCGAAATGGACGTTGACGCCTGATATCATTCAGTTATTCTACGTGCAACTGGGGCATGAATAAGTCAATCGCAAGCAATTGAAACATTTCGAAAATATTAAAAACCAACTCCGCCAGCTCTCGTCCTTTTCTGCTATTCACGATGTTAAAATTTCCTCACAATTTGTCAGTGTCTTTATTTGTGACTCTGCATTGTGTTGTGTTGCACTCGTCACTTCGCACTTCCGTTGCTGTGGCACATTATGTCTGTCGTCATAAATTCACGCCATTCTGTTCGGTTGTCAAATGTTCACACTAATTGAATCGCCAATTGGCATCCCGTTAATTGTCTGCTCGAGTCTGTTCTCGCGCCTGTAATTGATTTTGAGCGGCAATCTCGGTTCGTTGTAAACGGTTCGTGTCAATATTTCGAACGATAACATCTACCGCCAACAACACTTTAACTTGTCATTGGTTCACATTTGGGTTGGGCCAGTTGGCGCGTCACATTGACGTGATGGTGGCTCATTTTCGTGTCCGCCAGTGCTTCGTTTCTTCAATTTGAACAACTAACTTTTATTTTTCGACAAATCATTAATGTGCCCCCCTCTCGACTGTTTTCCGATCACTTCCTCCCTTCTATATTGCAAACTTGAGTGGCGTCGAAAAGAGAAGTGTGTTAATGTTGCGTTGTTGTTGTTTTGGTGTTAATTGTCAGCATTTTAATAATGTCTCTATTAATGTTAACTGCTGCGATGCTGGTGGCCAGGAAAGTGCTGTGTGGACCCTTCTTCCATTGTGATTGCTTAATTTTTATGGGATTTCCTAATCGATTGCTAAATTGACGTTTTACGATATTTTTATGAGTGAAAGTGTTATCCCATTGCGGCGTGTGCCAACCAATTTCGACTGCTTCTCTGCACTGTTCATCTTCAGCAGACCCCCTGTGTGCCCTCTGTGCGAACGTTTGTTGTGGTTCCTTGGGTACGGCCAGACGTCAGTGCTAGTAGCCGGCTGTCAGTGTTTGCTTATCCATTCCGCGAAGCTAATCATTAATCAATATTGTGGTCGCATATCGCCGCTTAGGGTGTGCACCCGAATGTCACAATTCGCTGCGACGTTCCCACATGCCATGGCACTATGGAAATTAAATTTATGCCACATGCCACACGTGTCCGCACAGCTCAAATGTATTCAGTTTTCGCAGAATATTGACTGGGAGCGTTTGTGATTCTTTGCATAAATTTTTTCTTCAGAATTTTTTCAAACATTCTGCCTTAGGGCGAGGTAGCTGGAATTCGGTCAATTTGTGATCTTAGCAATTGCGTCAATTAGCTCATTTGCTTGATTGGGCTGATAAATTGAATTGTTGTGACGTACCCTTAGATTGAGGTTGATTGGTGCAGGCCGAACTGAACTTTGTGCGAAAGACGAGCGAAAGTTGTGTTCGTTTGTGATAATTTTATAAATTAAATTAAAATATTGAACTCATATATGCCATTTTCTGATGTTGTATATTTGTTAGATAATTCTTTGGAATCTGAGACAAGTTTACATTTCTTTCAGACATTCAGCTTTTTGAGATTTTTTGTTTAATTTGTTAGCTCTTAGACTTGTAAGTTGCCAGTTAACGAGGGTCAGTTGAGTAGTTTGCTGTCTTAAATGAATTAATTTTACCTCGAAAGTATTTTCTAGAATCGAAACTCTTTAGGTACATATACGAAAATTTAAATTTTCAAAGAACAATTGTCAAACTATTAAAGTAGTAGTAACCATTGTCGAGAATTTTTAAATAATTTAGTAAAACATAAATTAATTTTAGTAGAATTGAATTCCAGGTCACAAGCTAATGAATAAGTATACTGATGATTTAATAGATACGGTAACAGTTTGTTCACTGACTTCAAAGTTTTTCAATCTCGGACAGAACTGTCAGCCGGAAGTCCCTTATTCTAAACAAAAAGATCTTCCACAAAAGTGTATCTCCACCAAAGTGCCATCTCAATAAATTCATCCTCTATACAAGGGTGGTCCGATAAGTACTTAGCCCCCCCGCCCGATGGTGCAACTATCGTAAGAGAAATTTACTATCGTGTAGTACATCCTCGTAGACGGCTACTGTCAAAATTTCAGCCATATTGGATTTGTAGTTTTGTTTTGACCGCGTGTGGAAACGAACGTGTCCGCGGATTTTTTTTCCACGCACCAGCTCACACCTCCGCCATCGTCACGGCCAAATTGGTCGCATTAGGCTACGAACAGCTGCCCCATCCACCGTATTCTCCAGATTTGGCCCCGTGTGACTTCTTTTTGTTTCCAAACTTGAAAAAGTCACTCGCCGGGCAGAAATTTGAGTCGAATGAGGAGGTTATCGCCGCCACGGAGTCCTCCAGAAAACGTATTTTTCAGACGGGTTAAAGAAGTTGGAGCATCGCTGGGTCAAGTGCATCGAGTTGAAAGGAGACTACGTTGAGAAATAAATCGCCACTTTTCCAAAATTTTCGTTTTTCTTTTGTAGGCTAAGTACTTATCGGACCACCCACGTATGTATTACCAAGAACTAGAAGCTCCAATGTTTTGCGTACTCTGAGTTTCTAGTAGTCAGTAGGAAACAGTTTTATCAAATCGAATTAATGTGAGAGACTGAACTCCACATAGCTTTTTCGAAACGTTTGAAGTGCATCTAAGAAATTAAAACAAAAGGCTTGCTCTCCAGTGGAGTATGTTCACTTTTACCAGATGTTGGCAACTTCCAGAAATGAGGTATAACTGGTATTAAAAACTATTTGAAGATTACCAGGACAAATGATTTAACAATGTTTGTCTGTCAACCGGCTGGTTTTGATCGAGATTAAATTTGCTGCTGTTTTTTCATCTAAGATTATAAATCCAATTGGTCATGGTCCGGCCACTTTCAAACGATGTCGTCATATAAAAGTAGTTGAATAATAAAAAAAAATTTTAATAGACTAATTAGTCTAAAGATATCTGAACAGGGTTACCATGTAAGAGTCATTTGCACAAAAAACAAAAAGAGTAAACTGAGGCTTGAATAAGTCAATCCAAAGTGACTCAAACACTTTTACTTACTTTGTTTTTCGAATGCATTAAAACCCGTTAAACGGTAGGTAAGTTAGAGATCTTTTTAAACACATCAAATGTGTAGTAAATCATTATTCAAATTTTCATCGCATAGTTAGTTTAGCGAGATTTCCGAGGCAACCTAAGAAGATGAAGTTCCTCAAGCACTCAGTCACTGTTAAGTTGGCATTGTACCCAACGCACCATAATTTAGAAGTCATGGACTTGAATTCTGATGTGATAAACACTAAACAAAGAAAACTATTCCTTCAAATGTGCCATTCAGAATCAGAACAACATTGTCATTGTTATTGGTGGAAAACCCGGTCTCAATCTTCCATACTTAATTCTGTCTTGTCAATTAGATATGTATGTATGTATGTACATATATCTCCTCATCGCTCATCATCTAAATAGATTAGCATTTCGTCTTTCAGTCATGTGACAAATCCTTTCAATGTTTGATACCCGAAATGCTTTCATACCCGGCAATACTTTACCCATCAATATCCGATTTAATGCCTTCTTAAATTTCTTCTTGCTGCTTTTTTCGCGGCATTCGGTATTAAGGCATTGCAATGGCAATAAACTCTCGGAATTTCTGTTCAGTTTAAATTCAAGTTTGAATATTTTTCATTGAGGTTATGTGCCAGCATCTTCACCGCATACCAACAACAACAAAAACAACAACATCGTTGTTGATGATTCCAATGCCAACATTTCTCTTCCCAGTGTCGCAACACACATCCACACGTGCGCCCAATGAAGATAATTTACTTGCATGCCATTTTCACTATCGTCGACGCAACGCAACAGACGCTGGCAGCGTGCACTGCGCATGCGCACCAATGCGTCGAAGCGACGAAGCGTGCCCGTCGACGCATCTGCTCTGCTGCTTGCAGCTTCCAGCGCTTTTTGTGGCCGCATCGCGGTTGTGTTTTTGTTTCAGTCGACTGAAAATGGCGAAACACGTTCGTCGGTATGTGACCGTTGCCGGTTGCCGCCGCTCTTGTGCGCCGAAGATCAATTGGGGTGCCTGCCTGCCTGCCTGCCAGTGCGCCGCTGCGGCATCTGCCGTGGCGGCGGGGCTTGCAAGTGCAGATAAATTACATTTTGTGCTGTCGTCTGTTTGAGTGGTTTGCTTACTTTTTATTTAGCGACTTTTTTTATAACAACTAGAGTCAGTCCCCCTTTGGGGATGAGTAAGCGAATTGTGCGCCCAGACAGACGCAACGCGCAGTTGCGTACTACTTAGCGAAAGGTCAAGGTTGGCACGTTGTCGACGTCGTGGCGGTGGTGCGGTATTGACGCGGGAATTTTGAGTTTCTTTTTCACTTTGTGCAGCGCCAATCGGAGGATTCCCTTTTGTGCTGATGTCTTGTTTTTCGCTTTGTGGCTTGGGTCACATAACTTGGTCTGCTTACGAGCTCATTAAAAACGCATTTGCTGGACGCGTTCACATTTTTGAAATATTTTATTTCATTGCGTTTTTTTGCTGCTGATATCTATTTGCAATGTGACGAGACCGTCTCGAAGGAATATGACATTTTTTATGAGAATATTGTGAAAAGGGTGTGGTTTGCTATTTGAAATATGCCAAGATTGTGTTCAGTTATCAATTATTTAAAATTAAATTTGTATGAAGAGGGCGAGAGAGTGTAGCTGCTTCAGTTAAATGGTTCGAGGATGTCGGGGTATATTGACTTTTAAATTGAATAACGCCCAGATTGTTCAGATTAGCGTAGAAAGGTGATCATGATCACCAGATCCACATGTCTCTAACCGACTCAATGACTTTCAAACAGGGACCGAAAATAACTGTTATTTTACAATTTTCAAATCAAAAAGGCATAACGAAAAAATTGTCGGTGGACTTTTTCAAATATACCAATATGATCGTATTGGCCTCAGCTTCACGAATATTAAACGCCTTCTAAATTTTAGACTTTTACTATAAAAGTTAAAATTAACTGTTATTTTGTGCGTTTCATCATATCAGGCAAAAATAACTGTTACTTTTGACTTTTATTTTATCGGTCAAATATATCAGGCAATTTGAATTTTTTCAAAGGCCGTTTGACCGTCCGGACATTCTGAGCTAAAAGACTTGTTCGACGAAAAAAATGGTATCAATAGTTTTTTAGTCGGTGAAATGGCCTTTGAAAAAATTCAATTTGCCTGATATATTTGATCGAAAAAATAAAAGTCACAAAATAACTGTTATTTTTGACCGATAGTAACAGTTATTTTTGCCTGATATGATAAAAGGCACAAAATAACTTTTATGTTTGTCGGTAAAAATAAAAGTTAAAAGATAACAGTTAAAATCTGACTTTTTTGATAAAAACCATAACCGGTACGGTCCCTGCTTTCAAAGTCATTAAAATATCGAAATATAATTTTGTTTGCTTTATAGTGGAATTCCAATTAAATATTGATTGAAATTTAGGTTAGGAATGGTTGCGAAAAACTCGGCCCGATTTCAAGTTCGACCTGTTGTAAATATGACATTACCGACTTTCGTATCGAAAAGACCCAAAAGTCTGAGCTGAATCGAATGCATTGTATAAACTAATCAGTCAAAACAAACTGACACACTTTTGCATGTTTTCACTTTCGAACCCTGCTCCCACTATGACTTCACATTGCTGCGCAGAAAACTCTCCTCATAAATGTAAATTAAAAGCTGCACTGTTGTCTGTCTTGCAAAGTTGCCGCCGTTTTTACTTAAACGCCACCAGTCGATGTTAGTTCGTCGATAGCGCGAATCGAATGCTAAACACTTTCGCAATAGCCGCATCTAATGTGTAAGTAAGTAAGTAACTTGAATAACGGCTATTATGTGCACTGTGTGCCGCTCTTCCCCCCGTACGCCTCCTCCCCTTCGCTGCCATCACAGTCTTGTCTAACCCCAACGGTTTAATATCAAAGTCATTATTCAGCTGTTACACAAATGCTACCGATACGGATACCAAAGTGGAATGCACGTAACAACGCAGTTTAATCCGCTCGCGTCCCAGCCACCGTTGCCCTGTCGTCGCGCCGGCCCGGCCGCCAGTGCAGCCGCCAGCGCCATATTGCACACAATTTGCATTTCTCACTATTCGACTTGAGCCACTTCTGATTGCTGCTGCCAACGCAGCTTGATTGTTGTTGCTGCAGCGGCTGTTAGTTATTTGTGCGATTTGTTGGCTGTACTGTTGTTGTTGTTGTTGTAGCTGCCATAGTTGCTCGGTGTGTTGGTTATTGTTGCGCATTTCGAATGCAATTCCCGCGTAAATTATCACCTTCCGACGGGCCGCACATGCAGTCGAGCAGCCGCCGTTGCCGCTGCACCACATTTTGTTGCTTTTCTTTAACGTTAACGTTTGGATTTGAGTTTTTTCCTTATCGATTTGCGATTGCCACATTAATCCGTTGGCACGTTGCATGCTGCAGTCAACGAGCGTTGTTGTGGTTTTTCTGAAATTTTCTGAAATTTGTTGTTTGTTTTTTATTTTGGTTTCTTTCTCTTGCGGGGGGGAAATTGCGTAATCGCAGCCAGCCGCAGTAAAGTGTGTGTGTGCCACTGTGCCAACAGTTCAGTTCAGTTCAGTTCAATTCAGTTCATTTCATTCAATTTCTTTTGACTTGCTGCTTGTTGGTTGTTTTGGTTTTAATTATAGTAGTTGTTGTTGTTGTTGTGTTTTTTAAGATTTGGTTCACCGATTAGATTTCAATTTATTTATGGCATTTTGATTTGCCTTTATGATCGTCGTTGTGCTGCGTTTACTGTAGATGTTGTTGTTGTTGTTGTTGTTGTGCGGTTGCAGTTACAGTTGCCGCATTGCTGCGTAATTGAAGGAAATTAATTAAATTGGAGAAAAAAGTTGGAAAATTCACGCTTTTGCGTTTCGAGAGTGACACAAAAGTTTACGGTGCACATAAGTTTCACACGGACTGTCAATTAAGCCACTTTCCCTACCGTTCTTTTACTGCATTTTGAATTGCTGCAAGCTGCTCATTGCTTTAGGCAAGTTGAGTACTTTGAGCCACTCACTTTGACACAAGTAAATACGCGTGACTATCTCAGCTCAGTAAGCAAGTAATTCGTGAAGCCTTATGAACAGGGAAAGGATTTTGTGGAAATTGCCTTTGTTGTTTGCTGCTAGATAGAGCATTTCTGATTGAAAATGAGCACGAATTAGGTCCTCCTGATTACAAATATACCACTTTTATTTTGCCTTAAAAAGGCAGTTTGCCTTTTTCACCCATAAATACATTTTTTAGTGCCTATTTTACCTATAAATGCCACAAAATGCCTTTTTCAAGATAGCGCCTTTTTATTTTTCTTCCCCTTTTGTTTCGCAAAAATACCTTTAAACTAAAAAAAAAATTAAGTGGCAACATTGCAATTTCGTTAACTTATCGATGTTTTTACATTGATTTGATCATTCCTAAGCCGTTATTTTTTGTTGTGCAGTGGAAAATTAAAAGAAAAAAACATGCCAAAATCAAAAAGTTCGGTTAGCGCAAACATTAAAATATGAATTTAAAATATGTGGCAACATTTCAATTAAAATATCTTAGTTTTATTTTTTAACACATTTTAAGCGGGTAGCCTAGTATATGAAACTATGCTGAGTAGCGGGCATTACTTGCAAAACAAGCAAAAATTGCGCGATCCAAAATAAATAATATAATAAATAAAAATAAAATAAATAATAGTAAAAATACCGTCTCCCGCTTTTAAAGTGCCTACATTCAAAAGGTAAAAATACCCGCCCCGCTTATAAGCAGCAGTTTTCACAACGGGTAATTTTACCCGGCCCGCTTTTAATGTGTTAAGATAGTTTAAAAAATCTTTGAAAACCTTGATGTTCCTTTTCTTTTACAAAAAACGAGGTATAAATATTGTTGAAATTATTAAAAAATCCCCCTTTTTTAGATTTTCTAGCATTTTTTTTCTTATTTTTAAATGCCTGTTTTTGCCTTTTTAACAGTTTTTAATGTCCTATTTTGCCTTGTTATGCAATTTTTAGTGCATTTTTCTGCCTTTCGGGCAGTTTTTAGTGCCTTTTTTGCTATTTTATTTTGTCTTTTTTATAGGTTTTTAGGTCCTCAAAATCCTTTCCCTGCTTATGAATAATTATCTTAGGTTACTTGAAACTATCGAATCACAGAGGCTTGAGTGATGCCAAATGGAATATTTTTTAAGAACAATTATTCTAGCGATAGATACCTGTAAAGGCTCCCAACCAGTCGTTTACAATTGATAGTTTCTTCCTTCATGGGATGGTTACTGGAAGCTGGGTCTTAGTTAGTTTCAGTTATGTAAATAGATGACTGTTGTTGCGAATTAAAGTAACTTCCAAAAGTAGAAACTTACAATTAATTTTTTGTATTATTATTAGGTTCGATTCCTGGCTCGGGCTGGTAAAACGCTCATCTACTTCTATCGCTATCCACATCAAGCAGATGAGAATTACAAGAATCGCACAAGTGCGCTCTTGACCCCTCCCCTCCTTTTCCCCATCCGCTTGAAATGTGTGCTGTAACATATGTTGGAAAGACAGTGTTGCATACACATTTCAAAAACGGGTGAAATATGTGGTATCACAATGGGCCTCCGAGTGTATAACCTAACCTAACCTATTTGTTAAAGTTAAAGACATCATTCGAGGAATAAACTATTCCAGTTCGGACCTGACGCTTGTAGTTTGAAACTGCTGGATCACTGTAGTGGTTTTCATGTAATTAATGCAATATTTTAAAACGAGTTATCTGGGTATTCCTTGACTGGCTGTCAAATCCTCGAAATCTCATGCTCATCATCACATAAAAAATTAATAAAAAATAAATAAAAAAATTAATTAGTTAGTTAATTAAAATTAATTAATTAGCAGCATAACAATCATCTAATGTGGGTAACGAGTACGAGTAGGTGATGTGCCGGGGAACTGCTAAAGGAAGGAAGCAGTGATTGAAGACCAAATTGTAGTAGAGACGTTCAAAGAGTCTGCTGAATCTTAAAAGGGTCATGTTTATTGCTGTTTTTTTGCATTATTACTGTACAATTGATGCTTGATAGCCATGCCAGAAGATTGAGTTAAGGTCACCTAGCCAATGACATAGCATTAGGAATGAAGAGAAGGAACAAGTTTTTATCCATCTAGTGTGCACCTATTCGGAATTATGAGGACAGGGCTCTATCAAACTGACTGTCGTACAAGCGTATCAAAAGTTGACATCAAGAGCCTAATACGCTTCATAAGTTATGGTTTATTCGACTTGGCTTAACTTTCTCACCAATGCACAGTAGTTCGTTCCATAGACTAAATTCAAAAAATGTATAGTCTCAGAATTTAACGATTTTGATGTCATTTGAAAGGTAAAACTCCTACTAAGAAAACCCCAAAAAATGTGAGCTGCTCAAAGCCGGAACTTTTTTCACAAACATATTTTCTTTTCTTTTTTTAATTTTCTGTTTTTTAGTTTTTTGATTAAAAAAAATCGTAAAAATTCATGGTTAGCAAGAATTAATTAATTGACTGGCACGACAGCCCGCTTACGCGAGACTAAGGCCTAGCTTCCCGCAACTACCCGTGTTGTGCGTGTGAATTTTTACGCGGGTTGAAGGGACCTACAGTTTAATGCCGGTTCCGAACGGCAGGTTGGGAGCTTTTTCATAAGCAATTTTTACTCTCAGAGGTTTGCCATTTCCAGCTGAGAGGACAGCCACCGAAAGAGAAAACGAGTTTTCCCGTTATATTTTTTAGGTGTTATTACAGGCAGTATTAGCAGGTTAGCAAGAAGTTGCTAAAACTTTCAATATAGATTAAGAACTGATGTGTCCATTATCGTTTTTAATGTTTTCTCAAAATTTCCAAAGCTGAAGCTTCACTTTTAATGTAAAATATTTTTCAAAATTAAAAACCTGAAAATTGGCAAAACAGAGGAAAATATTAAAAAGTATGTTAAGGTATGTTCCTGGAGAATTCTTTTTTTTATCGAATAATATAAACGTATAAACGGTATCTTCCGATCTCAAGAAATAATTCAATTTGAAAAGTGGTGTAAACACCTATTTTTCGATATTTTATTTATCCCTAAAAGTATGCAATCAGCATGAAAAATGAAAAAATCTGCACAAATGCAAAACAGCTTCTATTATTATCATTTCTATTGCAAAACTAAAGGGTCCTCATACAATTTCTGTTACTCTTTGCAATTATCAATGTTGACGTAACGAACATTGCAAATTTAAGTCAACAAAAGTTTAAGAAAAACAAAATGGAGATTCAGCACACCACGTTTAACTAGCACACCCAATTTTATTAAGAACAGACCACTCCTTCTAATTTTGTCCCGCGGTTGTATGGAGGGAAAAGTTATCATTTAGTAGATCATTGGCTTTAAAGCCGAGTCTTCCGATCCTTTTCTTAACAGCTTTGTATAGAAAAGATGTAAACCAATTCCAAACGGTGGTCGCTTTTTTGGAGGTAATAATTGAGCTGAGCATAACTCTGCTTTTAAAGGAGTCGAAATTTAAAGGAGTCGAAACTCAAACATACCACACCGGAACCATTGCAACCTTCAATAATGATAATATTTTTTGAAGATCCCTTTAGCTCATACTAATCATTCAATGAAAAAGGGTCTGTTGACTTTATTTTTCTACTGAGGCACTTATGTAGATGTGTTTACTAGGTTCTGGGGAAACTGACTACAGCTTGCTTTGTATTATTCCAAGTTGCTTGGTTTGCCGGTCTTGACTTCAAAGTTTAACTAAATCAACAGCAAAGGTTTTGGTGGTCTTGATCATTTCAAGCAGAAAGTGACCAGCCGGTTAAACTTACATTAAAAAAAAAAGTTTTTTTTACAGTCTCTATTTTTTCCTCTCGAAAGGACTAACATAAAACTAGTTCTGATCTACAACTACGACAAATTTCTAGATGACTTTTTTATTTCCTTTTGCTTGCTTTATTGTCTTTAATTATTATTTTGTCAGTTGACAGATGTGCGAAACTTTCCGTTAAAATTTCAAACTTTGTGCTGTTGACAAATATCTGCAAACGTTTTCGTCTAAGCAGCGTTCAACTCATTGGAATGCGGACAACTCGCAACAGAATTATTAATTAAACGCAAAATTAATTTTCCTATTCGAAAATCATACCAAATGCGATGCGTGCTGGCATGCGCACAGCGCAAAATATGAATATGGCAACTTCTTATTGTACACTAACAACGTACGTGAAAGTTTTTTATCGCAAACAAATAAGCGATGAGCGTAAAGAGTGGTAAATGCAAGAGTGACGGAGACAGCTGGACAGAGTGAAAGGGAGCGAGAAGAGAGCACGCATACCGAGCGTAACCAGCAAACGTGCATAAACTTTAATGAAGTTGTTGTAATTTTATTTTGATCGTTAACTATTGAAGGCTGCAAAGTGTGCTGTAGGAATGCAAAATCACTTGATTGTCGTTGCTTGACGAATTCATCAAGTTGCACAGTCATATTTTCTTGAGCAACGGTTACGTTGTAGCATTATTTACAGAAGCTAAAAGTGAATACCTTTATTAATTGTAATCAATTAAAAATAATGTTGATAAATTTCTGAGCAGACAACAAAGTAAAAATTCTTATCGTACAAAGCAGAGATAGCGCACCAAGAAAATTAAGTCCAACGAGTAAATAAAGTCCAACGAGTTCGACAAATAAGATACGTAAACAAGAAAAGTAAACAAAAAAATACTACCTGCGATAAATAAACTTTATAGAGTGCAGGTGACTCTCCTAGTTGTGGACAATATTAAGAATTGCTGATAAGAAAAGCTAAAAGCACGCAGAAGTGGCTGCTCAAGAACTGCTTTTGTATGACAAATAAAGTCGACAAGTGCAAAAGTTTAAGTGCAAATAGTTGCAGCAGCAGGAATTCACAACATATTCAGATTCATACTAATAGACACTAAACACATCTGCAATCTAGAAAGCGTCTTGCTGCAGTCTCGCAGTCGGCCAGTAAAATTGTCTGATCGACTTAACTGGGATGAGGAGGCGTATGAGTCATTTAAATTCGTTTGCTAAAACGGACCAGCCAATGTTGCCAACACCTTCGATTTGAATTTTTAACTTCGAGCCAAATATGAATTCGTCAATTACAATGGCTGCAACTTTACCAAAACTTTGACTGCTTAATTAAAAATACCATTGCACCTACGCCAACAACAACAATAAAACCTATTGCCGCAATTATGCATTCGCGGCACGGCGAACAAGGGCACACTTGCCTTTGTGTACGCACTAGAATGCAGCAATTCGTTACGTCAAACTTTCACTGCACCGCGTGGTGCCAACGTGCGTCAACAAGCGGCGCGCGCGCATGCGCAACGCAACGGCTGCACAGCACAGCACAGCACGGCTGCATTTGAGCGCAGCGCCGTCAAAGGTGAAAACGCCGTGACACCTGTTAGGCGTGATGTGGCAGCAAAGGCGAATAACGCATCAGTCTTGCTGTCATTGGCATAAATTCACCACAAAAAAAATACATAAAATAGGGGAAAAAAATTATTATTGTTGTTTGGCAACAATAAAAGCGACAGCGAACGCCACTATAACAACAACAACAACAAACATGTGAGAAATGAAAACGAAAACAAAAGCAGAGTTGCGGTTAACAATTTTCAAAGCTTTTTGTAATTTTCCGAAAACAAACAACATCGAATTGTGTGTGTGTGTGTGTGCAACACTGCTGTCAGTGGCTGGTGTTGTCTGATTTTGATAGGTGAAATTGGTAGAAAAAGCCAAAAACAAAAGTGCAAAAGTGGCTAATTACAATGCGTTTTTATTGGAGAAAATTGTGGGTGGCATCGAGACCTTCTCTGTGTCACCGCCTCGTCGTCATGCGCTGCGAATACTAAAATTGAAAAATGTAACTCATTATAATGCAGCGCTGATAATTCAAACAACAACAGCCATCAAGCAGCGATTGCAGCTGTTATGCGCAACTCTAACAGTAACATACGCAAGGCCTGATTTTAATTTGTAAACAATACTCGTAATGAAAAAAATAAAGTTGAAAATCATGTCAAAGCCCCTTCATGCGTTCGCCCATAGTGATGGGGAATTCTTAAGGGGTGCGGGAATTGCTGTAGGGTGAACGTTTAAACAATGATAGTATGATGATGATACATTGATGATGATACATTTTTAATGTGACTGATTACTAAATGTCATTATTATAATCAATTCTGACAAACTTTTTTTTAAGAAAAATATCAATCAAAGTAAAAAACTCTGAAAATTATTTAGTTATGATTTTTGAAAAATAAAAGAAAAATTGTCATTAAATCGGACATTTTTACGATACAGCTCTACAAATTATAATACTTTCCGAATTAGAAACAAAAATAAGCATAAATAAGTTCCTCTTTCGAGCTTTCTCGATTATGAGTCATAGTTGTTTTCTTTTTTAAGGTAAAACAGTAATTGAAACTGTTAAAAATAAGACCAAAACATCTGTCTCATTTGACATGAGAGGGTTAAACTAAATAATGCATCTTTCAATAATTTTTGAAGCAATTTTCATGAATTTCGAACTGAAATTGTCAATAAATCCATAGTGAACGATTTCATTTTCCATGATAGATTGTTTGAAATTTTTAAAAATATATGTAGTTACTAATAGTTA
The DNA here is from genome assembly GCA_963668005.1 of Melieria crassipennis. NCBI lineage: Eukaryota > Metazoa > Arthropoda > Insecta > Diptera > Ulidiidae > Melieria > Melieria crassipennis. The sequence goes on along the minus strand of OY764962.1, from coordinate 108,401,742 downwards.
AATCTGCTGAGTATTCAACTCATTAAATTCTAAATTAATTAATTTCTTGTGTAAGATGTTTAGGAACTACAGCAGGATTACGCCGCAGACTGCAACGCTGAAATGAAATTCTTTGAGACTCTGCACAGTGCTGTTGCAGCTGTTCAATGCTCCGGTCACCCGGGCCTTTCTTTATTACTTAGATATTCGTTATCTCGTAATATTTACATGGTTTCTTATTTTAAGGATACCACATCACATGGTAACATGAACCAATGTTCATGGCAGTCTAAATACTCAGTAAGATAAGGGCTCACATGCTCCTATCGTGCCTATGCCACTTGAATTCTTGCAGCGGACAACACTCGATAAGTGAAATTGCTGGGCTCGTTGCAAGAGTCAACCACTTGTGTGAGCCAGACTTGATGCATTTTTGCTATATAATTGCTATTATTTATTCTTAATTTTCTTATTGTTTGCTTCTATGCTAAAGATTCAGTTTCACTCACTTCAATGAAGTGATAGAGATAAATCCAAGTCTGATCCATAAAAAGAACTCGTTTGTCACAGTGGACAGAGTGTCTGACTCTTGGGTAGTCGTAGCTGTTTCGAAGAAAGGCTTGATACTTCCATCTATATTTTAGTTCGCCGTTTTAGTGTTAAATGAATTTGCAGTTTTGTGCTGATTCTGAACGGAGGTCTGACCCTTCGGGATTTTTTTATTCAACATTTTACAGTAGGTAATTCTTCAGTTGTGTCTTTTATGTTGTATTGTATGTTATAAACATTTGATTTCTAATGGAATTTCGCGAATAACATTGATGTTATGAGTCGAATTAAGAGTCGAAAAAAACAAGTGCTTCGAATTGGCGAAATAATTTTTTTTTAATGGCGATGGTGATATGGCAGTTGCTGTCTCTTTGCTGGATTGTGCGTTGCATTGAGAGCATCGAGTGACGCTCGATCGCGGTTCGGCTCCCCGTGGTAGCTGACACTAAAATATACATTAAACCGATTTTCCGCCGGCTGCGTTCTTAGCAGGATATGGCAAACTTCTTCCATAGATACAGTAATTTTTTGCTTATAATATTGCAACGATGAGGCACTGTGCTGTGCATGAATGCTTTTCCAAGCCTATTTTTAGGCATGCACTTTAGAGTACGGCCGGTTGGCTATAATTGTTGCAAGGATGGTTCGCGAAGGTGATGGGCTGTGCTAGAACAATAGAGAGTACAACTAGAATGTGCAAGAAACATCGGCGCGATAAGAAAACAAGTATAAAAAGCAGAAGTGGCAGCGTAGAGGGTCGAGTCTGTGTTGAGCAAGCAAAGGGGAAGCATGCAATAGTAGTAGTGTAAAGTAGTAACAAGTGTAAATTTGTAAATAAAACGATTGTTGGTTTTTGACTGCGTTTGCGCTGAGTAACTGAAGTAGTTTTATTTTCAAGCACAATCCAAAACGAACTTAGAGAACTCATTTTCGTAACAATACCATCAAAAATCAAGAAGTAACAAGAGTAATATGTTTTTTCTGCGAAAATTAAAGTATGCAACGAGGGGTTAAGTTATTTTTATACATAAATATTTGATTTGCCCGTTTAGTAGTTAAACGTAGTTTTAGGAGTGAACTTCAGAAAAGCAGAAGAAGAAGAAATGGTCATACACTTTATGTGTCAATATCCGAATCTGATCAGGAAAACACTTGAAATTTTAGGCTTTTCATTTCTCATTTCTCTTACTGAGATTTTGTCTCAAAAGGTCAAGGAAATGAGGTAGGCGCGTCATTCCAATATGATACCACAATAAATCATCTTTTTGTGTTTACGTAAGCTTTCATAGGACGTTTGCAATCCCAACCAAACGTAACTTAGAGATTGACGGTCAAAAGAAAATACGTGTTTCCGTAGGAAGAATCATGACAGAGCAAGCTCTATCATCTCTTGTTTTAAGACAAGCTGGAGAGCAGCCTTAGAGCAGGTTTTCAGACAGCCTGTTACTTGCTTTACCGATTAAGACTTTCGACCCCAAAGTTGTCTGAGAGCAACTTATCTAATCTAATCTAAACTAATCTTATAGCAAAAGCAACGATTGATTTATGGGTTTAATTTAAGTAGGCACCCACAAATTCATATTTTGAGAAGTGAATTCAAAGCAAATTCCATAAATTTTACTGTTATCCCCAAAATAATTTCCAATAATTTGCAGCGATATCAGGGAAAGTTTGTGTTCTAATTGAAGTCTACGAATTGAGGCGTTTGATCAAAACCCTGTTTCTTTAATAATGGTTAAATAAAATCAAAAAATGATCATTTTGTATTTTTCCATAAATATTAAATAATTTTTCTGTAATTAAAAAATATTGATACAAAATTTATTTAACCCGTTTTAAGCTAAACATGTTCAAAAGTTAAGCTAAAAATGTTAAAAATGTTCTAAAGCTAGTTTCGCTTTAGAACTCTAACCAAAGAGGCCTGGCGACTTCAAATGTCGTGTGCACACTTCTTAGGTTTTTCATGATTTAAATACCGAAAAGTAATATCGGGACACAGGGTAAATTTCGGGGTCGAAAGGGTTAATAAAGTAGCCGAAATGTTTATTGATTGATGTTCTTTTGTCGCCCTGTGACAAACTTTTGCTTCAACTCGCAAATTACAAAGAACCACGTTTTTAGAAAAACGCTTTTCCGTTTTACAGGCTCTTGCATTGTATATATTTCAGTTTTCATTCGTTCATTTTCCTTGTCATACGTGCCACAAATTAAACCCCACCAATGTCTGTCTGTGGCTTATCAACTTGTCGCCTAAATATAGCCGTCTCGATTGCAAAATATGTTTCTCTATTGCTGCTGTTGATCACAACAGAAACAAACAACATTTGCCTGCTGTGTGGCGTTCGGCGTGAATAGTAATCAATCGACCTGATTTGATTACACTACCAACGACACACTGTCGCAAGAGTCACAGTCATACTCACTTATCGATTGTGGGTGGGCGGGAGCGGGTTATGCAAAGACTTAATTACTTAATCAGCGCGGCATACGCATTGCACAGACCAACTTATTGAAAACAATTGAACAGATCTGAGATTGCACAATCAGCTGGTTCGCTGTCGCCTGATTGTGAATTTCGCAACTGAACGCGCGCCACGGCGCATCCAAAATGCAGATTTCGCGCATACTTAACGCGGCTAAGTGCCCGTCAACGGATTGCGCAGCAGTTGCGTTAACGGTGTTTATGTAGTTTGGGCTCGGGCTGTGACTTGGGTTGTGGTTGTTGTTGTGGTGGGCGTTGGTATTGTGCTAAAAAGACAAAAGCCTGGTTGTTGTTTGTTTGTGGCTTTGTCATTCAGAGTGCGAGCAACTTGTGCTGCATTGTGTCAAAATTGACAGATAAACATGCGGACAATTTGGCTGGCTGAATGACAGATGGACGGACGAGACAGCACCAGCTAGTAGAAAGAAGAGTAAACGAAGGCCTGAAAAGAAAATAAAAGTGGAGCGTGTGCTAAAAAAATTAAGCAATACAAATTTGAGAAGCAAAAGAAAGAAGAAGCAGCAGCAGTGGCATTCGAAAAAGAAAAGTGTTTCGAATTTGGCACAAATGCGCACGCACGCACGTCTTCGCCTCGCTCCTCCACCCATTTGCTTTTCACAGTTGTTATGTCACCGCTTGTAAGTGGTGGACTGCGTGATTGTGTGGCTGCGGAGTGTCGCAGCGCTGCGCCGAAGTCTGAAATTCGTGTCACCAACAATTTAACTTATTCTGTGTTTAAAATAAAATTCATTGTTGTTGCCGTCAATGCACAGAAGCTGCAGTAAAATAAGCGAGCAAAAAATAAGAAAAACAAAATTAAAAATCAATAAAAACAAAAATAAATGCGCAACAAGAGAAGCGAAACCGCTGACGCTGGTGTTGCAGGCAGTCGACGCAAGCAGAAGCGGACGATAGGCGCTAATTCAGACATTAAAAACATTAAAACCACCACTAAACAGGTTGTTGTTCTCTCTGCATTGTCTGGTTGATCATTCATTTCGTCACAATTTGCTGTTGCTCGCCGGCATCACTCGCATCGATTTCTATAGTTTCAATGCTGTTGGCATTTCGAAGTCACACACTTATCGTCGGCAATACACAAACAAATCTCATACGAATTGCCGCAATTCGCATCGACCCACACCAATTTGTAAGCCGTTCGATAAGTGTGTGGGGAATTTAGAGAATTTTGAATTTTTTACTAATTGTGTTATTTTTGAGATTGACAACTGTGTAGTGGGTGGAGAATTTTTCTAACATAATTGAAAGCTTACAAAAAGGTACTTGACCTGACTTGTGTTGGATTTATTGGAATTAGTTAAATCCATTACAATAAAAATTGACTAAATTTCGAAATTTTTTAGGTGGTGGGAAGCTAAATGGAATTTTCTATTCAGCTATGACGACTACATAAGCTTGAAATTGTCAAAATGTTTTCAAAAAGGAAAATACACAATTGTTGTTAAACGTAGGAAAACAATTTAATACTTTATAGACAAGCTTTTATAAATAAGAATACGAATTTGAGTAACTAATGTTGATATTACTATTTTTTCTACAATTCCAACTAATATGTAGTTTTTTCTATTACTTTTTTACTATTTTATTTACTATCTTAAAAGACACAGCAATATTCCAGTTTCTTCGTATTTGAAAGGTCTCATATAAATCAGTTAAATTTCAGGATTTAATATTTGCAAAACAAAAAAACTAAGTTCTCAAACCAGCTTGTGGAAGATTTTATATAGATCCATCAAATTTAAGCAAACAATATCTGCAAAACCATTATGGTCTTGATCCAGAATATATATTGTATATCTGTATAAATTGTATATTTATTTATGTATCGTACATCCGAATATGGGGAAAAGCGAAAGATGGAAATTTTAAAGCAAATGTTCGAAGGTTAAATAACACTGATCAACAGCAAAATGGCTTTTCTGGTTTTGACATCAGTTTTAGGGTAATTAGGGACCGCTTATTTCGAATCCGCAAACCATTTTTAAAACTTAGTTTCCGTTTTCGCAAAAAATGGGCGTGTCACTTTTTTGGATTTTCCCTGACTTTTTTGACGTTTGGGGTTGTAATTTCTAAACCAATAAACCGGTCGACATGATTTTCACTTTGTGGCACTTACGACACCTCACGGCTTCTTTTCCAATGTAATTGATTTGTATAAGTTTTAAAAATCCGCGGCAATTGGACCTCAAAGTCGGAAAATATGGAATTTCATGGCGTTTTATTTAATGTTGAAAACCATACACATTTTTCGTAAATCAACTAACGAGTTAGTTGTTAAATGAAAGCGGAAACATCAAATAATACAACACAGCCAAATTAATTGGTGTGATTCCCATTCTCATCGAAATAATAGCAAAAATGTACCATAGTCATTTTCATAATTTTTCATACTTTTTCCTTAAAAAATTAAGGGCCTCAAAATATGCTCTTTTATATGTTCCATTTATAGTCTGGAATACGAGCAAAAAACAAAAAGATTTTAAATTGCTCAAAACAAAAAAATTAAAAACTTTGCATATTTTTAGGCCCCTAATTCTATTCCTCCATTCCTTAATTGTATGGCATTGAGAACGTACATAAATGCCTCCTTGCTCAAACGGTACCTTTGTTGGAAGCTGTGAAATGGAAATTGTACAAACAAATTTTCTAAAATACCAATTTAACTTACCATAACTCTGGCAATTCCATGGGATCCGCTGCATCTCTTAATCTTCGCCTATTGATTGGAGTTTCACGACAAAACTCCTCCAAAAACAATAAATACCGCCACTTGTACATTTTTATTCCCGAAATTTTTAAATTTGTTTATTCTCACTTGTCAAATTTTCTTCGTTTTATTTACTTCCCGCTGCTTCTGAGAGCTCCAAATTACTTTCCACACACTTCCCAAAAAATGAAAACGAGAGTTCTCATATCGAGTTACGGAAAGCGAAACTGTCTCGTTGAGCGTTAGATATCGAATCGATGTGTCGAGTCAACGATGTCGAGTATCGAATTACGGAAAGCCACCCCTTATGTCAAAACCAGAAAAGCCGAAAAAAAGTCGAAATTTGTTGCACTGTGTAATTTGTGTTTTCTGTTGGGAGTAAGGAACTTTTCAAGTAAACACTTTTCTATAAATTCAAGTGCTTTGTGCTTTCCACTTATTTTTGGCAGTTGACTGAGGTTTGAGTATGTATGTGTGTGTGTCTGAGGAGTGCGCGTGCTTCAAGAGTGAGTTCATTGCCAATTTTGTGGCCCTAGTCCCACTTTCAATGTAAACTAACAACTGGATTGGCATATGTTCAGACGGTTTTTCCATTTCATTTGTATCGCCTAAATATGGAAAGCATTCAAATTTGCCATAAATTGCTGTTTATAAAAAGAAAAATAATGTTTGTTATATTGCGTTGTTGCTAATTGTTAACAAATATTTGCATATATATTTAATAAAAAAATACCAATCAAATAACTTTTTAAATTTGAAATATTTTTTTAAAAAATATATATTAAATTCTAAAAATTTGAAATATATTTGTGCGATTGATTTAAAAAATTAAATTAATAAATGAATACCACAACAACATCAAACCGCGAAATCCACCCCACAAGCGTGGTATGGCATTTAGTCCGTTTGACGTTGCTGCAATGCGCTTAAATACGCGCGATACGCTAACGTTTGCGGCTCTTACTTAAAATGTATATTTTTTTCTTGCTGTTGTTGTTGAAATAGACTTTATTCGTTTGAGAAAATCGCCTATTATCTATTGTGATATTTTTAGCGCATTCGAGAAATTTCACAACGCCGACACACACACACACGTACACACGTTTGCAGTCAGTTTGTTTATGAAAAAATATAAATAAATAATTGAAATTTATTATGAATTTTTTATAGATAAATAATGAAATGATTGGTATCATATGGAATTTTATTCTGCTACTTTTTTTTGGATTATTTGTCCATTTTCGTTAAATGTTCTCATGTGTTGATAATTTCTTTTTTCTTCTTGTCTTTAATAGGATCAGTACGAAAATCTGTCAATACACTCAAATAAAGGCATAGATTTCTTGGATCGATATAGCAATTTCATACAGGATCGAGCGTCAATAGAAAAAGAATACGCCTCCAAATTAAGGTGAGTTAATTATTATTTTTATTGCAACTGTATTAATACTAACAATTTAAGTGTTAAAGTATATATTGTTATGTATTAGACGCTGTCAAAGCACTCACTTTTACACACTGACACCGATTCGAACATAACCTCACTGTCAGAGTCCACTGAAAGCAGTTTCGACTGTTAGCTGATTAAATTCGTTCTGCTTATTGTCACGTCGGCACAACAAACGCATAGTTGAAATGTTTTTAAAAATAATTGTAGAAGACGTGACAATTTGCATAGGTTTTGCCATTTAAAAGTGAAATTTAGGAATGGTTCATTGCCCGTACAGGGTTCAACGATTGCTGAAGCTTTGCCAATGTTGTACAAACAATCTAAAATGTGTTTGCACAAATAACCAGTAATGTGTTTGGTTGTTTTTGCTATATTTGTTAAAAAAAAATTACATATATGTATGTACAGAAGAATTGGTGTATGTTATATGGTTTTAGGTTTTTAGCAAACGGTAAGTGATGGTGCGGCTTCCCTTTTTACGGTTTTGGGAACTACAAAGATTCCAATATCAACTCTACTATCTCACTTACTACCTCCGTGTTAATTAAAGCTCTGGTAAAGAACAAGAACCCCATGAAACCCATTACACTGCACAACACAAAAAAAATAACAAAGTTCTGACAACGGATTCTGGTAGAGGGGACCAAAAATTTACGTGTATCGGCGTTTTGAAAGTTTACATCTGCATTTTTTTACGGGGGGTCAAAGTTTTCCCCGTTTTGCACATTCTTATGGTGAATGGGCATACGGAAACCATGTAACCTTACATTTTAGGTATATGATGGGTTCAGCAATTTGATGTGAAATACTACGAAGAATATTTTTGAGGAACATTTTAACCCTGTAGCTACTATTTTTATGGGTCAATTTGACCCTTTTTTCTAAAATGCCAAAAATGTCCTGTAAAACAGGACTTTTTAAGGAAAAAATGTACCACAAAAATATTCGCCATAAAATTCTACTATAGGTCTCTGAATACACCAAAGCTCAAAAATTAACTTGAACCGCAAGATTTAACACAAAATCAAAATGTGTTTAAGTTTTTATTTTGTACTTATTCAAAATTGGTACTAAAATGTTTTGTTGTGCAGTGTTATTAAAAATCTCTCTACGGCAATTAATTATATTTCTAATGGACACCAGAATTTAAAAATGACCCAAGAATAATTGGCTTTGATATCAAATTCATGAGTAGTCTTCACCTAAACGATTTTCTTGTTAGCATTAATCTCCAATTACGTTACAACGATTTCATTAACGACTTTGTTCAAACTCGTTGCTTGAATTTGACAAAATTGAAATTGAAATAGTTTGGCGCAAATTGAGCATTAGGATCAAGTTTTAAAAGTCCGTGCACGCCGTTTCGGTGTGGTTTTCTGCAGCGCATTGCATTGCATTTTTGACGTCGCCATGCGCCACAACGTGTCTGGACTATAAATCAAATTTTATTCGCGTGCAATCGACGCTTTTGAGCGCTGCGCCACTGTACACCGCTGGCCAAAGCCAAACCCATTTTCGGCTGAAACACTGCACACAATACGAATTCCGACGCATACAGCTGCTGCACATTGTGTGTGTGTGTCGGGCAGCTGTATTCGCGGCGCTGCTCGCTTGGACTGCTGGACTTTGCCACCCCTTCGAAAATCGTTTGCCTCAGTGCAAAATACAGAGAACCAACTACACACACATGCATGTAGGAAATGAGCTCAAGGTCAGCGTAAATTTGAAAGTTTGCACGCACCGACCATAGTTGATGAAATGACTTTACTCCAGACGCCCACACAGGCCCACAAACTGTTTATAGCTAAGACAGAGCGATAAGTTGGTGTTTTGATATGCAAAATGGTCGCTGCTTAGATGTGTTCCCTGTTCTGCGCGATTTGAAGACCTGTTTTGAGGTCTTTGCGATTCCCGCATTTCATCTGTGCACCCCGCATGCACAAAACGCCATCAGATAGTTAATGGCCCACTATGGAAGTGGCTAATATATAATTGCGTCAATTGTAGCCGAAATGGAAATGCAAGAAAAAGGCCAATAAATTTAATTGCTCCACAGCTGTGCACAAAGCATACGAACTGCGATCGCTTTGGCCGCGCTCGTACATCGAAAGCATTTAAACCTGTCAGCCGTTACTCAGCCATCCAGCCAAGCTAGCATTGCCAGCTGCACTGAAAACAATGAGTCGGCGACGGGCGAACAAATTCACTTGAACACAAAAGGCCAAATTAATCTTTTGCCGTTAACCTTGAAGCACAGCGCGCTGCTCGGCTGCCTCCGTGCTACTCATGCAGCGTCAAGTGTCAAAAAACGTTGTTACTCGTAATTGACGTTTAATGCCATAAGTGCAATGCGCCAACGCAGAGAGCAGCGGCGCGTTGTCAAAAGCGGTTGCGATGCGTGTGAAGCGCCACCACAAACTAAGCGTGTCAGGCGTTAAATTCGGATAGATTTAATTTGTTGTCTTCTAATGCTTTTTATTGTACAACTTTTTAGTGCACCAATTTGTTGTCATTTTTGAAGAGCGCGTCATTTAGTTCTCTCAGTTCGCAATGCTCAAAAATGTTGCATTAGAAGTGTTCAGAATCTGCTGTTTTTTTTGATAAATTTTTAAATACTTTTCAATAAAAAAATTAAAACTTGGTTTTTAGTAAATTACCACAAAACTAATAACTTAAAAACTAAAAATTATAATTTATATAAAAATGTATAAATTATAATAAAAAAATTAAAAATAAATTAAAAAAATTAAAATGATAAAAAATAATAATAAAATAATAATATATTTTGATATAAATTATGTTTATTTTTATTATTATTATTTTTTAAGTTATGAGTTTTGTGGTAATTTACAAAAAGAAAATAATTTTTTTTAATAATCAATTTGAATAATTAATTTATTTTATATTTAAAAATATATAACAATATACAAATTATAATTTTTATTATTATTATTATTTTTAGTTTTTAAGTGATGAGTTTTGTGGTAATTTACTGAAAAGAAAATTCATTTTTATTTACTGAAAAGTATTTCGAAATTTATCAAAAATACAGCAGACTTTGAACACTTCTAATGCAACAATTTTGAGCATTGACAACTGAGTGAACTAAATGCGCGCTCTTAAAAAAATTACAACAAATTGGTATCAAATATCAATTACATCAAATATAAATTATAATTTCAAACGGCGCTTACTGATGAAATTTGGCCCAAATCATTTGCATTTGTAGATCACATAAAAATCCAAACTTTAACCAACTCATTAAGCCCTGACTTGGTTTGGCTTGGCTTACTCGCTATTTATGCCGTTATGTCCAGTACTTGACTATTTTTTTAATTTTTGAAATTTTCCTTTTTGCACATATTCGCATAACTGCGCGTGGTATTGCACCAAAAATTATGTCATAAAACTACGCATTACACCCGCTGCAACTGTAATCGCTGTAATTGCCGGCAAACACACCTCAATGCGGCCCTAATAGCGTCAAAATCCTTCAACTCCTCCGTTTTTCCGTCCCAACTTTTTCAATTAATCTTTTACAATTCACTTTTATTTGCTTTGTCGCTTCGCTGTTGATTTTTTTGTTTTGTTTTTCCATTTGTTTGCGATGCCGACAAAAAGACAAATTTAAAATTAGATAAACGTGTCAGTAGCGTCGGTGGCGTGAAACGCCAGCACCTGCACCTACCTACACTCGCCACACTCGCCGTCGTTATGACAGACACGCTTCGCACATGCGACACTAATCATGTGTACGCACGACCTGCCCTCACCGCCCACCAGTCGCCAATTGACAAAGTGTTGTAATATGATTACACAAGGGTTTCACTTTGCCGCAATGACAACAAGAACGGCGCGTCACCAATAAAATGCCGCAAATTTGTGGCGTCGCCCCTTGGTTAGTGTTCATTGTTTTTTGTTGTTGTTGCGAGAGTGTATTATGTTTGTGTTTACATGTGGTTTGCTGAAAAGTTTTAAAATGGTTTTAGGGGCTCCGAGTTGTGCGCTTTCGCATAAACGGGGTTGCTTCGGTGACTTTTGTGTGTACGGTTGTTGTTCTTGTTCGCGGTGTGCCGTTGTTGCCAGAGCTTTCCACAGTCTGCCTCCAATTGAAAGTGCACCTTTTGTTTTGACTTTAGGAAGATCGATTCAACTGTGTGATACTATGGTGCGGTAGCATCTGACCAAACCGGAGAATTGCTAATTTCAATTGAGTTTATCCTCTCAGGTATTCAAGCTTAGCTGGAAGTCTATAAGTTACATTTGTGAGCGTGCTCCAGGAACACTGGTTAATTCTTAGACAAGCTGAGAGACATAAACAAGTAGACTTGGAGCTGGGAAGATCGCCATAAGCATTTCAAACTACACACCATCAGTTTGTTTAAAATCGGCTGGAAGATCGACTACACGGAACGAAAAACGTTCAAAAAAGTTGTGAATTTGTGCATAAACTGTATGCACATATTCATAATTTTTGAACCAGTGAACGCGTTCATAAAAAGTTTATGAACGCATTGATAAACCTTCGGGTTTACCGAACGCTCATGAATGCGTTCATAAAAATTATGAATGTATTCAAAAAGCTTATGAACGCATTCATAAGCCTTGTTCATAAACCCAAACGTTTATGAACGAAATTCATAAAATGCTTGATTTTTTCATAAGAAAAATTCCTGAAATTCAAAATCCCTAAAAATTGAAAACATTGGTATATTTTGTTTATTAATTATAAATATGAATAATTAATTTTTTAATAATGATATAAAAGTTCAATAAATTTTCGTTTTATAATAAAACAGCATATTACCGCAACACGCATGTTTGACTGCTAAAAAAAATTTACAATTAATAGCAATGAAATAATATAAAAATAAATAAAATAATATAAAGAATTTATTTAATTGAATTCGACTTTCCTGTCGCTGACTTCTCATACCGAGGTCATAGGTCTGATTTCTGGGCTGGTAAAAACGGTCATCTACTTATATCGCTAACCACATAAAGCAGATGAGAATTACAAGAATCGCACAAGTGCGCTCTTAGCAGGAAACAGCAAAACCTCCAAGTTTGAAAAAAAACTGCCAATCGCCATTAGGGTTCGGCCTGGCCGAACGAATGGTTTAGGAACGAATTTCAGAAACTTTATGAACGTGTTCAAAAACTGATTCATAAAGTTTATGAAAACAAGAAAAAAATTTATGAATGTTTCATAAAAAGTTCAAAATAAAGGTAGCCTGCCCGCTCGGCCAAAAATGTGAGATTCGGCTTTTAAGAAATGGTTTATGAACGAAGTTTCACAAATTTTATGAACGCGTTCATAAACATGTATGAACTGTTTCATAAATTTTATGAAAAAAATCAAAAAATTTTTGCATTTTTCATAAAAAGTTCAAAATAAAGGTTTATGAACGCCGTTCATAAGATTTTTATGAATTATTTTTACCCGTGTAGGAAACTGTTGCAGGTGCATTTGGGTCTAGAACCAAAGGCTGAGCCTGAATCAGCCTTTTCCCATATGCAATCAGGCTCTGTGCAGGATTCAACCTGACTCGAGGATATTTAGTACAAAACTTGTATCATCAGAGTACCAATCGTCTGGATCCCATCACACAGTAGCTTTGAAGTCAGATCTGTAAAGTTTAAAAAAACTTGCCATAGGTTAGGCCGCCACTCAAACTTGACCTAATCAAGACAAATTCAATTCAATTCTAGACTGCTCTAATTTATCGATGACTTTTTGTGGTGAGCTGGAAGCATTAGAAAATCATCAGTTTCTGCCTTCAAGTCAACTAGTCGTAAACTTGCCCATTCAAACTCGCATCGAGCCCAACAGCTATGAGCGATTTACAGATTTTCCCAAGCCGTTGCCGACTGCATTCGCTGGTTGTGATGATGTGTGTGCGTGCCACGACTTTTGGTCGCGTCTATCCAACGCGCAGCAACAGTCGGACGTAGCTTCTTCTAATGACTTCATCATTAGCATCTGTGGCAGCGATACTGCCGCCACGGAGTCGCGACGCGTCGCCCTTCCGGCAGTTTCGGTAGCAACCAACTTGGGTCGGGTTCGCGCCATTCTGCGGCATTGACGCGTCAGCTTCTCATCCAACCATTTTCATTTTGTGCTTTGCATTTGCGCAACATCCGCACGGCTGGTGGGCGGCTGGAGTGGCGGGTGGCGGGTGACGCGGGTGCCAGCTGCGAGCATGTGATACCTTGACTTGCGACATCTCTTGGTCTGTGAATTGAATGTTGAATGGCTTTGCTGCATTTGTCGGTCCGTTTGTCCGTCTGCCAACAAGCAGTCAACCAACGTTCGGCCGACCAAAGACCAAACACATAAAACATCTTTTCTCGACTTTTCCCATGGTTATCTCGGCTCGGCTCGGCTAGGCTCAACTAGACCACAAAACTTCTTCTCTGCGCTTTGCGCAGTTGCTGTTTTTGCTGCTTTGTGTTATTGTATTACGATTTGGTTGTTTATTGCAGTTGTTGTTGTGTTATTACTGCTGTTTTTCTGCTCGCTGACTTTTTCATAATTCGCAGTGAAATCTATGCAGTTGTTAAGTGTTGTTGTTGTTGTTATAAAAATCACATTGAAAATAATTTGCTCAATTAAAATGTTTTTTTTTTTTTGTTGATCCAGCTGCCATCCGTCACTGCGCTAATTTGAGCGCGCAGCGTGCTAGTCACGTTAGGCGAGCGCGCATGCGCATCTGCCACTTTCTGCAGTTGGTTTGCGCGTTTAGTTTACGTTACAACTTTATATAAAAATATATATATTAAAATATAAACAAAGAAATGTTTGCCGATTTGCATCTAATTAGCAAATTTTGTGCAAAATTTCACTTTAATTAATAAAATGTTCGCATTGTATGTTTGTTTCGCTCAATTAATCCATCAAATGTTTAGTCATATTTCATGTTTTTCTTATTTTTTCTATTTTTTCAGACGATTAGTGAAAAATTACCAGCCCAAGAAAAAGGATGAGGAAGATTTTGAGTGAGTATTTACTAAAACACGTAGTACATATACAATAATTGCCAGCTGTGTGTGTGTGTTGATGTGGAAAATGCAGCATTTTAACGCTTCGTGCTGTATCGATAATGTGGCGTTAGGCTTTTTCATGCACTAATTGTCGTCGCTGGCGGCTTAGTTCGTGCTTTTGGTCAATTAAAACAATGAACGCGTCCGATTTTCCATTGCTATACATTTACATGGGAGAAATGTTGTTATTTCTTATTAATAAAAAATTAACCTAAAATAAGCATCAGTTCGTTCTTCTCTGGAAGATGGGTTCACAATATAAGACATTGCTAAATGTTACTAGAAGCACTCACATTCTCACTGCTGCATGTTTACGTTGGAATGGGTAAAAATAATTTTATAAGAGAAGTCATAGTTTTCTATCAATCAATATATTCAAAAACTTCTTTCTGCAATTTGCACTTAAATCCCTTATGACACACTTGTGTGCTTTTCTCTACAATAATTTTAATTAAGTACTTTTCAAATGACGCTCTCGTTAGTCGGCCAATTTAGTAGGCAGTGAAATAACGCAAATCATAAAAGCAAACATCGCTTGACGCAACTCCACTCGACCATTCGATCCAATTAAGCTGCTATCTTCATTTTCTGGCCATTGGCCAACATTCGGCAACACTCTTTTGCCGCTCGCCAGTACGTCTGCTGTCCGTTTGTATTGCTTCTGGCGTCTCAAGTGCGCCATAACAACAGCGCCGCGCAACATTATCCGTCTGTCTGTTGGCCATTTTACAACAATTATGAACGAGCCGCATAAAAACATAAAAAAAGAATTAAAAAATATGAAAATTTTGTTTACAAAATTCTTTCGCATCTCGCTACGATGTTGGCTTCAGCTGGTGTTTTTCTTTCGAGTGTTCTGAAAAAGCTCTTCTGGCTGGTTGGTTGATGTGTTTTTTTTCTTAAATTATTTTTTTTTTTATATTTGGAATGTTTTTGCAAAAAAGTTCACTGACCACATTTGGCGTTTCGGCTGCTGTGATAAACGTGGCGCGCTCAAGTGCTCCAAAAACATGCACTCAAAACATATTGAAAGCAGAAAGTTGAAATTGCCTTTGTTTTGTTTGTTTGTTTGACGCAATTGTCAGTGGGTGGGATTTTGCTACGTTTGTGGTTTTTGTTTTGATTTGCGTGTAGGCGGCGTACTAAAAATTCCGCAATTTATGCGGCTGTACATTTTACTAAAACAAATACTGACCATACAAGGTGCAACCCAAAGTAAACAGGACTTTTATAAAATAAAGAAAACGGATGATTATTTTTGTATAATTCTTTTTATTTATTCAAAATACTCTCCTTCTGCATCGATACAACGTTTTGCACGGTCCAAAAGCATTTGGAATGAGTGTTTTAGGTCATCGGCCGGCATCGCCTTCAGAATGTTGGTACAAGCCTTTTGGATGTCCTCAACGTCCTTATAACGGTTTCCTTTCATCGGCAAATGCAACTGACCGAATAAGTAGAAGTCACAGGGAGCCATATCAGGCGAATACGGTGAATGATTGATGGTAAAAATGCGATTTTTGGTCAAATAATCGGTCGTAACTAGGGCTCTGTGAGCCGGTGCATTATCATGCAATAAACGCCAACTTCCTTCCTCGCGATATTCTGGCCGAATACGACGAATGCGATGCACCAAACGCTTCAAAACTTCAACATAAAACAAAGCGTTAATTGTTTTTCCCGGTGGAACAAACTCTCGATGAATTATTCCCTTTGAATCGTAGAAACAAATGAGATGAGTTTTGATTTTTGACTTCTCACGGCGGGTTTTTTTCGGATTTGGCTCATCTGGGTGCTTCCATTCGGCACTTTGACGCTTTGTTTCGGGATCATATTGAAAGCACCACGTTTCGTCACCGGTTACGATGTTGAACAAGAAATTTGGTTCACGTCTGGCTTCCCGAACGATGTTTTTTGCGTGCTCAATTCTCTGCGCTTTTTGGTCGTCGGTTAAAGTGTGCGGAATGAAGCGAGAACACACTTTACGGAGACCCAAATGTTCGGTTAAAATGCGATCAATTGATGTTTTGGAGAAGTTCAATTCCATTTCCATCAATTCCAATGATGATTTTGGCTGCATTTTGATAAAATCACGCACAGTTTTGATGGCATCGTCAGTAATCACAAATTTCGACTGGCCGACGTGTTCGTCGTCATTCAAGTCTTCACGACCATTCTTGAATCGATTCAACCACTCATTAACACGGCCACGGGATAAACAATCATCACCATAAACTTGCTTTAACAATTTAAACGTTTCGGTAAAAGTTTTACCAAGTTTAAAACAGAACTTAATATTAGCTCTTTGTTCGATCGACATTCTCGTACCAAAGTTAAAAACATACTGTCACATTGAGCGGGATATTTCGGCGTCTACTAGACCAAATGTCATGAAATTTAGACAGTATGTGAATGAAAGATGTACCTTTCCAACGCATGTCCTCACACATAGATGGCGCCACCAGAAACGTCCCTATTGCAAAAGTCCTGTTTACTTTGGGACGCACCTTGTACTTACATACATACATAAGTGTATAGTATCTAAGATTGGGTATGAGTATGAACTATTGAATTAATTTTTGTAAATTAAAGTAAAAAAAAAATAATGAGGTTCCTTTTGAATGTTTAGCAAAATACGAAATATTTTTACTTTCTGAACTGTGATCTAAAATTAGGAAAATAATAATAAAATTTATAGATATAATATTAAAAATGAACAAAGTTTAGTATCAAATTGTGCGTGCAATTTTTTGTGCAATATGAATGATTGTTCAATTAGCTCTGGAATACTGAATGTAGTCGATTCGACTTCCGAATCTCAAATCTTCAAATCAAAATCAAATCTTTTTAGGTCTGAAGCCTTCAATTTGTGTGTTGCCTCAAGAGCTTTGAAATGGTTTGAATATCAATGAGTTTTGCATCGCTCTCACAGAGTTTTCATTCCGAAATCCTCTTTGACAGGTCACTTAAGCAGGGACTTAACTATTATACGTTTTTTAAGAAAATAATTGCAATGTAACTATTACAATGCAACATACATTTTATTTGTTAATTGTAATTATTATTTGCGACAATTAATTTTTACGTTGCGTAATAACTATTATTATTTTGGGATTTTTTTTTGTTTACGTTGGTTCATAATTTTTATTTATGACTTTTTTTAATTTACGTTACCGATAACTATTATTTTGCGAAATTTTTTTTACGTTGCTTCATAACTTTTATGAAAGAAATTTTTTTTTTACATTGCCCTACCACATTTTGAGTTTGAATTGATTTTTTATTGTTTAGTTGTTGGTGGAAATTATGTTTCTGCAGTTAATTTGCGTTTGTCAATTTAAAACAATTCAAAATTAATTCATATCCAAAATGTAGTAATTCAAGGTAAAATTTTTTTTTTCAAAATAATAGTTATCGGCAACGTAAATTAAAAAAGTCATAAATAAAAGTTATCAAGCAATGTAAAAAGCGAAAATCCCAAAATAATAATCATCGACAACAAAAAATATATTTGTTACTTATAAGAGTTATTATGCAACTCAAAAAAT
Source organism: Melieria crassipennis (assembly GCA_963668005.1). NCBI lineage: Eukaryota > Metazoa > Arthropoda > Insecta > Diptera > Ulidiidae > Melieria > Melieria crassipennis. The sequence continues at coordinate 108,383,962 of OY764962.1, read as the reverse complement.
TGTATTACATGTTAATAGTTATAGGCGACGTAAACAATTTCTTATTGGGAATAATTATTATAAAACAATAGTTATAGAAATTTCTTAAATTAGGGCAATTTTTTTATTCCCAAAAATTTGGATAATAATTATTTTAGGTCTCTGCACTTAAGTCGTTTAAAAAAGGCTCTCCAAGGAATGAGAATACACAAAATATATGCCCTGCCTTATTTTGCAAAAGATTCCGTCGATCCTTAGATGCTTTTTTATGTAGAGATTCCTCATTAATCGTACACAGCTTTGACAACAGTCAAAAATGGCGAGGCTGAGTACTTGAGTGTGTTTATCAACTCTCCAGTAACTCTTAATGCCACCAAAAGCCTATTCGTTCTGCTGCAGTTTAGCTACGTTCAGGTTTTCCAGTAGATCCTGTAATATTTTGCAACTTTGCACAAATGGAATTTCTACAAATATTAGACAGCATTATGTCTTTTCTAACAACCTCAAAGACCTCAGTGACAGTGACTGGTGCCTAAGGCTGGGAATTTGATTGAAGGTGAACTGCTGCTAATTTCGCCAGATTCAAGTGAATGTTCAACAACTAACTTCGAAGAAGTGTTAATTCTGCCTAGTGATTTTAAAGCTTCGTAGGGGTCCGCAAATAAATGATTTCCATAAGATATAAAATTGCGAGATTTCAATATCAATGCTTAACTGGTAACATGAACGACGGGATATTTATGGAGTCAGTTACCTTACTCTCAGTTACTATCTCGCGTATCTACTCTCAGGCTGTTGGTTTAAAGCACTAACAGCTTAATAATTTAAGCCGATGTGGTTTTATATTTATGTAAGCAACAATAGCTTCTGGTAGCTTCTTCGTACGTTCTGGTCTGCTTCTATAAATTTTCCCTTGTCGCCAATGCTACTCATAGAACAATTCTGTAGACAGGCGTCTCTTTCTGTCCGTCCTTTTCGGATTCCTTCCTGTATGTGTGATGTAGGATTGTCCAAATCATTTGACAACATCAAGTCGCTTGCGTTGGTTATGGTATTTGCCGCCGACACAAGCGACACTAGCGCCGCATTTGTCACTCTTGTCATTGTCATCGTCACTCTTGTCATGTCACTATGCCTAGTGACATCAGATCGGCTCTTGCTGTCCGCCAGTGTATTTTTCTATTTGCCACACCGTTCATGGATTTCCAAGTAACACAAAAGGGAATGTGTGTCTTCCCCCCTTATTCTGCTAATCGCCGTTCCGAACCAATGCAACGTCTGTGATATTACTCCATGGCCTTGCGTGCGTGTAGTTTGTAATGAAATTAACATATTCGCACGAATGGCTATGATAATGTTTGTCTGTTTAAGGGGCATGTCAAGCGTCTATGGAACGGTGACTTAAATTGGGCTGCATTAATAGGTTTTGCCCGTTTAGCAGCACACGAAAGTGCCTGTGTGTGGGCGATGCGAGGAAGAGCGCGTTAGTCTTTTGAAAAAATTCTTGCAAAAACTACGCAAGAACCGTCGAAAGTGATTGTGTAGTGAGAGATATGAGTAATGCTCAGATTTGGGACTGTGCACGGTTGAGTCAGCCTAATGAAAGCTTCATAAAACGCACTTTAGTAATTTGCCTCTGTGGTGTAAATATTTAAAATATGTTCCTGTCATGCTGGCAATGCTGCCGTCGTTGTCGTTAAGTTTAGTTGCTCGTTGACTTTTTGCATTTGCTTTTGATGTTTTCTTGTGTTCATGTGAAGTACCGAGTAGCGAGTGTCGTGCACTGCCAGTCACTCGCAGCTTTTGTGGCAAAGTTTTTCATATCTTTGGATCACCCACTCACTGCCCAGCAGCATTGCCATCCCCAAGCACAAACTTAAATTTTAAAGGACACTTGTGCTCGTATACTAAAAAATTCGAATTTCAATTTTTCAGATTCACATCCTTCCAAGCCTTTCGCAATGTGCTCAAAGAGATTGGCGATTTGGCGGGTCAACGCGAAATTGTAGCCGAATCCCTGGAACAGCGAATCATACAAGGCATTACGGTGCTCTCCAAAACCTTAAGAGATGAACGAAAGGTACGTTGTGATTGGGCCTTTTCCTTTCCTTTTCCATTATTAATTTGTATTTTCTGTGCGCAGCGCTGTCTCAGCGATGGCACCACACTGCAGCAAAACCTCAGCACACAACTGGCGGCGCTGGATCGCGCCAAACGCAACTACGAGAAAGCCTACCGCGAATCGGAGAGGGCCATCGATAATTTCAAGAAGGCGGACATGGATCTGAATCTGAGTCGCGCCGAGGTGGAGCGTTACAAGAACATAATGACGGCGAAAATTCAACAGTCTGACGATGCGAAAAATGAATATGCCAATCAGCTGCAAAAGACGAACAACCTGCAGCAGCAACACTACAGCGTAATGCTGCCAGCGGTGCGTCCATGTACATTTACTTTCTTTGATGTTCTTCAATACTTATTCGTATTTGTGATTTTTGTAGGTGTTCAATCGTCTCCAGGAGCTGGATGAGAAGCGCACCTGCGGCATACGCGAGTTCATCATCGGTGCTGCGGATCTGGAGTCAGCTGTAGCGCCCATCATAGCCAGATGCATGGAGGGTATTGTGAAGGCGGGCGAGTCAATCAACGAGAAGGAGGACTCCTTCAAAGTCATAGAGAGGTTTGGCGTTGAAGATGTTTTGTTTTTGCTTTACTAAAATGTAGCTAAATGTTGAAATCTGTTTGCATAGGTACCAATCGGGCTTTACACCACCGACCGATATACCGTTTGAAGATTTGTCGAAACAGAGTCCCGAATCCTCACAAGATTTCAATCGAGTGCAGTCCAGTCATTTAACCGTTAAGGGCACCATCAGCGCATACAAGCAAAAGAAGCGTCCAGCGATATTCGCCTTTTTTGGCAGTAATAAGGTAAGTGTTAATTGCAGGTCGTATGAGAATTTTCAAAGATTTTCTTACAATATATGTAAGTGATTTTTTCATACAAAATCTGAATGTGTTGGTTTGTTTTTGCCACATGCTCATCGAGTTTTAGTTATATCAATTTCAGTTTTATTTTTTAGGCAGTAGGCAACCGCGGATAGCAAAAATGTCATTTATGAGTATTAAGTGTTTTTTTAAATTGTATTGCACACACGTTAGAATTGGGGGCAATTCTTTAAAGTAGTAATTTCAATAGTGCGTTGGCAGCGGAGGTGGTTTCGGAATGCACTGTGTCTACCATAAGAACACCATAAGCTTATTGGTACCACTGGTATTGATTTTTAAAAGCAATGCTTTCAAATTTTTTGTCCAACCAATTTCATACATAAGAAACACTGTGGCTTCAAATGCAAATTGATTAAATATGCCGTTAAAGGCAACAATACCGTTAAAGGTAATGTTTATTGTGAGGCATTATCCGCTGATTTCCATTGTTTACGACGCACTATTGTGATTTGGGCTTAAGAGCATAAAAAAACGAAGATTTCCATGTATGAGGTCCTAGAGTAATCGATAGGGAACTAGTACTACATAAATCGGTATTGCACTCAGTTGCAAATAATTTCCTAACCAGAGTTTAGTACGTTTAGTATCCATTTAACAATCATTAATACAAATACATACATTTTCAGATTAATCATAGTTTTTGATATTGTCCCAGTAACAATTTGTTTTCGTCAACACATTAACATTGGTTTTCTTACTTCTGCATATGTGAATATATTCGTTGGTCAGAAACAGTACCAAAAAAGAAAGGTGTCGAAAACAAAACAACGTTTGGTAGAGGCAATTTAATTCAAATCCCTTTTTAATTATTAATTAATTTGTAATTAACAGTAAAAACCCATTATAACCACTTGAAACAAAATGTGTTATTGCAGGAATCTTTAATATAAATATAACGAATTTCTGAAGTCGTATTACATTTTAAAGCGAGTTTGATTACTAATTTGTAAACAATTAATCGACTTGTAACATTTGTATTAGCAAAAGTAATTTGTCCGTAAGAAACATTGTCTCTCCAACAAATGCGCCAGTTCAATGTTTGAACGTATGAGAAATTCAGTCTGACCCTTAGAAATGCTGCGTTATATTGGTTTTTATTGTACTTTCATCTAAGGTTTAAATGTTAAGTCTTTTGTTGAATATTTACATTCGGTCACGCTTTAAGTTTTTATTTTGCTTTGTCGCCTTATTTATTGTCTTTTTGTTTATTATGTTGAAACATTTTCATTTGTATATTATTTCATTGCACTTGGTTTATAGTTTAGTATTTCGGTTTGTTTCTTCTTTTGTCTGTTTCGGTTCATGTTCTCATAATGTCTTTTCTTTTTCTTTCTTTCAATTTGGGTATTTTCTCTTACCTCTACAAATTTTGTGGCGCGCTAAAAATGCGTCCAATTGTTATGGACTTTTGTGCTTAAAAAAATATATTATTGATTACAAAATTTTATGTAAGTACCAAATGTCCGCCAAATCTCGTCGCTTCATGTTGTAAATTTGTTAATGCAAAAATAAAAAATGTAATTCGATTTTCACTACAATTCAACTCACCGTGCCACCATTTACCAGAGTTGAACTTGCAAAGAGAAAAAGCTACTTCAGCGCGTTTTCGTTATGTTTATTTTCTAACACCAGCGGCAAAATTTCCCAGTTCATATTTGTTGAGTTGTTGTTTTTGTTGTTAAGTTTTGTCGATATATTTATTGTGGTTAAATTGTGTCGTTCATTGTTCTTGTCTCATTTCAATATAACATTTATTAATTCGTTTTAGTATTTTATGCATTCGAAACGATAGAAACACTTGCAAGGGATACCAATTTATTGAGTTTGCAACTGAATTCAAAATTCATAAAAGCTTAAAATTTTAAATGAATCACACCAGCACGAAACTTCAGATTGGCTTATTTAGTGCTTCACGCTCACGCTTTGCGATCTGATTAAAATTGGCTTACAACAAAATTGCCTTTGAGTTATTAATGTTTTTTGATATTCCTTTAGTTACTTTGAATTATATTTAAAAATACAAACAATTTCGATTTAATTTAAATGTTTCTATTTTCTTTCCCCCCGTTTCTTCTTCTTCTCTCTTCTCTGCTTTCCTACATTCGGCTTTGCTTTATCTTGAAATATGCAAAATTGGAATAATTATGTTTATATTTGGTTTGCTGAAATAATTTTATTCGAATCTATTTTAACAACAAAAAATAAAAAATTTAAACTTGATCTTTTCTTACATTTTACTAAAAACAAAAATACAAAACTACACTCTCACCTATACAAAACCATCCACACACACATGTAAACAACACTCTCACATTAATATGCCTACAACAACTACTGCAACCGCAACTGCCACTGCATACAAATATACAAATATAAACGAAACAAACACGAAAAACCAAAACAAAAAACGTGATACAATTTCAAAAAACTCTGTCGTAGCCACAGAAGATTATTGAAGCCTGTATCACAATGAAGGTATGATTAACGCTGCTTATATTTCACTACTATAGTTACTGCTAGTACTGCCGCTACTACTATTAATACTTCTACTACTACTAATAATATTAATAGCAACTGCAACAATAGTCATAATAGCAATAACAATATTAACGATAATGTTGATTAAAGTACCACTTACACTTTTAGTACTAAACGCCATTTTAACTCTTGTACTGTCTACTACTACTCACTCTATTACTCGCCGGTGCGTGCCAGCGCTGTTATTAGTGGCACACGCCACCGTTTGCCGCAGAGTTTACACATTTAACACTTGTTTTCGTTTTTCCACGCGTCACCAGGCCGCAAAAGCGGCAGCGAAGCTTTGGCGCCATGCGTCAGTCCTTGTCGCCATCGCTGCCGCTTTTGTGCCGGCCGTTGCCACTCAAGAGACGTCGAACGTCGCAGCTCACCAACACTCCACACTCGCCGCCAATTACCCGACTGCACAGTCATTTTGTTTTTTGATTTTTGCATAGTTTTGGGCGCTTAACCAACCAAACTCTTGATTTCGTTCCATTGTACCTGTTCATATTGCATGCCTGTCATTGTTCTTGAGTTTACATTTTTGTACGCATTGAAAATTAATCCGAAATTGAACAGATTCATTGGCATCGAAACCGTAGCCGCTGCCAATGCATTAGATTGCCCTAAATTACAATAACTACCACCGAATTTGTATCGAATCGAAGTGAATTTGAATCGTAAACGTATGCCATTTTTTCTCTCACAAGTTGTTGCTGTCGTTTTTTTCTCTCTCTCTCACTCAATACGCACTCACCATTCCGTAAAACTGAGTTCTGTAAAAAAAGTAAACAAACTTTATCAAGCGTTATTAATTTGTGCAAATTGATCTCTGCAGAATTCATTAACGGCGGACGGTCAAAAGGAAGACTTCAGCGATCTGCCACCGAATCAGCGACGCAAAAAGCTGCAAGCGAAAATTGCCGAACTGCAGCACAAGCTCACGCAAGAGGTGGCAACGCGTGACGGTCTCATGAAGATGAAAATCGTCTACGAGTCGAATTCGTCACTGGGCAATCCCATGACAATCGAGGGCCAGCTGAACGAGTCGGAGCACAAAATGGAGAAACTGAAAATGGATCTGAGGAAATTCCAAGGTTACTTGGAGAGTGCGAACCAATTGCCCATAGCCAACAACAGTCCGCAGGCGAACCGTAACAATTTCCAAAATGGACATCGAACATCGAGGTAAGGCATCCCACCAAGGTCTCAACTCTCGTTCCTAAAAAAAAAGAATCTATTTTAAACGATTTATTTGTGTTGTGTGCGCATGTGTGTGTTTGTGTTTAGACATTCCAATGGCAGCGCCGAGGATAACAACGATGACGGTGAAGATCATCCCGATGATGGTGGCAGCTTAAGCAGGTCAGATTCAGAGGATAATGTGGCGCAAATACAAAATGGGCATAATAATAACAATAACGGGTACACTCATAAGTCTATGTTGAATTCTTACAAACATTATACACATATGCAATTTATTTATTTTTCCACTATTATTTGACATTTAATTAGTTGCGCTTAATAGCTTGAACACTAATTTCACTAATATCAATTTATTTATTTATTTGTTTCTTTTAAATGTTATTTAGTAGAACCGTAGTTTGAAAGTGAGGCTAATTTTATTAAACAACTTACTAGTTTTAGTTAATTAATTAAAATGTTTAATGTTTAAAAATTCGACAACGTTGCCCATTTTAAGAGATATTTATAAAAGTTGAACAATAATTATTATGAGGGGAAAAATACTTTTTTCACCATTTCGTAACTATTATTCGTGACAAATATTTTTTGCTGTTGCCTAATAACTACCAGCAAGAAATAGTTTTTCCATTGCTCGGTATAGTTTATTTTTTGAAAAATATTTTTTCCGTCATCGCATAACTGTTATGAGAGAAAAATATTTTTTACGTTGCTCGGTAACGTTTATTTTGTGAGAAATATTTGTAGTTTGAGCTTTTAACTTGGAATTAAAGAATAGTTGACTGTTGTTTATTAAACGAATTTTGGTGTCAACAATCATATCGATTATTCAAGTTGATATTACTATAAAAAATTATGTATAAGAAAGATTGAAAAATAGTACTTGGGTCATAAAGTTTCGGTTACTTACAAAATAAGCAAAGCAGTGGAAAGTTAAAACTAAGTATTGCACTTACAACCTCCGCTAGGTTATGTTTGGTTTGAATGGCTGCGTAAATCCTATTCTACACATAGGCCTAGAAACTGGTCCGTTTTGATACCTAATGCAGCTTACACCTTTATTCGATTACACTTGATCAAACCATTCATACGATATTATGAACCTAAGCAGGTCTTTAACATGTCCACGATGTTTCGAGGAAACGGTTATGCTAGTGTGTGTTACTTTCTACTAAATTTAGAATATTTAGCGATCATTATTCAGTGATGTCATTGTTGTTAAATTTAGAATATCTAGCGATCATTATTAAGCAATGCCATCGTTGGAATTTACATTATCACACTTGATCGGCTGAAGCGACTTTGGGCTGTTCTCACCATTACTTCAGAAACGTTGAAAGCATTTCCAACACAACAACTCACTCCTCTTTTGTAGAATTTCGAAATATATCCCATAATCCATTTCTCATTTTTATTGTCAATGGTAATGAGCGCCAATTGATGTATGTGTGACTAATCTGGCTCGACTAAAATCACTATCGACCTACCATCTGAAGTCCAGCTATTGAAAAATCAGAATTGTATAATACTTGGCAATAGTTTTACATTAGAATTTATATTATGCTTCATTTGATACTAAAAGAATATTCACTAAGCGGATAAAGACTTTCAAAAGTAATATCTTCACCCCATATTAAACATTTTTACTAACATCTCCATTACATCTCACTTTTGTAAGCAACTAACCACCATCTACGGTTTCGCTTTTGTATGATTTTTAGAAATTTTTTTTGTACGTTTCAGTTCATTTTCATATTAATTTCAAGCCATAATGATAGTTTGTTTTCGTTTCGGTCGTATTTAATTTTGATAATTTCATTTTACAATCACATTATGAGTAATGCCAAAAACGGAATTCTTCACAAATTTCCTTCTATTGCATGCATGCTACAATTCAGCAGTTCGGCTAGTCCTGAAAGTGGATTGGGTACATCACACACATCGCTGCCCGGCTCTGGACAGGGTAGCGCGAATGAAAATGCAATCGGCGAGGATGCTTACTTCGAAACCGAAGTGGAAGCGCTACAGCCGCTGGGCACTTGTCGGGCGTTGTATCCATTCGAAGGTGAGTTGCGCCGTATGCACTTGCAATGATAAGTTAAATATTTGTAATATTTTCGGTTTGTTTGTAGCCACCAGCGAAGGCAGCATACCGATGAACGAAGGCGAGGAACTGCAAGTGATCGAGATCGATCAGGGAGATGGCTGGACGCGCGTGCGTCGTCCAAACAGTTCGAACGGATGGGACGAGGGATTTGTGCCGACTAGTTATATTGAATGTACACTGTATGCTTAAATCAATCACATTTCATTTACTTTCCTTTTCCTTTGACGTTTGTTACTTTTTATTTCCACTATGCTCCCACTATCTTCGGTTAGCTTAACAAGTTTACGTTAAAGTTGTAATATTTAAACGTTTTTCATAACTTTTCATTTGCCCTTTCTCAATTCCCACTTTTATTTGCCTTTTTTGACCTATGTATAAAGAAGATACTAACAGATTCTAATTTTATCGTATATTTTATAAAATGTAGCAGTCCATATGTAAGATTCACTGATAATATGAAAGTATTTGTGAGAAAAAAGAATGTTGATGTTGATGCTGATGATTGTGGTGGTGATGATAATGATTATGATGAAGATGATGATGATGATTATGATGAAGGTGATGGACGTGAACTGAGTAGACGAAAAACGCTAAACTAGAACGCAACTTCACCCATTAACATTTATGCTAGACATGAGAAAGTTGTTGCTCGATTTCCATTTTTGCCTCTGCTTCATTTCTACTATTTGTGTAATTCAGTTAGCGATCTGTGTACATTTGTTTTGAGAAACTATCTAACTATAAATTGCCTTTAAGTTTGTAACTTTCTGTTAACTCTTGATGCTGTGAAATTGAAAAGAAAAAAGGTAAAATTCCGATTGGAAATGAGCCAAACAAATATAAAAAGCAAAAGTGAAATTAAACTGTCTTTTACGTAATGTCAAGTTCTACTGCCAGTTTTGATTTTTGTAACATCCCCTAAACTAAAAAAATGGATAAATTGCCAAAAAGAAAGTCTGCATTTGAAAGAGAATATTTTGTTTAACATTTACTATTTCGAAGTTCAAAATCAGCGAAGTCAGCGTGTTGCAACACTAACTTTACCAAAAGTATGCTACATTCAGAATAAACTTAAACAAATTAATAGCAGAACTTAATTCAATTAACTGATTCTTGTAGTGTACACTTGGCGTGGCTGCTGACTATTGGTTGTAGTGTGTTTTGCTCGTTGGCGCTCTTCGATTTTGAACTTTGAAATGGCACTGCAACATTGTCAGATTGTAAGCGCAACACGCAAACAAACAAATAAATATGAAAAACTATTGTGAGTTATTGAATATGCATACAAATTACATTTTATATACCTAAATACTTGATGGAAGTCATCACTACTACTAATTCATACATATAGAATTGCAACAATCTCACGAGTTGAAATTTGAAAACCTCCTCATGCACCAGCGACACATCCACTAAGTTATCAGCGTATTTTACAATATATCCATCAAATGAATGAATGTACTTCACGCAATACAACCACATCCACATACATACCTACGTATACATATTTATACATTTACATACATGCATAAAAAACCAGAAAACTGCAAAACAAAACAAAACATAAACAGAATCACATATAAAGCAAAATGCAATTATTGACACACAGGCATGTTCTGCATTTTATTTTCATGTGAAAGTGAAATCAATTCATATGAGATTAATTTCACTTTCACCTACAAAAGAAATGCACAACATGCCTGATAATTTTAAACTAACAACTATGAACTTTAATTATGAATTGTATAAAACACAAAAGAGTAGAGAACGCAGTAGAGAAGAAAAACAAGAGATCGCAAAGGTTACTGTATGGGCCGCCTGCAGTGGCTCCTCGTCCGCCATCCCATTATCCAAAGCGACAGCGGAGAGCAACCACAAACTAATATTTTTGTAAGCAAGCCAGGCCCTGTACTCCCACATTTAGAGTGCACGTCGGTCGCAACATTGCACAGTTGACAGCCGGCGTCGCTTTAAGCTTCTGTACATTTTCATTTATTAAGCTATTGTAAAGGCGTGGCGATTGCGGCGAGCTTTCGTCCTCGTTTGATCTAAATCGTACGCTAATTTTAGGTTGCCTTAATCTTAAGTACGTATACGTAAATGAATTGATGTTATGGTATGCAAGGGGCGTGTGAGAGCGCGTGCGTGCCTGTGCACGCGCTGCTGACCATTTTGAATACATTGTTAAGTTGTAGTTATGCTTTTTAAATAAATCTATTATTATTAACATTATTTTTGTAATAAGAAGCCCATGAATAATTATAAATAGAAGAAGAAGAAGAAGTTGTAAATGCGGCTGGCGCTATTGCCCGCAATATGTTCACTGTCACACCCCCCTCAGCCACACTATGTACTCTGTATAAAGCGACACTAAAATTCTCTGGCCCAAAGGCACGCAAACTGCTTAGGAAAGAATTTTTGTTAGTCTGTTTGCTAGAATGAACATTTGTATTTTAATTTTTTAATTTCTTAATTTCGATTTTATATTATGATTTCAATCATTTACGACTAAGTTAAATGCTAATGAAATAAACTTAAGCAAATTGCAAACAGAATTATTTGAAATGAGTTATGAAATGAAAGGCTGCAGTCGCAGTGTTTGCTCGTGTAAGTTGACGATTTGAAATCGGCATGATTGGTTTTCCAGTTCGCAGCTGCATTTCGAGAAGCCATGCGAGCGCAATTCGGTTGAAATGAAATGTGAAAAATTCCAACTTTTTTATTTAAATAAATAACATTATTACATAATAATTACGATATATTATTATATTAATATATATATATATAAATATGATATATATAATGAAAATTGTATTAAAACAAAGTGCGGACTGTGTGCGTTCGCATTGAACGAATACGAAATAAGTATAAATAAAATGAAAAAATTATTAAAAAATAAATTGCAATGAAATTTGTGTGTGTCGTGTGTAGGCGGATGATTAGAATATAATGTTGTTAAAAGGCTTTACGGTAGTTTTGGAAAAATTTTAATTTCAAAGTATTTAAATTTTGTTAAAAATCGTTTGCTGAGTTCACTAGAAAAAAATACAATACAACTCAGTTGAATATAAATGTGTTTCTACACGCGTTCTTCTTGACTCATTTCGCTAGATATTTCAGATAGCAGTTAGAGGCCAATGCGTTGTGTAAAATCTTTTACCGGCGTCGATCATAATGCTTAGTTTAGATTAGTTTACTGTTAACTGTGTTAACTCTTGGGTACGGTTTACTGTATCTACTCTCAGAATTGAATCCTAATCATAAGCTTCAACTTCCGTATAGCTGCAGTGTCTTCATGGCTGAGGTCACCGCAATCATGGGTAGTTTTTTATATAATTGGGCAGCCAATCTGTTTTCAAGGCATTGGATGCAGTTCTAACAACATCAGAGAATGTTCTTGTCATGGCTATAGTTGGGGTCTAGAACTTTTAGGAATGCAGCGAATGTCAACGATATCCTGCAAGAAACCATAAAAAATTAATCCATATAGTTGACTTCGACAAAAAGGCAACTTGTGCAAAATCGTTGAAATGCTTGAAAAATGTAAACAAATGAGGTTGTAGCTAAAAAAAAAACTATGGCTAAAAATGGAGCTTTCATGTATGTATGTAAATATTGTGGATTGTGCAATTTAAATTAAACATCACTAGTGCACGGATTGAACTGCATACGGCTCGTATATGTTCGAAAAATTTGGTCCCCTTGGAAATCAAATCAGGGGCTAAGTATTGTTTGAAATACAGGCATAATCTACATTTAAATTTTTAGCAACTTTTTGCCATCCTTGTATTTTACGATTTGTTTTAAACTTTCTGTGAGAAAAGTTCCGACTTTGAGCGGCTTTTGCACCCACACTTATACTTTCTTTTTGTTGAATTTCTTCTATGCAACAAATCACTGTGGAACAGTTTTAAGTCACAAATCCGCATTGTAAAGCAGAAGTCATTTTGTTTTGTTTAGTTTTCTTACAGATTTTATTATTCGACTTTCACCTTATATAAAATTTGTTCTTTATTTTTGTCGACGATTTTAAGAGAAAAAGATAGTAGGGGAAAAAGACAAAGTTGAGTTATGACTTACTTTTCTACGTAGAAATCGAATTTTGCTAACAAAATGACAAATTAAATTAATTCAAAGGCCATCAATCAGTCTTAAAAGTTTATATTTACATATTAGAGTCGAAAAATCAGGTATTTTATTCATGGAGTTAAGAAATATATACAAATAGGGATTTTGCATACTGTATGTTTTTATCCACTAAAAACTTAATTTTGTCCTAACTTGAGTAATGGTTATGGTTATGGTTTGTGGCCACTGAATTATCATTTGTAGATATTAAAATGTAGGCAAGCCAAAAACATAAACATGACCAACAAAAACCTCGACTAGAATGAGTTGCTGTGCAAATTTACGATACAAAGTCAAAGTCATATTTTAACTATTTTAACTATTTTGTAAAGATGTGTATAACACACTGTAGTGTGCTATGGGAGCGAAAAGGTTAAGCTTTGACGTTCTAGAGTATTTTTCTCACTGGAAAGAGGCACACTCGGAGACTTGTTAAGAGGCCAATTGTGATACGACATATTTCACCCGTTTTTTAAATCCGTACGCAACACTGTATAATAGGTACCCATACAAAAAGTATGGGATTATTTTTCAATGACTTTGGCAGAAGTTGACACTCTAAGGAGTTCGTCATTAAAAATTGTGACATGCAATTTTACTAATAACTTTTGCGTTAATACAAATTAAAATCAAACTTTCCTTGATCAGGTGAGCCATGAAAACTCTGTCATTGAATAGTTTATGGCCATTTAGAGCATTGATTGAGTATTTAATGATAAAATGGTTTCAGAGAAATTGATAAAATGGCTTCCGGCTTCTACCCAGAAAAATAACGAAGGAACAATGAAAGCCCTCATGAGGAGAATTCCAGGAGTTAGAAAGTTTACCATTGAAAATGTATTATAATTTGTATCTAATAAATTCTAAAATCTACATAAAAGACATGTTAAATAAAAATAAACTTTTCAAAAATTACACTATGTGGTTGCTGAGATGTTTTAATTTTTCGATGTCACAATTTTTAATGACGCACTCCTTATGCACTTCAGCTGCACTATCTATGAGAACTCGCCTGGGTGAGTTCTTTTTTGACAACCTGGAAGATCTAACCGATACAATTTGTTCACAGTATTCTTAGCTTCGTTAGAAGTTCAAACTTGTTCCGTTAGCTGAGCATAAGAGTCCATCAAATTGTGACTCACGTTATTTATGAGCGACAGAAATAAAACCACATGATGTATTTTTAGAGATTCTCTTTATTTAATCTCTGTTATTTGTTATAATATATGTATATGTATTTGTATGTATGCATTTATGCCTGTAATACATATTGGTAATATTTAGTAATAATAATAATAATAATAAATATATTTATTTATGTACTAATCGTACTTCAATACCAAATATATGTATGTATGTAGCCCAATGCTTGTGTGTGTGTATTCACTTTTCACTTTGCCGCTTCGCTGATATGGTGTTATTTTTACAGTATTCCAATAAAAGTTTTACATACTCCAAAAAAAGTACTCAAATACGTTATTTGGACAGATGCGTTGCACATTGAAATGACTAAGTAATACGTGGGCATAACGGCAGGATTAATCGGGTTGGCAATAGAAACGAATCGAGTGTTGTATGTGTGGGGTTTATTGGAAAATTCCTGCAGAGGGAATGTAAAACGTTTTCTTAAGTTTATTGTGTTAAACGAAACCACAAAAGCGTTCGCCGTTATGGTACGAAACAATTGCACATGAGTGTAGTTTCATTTATGATACATACATAATTCGAGTAAATAGTACACTAATATAAGTATATATATATATATAAAAAAAGTTTAGGTACACACATACATACAAGTGCACGAAAATCAGTGCGCGCTGACTACATTTAGTGGGAGCGGAAATTGGCGCCAAGCAGCCGCAAGAGTTCAGTAGATTTATTCAAGTATTGTAAGTATTAAAAAATGTTTAGCACAACCGTATTCGTGTTGGCGACGTTCTGAAGCGTCGCCGTTTTGCAAATCTTACAAAATCAATGCCAATCAGTTTCGTATTTGCTTTTGGTTTTCTACACATAAATTCTACAACAATTTAACGTCGACTCTATGCGAAGCGCGCCCAAGCCGCACAGATTGTTCGGGTACACGGACGCAGAGTGGCCCAAAAAAAACGATGATTGGAGTATGTCGGTTTGGTTCCAGATATGCAACGGCCTTCGATATGCATTCGGTCACAGTCACAATCCGACTGAAGATTGTGTCCTGCTCGCTCTCACTCAGACCATGCGGATTGCAATCATACGTGTGGATTGATGAGTGTTGCTTTGATATGGGGGCACAACTATTGTACATTTACATACATCTTTACTACACTTATAAACATTCAATTTGCCAGCTTGGTTGACATTTTATGTGTTTGTGTTGCTACTTCGGCTTCTTTGGGCTCTAGAAGACTTTTGAACAGCGAGTGAGTTGCACAGCGCACAGAGAGGCGTTTATAGATTTATCCTAACTATATGTTTTCAGTTGAACAGTCGTCATTCGAACAGCCTGAGAGTATGCTTCACATACGCGGACACGTAGATACTCGACAGCTAAAACTACAGTAGTGCGAGTCCAAGATTCGCCCGCACAATTTCTGCATTCTGCAGTGTTTTACTTCAATTTGGTTAAAAGAAACGTGCTTTTTTAGAATATCGAAACAGCTTAGTTGTCGTTAAGGATTCATAAAGGCTGAAACTCCAAGATTTTGTTTTGTTTTTTTTACTTGTAATTTTTCTTTTTTTTTTGCTGTTGTATATAGTTTAGTTTAGTAATTGAATGATTTTCGTTTAGATGTGTTTTTGTTTGAAATTCTAATTTTTGTTTGTGGATTGTCCTGAAAAGTTTTTCAATAAATTGTTTGCTTGCGTTTGTGTTTACGTTCTCTTAAGATATGAAACAGTTTTGCATATTTGGTAAATTTTAAAATTAGTTCTAGTTTAGCTGAATTACACAACACATACATATAGTACATACATATGTATACATATTGGATAATTCCCCATGTAAATGATCAATGCTCGTGTGTCGATTAGTTTGCTTGCAAGAAAGAGGCAGCAATCTGGAGTTCAATACTCCACTTTACGTTTACTTCAAGTGCTGAACGAACAAAACAAACAATAAGAAACCTCAACGTTGAACGGTCGGTCACTCACATTTAAACGTAGTTCAAGCACATAATAACTATGATCTCGGATTTAATTATTGTTTACAGTTTAGAGAGATTTTGTTGTGCAGTCGTTGTCTCCTTCGAACGAAATAATGTGTGGTAAATTCGTATAATTTGCACATCAGTCCAGCCGGAATCATATGTATATATATAGCAATTAATATTTATGAAAGTATAATTCCACTATACACACATTTACATGTACATAACTACAATACATTATTATACATAACATACATACATACACCGTGAGACTATACAAAGTGGTTAAGTTCTCGGCGCGGTCAAAGTGCCAAATCTGTATGGAAATAAACTTGGGCGGCACTAAAGTTGCTAGTACGGGGACTTAAGTAAATCGAGTAATTAAATTGAGTAATAAGCTAAAACCAATAAATATGTGAGATGAAAATGATGTGAAAGTAAAAAATAATAAAGTTTTGACGAGGCTCACAGGGGAAGGTTGGAGCATAATATTTGTCTGATTCTTAAGTACTTATTTCATTCCAAAACACTTGTTTCAGACAGCCAATACATTAGTATACAAGTTGTGCCAATCTTAAGAGCCCAATATCTGTTTGATTGTCATGCTGACAGATTTCTGTCCCAGCTGTTTCGGTGTGAAGAAGACAGTGAGTCAACTACTTTGTAGTGGACTTTAGAGTCAGAGTTACTGAGGATAGCTTTGAAATCGTTAAGTAATAGAAGTCTGAACTTACTAGTTGTGGACTTAAAACCATTCAGTTTCACTAATGGATGATTGTAAACCTTCAATCTAAAACCTAGTAAAAGCCACAAGCTAAGTAAAGGGGTTTTCAATAGCTGTGCTGAACTTTGACAGGCTGTTAACCCTTTCGACCCCAAAGTTGCCTGAGAGCAACTTCACCTATTTGTCATCTTATAGCAAAAGCTACGATTGATTTATGGGTTTAATTTAACTCTTTCGCTATTTTGCTGCCATATGGCAACATGCTACTTTGTGGACGTCTGCATCCTCTATGGTTGCAAGAATACATCTTTTTGTTGGTCTTTAGAATAGTTTGAAGTTTTAGGAAAAATTCGAAATTAATAAACTGAATATTTAAGTTTAAAGAAGAGAAGTATACACGTTTTTTTAATGGTATATCTTGACATAGTAAAGGAAGAAGAAGCAGGAAATATTAGAGAACTTTTTAATTTGACGTTTTCTTTCAATTTAGATACTTTTTTTTAATTTTGGCTGAAGTAAATGAAGAAATATTCAAATTTTCGTTATGGGTAAAAAGTTTCATGTTTATTCAATTATTACAGCCACAACGATGTGGTTGCTCTCATAGAAAAACACTCTAAAATACAGGGTCCGAGTATAAAAATTAAAAAATTTCTTATGAAATATTGCTAATATAACCAAATAGAAGCATAAAACGTAAAATTTAAAATTTTAACTTTCCCCAGTAAAAAACTGTAGCGACTGTAGGGTTAAGTAGGCATCAACAAATTTATATTTTTAGAAGTGAATTTAAAGCAAATTACAAAATTTTTACTAATATCCCCAACATAATTTCCAATAATTTGCAGCGATATCAGGGCAAGTCTGTGTTTTAATTGAAGTCTACGAATTGGGCGCGTTTGATCAAAACGCTGTTTCTTTAATATTGGTTAAATGAAATCAAAAAGTGCTAATTTTGTATTTTTCTATAAATATTACAGAATTTTTCTGTAATTAAAAAATATTGATACAAAATTTATTTAAGCCGTTTTGAGCAAAAATTGTTCAAAATTAAACTAGCTCTAGAACTTTAACAAAGAGGCGTGGCGACTTCAAATGTGGTGCACACACTTCTTAGGCAAGTTTTGCTTAAATAGCAAAAAATAATATCGAGACACGGGGTAAAATTCGGGGTCGAAAGAGTTAATGACAGCATGACGTTTCAGGTCATAACACTGTGCAAGCAACATTTGTCGTATTTGGAAAGAGAGAGAGAGAGAGAGTTCCACAGCAGTAGAAGTAGTCTCAATTCTAAGCGAATAAATTTATTGTATGGTGTGGAGTTTGGTCAGGTGGTGTCATACTTCATACCAATGGCGGATTCAGGGGGGAGGGGGGGTTGGGGTTTGAAACCACCCGAAATATTACGATCGACTTTAAAACTACATACAAATTAAAAGGCATTTCATAAATATTAAAGAATTACTTTTTGAAACCCCCCGAAATATTTGTCTGAATCCGCCCCTGCTTCATACACTTCTGAAACGAGAATGGCCAACGCATCGGCCAATGGCGAATGATAACTGATTGATTTTTGTCCTCAATTGGATAACATGGACCTGGACAACATGAGATTTTTACAATGTGTCACTTATTGGACATAGCATTGAATTTGTTGCAGGAAACGTTGCCAGAATGTGTTATTATTAATAGTGACGATGTGAAATGATCGCTAAAATCATGCAATTTTTTTCTCCGGATCAATGTTGGTTTATGCCAACAAAGCAACAACAATTGCCTCACTATAAACAATTTTAATTTGAGGAAAGAAAACAAAATTTTTAATATTCATAAGTTGAATATCTTTGTTTAAGGAGAACTCAAACCATGAAATTCAATCCGGCTTATAAAACGACATCATAGAAAATTGGCCCTTCTCGGTTTAAGTGCTTTAAACAAAATTGCAGTGCCCATTTGAATTATATTTTCAACATATTTAATTTCAAAATTCTTGCGTTTATCATTTGCAATAAAAGGATGTGTCATATACCACACAAAACTATTTTTAATCCTTTTAAAAGTTCAGACACTCTTAATGAAAAACCGTTTGATATGTTTGAAGTGACTTACATCTTGGTTTGAGGTCACCTTTTGATAGGTTTAAACTCAACTCGAACCATTTATCTTTTTACTTACTAGTACCCATTTTTCAATTCACTTGGCAGATATGAAATCATTGACTAGTTGATATGCTTAAAGTCACCTACCAATAAGTAAATACTAGTAGGTTGGAAGTCACTAACACGTTTGATGTTCCCTACTAGTAAGTTTTAAGTCAGCTACGAGTAAGTTCAAAGCCACCTTTTAGAAAGTTTAAAGTCATACTTTAAGTAATTTTAAGTCAATTTCGAGTGGGTTTAACGTTACCTGTGTTAAAAAGATAACTAGTAAGTCATAGGTTCAAGATAAGTGGATTTGAAACCACCATTTGGCGAATTTTAATTAGCGTACTAGTAAGTTTCAAGTCCCTAGTAGATTGAAAGTCAGCCAGTCACCCACTAATTATTTAGTAGATTTAAAATCATCTTCAACCAGGTTTCATGTCACTCTTTTAGTAGATTTTCAGACGCAAAACATATTTTTTTTAAGTTAGGCTGTTATAGTAAATATTTAAAAATGTTTAAACCAGCTTTAGCGCTCAAAACGTAATCATAAAAATAATATTAAAACGATAATGATTAGCTTTGCCTTTTCTGCCTTTTCAAATGTCTTTAGTTGTCATTTTGTCTATTTTTTTACCGATTTGGCTCGCGGCCATTGTGAAATCCATTACAAATTTTAGCACTTTTACAATAATTGTTTATAGTTTGTTAAGATAGGTCATGTTAGAGATCGTAGAGATTTCAAAAATTTTAACAATTTTCGATTTTGTATGTTATCTGAAGTTTAATGACTTCGATATTAAATTTGAAAACGTGAGATTGTCAATTTCGAGCTTCAGGAAGTTCACAACAATGATATTTCGGTTATTTGTATACATCGCACATGTTTTTTGATACATTTTCCTTATACATTAAGATACTGCAGAATGTATATACTAACATTTGTAAATGCGCTTGATTTAGTGTATTTTTTATATTCTCACTTTTGTTTGCTCAACTAAATGAAAATTTATGCAAAAAAAAAAAATTGATTTACATTTTCATTAAAAGTAAATTAAAAAAAACGCACAGATGCTTATAAAAAAGTAGCAGCGAGAAAAAATGTGGTTTTAGAACTACCGATGGGTTTGATTGCTTAATTGAACGGACTTTGAAACTTGACTTTGACTTTGTTTTGCTGCTTTTTTCTGCTGTTCTCAAGGCCAACTTATTAAACCGTGCGACAGCATTTTTCACACCGGGAAAAATCCAAATAAAAATCCAAATCCAATCCAAAGACCAAATATAGTAACACTGCGTACTCAGTTTTTCGTTTCTACATCCTTTGTACTTTTAAAAGGACTTCAAAATTTGTAATTGGATACAAAAAAAAATATAAAAAACAATTAACCTCGTTGGAAAATGGCGATATGTATGGTACATCAAATGAAAGAGTAAAGGCTCAAGAATTTAAATAAAATTGGGTTTTTATCCATTTGTAAAAAAAGGATATGAAAATTTTAATCCTTTATATCCTTGAAAGTTTATATAAGAATCAAGGAGGTTTTGGGTTTTAACATACTTACTTTTTAAGAAAATTTTATATAAATTTTCAAGGATATAAAGGATTAAAATTTTCAAAGAACCTTTTTCATATCCTTTTTGTACAAATAAATACAAAATTAATTTTATTTAAATTCTGGAGCCTTTATTCTCTCATTTGATATACATATTGCCATATTCTAAACAGTTTAAGTATTTTTTATATTTTTGATACCCTTCAAAATTTTGAAGTCCTTTTAAAAGGATAAAGGATGTAGAAATAAAAAACTGAGTACGCAGTATTACTATGTTTGGTCTCTAGTTTCACGTCCATATGGATTTTTCCCGGTGTGAAAATTTTTTTTTATTTTTGTCGCACAGTGTTATTTGTGATGCACTCTGATTCAGACTGTTCATTCACACCTTTTGCTGCCATTGAAATCAAACTCAAATATGGTCCAGAGTAATGAGATTTGTGACTCTTAGCTGTGATGAACTTTAAGGCCGATTTCATTCATATTTAAACGGTTCCGCTGCGGTCATATTTAAAATTAGTGTCCGGGTACAACGAATTCTGACTTCTTAGTTATTTGCTTTGATGTTGAGCTTAGACCGATTCTGCTACAAAGTAACATTGAAAATTAGGTTTCGAGTAAACTGATCTCTGACTTTCAGCTGTAATGAGCTTTCGTTCTACTAGAAAGATACGCTCAAAATCAGGTCACGAGTAAAAAGATCTTTGAATTTCTAGTTGAAAGAGCTTCAAGATAGACTTTATTGAACCCAAGACGATTCTGCTACAAAGTGATATTCAAAAATAGACTGAAACTGATCACTGAATTTTTAGTTGTCATGAGCTTTAAGGCCGATCTGATTCATGCTGGATCGGTTTTGCTACAAAGATTCGCTCAAGATCAGTTACCGAGTAAAAAAATCTTTGAATTTCTAGTTGAAATAGCTTCAAGATAGACTTTATTGAACCTAAGACGATTCTGCTACAAAGTAACATTGAACATTAGGCTTCTAGTAAACTGATAAAGATCAGACTTTTAAGCTGTTATGAGCTTTAAGGCTGACTTGATTCATGTAGAATCGGTTCTGCTACAAAGATATGTTCAAAATTAGTTCTCGAGTAAAGAAATCACTGAATTTTTCTTGAAAAGAGCTTCAAGATTGACTTTATTGATCCTAAGACGTTTCTGCTACAGAATAACATTCAAATTTAGGTTTCAAGTAAATTGACTTTCAGTTGTTATGAGCTTTGATTCATGTTGAATTGGGTCTGCTATAAATTCAAACTTCAAGTCTGTTTCCAGCAAAGTCATCTCTGACTTTTTATTTGAAGTGAGCTTCAAGGTTGATTTTAATAATCGTTCATCTGTTCTGTTCTTACTTTCTGAGGTTGAAAAACTTAAAGCAGAACATAATCGAGGTTTTGGTAAAAGAGATCTCTGACTTTATAATTGCATTTTAATGCCATATTGATTGTTCTGAACGTGCTCTGGTACCTTTAAAGTCAAAAACTTTTCTCGTGTAAGATTTTTGGCTGCCTAACTAGAATTAACTCGAAACCGACTTTATGTGACCTGAGTGAATTCTCATACACTATCCTGTTATCTGTAACTGCCCACCAAATCAAGGCTACCAAATTAGATACAAATGATCGGAAACCTGCAAAACCAGCTTCGTCCTCCAAATATTTGCAGTAACTACAGACCATGTACGATGGTCAACGTGAACATAAGTCATGCTTTGTGGGCAAAGCACATGGAAAGTAAGGTATACAATGCGTTCGGTCCAGTTTTTGGAGATGGTGATGACGAGTCGATTCGCTATTCTCTTTGATCAGGTATGGGAACTTGTGGTACTGAAACTTTCGGACAATGCAGAAGAGAGCGGCAGTATTTTTTTTCTAAAAATCTATTGAACACAAAACCATGAACGAGTTCTAAGAACCATTAACAAATAAATAAGAAATCTTGATTCAGAAAAAAGTTGCGTAATGTTTGTTGTTCAAAGATAAAAATTGTTATAAAATGAAAAAAATGTGGAAACAATATTGGCATCGTGCTGCGTTGAGAATAACTCTATAATACTTTGAACATCCATTTACATATGGTACAGTAAATAGGTTATGAAAGATATGTGTTGTATTTGCTTTAGATTTCTTAAAAATTCACAAAAAACTGCCATAACACAATTTTATTTTAATTTACTCGGAGTTGGCGCAAAGCAAATTGGAGCCAATGCTAGCTGCGTTCTCCTAGGTACATCTGTATAGCATTCTATATATTTCTAGAATTTCTAATTTATTTGTCTCTTAACCAGTGATTGGTTTGATTTCCTTTTCCATTGCAACAGCACAATTTGATAGTTTTTATTAGTTCTTTTTTAATTACCAGTTGGTAATTGTTTTTACTTAAAATTTTTAATAATTTGCTTTTAATTTCAAACTTATGTATAAGTTTTCCATCTATTTCTATAATTTATTTAAATAGTGGCTTTTGTGTATTTGTGTAACTTACTGAACATCAAACAAAGCCTCTTCTTTTCTTAATCTATCGCTGATATTTCCGTTTTCATTTTGCATAAATAGTTCTGCGAGAGATTTTAACAAGCCTTCCATGATGGAAATGATAAAAAAATCGACTACATAAAATCACACACATCGTACACTTTTAGACTTTGACATTTTTCCAGTGCTTCGTATAACTTAACGATCACACGCCCACTCACAGGTTTGAATTGAGTCACTATTGATATGGTGTGAGTGTGTTCGTGGGCGTAGCATACTTGTGTTAACACTCTATTTGAATATATGAACTTTTACGTTGTTGTTGAGGTACGTTTTCAGCATTTTCCAAACGTTTCTCATCTCATTGCTCGGCAAAGTTTTGTCTCACATATGCTCGACCTAAGCACACATGTCAGACATGTGCGAGTCACTCTTATGTGGGGTCAGGAGTTTAAAGCAATAGTTAACGTATTAGTCAAAGTGGGTTATCGACTGCCGACTATCTTACCAGACTCTGGTTCAGGGAATGATTGATAATATTACAATAATTTTAGATGGAGATAATGATTGAAGCAATGTTTAAAAAGTATTTATCTCTGTTGTAGTGGAAGTTGATTAGTGCCAACTAAATAAATACTAGACACGATCTCTTTGTTGGAGCTCTTATATGAATACTTATGGGCAACAAGAAGTGTATAAAGGCTAATGAAACCAACAGTACGGAAAAACCTAAAAGGTATTTCTCCAACTTTCTATGCAAATCAACATCTCATTATTTTAAATATATAAAAAATAAATGATATAAAAAGCACATCCAAAGTTTTGTTAAGACTTAAGGTATCATGGCACGTTAGAAAGTGGAATTTTTAATGATTTACAAAATTATTTATTTTTCAGCTCCTTTATTATGAATCCTTTTTGAAAATTATTTTACATCCTCCATTGCGGACACTTAATCTCCGAATCGGCTAATGTAAAACAAAAAAACAAAAAAGATTCATAATTCTTAAGCTTTCGGACACAGGAATTCAGCAGAAAAATAAAAAACCCTAAAAATAAAAGGATAGGAGCTTTTTGAAAAAAAGTGTCAAATATTAACTGCGTTTTTCACCTTTTTTCCCAGAAAAAGTACTTAAAATTAAAAATTTTTCTTCAATATTGTGGTGGATTCTTGTAAAAAATAAGTTCATAAAAAGAACTAAAAAATTTTTTCTAACATCGGTCCAAAGATTGATAATAAAGGAGCTGGAAAATAAATAATTTCGTAAATCATTAAAAATTCCCCTTTCTAACGTGCCATGATACCTTAAGGGGGTATTCTAGTCTAAAAGTTCTAAAAAAATTTAAAAAAAAATAATTTCATATTTTCAAAGCTTAGACCTTTAAGAATAAGCTTCTAAGAGGATTTACGAAAATTCTAATTATTTTCGGAGTTATAGTTAATTTTGTGACGCGCCACTCAGACGGCCCGAAATGAGATTGTAAACTTTAAACACGTTTTTCTCGAAATCACTGTTTCGATACATCTCAAGTTCTAATGCACCGATTTACTTGAAATTTGTAAAAGACTTTCTTAATAATATCAAAATTGTCTCGACGTAGGGGTTTTTGTAATTTGTTTTTTTTACTATTTTTAAAAAATTAGCAAACATGAAAAAAGGAAGCAAAAAATACCCGTATTTTCAGAAAGACATTTTTTTTTCAAATCGGCTACGTCCAGATAATGCTACATTCTTGTTTAATAAGAATTAACCCTATTTTTATGTTTCAAATCACCAGGAGGACTGGAATCACACATATTTATACTTCTCAAGTATCAATAAAAAACTGATAAAAACATGGATGCAAAAATGATTCCTGTTTTTTTTATTCCGCCCGTAATAGATTTTATATAGATTTACTTAAGGTAGATATTGCTACAAAAACTTAAAACACTTCAAAGTACATCCATTGAACTTCGATATTCTAAACGACTCGAAGACTTCTCGTAGGCGTATTCCGAAAGTTACTTAAAGGTATTCGAGCAAACTTATTTGACAGCATTTTTGGAAATAGAAAAACATCTCCTTGGATCCAGTCGGTCCTATAAGAGGGTTGGAGAATTGTTGCGATACCGTTTGGTTTCAGGCAGTCGGTCAGCTTGGAGCAGTTGAAACTGGGTGCAATGTTGCACAGTGATTCGTTCCACAGACAAAATTCAAAAAATGTATAGTCTCAGAATTTAACGATTTTTATGTCATTTGAAAGGTAAAACTCAGACTAAGAAAACCCCAAAAAATCTGTGCAAAAAAATTAATTAGTGTTTGCGCAAAAACTGCCCAAATTTGAATCTTTTTTCACAAAAAACTTTAAGCATATTTTCTGTTTTTTAGTCTATTGACTAAAAAACTCGTAAAAATAAATGGTTAGCAAGAACTTGCTAAAAATTTCAATATAGACTACGAATTGATGTGGGCATTTCCGGTTTTAATGTTTTCTCAAAATTTGCAAAGCTGAGGCTTGTACTTCAGATTTAATTAAAAGAATTTTTCGAATTTCAAAACCAGAAAATTGGCAAAACGTAGACGAAAATATATAAAACGTATATGAAAGTATGTTCCTGGATTTTTTTGTATTTTAAGAAATATTCTTTCTTTGCCGAATAATGTAATTTGATCCTCCGATATCTTCTGATCTTAGAAAAGATTTCAATTTGAAAAGTGAACAAATGCAAAACATCTATTATTATAATTTTTATTGCAAAACTTAAGCGTCCTAATACAATTTCTGTTACTCTTTGCAATGACCAATGATGACGTTGTTGCTATAGCTTTCCAAAAATTAAAAAAATTGCAAATTTAAGTCGCAAGCCAAACTGTAGACAAACTACAAAAATTAAAAAAAAAATGAAAATTTCAATTCAGCAGATCATGGTAAACTAGTATACCAAATTTTATGAAGAACAGACCACTGCTTTTAATTTTGTTCCGCGGTTATATGGAGTCGAATCACTGTGCAATGGCCTCATTAAAAACCTATAGTTTGTGATATGCCTTAATTTTTAATAACGAATCAGGCGAATCATGCCCAATGTCTCTGTAACCTATTTTCCTAGTCAAACACAAAATTTGTTCAATCGCTCACTGCATTTTTGGCTTATAATCGCACAATAGAGGTTCACTAATAACTCAATCTAGTCTAAACAAACGCGAGCGTTTTTGAATTTTTATAACCAATTGTTTCAAAATCTGAATAAAAATGTATTATTATGTTTAATGACAACCACGAAATCTTGACCCGTTTATCGCTTTAAACTCCTGCTTGTGCAACGTTACTTGTACAGTACAACGAATTCGCCTATGCTGGCCATCGGCTGGAAGGTACGTAGCAGTAAATAAATATGTATGCATCTCTTTTAGACTTTAGTTGCCTGTGGACACGCGCTTAATTTTAATTAAAACTTCGTAACACAACATTTCGCATTGCAACTTCATAACCAACAATAGACACTTACGAGTATGTGTATGCTTTGTTTTTCAATATTTATCCCTTTTGTATGTGTTTCCTTACATGTCTGAGTGTCTGAGTGTGTGTGTGTGTGTATTGACTTTACTAAAAACTCTGTTGATATCTTTTTGAAAGAATCTTCAAGTTTCGCAATTTCAAGTGTCTTCTTTTTCTCAAATGTGTTTTTCTTTTTCTTTGCACTTGAACACGGCTCGCCCAAAAAAAGGACATTCGTATGGAGCGTCTAGCGTCTTTTAGACACTACTCCGTTTACCACACTGCGTTGCCGTTGTCGTTGCGCTTAAGTATAAATTTTAAATAATTTTTAATGTCTTCCATAAATTTCTGCTGCTTAACACTAACAATTCGAAATTGAGCATTGGCGCTAAATAAAGTTTTTTCAATTGGTGTTTTTGAATGCCCTGTTGGTGGCTTTATTGTTTGCTTTATAGCTGTGGTTGTGGTTGTTGTTGTTTTTTGAATTATCATTGGTCCTTTGCGCGTGATCGGTCAAGGAGAATTATCCGAGTCCGAGCCGCCGTAGGAGTGCATCGGAAAGAGCGGATACCAGCCGCCAATGTGCTGCGCCATGTTCAGCTTATCCAGATTGACCTCGGTGCCGCCGAGTCCTTGATTGTGCTCGAAGCCCACACAGCGTTGCCACACCATTATGACAATGTTGCGCCCGAAAACATCAGAGCTCTGAAACGAAACGGAAAGCATGAGAACAATTCGAGCACAGCTGCAGTGAATTGCAATTTAATTATGATGAAATGTAAAAAAGGGAAACAGAAAAGTTGCAGCTAAAGTTTTTCTTTCAGTTTAAATGCACCGTGAAATGGCGCTGAAAACTTGGTTGCGCTTAATTGCAGCGACAGAGCAGCGCATAAAATGTTGGCAGACCGATGGCATAAAGCAAAAATATGGCATTAAAATCACAAAGGCACAACGTCAATGGGAGAGAAAATGTAGTGGAGGGGAAAGCGAGGTGTGTAGTGTTGTTGGTGGGGGGGGAGGTAGAAGAGTGAAGGTTTCAGCAAAAAGGAAAAATAAAATAACTCACTGTCGGACAGAAGCATTACAAATGCGTGTGGACAGTAGTGCTGCCAGGATAATAACTTCTTGCATTGAATTGAATCTCATAATCTCTTTTCATGAAAAAGAATGGATTCAATATTCTTTATGTACAAAGTCTTGGAGTCGGGTTTTTTCATAAGACTAACAGAGATAAAATATCGCCACTATGAGATCGATACAACACAATCAATAAAATTATTTACCAAAAATCCAAATCCAAATATACAAATACCAAAATTTTACCAGTGATAACGAAATGAAACTATTGGATGGATACCACAGGATATGTGTACAAATAAATGTCTTGTGTGGTCTAATAATATTAATGCTGCGCTCACTAGACTGTTACGGCAGAAAAAAAAACGACTGACTCAAAACACTGTGCGACAACAAATTTTACACACGAAAAAGTCGATATTCTCGCGAAACTAGGGGCCAAATGTAGTGAAACTACGTTTTTAGTTTTTCTCTCTGACGTCAGGATTTTTTTTAAACGGACTTTGAAATTTTAAGCACATGTTTATTACAAAATTTATTTTATTAATTGAGCGCATTGTAGAATAACAATATGGGTATCAAATGAAAGAGAAAAATCCTTTGAATCTTAGAAAATTTAATGTTTTGGTGTAAAAAGACGAAGAGGTATTGAAAATGTCCTTTTAAAACTTTATCCTTGAATATCCCTGCAAACTTTCAATAGTTTTCTTTTTAAAAAAATATATCTTAAGCACTAATACGTGCACTACCACACCCTTTAATTTCGTCCTTCTAACTTTATCAGTTTAAGATATATTAAAAAATCCTGACGTCAGAGAGCAAAACTAAAAATGCAGTTTTACTACATTTGGCCCCTAGTTTCGGGAGTATATAGATTTCTTCATGTTTTGAAATTTTTTGATTTTTGCCGCACATTGAAATAGATGAACGGAAGTGCTTAAATTAATGCTACCGATGATCCTGATTGCAAATATATTAGACGCTTACAAGGTCCTTCTACAATTTTTACATTCTCCCTTAACCTATCTGCCTATTCAGAACCAAAACCATGCTTGTGCATTTAAAGGGCATTCCCTAAGTGCTAGTCTTTACAAAAAAACAATACTTTGATCAAAGATGACACATTGTATTTTCTTCGCTTTGGTATACCGAAAGTTTGTTATAAGTTCCAAACCAAAAATAATACCCTCTGGCAACGCTGTGTTGGGTAGAAGAAAGGTATAAAACTGTTTAAAACTTTGACAGTTCCGCAAATTAGTTTTCCCTAGATTTTTTTAGTAAAGTACAAAAATACTAAAAATCATTAATTAAAAGTATTTGAAACGTGAGACACAGCATTCCTTGTCCGCAACTGTTGTAGGAAAAAATGTTATACTTTCACTCTCTGCCTTCCAGTCTCTATTGACACTGCAAATAACAGGTTAACTGCATTAAAACCCATTTACACTTTCTGCTGCGCATTTTCTGCTGAATATCCTTTCTCACACACACACACAAACACATACAATGTGGAGCGCTGTCATGCAACGGCAACGCTGGTCGTTTGCTGCAGTCGCCGTCGAAAATTGGCAAAGTTTGTGCAAATTAAAAACGGCGCTGCTGTGCCTCACACCTGCCGTCTCCTCCCCGTCCGGAGTAGTCAGTTTTTAATGGCCGTTGCACTTACCTGGTATTTAATTGTTTGCTTGTAGATTGGCTCGGCGGCGTGGCGCACAACGCGCGTCTTCTTTTTGTGCCGCAGCCGGTCGCCGTCCTTAATGTAGCACTTGACGTAGGTGTCTGGCGGGGTCTCACAGTCCACCGGCACAATGTTGCGTGCACATATAATCTGCAATTACACGCACACACACAACCACACACATGTATGTTATTTAAATATGACAGCGTAACGATGTCAGTAGTAATTTTATTTAATTTTTTTAATATAATAAAAATACAATAATAGATTTAAAGGACTCGCTGCAAGGGCTGTCAGCTTGGGTAGTAATTAATCTTTTGGTAATTCGTAGTTTAATTGAGTGCCGATTACTCCCAAATGGGGGAAATGTTTAACTAAAAAATGGTTAAAGAATCCCAGATATATTCGAGTATTTTTGCCTAGAAACCATTTCTAGGCCTCCTAACTGAGGTTAATGTATACTGGGGATCACTAGTCCAATGAAGCCTTTGCATTTTTTTTAATAAATCTCTCAGGGATATTCTTCTTTTCTTTTGAGGATCAGGATTTCAATAAAGTCTTTGTGTTTCGCATAAGTCTCTGAAGGACGTGGACTAATAACTGAGCTTAAGGGTTAGTAAGGAAGAATGGCATCAATTGGTGAAGCCTTTATGTTCTGAATAAATCTCCCAAGGATATTGCCTTCTTACTTTTGAGGTTAAAATACATTGGAGATCAGTAGTTCAATGAAGCATTATTGGTTCAAAGGAGTCTTTGTATTTTTTTAAATAAATCTCTCAGGGATATTCTTCTTTTCTCTTGAGGTTGAACTATGCCGAGGATCAGGATTTCAATAAAGTCTTTGTCTTTTGAATAAAATTCTCAAGGACATGGTCTCCTAACTGAGACTAAGGTTTAGTAAGGATCAATGGCATCAATTGGTGAAGCCTTTATGTTTTGAATAAATCTCCCAAGGACATTGTCTTCTAACTTTTGAGGTTAAGATACACTGGAGATCAGTAGTTCAATGAAGCATCATTCAATGGAGCCTTTGTATTTTTTGGAATAAGCCTCTCAGGGATATTCTTCTTATCGCTTGAGGTTAAAGTATGCTGAGGATCAGTAGTTCAATAAAGTCTTTGTCTTTTGAATAAATCTCCTAAGGACGTGGCCTCTTAACTGAGGTTAAGGTTTAGTAAGGATCAATGAGATCAATGGGGTTAGCGAAGTCTCTGTCTTCTGAATAAACTTCCCAAGGACATTACCCTCTTAGTATTGAGGTTAAAGTAAAGTGAGAATCAGCGAGCCATTAAAGCTTTTGTCTTTCTAATAAATCTCCCAAGGACGTGACTTCCTAACTAAGGTTAAGGTGCACTATGAATCAGTAGTTCAATGAAGTTTTGTTTTCTGAGTAAATTTCCAAAGGTTTCCTAAGTTCTAAAGTTAAGCTACACAGAGGATCAGCACTTCAATGAGGCTTGTGTCATATATGAAAAGATATACTAAGGACACAGCGATCAGAGAGCATAGGTAATTCAGTGAGGAATATATCATAGCAAAACCGTTTGAGTAGCTTGTGGTCAGATCTCCCTAAGGACAACTTCTTGTATTTTTGAAAATATAATTCAGCGAGGGTCTGTAGTTCAGTGAGAACTTTATAACAATCGGATTTTTTTAGTTGCGGTGACTAGGTGACTGTTCTTTCCTCAGGCTTTTTTGAGGCATATCCTCAAACTGCACTTAGTGGCAAAGTTCTTTTCGAACAAAATTTGTTGTCATCACTCCTCTTTAATATTAATTTAATGTACTAACCTCCTAAGTAATAATTTGTAAGGATTCAATTCCTAGCATTCACAAAACCCAACCAGTAGCGCCTTACCTCCACTTCCACTAGGCCTTTGATCTTGATGAAGCCCATCTTGAGCTCGCCATGCCGCATCGTGGTCAGCCGGTAGCCCTTCGGATGTATCTGTCCTGGTCCCAGTTTCAGGCCGTAATTGGTGTCCAGGCCCGTCGTCGATATGGCGGACATAATGTTGCTCGAACTGCCAGTCAGTGTGACCAGACTCTTGGCGCTAGCATTCAGCGGCGCCATGCTGGACTTGCGCTGCATGGACGGGCTGTCGGTGGTGCTCAGATTGAACATGCTGCCCTTGCGCAGCGATGGCTCCGTTTCGTGGCCACTGCCGCCGGCGCTGCTGCCCGGGAACATGCTGCCCTTGCGCTGCATGGCGACACTGCCACTCTCGGCGGCCGACATCGCGTAAACGCTGCCCTTGCGCTGCTGCAGCGACGCACCCTCGCTGCCGGCCTTCAGATTGGCCATGCTGGCTTTGCGCAAATGCTTGGGGCTGTCGCTGTGCGGCGCGCCCAGGAACGCGTGCTTGTCGGCGACACCTTGGGCCACGTTCGATGCGGAAGCGGCCTGCTTGAGCATGGAGAGCGCCTGCTTGGCGTTCTGCGGCCGCAGGTTGCCGCCGGAGCCCTTCCAGCGCGGCGTGAAATGTTTGTTCTCCTCGTCGGATGGCGGACTGGTGGCAGCGTTGCCGATGCCCGCCGGCAGTTGCTGCTGCTGTGAGATGTCCAGTATGGAACAATTGCGGCTATTCGGACCGCTCGGAATGCCAACGCGGCTGGCACCTGCACGGAATTGACGAACAATGGACAATGTTAGTTTTAGGAATCTCAATTGACAAATACAAATACGTGTTAAGGGGTTTCTGAACGCAACTTAAGGAAAGAAAATTACTGAGAGACAGTTTCGAGTCTCTGGTAAGAGAATTGCAAGTGAGATACAACAACTTGAGAGTTAAGGCCAACGAATAAGGCCAAAGCATGCAGTTCAATACGTCGAAAATTTCATGCAAATCAATAAAAGTTTTTTATCATTTTTAAATATTTTATACCTTTGCGACACAATTGTGCGATCTAACTTTAAGAACACTGTAGCGCAAACTTTGAATTTACAAGCAATTTTGAATTTATGCCATTCAACATTCGAATGAATTCGTTCGCCAATCGTTTTCCCGTTATTATGTAAAAAATTAAAAAAAGAAAAAAAATTTAATACAATTGAATGTGTAACATTTTCGTGATTAATCTTGTCGAAGTAAAAAATTTCACTGGGTCGCAAAGGGTTATTTCTATTAAATAATTGTAATATTTAAAAATTATTCAAATAATTTCAAGATTTATACTAAATAAAAAATACTAAAAAAATAATTAAACAAATCATTGTTGTTAAAAATTTTAGAATCAAAAACTTCAAAATGTTTTTTTTTAATTTTTAAATTTGAAAACTATGTCTTAAAATAGTAGAGAACAAATTATTATTAAATTGTTGTTAAAATATTTATAACAATTCTCAAATATAACAAATCAATTCTTCGTACAAGTTTGGTGTGTGCAATGCTGGAAACATAAAATCTGGCAACGTTGTGTCGTTGTGATTTTGTAAATGTACATATGTATTAAATGTTGTTGCTAGAAATACGCACTTTGCATAATGGTTGCTAATACAAATACGCGCGTAATGTGGTTTCGTGTGCGTAGCGGCGATTGCGGCTCAACGCAATTAGACCCGAGCGTGCGTCACAAGGAGCAGGCGGCAAATAGCCCAAGGAGCCCAAGATCTTGCGCACAATTATAGTTGTGTTGCAGCATTATTTCTTTGTGTGTAGTTGTGGGTGTGTGTCAGTAAGTGTTGTGCTGGTATGCGTGTCACTTGTGGCATTGATTGCCGTTGCGAATTTGTCTAATTGGAAATTCACAGGTTCGTGTATGTATTTTGAATGCTGCCGCAGAGGTGCAGCAGCAGCGGCATTTATATATGCATGTGTGTGTATGTGTGTGTTGTGTGCTCTGAAATTTCATTTTATCATAATTGGATGCACAGCGCAAAATAGTTGTGGGGTAATTAACAGTCAAGTGTCAACATTGAAGTTGCTCATACGACACGATGGGCTACACAAGTTGGTCGCCAACATTGAAGTTGCTCATACGACACGTTGGACTACACAAGTTGAGCGCTTTCATGCATATTTTTTGTTTGTTGTTTTGTGTTTGCAGCAAATATGCGATTTTTATTAAGTTCTAAACGCCGTAAATCGCAAATCACAAAGTAGCATGAACTCTCAATAACTCATTAGAAGAGTGAATGTGAAGAAAATCATAATTTCCAAGTGATTTCCCGAAATGTTTTTCTTCATTAAAACTTCGGGCACTTTGGGCAAACTAATTTCGTACTGGCACACAAAATTCTGAGTCGGGAAGGAGATGACAGCTGAGAGGCAGGCGGAAACAAAAATTCGACGCCATGTAAAAATTATCAATAAATCCCAACGAAAAGCGGCATATGCCAAAACCAGACTTGTGCACACGACGCAAATACGAATTGGCAGGCACACGCTCACATTTGCTTAGTCGCTCATACAGACACACACACACACAGACGAGGATATTGTGTAGACTTGTGACTGTGTACACTCGCTTCCAGCACAAATGAAATCAATCAATCAATTGAGCAGAAAAACCAAATGAAGATAGTGAAGCTTTATATTTAACACACTAGAGAGAAAGAGAGAGCAGACGGATGCTGCTCTCACTGAGTCGCCTAAAGAGCTAAAGTAGTTGGCGGTGAAGGCGTAGCTGTGGTTCAATGGCAAACATTGGTAGATGGTGAAAAAATTTCATCTAGAAATAGATTATTCCAACAGTTTACACAATCCGCCAGGCAATTCCGACATTTGGCAACGTAATGAGAAAGTGAATAATAAAAATGTGGTTTTTTGAGAGGAGAGAGAGTTAATGTTGTAAAAAGCATGTGGACGCTTTTGCATAATGAAACTGATTCAGTATTCGGTTATTGGATGCACTACTGGATTTTTTAATCTTGAAATAGATATTCCAATTAATTGACTACTTATTAATTATAAGTCACAGTTCAGACTAAATGCGCTGAATAGGAAAACCATTTTTAAAGGAGTAAATATCTACCTGAACAGGCTTTTTTTATGAGTTCAAACCAGGGACCGGAAATAACAGTTATTTATCAAAACTATAATTGAAAATTTTACTATGAAGGAAAAATCATGCAAATAAATGAAATATATTAATACATTTCTTTTCGCACGGAGAATCAAACTTGGCATAAATTTTTTTTGTCATTTTTACGGAAAAATACAAAACTAAGAATTATTTTTTATTTATATTTTAAAAATCCTTTAACAACAATTATTTTTGATTTTTTTTCATATTAGTCCAAAAATAACAGTTTTATTTCGATTTTTATTTTAGTTGTCCTGTGATAACAATTATTCGTGACTTCCATTTAAAAAAGTCATCAATAAAAATAAAAGTCACTGACTGATTATTATTGATGACTTAAAAAAGAAAAGTCATTTAATGATTTTTATTGATGACTTTTATAAATAAAAAACGCTGAATGATTTTTATTGATGACTTAAAAAATAAAAGTCACTGGCTGATTTTTATTGATGACTTAAAAAATAAAAGTCATTGAATAATTGTTATTGATGACTTTTATAAATAAAGGAAATGAATGATTTTTATTGATGACTTTTATAAATAAAAGTCATTGAATAATTTGTATTGATGACTTTTATAAATAAAAGTCACTAAATGATTTTTATTGATGACTTTTATAAATAAAAGTCACTGATTAATTTTTATTGATGACTTAAAAAATAAAAGTCATTGAATAATTTTTATTGATGACTTTTATAAATAAAAGTCACTGAATGATTTTTATTGATGACTTATAAATAAAAGTCACTGAATGATTTTTATTGATGACTTAAAAAATAAGTCAATGAATGATATTTATTGATGACTTTTCTAAATAAAAGTCACTGAATGATTTTTATTGATGACTTAAAAATTAAAAGTCATTGAATGATTTTTATTGATGACTTTTATAAATAAAAGTCACTGAATGATTTTTACTGATAACTTTTTTAAATAGAAGTCACGAATAATGGTTATCATAGGACAACTAAAATAAAAATCGAAAAAACTGTTATTTGTGGACTAACTAATAAGAAAAAATCAAAAATAATTGTTATTGTAGGATTTTTAAAATGTAAATAAAAAATAACTTTTATTTGTTGAGTCATTAAATAAAAGTAAAAAAATAACTCTTAAACATTGATTTTTATAATAAAATAAAAATAAAATAAAAATAAAATAAAATAAAATAAAATAATAAAAGAGTCAGTACGTTAATCTAGAAAATAGTTTTCGAACTTGAAATATATTTCTTAGTAACCGAATCCACGGTTATAAAGTAACTGCATTCTACGGCACTCTATTTTATTTGAAAATCCGGATATTATTTGACGCTTGAGGACATTTGCCTGGATGCTCACACTGGCACACACACGCACAAAGTGTGTAACGGAATTGTCAACACTGTTTGCGATAGAAGTTAGAAGATATTAATAAGCTGCGCGAATTATGCGCTCTTCATATCAAATTGCAGTTAAGTAGGCGTGTGCGTATGTGTGTGTGTGTGTGTGCGCGCGAATAAGGTTGTTTGAGTTTCAGCGTGTAGGAGTGAAGGGACGACGGCGTTGTCTTTGCACAGAATTGGCTAAAAGTTTTATGAGAAATAAGCGCTCATGCTTCGGTTCGATCCAAATATTTGATTTTGCTTTTAATGCTATTGAAATGAAATGTTTTATTACATTTTTTCAATTCTTACATTCACAGCACTACTCGACATGAAAAATGCGCTTAAAAACAAAATTATTTTCTAGATACTGATAATCCAAAAATATTTTTAACAAAATTTTTTGAATGAGCTTCGAAAAAGCAGTTTTCTTCCTCTTATTTTAGTGATGAATACCTATCTCGGGGACAAATCATCCGATCAACGCATGAGGTACAATATCCGAAAAGTATCTTTTCAACGACGTACGAATTATTTTATTTATTTTTTATTTTTTTTTTTATTTCGAAAAAGTGAAGTTTTATACAATTTTCAAAAACCATCAGTTTTCATTTGAATTTTTTTATAAATACAATAAATTATTTACTTTCTTTACAAGACAAATTATCTGATCAACGCAAGTTAATTCCTTATTCTTTTTAACGATGTAAGATTTATCCAAATCAGACAAGATTTTGTGGAGTAACTGACGATGAAACTCTACAATTTTCAAAAACTCAGTTTTCGTTTGATTTTCTTTTATGAATAACTTACCATAATCCAACAAAAAATTAAGAATTAAAGTAAAAACCGACCACATTTTCGAATTTTTTGTTAAAAATCAAATTAAAATTTTAATGTATAAATTCTTTAATATATAACTTCTCTAATTTATAACTTCTTCGGCTTTTTTTCATTTGCTGAGACGAATCTATCATTAGATACCCAATTGCTATCCATATTGCCATATCTATATATATCCCTAAGTTTTAAATATATATAATTTGTTTGTTTGTTAATAAGCGTGAGTTTTTTAATGGTTACTATGTAGTTTCAATGTATTTTTAACCTTCGCAGAACACACTTGTTTTTCAAGCATCAAGAACACTCTGGGTCAATTAGACCCCGTTCAGTTCTGAATGCCCACAATTTCACAACTACTTATTGAACTTTTTGACTCGAAAAATTCTGAGGTTTACTTTGAACATTGTTTTAACCATCTGAAGTTAATAATAATAATAATATACTTAGCCCTAATTCCCAGAAGTGAGCCGTTACTTTTAAAACTCTGGGAATTTGGGTTAAATATTCGCAGTAAAAACACATTTTGAAACAGATTTGGTCGCTTAAAGTAGTAGCATGGGTCTACATGATTCAGTGTGTTCTCCGAAGGTTAAAATAATTCTTTCGGTTTAGAAAAAAATTCGAATTCAATACCACTGCACTTTATGTAGAGTTTCTTCTGTATATCGATTTTTTGTGCATTGAACAAATTTTGATTTTTGTTGAACAGTGTTAAGTATTGAACTGAAACAACTTATCCCTTGCAGACTGCGTGTGTATTATTGTGCAGGTTCTGTCAATAAACTGCAGTTCAGATCTGAAGGGATTAAGAATTTATGCTGAAATTCAAACTGAGTTGACTTTATTATGGTTGAAAATTTAGGCACTTCTTGAGCGCTCTGCATGATCATTTCGAGTAAGGAGTGCGTCGTTAAAAATTGTGACATCGAGAAATTAAGACATCTCAGCAACCACTAGTCCAATTTTTGAAAAGTCTGGTTTTATATAACATGTCTTTTATGTAGATTTCAGAATTTATTAGAAAAAAATTATAATACATTTTCAAGGGTAAAGTTTCTAACTTTTTCTAGAATACCCCTCATGAGGGCTTTCATTCGTCCTTGTTAATTTTATCATTTTATCATTTATCATAATTTTATCATTACCATTTTATCACTAAATACTCATTCAATGCTATAAATGGGCGTAAACTATTCAATGACAAAGTTTTCATGGCTCTCCTGATCAAAGAAAGTTCAATTTGAATTTGTATTAACGAAGTTATTAGAAAAATTGCATGTCACAATTTTTAACGACGCATTCCTTACGTTTACCATAGATACACCGATTCTCAAAAAT
Source organism: Melieria crassipennis (assembly GCA_963668005.1). Classification (NCBI taxonomy): domain Eukaryota; kingdom Metazoa; phylum Arthropoda; class Insecta; order Diptera; family Ulidiidae; genus Melieria; species Melieria crassipennis. Next base: position 108,346,177 of record OY764962.1, on the reverse strand, counting down.
TTATGTATATTCATTGGTATTTATGTCGAAATTTTCTTTACAACTTTTCATCGATTGCGCAAATTTGCATCATTCGCAGTGTCAGTGAAAATATTTTATGTTTCAAAGTACAAGAGTCAGCGGCTGTTGGCATTGAGTCGTTGCTGGCATAAGTATAATCGCACACACACAGCAAAATACTTAAGTAAATATATATGTATGTGTATTTAGTTTTAAGTGTGTTTGTATGTATAGTTGAGCAGACAAATGAAGGGCTTTATGAAGCTTTTCGGTGCGCAGGCGAACATAAAAGTTTTTGAAAGTTAATTTCAAGGTTCACCTGCTTTATATCTTTCGGCAAATTTCTTATCGTCGTGTCGCATAATGGACCGAGTTATGGACAGCCATGTGTACGAATGTGTCTTAAAGTGATCAGATCACTATAACAGCTTGTTTAAGTTTGTAGTTTAAGTCTTAGCGCAAGTTTAAAGCGGTTGCCATTGATGATGGCGTTGAAATAGTGAATAGTGTGTGTTTTCTTGTGTGCATGTTCCAGGCGGGAAATGTGCGTTTGTTTGTATGTGAGAGAGTGAAAGTTCAGCTTTGTGTGTAGAATATATATAGCGAATACAAGTTGCTGAAGTTGAAAGTAATTTAAGCCAATAATTTATAAAGAAAAGCAGAGATTAAAACTTGTAAGAAAAACATATTCTTAAAATAATAACTTGATTATAAAAAAAATTTATTTAATATAAAAGCGTACAACATTCTCACACAAAAACCACATATAGCTTCATGCTTTCAAGCGGAAAAGGAAACAGGAAATGCTAAGCAATATGTCATAAACTGTGTAAACTTGAAATATAAGACATCAAATGTTCAGCTGCATAGACATCAATGTGTTGGAACGCATGCAGTATAGTGCATCAAATATGATGAAGGCTTATGTTTATTTGTTTATATGTTGAAATTTCTTGCATTTCAAAAATCCAGAAAACATGTCCCATCAAAGGGTTTAAGCATTTTCGAACCAATAAAACATTTTGTCATTGCCATTTCTTGTTTTTTTGTATAATAAACAACTCTTCCATCCGGTAGTTGTCGAATAAATGCGCACTCTACACCCAGTACAGCAACATGTTTGTTCTAGTGACTTAAATAGATAGAGAATATTGTCCTTGTTGATATTTAAGTAACATTTCGTATCAGTGTTCAATACTCTAAAAAATAACCAAATAGGATCAAAAATCCCCAAATAACCAAAACCTATTTTCAAAAATAAAAATAACCATTTTTGGTTAAAAATAACCAAAACGGCAACGCTGGTTGCGAGTTGTTAGAGTCGTTTGATTTAGAGTGAAGAGAGTCACATGTGTGGTTTTCTTTTCAAGAATGTTCCTAAAAGTAAATTCCGCTGATTGTACCACTGCACAGAGATTCGACTCCATACAACCACGGGATAAAATTAGAAGGAGTGGTCCGTTCTTCATCAAATTTGGTATACTAGTTAATCATGGTCTGCTGAAATCTCCAAATCTCCATTTTGTTTTTCTTAAAATTTTGTAGTTTGGCAATGCCGGAGACTTAAATTTGTGCTTTTCGTCATATTTGGAAAGCTTTAGCAACAATTCTATTGGCTAGATTTTTCAGATTTTAAATTTAATCGGCAACGTCAATATTGATAATTGCGAAGAGTAATAGAAATTGTCTTAGGATAATTAGTTTTGCAATAAAAACGTAACAATAGACGAATGTTTTGCTTTTTTGCAGTTTTCTCAATTTTTCATGCTGATTGCATACTTTTAGGGATGAAACAATTAAATTTTGTCGAAAAATAGGTGTTTAGACCACTTTTCAAATTGAATTATTTTCTGAGATCGGAAGATATCGGAGGATGTGTTTACATTATTCGACAAAGAAAGAATGCTTCTTAAAATAAAAAAAATCCAGGAACATACTTTCACATACTTTTTAGATATTTTCCTCTAAGTTTTGCCAATTTTCAGAAATTTAATTTTAAAAAATATTTTGAATTAAAAGTGATGTAAAAGCCTCAGGTTTGCAAATTTTAAGAAAACATTAAAAGTGAAAATGGCCACATCATTTCTTAATCTGTGTTGAAAGTTTTAGCAACTTCTTGGTAACCATGTATTTTTAAAATTGTTTTTACTCAATAGACTAAAAAACAGAAAATAAGTAGATATGTGTTCACAGTTTTTGTGAACAAAATTTTAACTTTGAGCCGCTTTTGCACACACACTAATTAATTTTTTGCGCAGACTTTTGGGGTTTTCTTAGTTGGAGTTTTACCTTTCAAATTACATACAAATCATTAAATTCTGAGACTATAAATTTTTTGAATTTTGTCTATGGAACGAATCATGGTGTACTGCTCTCAATAAGCATTATTGCATGATTTTAAATATAGTCAAGAATATTTAAAACAACTTTTGAAACCTAAACAGCAGTAAGTTGAACTTAAGTGTTGGTTGTTAATTTTAGTTGTACTCTATTTTGTTGATTTCTGACATACTGAAGTGTGTTGAGAAGCGCTCAAAGTAGTCGAGGAAATTGACTGTGTTTAAGCTCAACCACGAGTATCCTTTCCCATCTTTTGCATGGCACTGGGTGTAGAGTGTTCGAGTAAACAATTAAATATGTGTTGGTGTTGGTGTTGGCATGACGGAATCAAACAATAACTTCGCAGGGCATTAACAAGAACTTAATTATGTTGAGTATTCGGCTTGACAAACGTTAACAAAAGGAACAAACGAACAAACGTCGATGCACTCTTACCATTGTCAATCGTGTGTGCTATCGAGTGGCTATCGAGCACGAGTGGTAATTGGACTGTGCGACTAGGATTTCGTTTGTGATTGTATTTAGTTTTAGATTTCGAGGTCAAATTCGATTTCAATTTTGATTGCGGTTTGGATTGCGAGTCAATTAAACCCAATCAACTAATTGTCATTGATCTGAGCTAATTGCGATTGATTCGAATGTTTAAAAAAAAATAACGTTGTTGTTTGCTTTGGTTGTTGCTGTGCTTGTTGGTGACACATTGCACTAATGGTGATGGTGGAGGTGTTTTGGCTTGCAGTGTGGTTTTCTAAATAGCTTTGTTTGTGCTTCTCTTTGCAAAAAAAAAAACATAACTTTAAGTGCAGCGTTTTGCTATCGGCTTTTCTAGTTTTAGCTTATCGGTTAATTAATTTTTGGGTTTTTATTCAAACGGGTTTTAATTATTTACAAATATCGATTTAGTTTAGTTGATTAGTTTAATAATCTTTGTTGTTGTTGTTATTTAGCGTACATAATTAATTCATTATCTTTTAGTTGGTGTCCAAATATATGAAGTGTCTAAGCTTTGATAATGCGACACCGAAATTGAGGCTAATAGAATTTGCATAGTAAAAAAAGTTTGCACGAAGTGAATAATAGAAAAAGACGGAGAAAAAGAAAAACAGTGAGAGAGAGAGAGAGAGAGAGAGAAGGTAGTAGTGAAAGTGGTCAAAGTTGTAGTTGGCAGTTGTTGCGAAAAAGAGGTAGTCAATTGTTGCCATGGCATAAGAGGAAAGAGGACAGAATTGAGGTAAGCAAAAAAGAAAGTGAAAAAAATATTGCTCAATATTAAAAATGCTCGAAGCTAAACATTTGCAGTAAATAATACATAATAAGTTATTGATTTGCGTAGCCGCAGAGCTTTCTGTGCATTGAGTGATTCCTGCAGACTTTGACAGGCTCTACTTCGAAATGTAATGAAAATGTCAAAGCTCCAAAAAATTCCAACAACACAAACTTTTATCTCTATAAATCAATAAATGTTTGAAATAGTACTTGGGACCTTATGATATTTTATTTTATATTTTTTGTTTTTGAAAATTTCCCAAGTCAGTCAGATTCCTCGATTTGCACAAAATGCTCGCAGCTCGCTTTCACAACCAGCCCTAAAAGCTTCTCTCAAGTGTTCAACACATACTTTTGCGCTGTTACAGTGTCTCATTGGCTGTCAGCAGATATGTGAAATATTGAAGATACTTACGCCTCGATCCGGGTCGTTTAGTTTGCTGCTCGGTGCCCAGGCTCATGGCGCGGCCCAATTCACCGCGTACCGCCTTCAGTGACTTCAGTATCTCATCTGGGTCGCGTCGCGCCACCGACGAGCGTCGCCTGCCGACCAGATACGACGACGGCGGCGGCGCCATAACATCCTCTTCGCGTATCTTGTCCGCGTCCTGAAACGACGAGCGTCGCGAACCCGGCAACGAGCGCGAAAAGTCCTTGCCCAGCTGATACACCTCCACCTCGAGCGTCTCCGATTGCGAAGAGCCGCGCCGCGAGCCCGCTATCCAAGCGGTATCGGGATGCAGCAGCGACGTGCCATCGCCAATCGAGTCGACTTCGTCGGATATGGAGCGCTGCATGTTGTAGTCGCGTCGCAATAGTCGCGACACATCGCTGCCCGGACAGCCGGCGGCAATCGAACCGCGCGGCGACACACTCGGCGACTTCGACATGCTGATGCCGCGCAAACCCTTCACATCCTCCAGTCGGCACCAGATGGCGTGATCGTCGAGAAAAACCTGTTGCAGCTCGACGTTGCATTCGCCGAGGAAAATCGATTCGGTATGCGGCACCAGGTCCCACAGCTGTATGCCAATGTGCCGATCCATTAGACTGTCGGCGTTAACGTGCGGAAACGTGAGCGTCGCATTCCAGATCGGATTCTGTGTGGGTCGACTGACTTCGGTTTGCTGAACACTGCCGTCGCCGCTGTTACATGGAAGCATTGAGATTATTCTAGGAATTATTGTGAATGTGAATCGGACAGGAAAGTCTGAAGCGTTTTTCGTGGGTGGCTCAAAAGGAGTGATTGGAGTAGAATGAGAAGAATGAGTGATATGAGGGGATGAACTTAGTGGACTGAAGTGAGTGAGTACGAGATCAGAGTGAATAGAATGGGTAGAGTGAGCGAAAGCAATAAGTGGAATGGATTGAGTGAGTGGAGAAAATGCGTGAATGGAGTGGACTGAGTGAGTGGAGTGGATGGAGTCAGTGAATGAAGTGGAGTGAATCTAATGATTTGAGTAGTGTCCGACCGAATATTATAAATATATTGGTTTCGGCCCAAATAAGGGCTTCGGTTTCGACCAAAAAATGCCCGAACGGCCGAAACCGAAACTTTCTAAAATATTTTTTTAATTTTATTTTGTAGCGAGTGAAAAGTGCGAGTTAGTGCAGCTGAGCAAATATATAGTGAAAGGAGGAGTAATTTAGATGCTTTTTTAGCATATACATATTATTAAATTATTTAATTTTGAATATTAGCGAGTAAGGTACGAAAGGGTTTGTTTGATTGTTCTTTAGTTACTTAAAGAAAAATTCGTTTGTAGAAAAAAAATGTTTGATATGGTAATTTTTATTTCAACTAGAAAGTTTCGGTTTCGGTTTCGGCTTCGGCCGAATATTAAAAAAAAACAACGAAATTCGGTTTCGGCCCAAAAAAGTTGTTTCGGTCGGACACTAGATTTGAGTGAATAGTGTATAGTATGTGGATCGGGTGGCAAAAAAGGAGAGAGTAGGTTAGGTTAGGTTGCGGTGGCTGCCTCTGTATGAGACACACTTAGTCCTCTCAACGGGCCCGTTGTGATACCACAGATTCCACCCGTTTGAAATGCGTATGTAACACTGTTTTTTTCAAGAGAGAGTAAGTATGTGAGTGAATTAGCTAATGAATGAATAAAGAAATAAATGAATGAATGAATGAATGAGTAGAGTGAATGAATGGAATGAATTGAGACTAACGAGCAGTCATGGATACAGTGAGTGGAGTAAATAAATGAGTAGGGTGAATGAGTGGAATCGATGGAATTACTGGAGAGGGTATTGTGTATGGAACGAGCAAAAGTAAGTAAGTGAGTGAGTTAGTAAGTGAGGAGGTGAAAATGAAACAAACGACTCAATGAATGAATCAATGAATGAAACAAATTAAAGAATGAATGCGTAAAGTGAGTGAGTGTAAAGGATAGTAAGAGGAAGGAGAGAGTAAAGTGCAGTGGAATTAGTACATACATAGATTGAGTGAGTGGAATAAGCAGAATGAGTAGAGTGAATGAGTAGAATACGTGGATTTACTGAAAAGGGTGGTGTGTATGGAACGAGCAAAAGTAAGTAAGTTAATGAGTAAGTGATGAGTGAGTGAGTCCACTTACCATTTGGGTGAAATCCGTACTTTGGCGTACGCTTCTGGCAGATTGCCATGTCCGTAGGCTTCGTCGCGCAGTGCCAGATCGTCGGCGGCCATCAGTGATACGACCAGCTCGCTACGTTCGGCATGATACCAGACCTGCAGCTGAACGCGTCCGCTGACTTGCTTCTCGCGCGCAATTTGCTCCTTTCAATCGGAGAGTTTTCGTTGTGGAGAGGGAAAGAAATTCACCGTTAGTGAGCCATAGTAGTAAAAGTGAAAATGTAAATATGGCAATATTCGAGTCAGCACGTGTGATAATGATTTCACTTAGCGGGTTACTTTTAAAATTTGCGTATATACAAAATGCCGATTGGGTTAATATTGCTGTATCTTTACAATTCTTAGATGCTAGCATTATAATTTTTATGTTTATTACGAATTATTGCAATAATTTACATCAAATGCTTCGTTTGGACCCAAGATGTGCTGATGTGTGCGTGTTTTTGTATTTGGAAAAATCAAGAGAGAAAAATGCAAAAACTAAAAACAAACAGCAACAAAAAGGAAACATTAAAAAATTATAATTGGAAATGAAAAATTAGTACTAAAAGCACCACCAACTACAACATCACACCTACTACGCACAATACAACATAACGAAATGCAGGCTTCATGCTCCAGTGATGCAAATTTACCGCACACACCAAGCGGATACACATTTCACTCAATAACCGCCAACACAGACGTACGTTCATACAATGATTGCCAGCACTGAGTTCGCAACAAAATTGAAATCGATATCATCGACAATAATTTTGCAACAAACACCGAATGGCAATTCACGGCTTCAATACCTACGTGTGCCAGCCGGCACCAATAAGCAGCCAACACACACACACACACATACACAAACAAACAACTGTAATAAATACTGAACGTTTTCGCAATATTTTCAACCTTTTACATTTTTACTGTATTTTGGCGGACGTGCTGTGTACTACACATACACTATAAAAAATAAACCTCGATTATTTGTAACCATTCGGATATTGTAAACATTAATTTTTCATTTTACTGTAAAAACAAGTAATTTTAAACAGAGCAGAAATTTATAGCAAAAGGTTATAGCTTTGAAAAAAGTGTACAAATCGTAAAATTTTATTATCAAAGTCATTACTCCGTTCGAGAAACATTTCGCACAATGCCAGATTTTTATTATCTTTAGCAACCAGACCGGTTTTGGATGAACAGATGTGTAAACAAGCGAAAGTATTCTATTTGGGGTGATACCAATTTACACGAGACACCCCAGCATCAAATGTGAGAAGGTCACTGTTTGGGGCAGATATTGCTCGGACCATACTTCTTCTAAAACGAATCATTCTAGCCGAACGTTCCAACAGGACGGCGATCCTTGCTACCCAGCACAACTCCATGATGAACATTCTGCATTAGAAATTTGAAAGTATGGTTATCTCTCGCGGCTTCGATCTTTAGACTTCTTTTCTGGGGGATTTTTTAAGTGGCTGGTGAATAGACTGCAATTAACTGAAGCTCTTAAAGTTGACATAAGAAATGTCAGCCAGTCAACTTTAATTGACAAAGTCATTTGGCTTCCGAAAATGCACCAAACAAGATTGCGAAAGAGGCGGACAGATTGGCAAAGGAGGGGGTCGCAAGATGACCGATCGATCATAGGTGTCAGCAAATCTCACTATAGACATTGTGTCAGACAAGAATTCTTAAATCGGGCTAACCACAAATGCTCCAACACGGTGGGACAGCGGTGTTCCAAGTTATTCGTTCCGGCCTATTCGGAAAGCAAATCCAAGTACCTTCTGGACCAAAGCAGAAAGGAGCTTAAGTTCATGACAGAGATCCTGAACAAGCACTGTCTGCTAAATATTCACAGAGCGCGTCTGGGAATCACAGATAGCGAACTATGCAGATTCTGCATGGAAGATGAAGAAACATCCGTGCACTTTATAACTGAATGTCCAGCCCTTTTACACACAGGAAAGCATATATTGGGAAGGGAACTAATTCGGATGAAAGAACTGTCTGGAATCGATCTGGAAACAATCAAGGAGTTCCTGGACAGCATTGGGGGAGACGAACTCCTCCAATAAGGAATGGGGGATTGGACACAATAGTTCTTATTAGACACAATGCCTCGGACAGCTGTTGCTCGAATCCCATACCTAATCTAATCTAGTAATCTAATCTAATCTAAGATTGCGGTGAATCATTAAACGATCTTCTTTCAATTGAAAGAAAAATTGAATGGAGATCTCACATACAACTTGTTTTATTTTAAGATCGCACATTCTTATTGAAAGTTTAAAAAACAATCGAGCACATTACACTCGAAGTATCAAATATGAATTGTTTATTTGGTGTAAAATCGGGATGTGAATTCCCACTCCGCTGCTTTGTGGTCCATAAAGACATTAACACATAATTGCTTTCTTACTTTTAAATTAAATTAAATAATTTAAAAATAATTACAACTTTCAGGCTGCGATCAACACCTCCAGTTGATAGGTCAGCAGTGGGGTTGGTTGGTTGGTTCAAGTGGCGTTGTTCCATCATCCAATTAGCGCGTTGGCGCCGTTTTGTTACCACTATTCCCGGTAGGTACACTAAGGTATACTGTGTGATGTCTTCTGGACTATATATTTATATATCCGTATATATCCTTTATATCCAGTCCGAGAGGTTAATGAAAGAGAGTAGCGAGTTTACACTGCACTTTGCTATCTCTTCGAAATTCTGAAATGTCGGTTTTCCCCAGCGTTTTCCATCTCCTTCTTGATAGCGCCGCGCAGTCGCAGAGGAAGTGGTGTACGGTTTCCTTCTCGTCCGATTTTACACAGCTGTGACAGCTGGTATTGTATGGCATCCCCATTTTTGCCGCATACTCCCCAATGGGCCAGTGGCCAGTGATGACTGCCGTTAGTCATGCCACATCCCGGCGGCCCTTGCTCAAGAGCTCCGCGGTCTTGTTCTTGTCGTATGTTGGCCAAAGTAGTCTGCTGGTTTTACAGGATTCCGTCTTCTGCCATCTAGTGTTGGCTTTGGCGAAGAAGTCCATCGAGACCTCGCTCTCTTCGAGCTAGCTCATCTGCTCTTTCGTTCCCTTCAATGTTCTTGTGCCCTGGCACCCATATCAGGGTAACTCTGTACCTATGAGCCAGCTCTGTGAGGAGCTTCCTGCACTCCCGCACTAGTTTTGACGACAGAATCGACGACCCCAGTGCCTTGATCATGGATAGGCTGTCGGAAAGTATAGTGATGTGGCTTTTGTAGGGTGTGCCTGCCAATGCCATCCTGCACGCTTCCCTAATAGCAAGCACTTCCGCCTGGAAAATGCTTGCTGTGTTGGAAAGACACATTTAGTTAAAGATGCTCCGAGAAGACTCCTGCTCCTACTCCGCATACCATCTTGGAGCCATCCGTGTAAATTGTGGTATCCAGATGTTCCCTCTCTTCCATTCTAGACGGGAGGGGGTTCATATATCGTAGTTTTTCCCAAAAGCAATGATGGGAATAGCGTAATCCGTAGTTGTAGGCAGGCACCTTTGCCCTTGTGATAGTAGACTGCCGTGGCCATACGGTCTGTCTCTCCAGCAACCGGTTTCTCTCAGCCTGAGAGCACTAAGCGTTACGATTTTCATAATGTGCAGATCAACGGGAAGCAGGTGCGTCAGCACGTTTAGCGTCTCTCCAGGGCAGGATCTAATCGCTCCCGTAGTCAGCAGTGGGATATTCAGTTGGAATTTCAATTCCATTCGTAGAGTATGAATAGGTTAGGTGCAACTGTCTGGCTGCAATGGCCACACATTGATCCCTATTGGATCCTTAGCGATACTAGATGGGGATCTATTAATGAGTTGTAGTAGTGATCCATTACAACACGCATATTTTTGCAAACTTATCTTGTCTAGTCTTGTAAACTTATGTGCCCGTAGGGCTGCCAAGCGATGTCTTGAGAAACCTGGGCAGAAGCAGTAAATGTGCTTCAATGCGCGTTGTCACGTTCGTCACACATTTGGTGGAGAAGCAGTAGTTTTGACATTTATCTCTTTGTTAATTTTTTTCTTCGATAGAAACCTTAACAAACGTGTTGTTTTGAACCTTTTAGGCATAAATTAAAACTCGTTGGAAGTTATTAATTTCTTTTATGAGTTTTTGTTTAGCGTTCCTTTAGTAAATTTAGCTAAGACAAAATAGTTCATATGGTACATCTATGCTCCATTGGTTGTGAAAGAATTAAGACTGAAATTTGATGGGGCCAAATTTAAATTTTCTGCATACATAATTACTTCTTTCGTATGCTAGTCTTGTGTAGTTCTCACATACGGAATTTAAAGAAAAGATATGAAAAATTGTTTACAGTGCATCGTTCAGCGTTTGGATATACGTGAATAAAAATGTTGCTTAGCGGCCAAAACGCTGGTTTACATACCTGCGTGCATGTAAACGGGTAAAGGAGCTTAGGACATTGTCGAACTTTTGAATTTTGAGAGAAATTGTGGCATAACGGATTTAATAAAATACGCCACAGCCATCGCCATTCACGCAACACGCGCACACAAATACGCAAGTACGCAAGTTTGTGTTCGTGTGCGAAGAACGGCTGCGACAAGCTGCCACTTGTGTGCACATATTCATAACACAATATGGGAATTCATGTGAATACGAGCTGGAAATATTAAACAATGACAGCGCTGGCGGCCTGCGCTGTCCCGGCTGCTGCAAATGGCAAATGCCCAATTGTCGAGCGCTATCGCAGCGTCATTTGTGCGACGATTGTTCGAGTATTTTGCAATATTGTGTGTTGACCCAGAAAACGATGTGGTTATTATTGTTGTTGTTGCAGCTTGTAAGCGGCTATGGGCTGTGTGTGTGTGTGTGAGTGTGTGCAGTACCAGCAAAAACATATCCTTTGGAGTAAACCATGATGATGATTGGTACCGCCAAACTGCAGTAATAATAATTCTGTGCGGTAATCATGAAACAGAGGTTCAATACAATATGCAACATGTGTTTAATTTGGTAAAAACAATCGTTTTTTAAGGCTTATTTTGATGTAGAAACATTTAGGGAGAACTATGAGTTGCCAATCAATTGAACACTTATTGTGAGTGCTGTCCAATTTGCGAAAAATGCAAGCCTGCCACAACGATTAAAAAAAGGTTTATCGGACGTAGTAAGTGCAGCATGAACAATTGATAATTTAATCTTTAGCACTGGGAAACCCACTATCTACTTATCTCTGACTCATCCATGATGATTCATGAAAAACAACTCCTCATAGAACAACTATTTTTTTTATTAAAGACAAATCAATCCTCAGCGCGTTAAGCCGTAAGAAAGTCAAAGCATGCCTCAGTTCAAAGACACTTTCGACAGAGCAAATAAAAATTGCCTATATGCTGCTATAAGTATCTGTCTTCGCACTAAGATACATGTTACTGAAATATTATAAAACCCATTCAGACAGCCAGCTAAATTGTGCAATTGCGACGTTTTATCAATCATCCTCAATTTAGCTCTAAATTGAACTCAATTTGTCATACAAAAATCTCAATTAAGCTAATTGCAATTTGCGCTTAATTGACCATAAATTGAGTTCGATTCGCCACGGAACCCTGTAACGTGCAGCTATCGATAAACAAACTCATTCACAAAAGACGGAACCAAAACAAAATTCTGAAACTGACAGCAACGAAAGAAGTTTGTTAACATTTGTTTGCTTTGAAATTTCGTTTAAAAATTGTGTGCATCAGTAAGGATGCTGTATAAATATTACTAAAAGTTCAATAAATGTTTTTAAGAACTTTTAAACCATAAACAGAAAAACCTTTCTTGCGTTAAAACAAAAACATGTTCCATAACATTTTCGATAACAGCTAAATTAGCCCAAGTTAGCTAAATTGAGCTTTGTGAACAGCAAAAGCAATAAACTGGAGTTAAAACTTAATTTCCCCAATTTATTTCGCAGTCTGAGCAGGTCAATCGACTAATCAGTGTTGATATGAATTCCATCAGAATAGAGAAAGATCATCTCTACGATATTTGTTGTCACACAATGTTTAGACAAGTTGAATTCATGTTATGTGGTTTCTTCCACTTGCTGTGAATGCAAATCATTGAACTGTGGTGCTGCAGCAGCTGTGAAGTAAGTTCGGCCTTTTCCCTCATAAAAAATGACGTATTTATTGCCGTGATTGAAATCATCATTCGAAGCGATATGAGGGCATAAGCACAAAGGGGTTTCTCCTTCTGACGTGGAAAGGAAAGGGGATAATCTCAAAAAGTTTAAGTTTGAAATAAAGTTTAAAATAGTGACAAAGCTTATAATGGATTTTTCTACCCACATCACATTAAGATTAATTCTTGTCAACAGATGTAACATTGGGTTTGATAGGAAATTGAAAAATAAAGATGATGAGATGTTTAGGTACAAGAATACAAGGCAAAAGGTTTCATTGCATTCAAATTAGAAAATTGTCGTATTTTCCCAACTCAAGTCAACGTACTATCTTCTCATAGCATCCTCTGGATAACTACAAACAAAGGTTCATAGGAAACTTATGTGTGGGAGGCACATAGAAAAAACAGAACCATCGACATCATACCGGCCTCGATAGTTCAGCTAATAGAGGGCCGTCTTACCATGTCAGAGTCTCTGGCCTTGCTTCCTACTTTACACTGGTTGCTTCTATCGCTATCCACAAGAAGTAGTTGAGAATTATAAGAAACGCGTTAAAAAAATCTAAATCTTTGATGTTTTAAATAGCTTTACGTATGTTGTCAAGTCTAGCATGACAGGGACCACCGATAGTTGTGATTCTGGTACGTTTAATAGAAGCACAGTCTAAATTATTTTAAGCCCTAAGAGATGAATTAAGCTAAGAATGAACTAATCAACAAGTTAATGGTCCGATGTACAGAAATATGAACAGACATCGAAGACATCTCCCACAAGGCGGACCTAAAAACGATACCCCAAGTGGATCATATTGAAGAGGGTTTCTACATTGGTAGGTCCAAAACACAGAACCAATCGGTGCTTGGAATCTTAAACTTCAATCTTCAACAGCTAGCAAATACAGAAAGTTTCTTTAAATTTATTTCAGTGATAAAAAGTCACATATACGATATGGATATTATTAAATTTTTTATATCCTAAATTAATAAACTTAGGAGGACGAATTTCAAGGATGTAGTAGTGTACATATAAGTCCTTAAGATATATTAAAAAAAAAAACCTTTTGAAAATTTGCAAGGACATTCAAGGATAAAGTTTTAAAAGGACATTTTCAATACCTCTTCGTATTTTTGCACCAAAACATTAAATTTTCTAAGATTCTAAGGATTTTTCTCTTTCATTTGATACCTAAATTATTATTCTACATTGCGCTCAATTTTTAAAATAATTAAAAAAAATTTTTTTTGGAACAAACATGGCCTTGAAATTTCAAAGTTCTTTAAAAAGAAATCCTGGCGTCAGAAAGAAAAACTAAAAACACAGTTTTACTACATTTGGCCCCTAGTTTCGCGAGTATATGTATATATTTTTTCGTGTGTAAAATTTGTTGTCGCACAGTGTAATAGATGCCAGGATCCAGTACTGATTGACTCTTAAATCATTGAAAATCGCTTAGTTCTTCAGCTCAATACCTATGCAGAGGTGACTTTAAGAAATTGTAAATGAAATCGAGCAACTATGCGTATCTATTTTATTTATAGTGAGTACACAGAGCAAACTTTAGTTACAGAACAGTTAAAAAGGAAACTAAGTGTCAATGAATAGAATAGAATAAACTTCTATACATTTTTTATAGTCAAATATGAGTTTCAAGCCCCTCAACGTTAATGTTGAGAACACTAGTAAATAATTTGAAAGGCAAACAAATTAATTGTCTACAGCTGTAATCGTTCAGTCATTGCTGGTCATTGATTCACAATGGAAAAGAAAAATCATTCTAAATTTGCACACAACAGCCTGAAATCCTTTCAACATGTCATTGAATGAGTTGCATGGTTTTACAGTAAATTTTCATTCATCAAAAGCCTCAAATGGTTTAAAGCGTGAGTGCACCCTTTTAATCCCTTTAAAGTATGCACTTTTCGCAACCTCGTCTTAAACAAATTGAAAGTGTTCTCTTTGCCTTCTAATTTTCCTTTAAAATCAGCACCATTAGCCATTTTTGCATGTTAACAATTATTCTGTGCTACTTATGCGGCAGCAAAACCTCTAAACGCTGGTAAGCCTTCCAAGTCGTGTCTGTACATCGCTTCGGCTGTTCGGCTTGTGTACTTAACATTTACATAAAATGCTTGCAAATCGCTCCATTCTGAGGCTTTAATGTCTGCGTCGCACAGTGCCCAAAAATGGTAAAAATGTATATTACAAAATGACTAAAACGAATATGGCAGTCGAGAGATAATATCTCAACTAAGAAAAATCCGTTTTTCGATCCATTCTAGTCCGTTCCATTTTTATGTAGCTTCAAAATTGATGTTAAAAATACGCATTCATTCCAAGTTTTTTGATAATTCTTTATGCTGAATGAAAAATCAAATAAAAATAGAATTTATATAGTAATATAGTCATGTTATATATTAAATACAACTTTGGAGTTTTTCCTGTGTGGCAGTATTATTGCTTGGTTTGTGCCTTTAAAAAAACGGTCAATTCCCGTTAAATTGAAAAATTACGTTTTTCGGCTTGCTTCTAACAAAGCACAAAAAGTTTGGTGGAAAAAAATTTAAAAAACATAAAAAAACTTTTTTAGTTTCAACCGTAAATTACTAAAAAAAAGTATGTAATCACATAATCCGGAGAAAATGTTTGCTTATAAGTGCTTATTTGGTTGTTATTTTAATTTTTGTAGTGACGCCTCTATTAAAAATACGTGATTTTTTCGAAGTGTGGCGTAAATCTGAAGCCAAAAAGCGGTCAACAAAACTTGAATTTCTTATAACTTTTCTTAAAGATAAGTCGGTCGTTGATGTTAATCACGAACAAGAGCAAGGTTTGCGGCTACTTGGATTAAAATGTATCAAATGTTGGGCCTCTACCTGCAGAGCGTTCAAAACAAACAAAAAAAAAATATTTCGACTGGCTTGATTCTAATTTCATATTTGCTGCAAGCAATCATAAATGTGTATGTTTTTTATAAATACTCCAAATTCCGTTGGACTACCTTCCATAGAATAGAAGTTATGCCAATTTGAAATTTTGCTTACTATTGGAGATGGGCGTGGTTATGGTCGGATTACGCCCATTTTTGCAGCATATTATTTAATTGCTCCAGAAACCCTGTGTAGAAATTTTGGTTGCTCTGCGACAATTTTTTTAAATTTTTTTTTCGCAGCTTGTATGGAGACGAAACACTGTGCGTCGTTGTTAAAGTTTTAAGCTGCTTAAGTTTTTGGCATGTCACACATACACACACAGAAACACTCACACATGCATGTAAACGCGTCGCCACATCATTTTCGAATGAACTGTCAAAATCCAAACAGACGAAATCTAAAGCCAACTCTGCACATCTCTCGGATTTCGTATGTCGCGAGGAGATTGCGTCGGTTTTTTTTTCTGAGGAATGCTTTTAAATTCAATTTCAGCCGACAGTTGACTACTGAACAACGATTCGCGGCAGACACAAACCACTGCAGACGTGGAGTGTGGGAGATGTGTGCGATTACTGAAAATTCAAAATACCAACAAAAATGGGTTCGAAATTTAACAAGGTAAAGGACACGCACCTGGGTGTGTGAGTGTGTGTGAGTGTGAGCGTGATTCTGAGTGTGAGTGTGTCTATGACCTTCGGCTGGCTCTTGCTGAGATCGATTTGTGGTTTGTTTTTGCTGAAGTAATTGTTAAAACCAGCCCACAAGTTGCTGACCGTCTCTCCGATAGAAAAAGCAAACACGGTTGCCACTCGACCAACATTTCGTTAACCATATTTTCCTAGAAAAATGGCAGTTTCCTTTCATATTTAGAGATTTTGCCAGTTATATTTGGCTGGTTTTTCATATTGCATTTGTATGTTTCTTATAATCCTCATCTACACGGTGGATGGAAAGTTTCTGCAGACAAAAAAAAAACACCGCTAAGGATCATCTGTATTGCTTTTGAAAATTTGTTTATTTAAACCACTAAATCATATCCAAACAAAATTTAATTGATCATTAATATTGTATATGTGTGCCATTTTTTTCGTAGCACTCTAGGACTCGCTTTCGAAAACTTTCGCACAAGACCGACGTTTCAATGCCAATGATGTGGCATCCCACTCTTGTTTTACTCTCTCAATGAGTTGAAGTCTATTGGCAACTTTTGGGCTCCGAAATACTAAGTCTTGAATCCTAGACCAGATATGTTGAATAGGATTAAGATCTGGTGAATTTCCCGGCCAGTCTTCCCATACTAGCTTAAATAGACTTTTAGCAACATTTATTGACTGTTTCGCCGTATGACATCGCGCACCGTCCTGCATTAAAATCGCTGTAGATCTACGAGGGAACTGCTTAGGATTTTCAAACCAACACATTATTGGGGATTTCCCTATTTCGTTTTCAAATAAAACAAGCAATCAGAATTTTAAGTATATTATAATTGAAACGATGTATGCAGAAACCTTCCGTCCACCCTGTATTTCTTGTGGATAGCGATAGAAGTAGATGAATGTTGAACTATCTCGAACTGAATAGGAATCGAACCCAGAGTCTCTGGTATGAAAAGGCAATGTGCCATCCGCGGGATTATTGAGGTCAGCAAAAGACAAATAAAAATACGACTGATTCACGATCAAAACATAAATTTGCAACGATATTGAAGGACAAATCTTTGAAAAGGCATTACCGATTTGGTTTTGTTCTGAAAGCTCAAGATAAAAATTTTATTTAAAATACCAAAATCATCCTCTTTTATTTGATATCCATATCTGTATCAGTGTACAAGTAAAAATGTAAGAATAAATTGTTTGAATTCCAAAAAAATTTAAATCCAAAAAGTCAATTTGCGGATATCTCAAATTTTTTCCACCAGGTTGTCACTATGGATTGTATATGTTATAATACCTGAAAAAATTCACATTAACACACACACACACACACACACACATACCCACATACATACATATATGTATACACACATTCAGCACATATAGGAGTGATAGTAGTTAAATATTTGAATAGTTGTAAGAAAGAAAATATTTGTCAAACTTTCAACAACAAATAGCAATCGAATAATAAACAGTAATGCGGAAAAAATCATATTTACATGGAAAACAAAAAATACCATTTACAGCATTTCACTATTATGAGTAAGTTTAGAGTATTTTACTATCAACTATGGCCAGCTACATAGGTTCAGTCACATTCACTTAGAGCTAATTAGTTGTACATTCAGTGTGATTAACGGTAGTAGAGATTTTTACAAATTTTCATAAAACACTTTAAAACTAGAGTTTCTATGCGGCTTTAAGCACTTTACATATCGTAATTGTAGTAATTTCGCAGCCAACAGCAGCGAGAGATTTCAAATATTTAGTTGCAACAAAACCACCTTTCGATCACTCAAGTCTTATTGTCCTTTAATTGATTCATTAATTGTCATTGCATTGCATATTTTTTGCTGATTTTGGCTGAATTCGAAAAAAGAAAAAATTGTTGCAATCGAATAGTTGAGCAGAGTTTTTTGCGTCGGAAACTAATCTAAAACGTACAAATACATTTACAATTCAAATTATTCAAATAGCGCTCATTCAACGTTCAGTTAGTATCTACAATATTTATATATATGCGTTTAAGTTTAGTGGGGGTTAAACTTGATTGCATAGCAAGACAGAGAAATCAAGCAGCGACTCGGAAAATGTCAGAATGAGAAAAAATTTCAATTAGTTTTACATTCATTGTTGCAAATGCTTTATATTTCATGTTAACATTGCCATCATCATCATCATCATAATCATTATTGTCATCATCATCATCATCATAATCATAATCATCGTCATAATCATTTAATCAGTTCATAGCAAATAACCATAACTCGTGCCAGCTGGGGATACATTTCTCAATGCCAAAACCAAGAGTCAAATCATACCAAGTCAGAGCCAAATCAATTGAAATCATTGGAATCATATTTCGCATAAGGTACAATAAATTAAATTAACGAGAAAAAAAAAACAAAAGTACTGCTATGAAAAAATACGCATTATTCGCATATTTTGCTGCTACAACTCATACAATGGCGATGCAGTTGACAGAACGGAGAGAACAAAAAAAATAGCAATAGTGAGTTAGAGAGAGACAAAGAGAGAGAGAGCGAGAGAGAGATGGAAATGTGGGAGTGGGAGTAAGAAGTGAAATTTAATTTTGCTCAAAATGCTGCACAAAATCAATAAACAAACGCTTGAACTGAATGCTGGAAAATCGAAATATAAAGAAAGCCAGAAATGCCAACTCGATATATACGAAACGAAGGAAAGGCGAACGAAATGGGGGTAGGCAAGGAATGTAAAGAATTTTCACAACGCAAAAGCAATTAAATAATATTGAAGTTTTGTTGTGTGATGCTGTGAGTGTGGTAGTGCAATTGGCAGCGTTCTTGTATGGCTTCGCGCTGAGCTGCACTAATATTCGTGGCGGCTAAACTAACTCCGGCCACTGTGGCCGGCCAGGCGGTCGTTCGAGTAGGTCGGTGGTGGGGGGGGGGGGGCGCTGTCAGTGTTAGTGGTAACGCCCAGAGCGAAATTCTGTCAGTGTTTTCGACTTTAAGGTATAAATAAATATGCGAAAATTGATATATTAGGTAAGACATAACTAAAATATTTTTGTGTTTGCTTCCTTGTATTTGATATTTGATTCTTTCAATAATGAACTGTGAGTTTAATTATTTTACAGGCATTTTAATAATAATGAATTATTTTAATTTTAATTTTTTTTAATTTTTTTAATTGCTCTTAGAAACTAATAATTAAATGACAGAAAATCATTGTGGAGACCTTAAATTTTTTAAACGACTTAAATAAAACATTCTAGCAGAAAACTTCCATGAGAAAAACGGTTAATACTTGATCTATTATTTTCGATATAAAGTTTTATATGCAAAATGGTAAACGAAATTCTACCAGAGTTTTCCAAGAGAGAAAAAATTAGTTGTATCCAAGAACAAATAAGGCAAATATGGGAACTAGGAACTAAAGCATACAAGTAATTGTAACTTTTATGTGCAAACATACAGTTCTGGGTTTTTTTAAACCCATTGACAAATGCAATTTCTTACAATATTTAACTTTTGCTTTTATTTTACATCTTTAATAAAATTAGCCAAAAGAATCGTGGAATGAATTGAAAAAAAATTAATCAATTAAGTATTTGTTTTTAAAAGTTAAGTAAAGCATTTTTTTAATGAAAAATAAATCCATTAATTTTTCAATAGTTAGCTTTAGTAGCTAAGCTTTTGCTTTTATTTTACATCTTTAATAAAATTAGCCAAAGAATGGTGGAATGAATTGAAAAATGAATAAATTATTATTTGTTTTTAAAAGTTAAATAAAGGATTATTTTAATGAAAAAGAAATCAAATAATTTTTATAATAATAATCTGTATCTTGTTAGAAAAAAAGATTTTTCCAAAAAACAACTTTTAAGACAGTTTTGTTATTACTTGACTTTCTTAGCTTTCTTTGACGACGAACACGAGGAGAAAAAACGAGATATGTTGCAGTTTTTTTTCAGTTGCAAATTTAAACGTATTGGCAATTTAGATTTCATTGACTCCATTGCGTTAATTTTGGTGTCAAAGATTGAAGATTGGCACTGGCACTACACTTTGTTGGCCAATTTTTGACAAAACCATGGAAACTGTTGAGTTCAACTAACTTGTAAGCATTATTTCGAGCTCAGGAGCTGAACATTGCACAAAACCCGTTTGGAATCACTTGAATAAGGCTGGATACAAAAAGAAGCTCGATGTATGAGTGTCACACGAGTTAATGCCAAAAAAACTCATGGACCGAGGAATCCATCTGCAAATCGCTGCTGAATCGCAACCAAATCCATAGATGACTGAAGCGGCTGGCGACTGGTTATGAAAAGTGGATTACTTACAAGAACGTCAAGCGAAAACAGTCTTCTTGGGTGGCTCAGCAAAGAATGACGGTCAGAAAAGCTTTGCTGTGGGTTTGGTGTATTGACAGGGAATCTTCTACTATTAGCTGCTCTCATACGTCCAAGCTCTTAATTCAGACCTATATAGTCAATAACTGGACCATCTGAAGGAGGCAATTGCCCAGCAGCGACCAGTTGTGGCCAACAGAAGAGGAGTTGTGTTCCATCTGGACGACAGAAGTTCCGGAAGCTTGGTAGCAAAGTTTTTCTGCATTCTCCTTATAGTCCGAACCTGGCACCAAATGCCAATGATTTTGCTGGTGAAAAATTTAAAGAGAAGCTTGTGGAAATCGACTGACTCAGTTAAGGACGAGGGTTTCTATGAGAAAGAAATTACCTTCAAAATGGCAACAAGTTGTCGTATCATTCTAACTATGCAAAAATAATGGATCTCTCTTCCTCTCTCTCTCTCTCTCTTTATTTTGAAAACATCTGTACCAACATAAAAAAAACCCCAAAATCGAATGTACGTAACCCAGGAAATTTCAAAAGTCATAAGTTGGTTTTTGAAAAGGCACAAAAGTATTTTATTTTACACTTTGCGAAAAGGCTGCTTCTCATTTCACCCCTTCGAAGCAAGTCTTCCTCCAAGCCTCCTCCTCCTGAAAACGAATTGAGATCGCAACAATAAAACGTCCCATCTGTGCTTTTAAGATAAAACGTGGACTTCATGGTCACAACAACCTAAGCTAACGTTTTGATAATAAGTCACTGACATTTGACCTTTGACTTTGGATTTAAATGTGACTATAATTATAATTATAATTTTGTTGTGTTGTTATGACTGCAGGAATTTTAATTAATTTTAGTACAGCTCAGCTCACAGTCTTGTGGAGCGCAATTTAAATGCCTAATTTAGTACTCTGTGTTATACTTAGCTCTGATTATTACTTAAACTTAGTGCTATTCATGTATAAAAGACATTATGTAAATTTTGTATGTACAAAGATATATTATCAAATTTAGGTATTAAAGCCAATTGTAAACCATTAGCTTCGGGAAAAATATTTTATATACAGTGAAACCCGCTTAAGTACCTCCGCTCTTTAGTGCTTAGCCTGCTTAAGTAATCAATAATTGTGCACTCTATGCGCTATGTGCGCTTAACCCTTTTGTCAATATGGAAAATTTTCAACTATAATGATTACGAAGGTACCCGGGTAAATAGAATTTGTATGTCAAATGTGAAAAAATAGCGTACAAATATCAAAAATCGTGGTGGGCTTTAAAACAAAGCGTTATTTATTTTTAATTCAAATTGAAACAATAAACACATATTATTAGTGAAATTATTGCAGCGTTTTTGTGTTTTATATTGTGGCTTACTGTGGCTTGGACTTTTAGCCGGACGCCAGACTCTCGTTTTGGTGCTGTTGACGCGTGCAGAAATTAACTTAACCCTCTAGTTCCCAAGAAGGCCTGTAGACATCCTAAGCTTAAAAAAATTCTGTAAATTACACCTTATGATTTTTTTAGCTGATTTTACACGTATGGAACGGGGAATTTCTATTTTATAAAATAAATGTAGTCAGTTAACGCGGTCACCTGCACAACGGCAGTAATTGTAAGACAAAGTTGAAGTTTCGTGAGAAAGTAAGCAAATAATTACTTTTGAAATTGTATGAGAAACAAAAATTATTTGAAATAAATTGCGAGCTTCAATAAAACGAAAAAAATTACTCGTTAGTAGCTGTTAATGTGTTCTTTGAGAAAATAAAAAAAATTATGAAAAAAAGTTGTTACACTCCTCCTACCTAACCCAAACCCTAGAGTGTCTGTAGGCCTGCTTGGGATGAAAAGCGTAAATAATTAACGGTCATTGATGATATTTTTTCGCTATTTCAGCATTTTGTTTCTATTTAAACCGAAATTTTGATACACCGCAATGTAAAAAATTGCCACTGCAAAAATGTATACTAAGGCGTAGTCCGTGGGGGTAGATGAGAGAACTAGTCGCCCCTAGTCCTTTATTTCATGGAGTAGATTTATTGACATCTGTGTAAAAAGATAACAAAGCATTAAATAAAATAAGAACCGTAAATATATATACCTATACCGATTTTTTTAGTTTTCCTAGTTTCTACACCCCCCCAAAAGCAGTGTATAAACGACCGCACGACACATTACCCCTCGCCTTAGCCCTAGTCCTTTTTATTTATTGTCTATTAGGCGTATGAACTGAAACTGTTACCCGTTATTTATGTTTCGATATATTAATTTAAATTAAAAATTTAAATTAATAAAAAAAAAATTTCATATGGGATTTTTTTTGGCTTTGTTTCCCAAGCAGGCCTGTGGGCCTTCTACTTTCTAGACCCTCTATCACGCCTCCTATTGACATGAAATTTTTTTCCCCGAACAAACATTACTTCTCTACCACAAAACTATCACTGGTAATTTTTTTAACAAGATTAAAAACTTGGGAACTTGAGGGTTAAGGGTGTCTGTGCTCCGAAAATTGCTTTAAAATCGTTTTAGTGTAATCGTTTTTTTTTGGTAACGAATATCTATAACTTTATGGGTCGAGGATAATTTTTTAAGCACGAAAGTGAGAAAGTGTTTTTAATAAAAATACGGTTAAACAGTAGGGTTAATTTTTTAAACTACTACTTCAGGAAGTGTTTTGAATTTTATTATAATTTAAAAAGGTTATCCGGAGCAACATTGCTGCCGGAGCTTTCAAAGCTGTGAATTAAAATGTGTGCTACTTTTGCTCTTAAATGTGTTTGATGTGGACAATTGGCTAGTTTTCAAAAGTAAATTTCTCCATTCAAAGGGTAAAACATCTTGGAGTCAATTAATCTTTGAATACAATTCTGAATTGAAATTACAAATTTGTTTCACTAATTGTTTAATTATGCTTATTTTGATTCAAATATGAACGAGTAGTTTCATGGTGAAACTGTTTACTGGGTTTACTGTATTTATTGTTTTACTGTATTTTATGTGAAAGTACTCGGGAATCTTTGTATAAAATAAAATTGTAGTTTTCAAAAATCGCTTCTAAAAGTTATATAGAAAATGTTTTGTTTTAATATGGGATATCTAATAGATAGTCAATTAATATTTAGGAAGATACTAAAAATACCAGCATAGCGTTTCTTGACTGAAAGTAGGATTGTGAAAAGTACCCACGTACTTTACTGTACTATTAACAGAAATTATACTACTACTATTGACAGAAGGGTTAAGTACTCAACCCGCTTAAGTACTCGATCCGCTTAAGTACCACGAAAAACTTCCATTTATAGGTGTACTGTAAGCAGGCTGTACTGTAATCTATAATTGTTTCATATAGTTTATAAATTCTATATAATAGTCTGTAATGTTGCGATTGTGTCGATTAGCTTTTAGCTAACTTCTCAACTGACTGTATGTGGTTTGTTATTATTTACAAAATGCATTAATCTGCAGCTAAGAGAAATGAATGAAATCTTTCAAACTAAAACAAACAAATGCGACAAAAGAATCGAATCGGAAATATATAAATGGACCGAGCAAGTTCTGTAGGGAGCAGTACGAAAGAACAGCAAACAAACGAACGAACAGAAATGAAAGTGGAAGTGAACAGAGGAGCTGAACAGAACAGGACAAGACAAGGCACAGTCAAGGACAAACGTATGCAGACGTATGCGGTGACTTATGTAGCATGGACACGGGTCCACGGAGGCGCCGTGCACGAGTGCGAGTGGAGGAGTGAAACGAAAGTAAAACGAAACAAATTGAGCGGTAATTGTCGGTTGATATGCTATATATATTGGTATATATGTAAGTATATATTACAGAGGATAATGGTAGATACGAGTATTGTGGTATGTGGAATACGTACATTGGTTGGTTTGGGTAAAGTTGTTGGCTGGGTTAATTGTTTATAATTGTTATTAAATGCGGGCTATAGTGATGTGCTACATATTTGGTTAGTCGGTTCTTGAATACGAGTAGAAGAAATGTGGAAAATCAATTACCGTTTGCACGCGGCTGGCGCTCGTGCGGTCGGCCAGTTGTGGGGTTGAGGGGGCCGCCTCAGTGAATTGCGTCCGCTGCGTTCTCGGCATGAATCGAATCGAATTGAATTCTTAGACATTTCAAACAAAAGTGAATAACTAATGAAAGGCTCAATGTTTTTGTTTTCTTTTTTGTTTTTTTTTTTGCAGATAAATAGAGATTTTATTCTTTGCTATTTTATTATTTGGTGCGCACACTTGTTGGCGCTTTTCAAGTCGAGTAGGCAAAGTAGTTCACAAATTCATTCATAAAATGTTGTAGATACACATTACATACAATTATGCCGTAGATATAGGTTTGTAAATATACTCATACAAATTATGATAATGGTTGCCTCTGCGCATGATCGTCGTCCACGATCGGCGGTAACCGGTTTGGCGGCTGTACGGGCCTAGTTTGTATAGCTTTACCCGGTTAGGATTTAGTTACATACGCAATTGTTATTGTTGTTGTTTTTGGCTCAACTATACATAGCTTATGACATATGCATGTATGTATGTATGTGTATGTAGTGGTAAGCATTTTGCATGCGGATTGTTAACAGTTGTTGACTGAAGCGGTTAACAGTGCATTTTTGTTTTTGTTTTATAGTTAACAGTTGGTTAGCGTTTGCTAGGCTCAAGCAATTCTCTTTGGCCGAGTGTAAATGGTTTGTTTGTTTGCATTGTAGAAAAAAGAGTTAACTAAAAAAATGTTAAATAGAACTTTTATCTAGTTAAGTATAGCTAAGTTTAGTTTAGTTTAGCTAGGTTAGGTTTAGTTTTTTGTTTTTTGTTTTTTTTTATTGTTATCACCCATCTGACAGGAGTTACAGCTAAGGGGGGCTCCATTAAAAA
The DNA here is from genome assembly GCA_963668005.1 of Melieria crassipennis. Classification (NCBI taxonomy): domain Eukaryota; kingdom Metazoa; phylum Arthropoda; class Insecta; order Diptera; family Ulidiidae; genus Melieria; species Melieria crassipennis. The sequence goes on along the minus strand of OY764962.1, from coordinate 108,320,974 downwards.
ATTCTCGCCGACATTTAGCCTTCGGCTGGCAACTATTCTCGGTATTTAGCTCTGCTTTATTGTGTCGCATCGTAGGTGGGCTGTACAGGTCAGAGATTGCTCTCGGTTTGGCTGACTTATACACCTATTTAAACAATCTGCACTACCAAACCGTGTGTACATATATACATAAATATGTATATATAAATAAATATATATCTGAATGTGTGTGTATTTGAGTAGTTATTTAAAAGGGCGCTGGGGGCGCGAGGAACGCCAACTTCACTGTACATCCAGCTGTCAGTTCAGCGCCTTCAGCGCATTCTCTGCCATTCTCTCCAGAATCACACGTATAGTATTTGTTGTGTTTTTGTTTTTTAATTTCAGTTTTCATAACATTTGACTAAATTTGTAGGTTTTTGTTTTTTGTTTCACATGTTTTGCAATTTGCATTATTGTTCTAAATTCGAAGACAACGAAAAGAATAATTCAACGCTTTGCTTTTCATAAATAATTTCATAGTTTCGCTTTGCTTTTGCGTTAGACGTTACGTTTTGTTGTGTTTAATTTTTTGTTATTGGTTTCGTTTAAAGATTACAGATTTGTATTCAGTGTTGCCATTTGATTGAATTGATTTAATCATTAGCTTAAAACTCTATTGTTGGTGCTTTGTTCTTACGGTGAGAGTAATCGTGTTACTCATGAAAAATATTTGTACACAAACATAAACAAGTCTCGAAGAACAAATACAAACGTAAAAAGCCCATACATAGTTACAACAGTTACGGTTGCGCGAAGTCAATTGGTTGAGATATTTTATTGCGTTACGTTTTGTTGTGTTTAATTTTTTGGTTAATGTTTTCGTTTAGTTTAAAGTTTACAGATTTGTATTCAGTGTTGCCATTTGATTGAATTGATTTAAACAATAGCTTAAAATTCTATTGTTGGTGCTTTGTTCTTACGTTGAGAGTAATCGTTTTACTCAGGAAAAATATTTTTACACCAACTACAAAAGTAAAAAACCAAACATAGTTACAACAGTTGCGGTTGCGAGAAGTCAAGTCAATTTGTGGAGATATTTTATTGCAAGTATATGTTACAATTACTGCACAATTCAACTGTGTGTGCAACTACTGTAAATTTCCAAAAGTTTTTTTAATTTTTAACTGCAAAGTGAAACTACTATAAATGTCAATAATTTGGGTTTAATTCAAAAGTATTGCATTTATTTGAAACGTTTTGACCACAAAAAAGATTTTGATTGAAATTAGTACTGATTATTAATTAATTTATAATTGTTTTTCATTATAAAAATAATAAAATTATGAATTTATACATATAAGCCATTCATTGCATTAATTTTAAACGTTTTGAACTGAATAAACCACTACTGAAGTTAACTACAACTTGGTTTCAAAAACAAATATGTGAAAGCCATTGCCTGAAAGCCATTGCTAAGCCTATTACAAAAATATGTAAATTAAAAAAAAAACTGAATTTAATTCGATTTAACTGCATTCATTCAAAGCAATCTGACTATAAAAACAATTTATGAAACCATTGAAAATATTAAGAGTATACAAAAAAAAAAAAATAAATGAATAAATGAATAAATGAATAAATAAATAAATAAATGAATGAATAAATAAATAAATTAATAAATTAATGAATAAATAAATAAAGAAACACATAAATAAATAAATAAATAAACAAAGAAATAATAAATAAATCAATAAAAAAATAAATAAATAAATAAATAAATAATAAATACAAATTATTAAGAGTATAAAAAATAAATAAATAAATCAATAAATAAACAAATAAATAAATAAATAAATAAATAAATGAATGAATAAATAAATAAATAAAAAAATTAATTAATTAATTAAGTAATGAATTAATAAACACATAAATAAATAAATAAAAAATATATAAAAAAATTAATTAACTAATTAACAAATAAATAAATTAATTATTTAAATAAAAAAGAAATAAATAGTAATGAATGAATGAATGAATGAATAAATAAATAATTAAAAACACATAAATAAATTAATTAATTAACTAATAAATAAATAAATAAGTAAATGAATAAATAAATAAATATATAAATGAATAAATAATTAAATAAATAAATAAACAAATAATTAAATTAATTAATTAATAAATACATAAATAAATAAATCAATAAAAAAATAAATAATTAAAGAGATAAAAAAATAAATAAATAAATAAATAAATAAATAAATAAATAAATAAATAAATGAGTAAATAAATGAAAATAAAAGAACAACTAAATAAATATATAAATAAATAAAAAAATAAATCAATAAATAAAAAAATAAATAAAAAAAATTAATAAAGAAATAAATGGAAAAAATTTATTATTTAAAACACTACCCAGACTAACAAAAGTCTCATTCAATGATTTCAACATTAGGTTTTTTGAGATGTGGCCAAAACTCAGTGTTACGTTAGAAATACTGACATGCACGGAAGACCTCAAGGTTGCATCAGTCGAGAAAGAAATGAAATTCGACTCGAAAAACATATGGAACGGCTTACAGCACTCAGGTGTTAATAATGAAGCTTTTTCACTCGTTAAACCAGGAAACTTTTCCAAGAGATTGAATCAAAATCTAATAGGGTCAACAATGGGCTTACAGTTTGTATGGGTTTTGTTTGGAGAAGCATTTCAAATAAGAATTAATAAGAGAAGTAATAATAATAATTGACTGGCACGACAGCCCGCTTACGCGAGACTAAGGCCTAGCTTCCCACAACTACCCGTGTTGTGCGTGTGAATTTGTACGCGGGTTGAAGGGACCTACAGTTTAATGCCGGTTCCGAACGGCAGGTTGGGAGCTCTTTCATAAGCAATTTTTACTCTCAGAGGTGTGCCATTTCCAGCTGAGAGGACAGCCACCGAAAGGGAAAACGAGTTTTCCCGTTATTTTTTTAGGTGTTATTACAGGCAGTATTTGAACCTGAGGTTGCTGCCTGCGACTCGCGGTCCAACGCACTAACCAACTGAGCCACGGCGGCTGTAAGAGAAGTATTTTTACTAAAATCTGACAGGGTCAATAAAGTATTACATCAGTGTTCGAAAATCAACACCAGACTATCGCCGGCTGCGATAGTTTAGTGGGTAGTGCGCTGTCTTCTCTACCAAAAACCCTAGGTTCGATTCTTAGTTCGAGCTAATAAAACATTCATCGACTTCTATCGCTATCCACATGAAGCAGATGAGAATTAGAAAAATTGCACAAGTGTACTCTTGGCAGGCAATGACAAAACTTCCAAGTGTGAAAGGAAATTTGCCAAAACTTTAAACTGTAGGTGTGTGGAATCATAAAGTGAGTAAAAATTATTTGAATAAAATCAAAAATTCATATGTGCAAAGCCACCGGGCTCCACTTGTAGTATATAAAGGACTATTGAAGTTATTGAAAAGTGCCTCAAAAACTCGGTTGTGCTAAAAATTTTTAGCCAGACTTTTACAATTTTTCTCAAAACCAAAAATTTAACCATTTTAAATTTAAATTATAAACTTATTAATACATTCACATTGAATATGGGCTTAGCAGCATAATGAAACTATTTGATGGACGAGAGTAGTGCTTCTCAAACTTGCTTACGCATTACACCACTGACACGTGAGGCCCTCAAAAATAATACATAAAAGTTTGAGAACCTCTAAACTAGAGCGTCACGGTGATTTCTAACTATGTGAAATCAATTGATAGGCTTTTGGCATTTTGAAAAAGTTTTAACATTTTCCTTTGCCCATTCAACAAAGTTGATATTGAATACAAATGCATATGTTTTGCCAAAAATATCTAAAGAACATGAAGAATGAAAGTTCAATTAACTATATAGTTTTCTGTTTTGTTGCTTTTTTGGTTTTTGATTATGCTTTTTACTCTTAGAGAATAGCGATTGTTTTCGATTTGATAATTTGATAATTTCCTTGTTGCCTTATTAAATAAGTGTGTGTTTTGTTCAATCATTTGTTGTTGTAACTCTTGTTGTTGTGCTAGCAATTTTATATATTTTTTTGTATATATTGTACAATACATATTTGAATGACTAGTAACTACAAACACCGATTATTGAATACTTGTGATTATTACAAAATCGAATGGGAAACGAAAAGAGAGGAAAAGGAAAAAGAAAGCGAGGGGAACCGAACACATTCAATACCAAATTTGAAGGAGCAGTTGAAAACAGTATGAATAAGAGGATACAAAATGAGAAAGAGGGCAGAGTGAAATTATGTGAGAAAGGTAATGTTAGGATTTGAATAGTAATCGAATGGAAGCAGGTTACTTGAAAGTTAGTGGAAAAAAACATGGATTCACAAAAACTAATCGAGAACATCTAAAAACGCACAGGAATCAACGGGGGCTGGGGGAACGGTGGGCTCATAGAGGTTCAAACATAAAAACTGAACGCAATACGTTCTTTTATTTCTCAGTTAGAACGACAGTCATAGTTTCTCTCCAAAGAATGCGAAACGATAATTCTTCATAGATTCATAAGATTAGCGAATAAATATGTTGTTAGTAGATAGTTTCGAGAGTTAAGAAAGATAGAAACTCACAGATGTATCGAAGTAACTCTACGCACAAATATTTTGACAAATTAAAATAAAAAAAATTTCATCAATAAGTAAATAAATGGAGAAAAGTAACGAAAAGAGTTACGAACGCAAGAGCGAAAATGTGCTCATCGGCTCGACGAGTAAGAACAAACGCAAGTACTGAAAATTTGCAAAAGAAGCAAACATTGGTTGAACAGTGTTAACACGACCACTAGCTGACTGGCTACGGTAATCAAAACTCAAGATGGTTCACCAACAAAATATATAGTAGGTATATTGTATATAAGAAGAAGCATTTCGAATTGTGATCTAAAACACAATGGCGCTGCAAGGACGTTCACGTTGACTGAACCGAAGAGAGATTAACATAATTTTAAGCTTAAATTGTGTGTAAGTACATTCGGCATATTTTGCTCACAAATTTTCCTCTTCTCTTCTTATTCTTCTTGCATCTTTTTCTTCACTTTCTTTTGTTTATTATTCTTTTCTTTTGCTTTTTCTTGTTTGCTTATTTCAAAAGGACACACGGCGCAAATTCAATGCGGTCAAGTGTGCTCTGAGACGCTGCCGTGTGCACTCTCGCTTCGCCTGCTCTTTGCCGCGCTGGCCTGAGTTTCCCTCTCTGCAGGAGAATCTCAGCCAGCGAACGTTACACGCAAACAAATTCATTGCAAACGGTCGTGATTTGATTGGATTGGATTAGATTGGTAATGATTTTATACCGGAGTTTTGGGTAGTTTCCGTCGAGTCGGTGAGGCCGGTGATTTGTCTGTTGTGTTGTCGGGGTCTGTGGGTGGTATGCAGGTTGTTTTTATAGTTTTTGTTGTCATTATTGTTGAGGTATATTTTTGTGATTGTTGTAATTGTTGTTGTGTGTTTGTTGCAGAAAACACATGAAACATATTGAGATCGTGTAAAATTCGGAAAAATAGCGGAGAGCAGAAAAAATGGAAAAGAAAAAAACATTGTAAAATTACTTTTCGTTTATCATAAAAGTAATTATGGAAAAGAATTCATTAGGAAGGGGTTAATTATTTTTAAGTCTATGCACAGAAAACAACCGAATGGAATCGAAATGTTTGTGCAAAAATTGTTTAAAACAACACCGAACAAATTGGACGTGTAAACTGTGCCAACTTACCGGCCACCAAGCCCAGTCCGACGGGACCGTCGCCCGATCGTCGCGGTCCGCTCTGATTGCCGCCACTGTTGCCCGGTGGCAGATTCTCGTCGAACAGATCGCACATGCGGAAATCGGTGGCGTGCTCCACCAGCAGCTCGACAATGTCGCCAGTGCGGTCCATAATGGAGCAGACCTCCTCGAAGCTGCGATCGATCAGCGACATGCCGTTCCACTCGAGTATCTGCGAAGCAATATGAAAGAAAATTGAAAGAGGATCTTTGTTTCAAGTAAAATAAAGATAGATAAAGAAAAAGAATGGTTAATTTAATTAAAATAAAAAGACTTCATAAAAAGTATTTTCAATTTAATTACAAAAGTATTTTTTGGAAAATTTTATACAAAATATTTAATTTATTTTTTGCATTTTAATGACAATTTTATAAATTGAATAAAATCTTCAATTAAAATAATAAAACAAAATAAAATAAAATAAAATAAAATAAAATAAATAAATAAAATAAAATAAATACATAAAAAGTAAATAAAATAAAAAATAAAATAAAATAAAATAAAATAAAGAAAACGAATTTTTAATTTAATTAAAATAAAAAGATTTCTTAAAAAGTATTTTGAATTTAATTACAAAAGTATTTTTGGGAAAATTTTATACAACATATTTAATTTATTAATTTATCTATTGCATTCTAATGACAATTTTATAAATTGAATAAAATCTTCAGTTAAAATATTAAAATAAAATAAAATAAAATAAAATAAAATAAAATAAAATAAAATAAAATAAAGTAAAATAAAATAAAACAAAATAAAATAAAATGAAATAAAATAAAATATATAAATAAAAAAATTAATAAAATAAAAAAATAAAATAAAATGAAAAATAGTTTTTATTTTAATTAAAATAAAAAGACTTCTAAAAAGTATTTCTAATTTAATTACAAAAGTAATTTTGGGAAAATTTTATACAAAATATTTAATTTATTTATTGCATTTTAATGACAATTTTATAAATTGAATAATTCTTCAATTAAAATAATAAAATAAAATAAAATAAATAAATTAAAAAATAAATAAAATTTAAAAATAAAATAAAATAAGAAAAAGAATTTTTAATTTAATTAAATAAAAAGATTTCTTAAAAAGTATTTTGAATTTAATTACTACAATTTTATAAATTGAATAAATCTTCAATTAAAATAATAAAATAAAATAAAATAAAATAAAATAAAATAAATTAAATTAAATAAAATAACATAAAATAAAATAAAATACAATAAAATAAAATAAAACAAATAAATACAAAATAAATAAAATAAAAAAGTTAAATGAAATAAAATAAAATAAAATAAAATAAAATAAAGAAAACGAATTTTTAATTTAATTAAAATAAAAAGACTTCCTTAAAAGTATTTCTAATTTAATTACAAAAGTATTTTTAGGAAAATTGTATACAACATACTTAATTTATTGTTTTATTTATTGCATTCTAATGACAATTTAATAAATTGAATAAAATCTTCTCGAAATTTAAATCGATGAAATCAATGTCGTATAATATGAAACAAATTACAACACATTTCTGCGAAGATTCTCAAATTAAGCATTTTAAACAAAAACTAATTCTAATATTAAAAAACGGTAATGTATCTTTATTACACTTTTTAGTTTATAATATGTAAGAGTCTTTAACTGAGAAAATTTATCACTTTCAAAAAATTTACTACCATACTAAGCACTCGGTGATTAAAGTTCTCTCTTTACACATTGTTCTACCTCGAAAATGTACAGTAGTGGCCAAAATAATAGCATCGTGGAACCTTTTTGGCCGTCATTTAGTTATTACTTGTAAGTTTGGTCGATCTTCTGGGGTGGTAAAATGAAGATTTAATTTTAAATACACATATTTGTCACTTTATTACGATAACCTTGGCACTTACGATATGATTAAATGGGTGATTGTACTGCGGAAACTATGTGAGATATATTTTATTTTGATTCCAGAACTTTACTCTTTTTTACTCTTAGGAGTTTGTTCACATCTTTTAAGTAGTAAGTAAAGTAATAACCTTGAGTGCAAAGTTCTTCAAACCAAACTAGGGACACTTGAAATCTCTAAAGGTAACCAAATAGAAACAATTGCTGGGGTTCTCGCGGGACGCGGTGCAAGCCATGGAAAAGGTATAGAAATATTTTCTGATGACTTTTGCAGAAGCAGCAAAGACGAGGAAGAAACAGAAACTGTTCAGTATCTTCAGTGCATTCAGTCTATTTCAATAGATGTTTCTTCAATACTACATAATTTTCTTCCTCTTCCTGGGGAAATTGAGCCGTTACATGGCTTCGTAAACTGCTCCAACCAGATCGTGACTAATTTTCCAATTTGAGGCATTAGAAGAGGTCCAACGTCACAATGGATCAAGTTTCTTGCTATTATAAAATCGATATTAACAAAAGCCTGGACAGATTTGAGTGTCTCCTGCTGAGTCAGAACTTTCAGATGGTTCTAAATCGATCTATAGGTTCTCTAGTCGGTTGGGAACCCTTGTCACGTGGTTCATGTTGCACAGGAATATTTATATTTGTATGTGGTTCCTAGATAATGCCAAGAAAGAGGCAATAACTTGTTCTAAATGTTGGAAAGTGACTGTGCAATTACGTTGAACGACTCAAAATACATTGGTTCAATTGACCCCATTTTCATATTCTTTTTTGAAAAGCACCATTTACTATCAATTTCCACATCAACGTGCAACCAACTTGAAACAACCCAAACATTCATTGTCTCTCTACTAATACTATAAAAACTATTTCAAAATCGTTTAAGAATTAAATAACCAAAAACATAAAAGAACAAAATGCCATTCCATTCTTTTGACCGCAGCTGTTTAGAACAACGCAAATTTGCCATCCACGTGCGTTGTCAGTTCTGGTTGAGCAGGTTTGTGTCCTTATTTCCATGTCATCCCTTCGTTACGCTACAAGTGTGTGAGTGTATAAGTGTGAGGAGTGTGCGTTCACATTCAACACAACCTTTGTCCACTATATGAATCCTACTTTCGCCTATACTACTCGTCTAATTATATTTGACCCTCCTGCTGATGTTGTTTCAGCTTCTTCGTCTTGTCAGCAGCAGCCCAACTGCAATTTGAGGCTTTTGATTAAATTTTCGCTCTTTCGCAAAATCAGCACAATTTCGCACATTTGTTCGGTTCACATTTTGACAGTTTTCTGCATTTTCTTTTGCATTTCGAGTTTGATTATTTTGCGATTTTATGCTGAATCGCCGCGTTGAGTCTAGTTTCTGAGCGCATATGTCGGATTGAGAGGCGACATGTGTGCTCGGAATTTATGAGTTGAGCTGCAGTCGTGAATGGTTGTAAGAGTTTCACGTTTAAAGATGTTGGAGAATACGAGTTGATATGGGTCGGACAACAAACTGAGAGAGGAGTGTATATTTGTGTTTAAAATTTAAATGCTGAAACTAATAAATAGTAACGGGGAGAAAGTTAAGAAAGATGGCAATTCAGACACTGAAAGTTTGGTGCCTCAAAGCCAAAGACAAATGTGAGACGTTTATTTTTGAACTGAGTTTTGCAATTTGACTGTTTTAACTGTTTCAGCAGAGTTGGAGTAAACTGTACTACTGCAAAGTTTTCAGCCGAGTAATCTCACAACATTTTTTAATCAATAATAAATAATTTTTATTGATTTGAACACCTCTTTTTTTCATTTATTTCTATTATCGAATTTATGACATCAATGACAGTTTTTGTGGCAACTCAGTATCGTAAACTGAACCTTTCGGTGTGCTCCTGGCAGTAAACAATTACCGCGCAGTGAGCCTTTTTCGCAACCAAACAAATGTTAACCATAAAAACACTTTACAGCCACTAAAATGCGCAACAAATTCCAAACGTTGCGACAGTGCGCTTCAATTCCATAAAACATCACCTGCCACGTGCACTTTATTCGTTGGCCCCACCAACAACACGTTGTCTCTGGATTAGGCACATAAATGAAACTTATTGAAACGCTGAGTACACCGTGTCCAAACAAAGACTATAAAATAAACATAAAACCGCTACGTAATGTGAATGTGGAAAATAATGAAAAATTAAATTAACGCTTCAGGCAACGCATAAAAACACCAAAGAAGGCGCCGACTATGAAATGTATTGTCCAACCAACTGAATCCATTCATCGAGCAACAGAAGACGCAGAGGTAGAACGACGAGGAGAGTGAAATGAAGTTGAAATGAAATTACCTTGTCGCCTTGCTGCAGGCCATTCTTCTCCGCCGGGCCGCCGGGCACTGTCCACACAATGTAGGCGAAGAGACGACCGTCAGCGCCGGTTTTGCCGCCAACAACACGCATACCGAAACCGCGTGCTAAATGAAAAAAAAAGAGAAAACTTGCTAAGTATAAAAATTGTTGTAGCATGAAAAAACAGAAAAACAATGAAACCTAATAGTCGTTTAAGAGCTATTAAAACTTTGGCTATTTAAACTCAATCGCTTCCAGCCAGATTCGTCAGCGTAAAACTATGGCCAGCGAAATTTTACATTTTTATTAGTGACGATGTAGCCGAAACGGCATAGAAAACAGAATAAATGCAAAAAATCAAATATTGGAGCTCTGCGCTCGGCACTTGGCTTCATGGTCGCTGACAGGTTCAGTGTTGCGTATACGCGCTGATGTGCGCTTTGCTTGGTCACAGCCACGGCTCAGTTGGAGCGGCAGTTGAGCGTCCTAGCGCGGATAATGTTGTCGGGAGTGTGGTTGTCATTGCTGTCATGGTTCACTAACTGTGCTGCTGAGCTAACTAACGATAGCTGGGCGTTTTTCTGGTAATCTCTGCTAGTTGTTATACTCTACACTGGGCTGCTTGGGTGTGTTTACTTCAAAAGTTGTTACGGAAAAGTTTGTTACGGAAAAGTGTGTTTACTTGGTATTAAAATCACAAGGATAATCGATACTGTTACTTAGTAAGCATGTGTGCACATTAAGTTTCGAAGAAGGTAGCGCAATGAAATTTTTGTATTAATTATAGGTACTGGAATTTTAACTGAAAATTGATAGACGAACTAAAATTATATATATTTAGATGAACTGAATTGAACTGAATTGAACTGAAGTGAATTAAAATAAATGAAACGAATTAAAATAAAGTAAAATTAACTTAAGTGAAGTGAAACAAATTGAAATGAACTGGTAGTAACTGAAATCAACTCAAACAAACTGAAATGAATTGAAATTACTTTTAATTAACTGAAGTGAATTCAAATTAACTGAACTAAAATGAACTGAAATATTATTAAAAAAAATTAACTTAAATTAAGTGAACTGAAATGAATTAAATTTAACCAAAATGAACTGAATTGAACTGAAATGAAATTTACTGAAATGAATTGAATTGATTTGAATTGAATTGTAACACAGCACAACAAAAAAACACTTTTTTTCTGTTGCATGGAGTTTTTCTACTGTTTCTTACTAATTTGGGTGCGCTGATTTCGAATCTATCCTCAGATTTTTTCCAGCAGCTCTAGTTTGTGAGATATAGGTACCGTGTCATTTTTTCAGTTTTTCCTCTACTTTTTCCATATTTTTGATCGTAATTTCTAAACCAAAAAACCGATTGACATAATTTTCACCTTATCGCATTAACAACACCGCACGGCTTCTTTCCGATGCAACTTATTTTTATAAGTTTTAAAATGCCGCGGTAATTGGACCTCAAAGTCGGAAAATATGGAATTTTAAGGCGTTTTCTTTGACGGTTAAAAACATACACATTTTTTGTAAATCAATTAACGAGTTAGGTGTATAATGAAAGCAGACACATCAAACATTACAACACAGCCAAATTATTTGGCGGAATACACATTTGCATCGAAATTATAGCAAAATTGTACCATAGTCATTTTCAGTCTTATTCCTTAAAAAATTAGAAGCCTCAAAATATGCAAAGTTTTTAATTTTTTTTTGTTTCGAGCAATTCAAAATATTTTTGTTTTTTGCTTGTATTTCAGACTATAAATGGAACATATAAAAGAGCATATTTTGAGGCCCCTAATTTTTTAAGGAAAAAGACTGAAAATGACTATGGTACATGTTTGCTATTATTTCGATCCGAATGTGTATTCCGCCAAATCATTTGGCTGTGTTGTATTGCTTGATGTTTCTTCTTAAGATATTCATATACTTCGTAACTGGATTTATGAAACATCTGTTCGATTTTCGCCATCAGAAAAAACGCCTTAAAATTCCATATTTTCCCACTTTGAAACCTTATTACCACGCCAATTAAGAACGCATAAAACTGATTAATATAAGAAAAGAAGGCGTGAGATGTTGTTAGTGCAACTATATAAAAATCATGTCGATAGGATTATTGGTTCAGAAATTACAGTCGAAAACGAGTAAAATGCCGAGGAAAATTCGAAAAAGTGACACGCCCATTTTTTGCGAAAACTAGAGCTGTTACATAAAAACTGAGTATGGTTTTGAAATCAGCGTGGAAAAACGATTCAGGTTCATGTAAAAAACTCCATGCAACAGACATGCTGTTGTGCAGTGTAATTTAAATAAATTGAAATGAACTCATACTAACTGAAATCTACTGAAATATACTCAAATGAACTAATATTTACTGAAATTAATTGAAATTAACCAACATTTTTGAATTAAAATTAACTTAAATGTATTGGAATTACCTAAACTGATGTAATTTAAATAAACTTAAATGAACTAAAATTAACTAAAATGAACTGAATTCAAATGAATTGAATTTAACTAATATGAATTGAAATTGACTGAAATGAAGTGAACTGATATGAATTGAAATTAATTAAAATGATTTAATTAAATTGAACTGAAATGAATTGAAATTAACGAAAGTAAAGTGATTAAAATAACCTGAAATGAACTAAAATGAACTGAAATGAAAATGGTATATGAACCACACAAAAGTGTCTGCCATGATTCAGTGATCAATGTATTAGTTCACTAGCCATCAATTTTAAGTTCAAATTCCGATAAAGCAAACACCAACCCCACACAACACGACACTTGGTCTATCCAAGTTGTAGGATACAAATAAGTCGGTTCTATCTGCCTCAAAGATTCAGCCTTATTGTTGTATTGTTGTATTTTTGTAGTTATTTGCGTTAGTTTAGTTTTGTTTTATTTTTCCACCAATTCTGCTAGATAATACGATTGCCGTTGTTGTTGTTGTTGTTGTTGTTGCTGCTGCCGTTATGGGGTCAACCCTTGTCCTTAGCGTTTATAGACATTTATTGGAATTTAACTCGTAATTTATTGTATTCGGGTTTAGTTTAGTTGAGTTTAGTTGGGGTTCATTTTCGGCAACTTTATTAGTTCTTTTCTAATCTATGTGTTATTGTTGTTATTGCTTTCCTTATACTGTTGCTTATATAGTAGTTGTTGCTTTCTTCTTTCCATTGTGTTGACTGTTTTTGGTCGTTTTTCAAATGATGCGCACAAGGAGAAAGGTTCGAACTTGCTGTATGTTAGGTTAGCGAACTTGCTGTATGTTGGCGAACGTTGGCGGCATTTTGTGTGTTTATCGCATTCTAGGAATTTCATTTTTTTTATGTAGTGCTGCTAAGATTATTTGAGTCGAAGGTCACAATGTAATTTGTATGTTCTATTGTGAAAAATTAGGTTAATGGGCAGATTTATTGATATCTTAACGCAACTGAAATCTACTGACAGCGGCTGGAGGAAATAGTCACACAGCCGAACGGCATAAGAGATCAGTATAATGATTACGCTTGCAGCTTGTAATTAAAATTTTTTAAGTAATAACTAAAATGTTGTCAGTTCATGCAGTTCTAAAAGTTACGTTTTGCTAATTAAAAAAGTTTTTTGTTGTGGTGCAGCATAGTTTTTCCCCTTCTCGCGCACACAAAAACGTAATTAATGAATGAAATTCCATTTCTACCCGCCTCACTAAATGCTGCAATTGCACTGCATTGGCCATTGGGCAGCGCTGCGTTGCTAAATCCCCAATTTAAAAGCCCCGCGCAGCTGCCGCCACTCATGTAACACAACCCAACTCGATTCGGAAAATTGCAACTTGGCGGAGAAACTTTAACAGCGGATTTTCATGGCATCCTCAACATGCTTCAGGTGATTTCATTATTTCGAGGGGAAGTGAAATAAGGGCTGCAATGCATCGTCGAACGCTTTCAAAGCGATTGAATTAAAGCAAATAAAGTTGGGAAAATAAAGAAAAAATAAATGAAAAATAAAATTGAAAACTATTGAAAAGTATTGATGCAATTTCTTTACGGAAGGCAACTGTAGTCGAATGAAACAAACTTGCCATTTAAAATATTCAATATTCAATTAACTTTTGGCTGCATATATGAAAAAAACCTTTCATATGTATTTTAACCCTGCATAGCCAACCATATTTAATATACGTTACATGTTCGTGGATTCGACTAACATAGTTTTAAGGTCGATTTTAATAAGCCGGTAGTGCAAAATATTCGTGAATGAAAGTGAAAGAAAATTAAAAGAAAATCATATCAAAGAAAATCATTATCATGAAAATTCAAAAAACAAAAATTGTTTTGTGTGCTGTTTATATTATTTTGTTAAATAATGGCTAAATGCTTTTTTCATGAAAAAATTGGCTAAGCTGGGTTAAAAAAAGCATGAAAAGCTACACTCCCAAGTGCTTTTTAATTTGTTTTGTTTTAATTCGTTTAATTTTGAATGATGAATTTGTAATTTATGTCACTCATACGACCCTGTGTACCATATTATGAATACTGTGTTTTACATTCTGGACTAAAGTATTGAAGTATATTTCGTTTGTTATGCAATCTGTAAGGCACAGAATTATGTTGGGTTGGTATAATAAGGTATAAATAATTTTTGGGTTTAGGATAATCAGGCGAATCTCACTCTTTCCTAAGCAATGGCGCACACAGGACTTCATTTTGAATGTTCCATACAAAACTTTTGAGACAAATTTTAAAACCATATTTACCGCCCAAAATTTTTCTAGGGGGGGAATTGAACCCTAAAACCCCCCTTGCGAGTGTACTGTACTTAGGTCATTGGTAAAAAAAATTTGGTGAAAAGTGCTGATTATAAACTGAAACTGAACTGAATAATTTAAGCAATTCTAAGTCATAGCTACCTTTGTCTTAATTCAAGGTAGTTTTTGTTAAAAAGTTACTTACTACCTTTGAAAATTTATTTTTCATGTATAACAAAAATTCGAATATTTCTTCATTTTCTACAGATAAAATTATTTCAAAAATATATCTAAATTAAATTAAAAAGTCAAATTAAACATTTCTCTTATTTTTTACTGCTTCCACTTTCTTTACTATTTGAAGATATAACATTCAAAAAACGTTCATTCTTCTTTAAACTTAAACATTCAGTTTATTAATTTCGTATTATTCCTAAAACTTTAAACTCTTCTTTTAACCATAAATTGTTCAGACGTCCAAAAAGTTGCATGTTGCAACAAAATAGCGAAAGAGACAATGAAATTGTAAAATGTGCCAAGAAAATGTGAAACAAATTTAAATATTTCGTTGAATATACATAATTTATAGTAAATGAAAAAAAATCTCAAATATGTTATGGCATTAAAAATTCCTTGCACAACTGTTGCGCTTGCCACAATAAAAGAAACTACGTAGTTTGCAACATTGTTCAAACACACAATTAAGCCTATTACGAAACTTTTCAAGGCTGACAACTTGCGCCGCGCTAGTCGTACATACTTACATACGCTCTTGAATAAATACACATACAAAGTATACAAAACAAAATTTATATATATGTACACATTACATAGAGGAGCACAGGTATGAGGAACGACGGCAGTATCACATAGAACGCAGCTGTTGCATGAAGCATGTTGCCGAAACAAGAGAGCAAGAATGGTGGGCGCTGAAGTTGTGTATTTTAAGTCGAAAATTATACATTGTGATGATAGAAATCAACTTGAAGTCGGACGTAGTGTGTGTTGAAGCTGAGACCCAAGTATAACGTTAACTGTATACCGAAAGTTTTAACCATTACCCTTGAAATCAGAATAAGGCTCAGAGAAACTCAAAACAAACAAAGGCAGCAACAACAGAAGTAAACAATACAGCGAGGGACGCACACATATTCATTCAGCGTGGGGCGAATTTTTCGAGCAGATCCGACACAAATCTGCTCAGCGATGATGACGGTGAGTGCGTCGGATACGTGCCGGCAATAACGTTGACTATGGCGGCCGCATCCTTGCAACGTGCCATTCAATATCTATGTATTTATATGTATTCTGTATGTGTATATGTGTGTCAATAATTTTATTTATATAAAACATTGCAGAAAATGAGTAAATTTGTATAATTAAATTTAGTAAGAAGCAAAGGGCAAAATTGTCTCAAACAATCATGAAAAAAATCAACATATCGTATCATATTTCTTGATGCGTTTCTAGCTGTAGGCAATTGTTTTTTAGATTTTGCAATTATTTAAGAATCAGTTGTAAACATATTCATCAAGGACGAGACAAAAATAACAAAATAAGAAAACAGAGAAAAAATTGCAAAATATTAAGGAACAACTTTTAATCATATTCATTGCATTTACCGGCTAAAAAAAAAATAACAAAATAGAAAAACAGAATAATTAATTTTTAATAATAAAAAACAGAACAAAATAAAAAAAGTTACAAAATATCGATGAATAATTTTTAATCTATATATTCATTGCAATCAATAATGAAGAAAAAATAAGAAAAACATAATAACAAAAAAAACTAAAAATAGCACATATTTTAGAGTAACAGGAGGAGAGGAGGAGGAGGAGCAGTCTAACATCTAAAACAGAACCAGATTTACGTTTATAGAAATTTCTTTAGAACCATTTCAGGGAATGTTTTTTTAGATTTTGCAATTATTTTAGAATCAATTGCAAGAATCTTTTGTTTTCATTAGGGACCAAGAAAAAATAACAAAATAAGAAAATAGAGAAAAAATTGCAAAATATTTAAGAACAACTTTTAATCATATTCATTGCAATGAAAGGCCAATAAAAACAATAACAAAATAGAAAAACAGAACAAAATAAAAAAAGTTGCAAAATATCGATGAATTAAGATGAATTAAGAGTAAGATTTACGTTTATTGAAATTTCTTTAGAACCATTTCAGGGAATCGTTTTTTTAGATTTTGCAATTATTTAAGAATCATTTGCAAGAATCATTTGTTGTCATCAAGGGCGAAGAAAAAATAACAAAATAAGAAAACAGAGAAAAAATTGCAAAATATTTAGGAACAAATTTAAACATTTTCATTGCAATGAACGGCCAATAAAAACAATAACAAAATAGAAAAACAGAACAAAATAAAAAAAGTTGGAAAATATCGATGAATAAATTTTAAACATTAAACACGAAGAAAAAATAATAACAAAATAACAAAAAAAAATAAAAATAGCACATATTTTAGAGTCACAGGAGGGGAGGAGGGGGAACCGTTGGCAGCACTTTTTAACTCTAATCAATTTTATTTTCATGCTGAGAATGGTTCCTTAGAACCACTTCAAAGAATTGAGAACTTTGTTGACATTTAATTCAAGAAGGAAAAACATGCAAAGTTTTGGCCTTAAACGTTTTAAAAAAATAAAACCTATACTAAGGCTCATGGCTACGTTCACTAACTCTGACAAAATTAAAGTAAACAAATTAACATTTATTGATATTTGTTGAAAAACATTTCAAAGAGTTTTTCACAGATCTTTGATAAAATTTCTTTTAAGTGGAAAATAATTGTTCTAAAATTGTAGTTTGGTCTTAAAATGTCGTAGGACAGTTCCAACACCTAAAACCAACAGTTTTAGGTCAGTTTAGATGGTCAGTGTAGACAAGAAACTGGGCCCATTGCGATACCATAAAGAAGTGCCTTATTCGTGCTTTAATTCGACTTAGTAACTCTCTTACGTGTATTAGCTGATTTGAAGGTCTCTCAAGCTGTCGAAGAATGAAGAGCTTGAAACTTTTCTATTCTTCTAGACACCCTACACACAACTTTTCTTTGAATTGCAAATTCAGCAGTCTGAGGATAATTTCAAGTAATTATTTCTATCTTCGTGTAATACGATTTCTATATACACCAAACCACTTTGTTTGCTGAAGTAAATCACCCTGTATTAAAATCACTGCCACCGAGATTAGCAAACAAACACACAGCCTCTCGAAATTAATAAAACAACGAAATTAGCTGTATACAATTTTTGGCAGTGCCTCACAAGCACAACGGAGAGTGGTGCTGGCAAAAGGGGGGGCGCGGCAAAAGCAAAGCAACGACTGGAGCTACGCGGAGTTAAGTCTAGTAATAATGAATGCTGGCGGAAGTGGTGTGGCTGCGTGCCAGCAGCAACAACAAAGTGCCACCTGGTCCGCAACGGCTGCTCGTCGCTTAAGCAGCGGCAACTTTAGCGACAGCATAATAAATGCGCCCGCTGTGTGTCCCCCATTTTACTTATGCAACAGGATGTTTGCCCGTTGCTGTTGTTCCCACTTGTTTGCATCCTGTTTTCGGGTATCCTTGAACTGCTTTGCAGCTGTGTTGCTGTATGTATATTTATTGTCTGCTTTGTTGCTATTATTGTTATTGTTATTGTTGTGCTTTTCAGCTTCGTTTTTATTTATGTACCAACCCCAAGGAAGGAGCATTACATATTGTATGCCCTCAACGTCGTTTATTCTACTATTATGTCGCTAAAGCATGGCCACTGCTCCTTTGGTTAAAGAACAGTTTCAATGTGCTTATGTAGTGCCGTCAATTCCTGGACGCTCATATGGGCGAAAGCGACTTGGAGTACTCAAGGTTATTGTGCGTAAACATTGGCTTTGCGTGGCAGAAGCGTGGATCTGTGTGTGTGTGTGTGAGTGTGTGAGTGTGTACAATTGTGAGAGCAATTTCAGTATTGTCATAAAATCACAGCTATTGACATTATTAAATTCAGTGCGTTTCATCTTTTCCTTCTTTCTCTCGCCATTAACTTCTTTTGCTTTTCTTTTTCTCTTATACTTCATTTATTTGCTTTTATTTTCCAATATAACGGAAATGAAAAGAAGTCTTTGTACTGCTGGCTCATTCGGTGGGCCGTTTTCGTCATTTCAACCCGGTTTGACTTTCATTTCGCAACAAAACAAGTATTTACAGCACTCAGGACTTGGGACAAAGCCTAGCACGAACACGCACGCACGCACACACACACACACGCACACACACACACTTACGCTCTCATATGATACACGCGTTTCGAAGTGTACCTGGTACACGTCGCACACAATTTTTTATAAGCCAATTTGCTAATGCTTTTATGAAGGGTCATTAGTAATTTAATAACCCGAAAGGGCGCCAATTCACGCCCCTCTTCATTCCCCCTTGTGACGCAGCAACTGTGGGTGCGCATCTTTTCGCAAACGAGCCGCAACGCGTGCAGCCCTCGTCCTCGCCTCGCTCCAGATTCGCACAAAAGGGGCGCCAGCATAACAAAAGCATAGAAATGGCCGATTTTTTGTTTTTGTATTTTTTCAACATTTTACTATTCGCTTCTACCGTGCCACGAGAAATAATCATAAAATTTAAATAAAACAGATTTTTACTCTGCATCAGCAGTGACATAGGCGGCCGATCGTAAAGTCCAGTGGCCAGTTGGTTGAGGGGAAAAGGCGTACCGGGGCGGTTAAACGGCTCGTGAGTATTTCATAGCTAAATGAGTCTACTTTTAAGCACACAATCCACTGGGTATTATGCGGCTGCAGTGGATTACTCCTGCAGCCGAGCCAGACACGACTGGGTACTTTACAAATGTTTACAAATTTATGTAAATGGAAAATAATTTGGAAAGTGTGTTTAAACACGAACGAACACAAATACCGCAAACACATAATTGTGCAGAAAAATTTCCACAACATTAATGGAGCACAGATAGGAGCACAAACGCGCAGCGGTGGTTTCAAGTTCTTGAGGCATGTGAGCGAAAATGATAAGCAATCAATAATTTTGAAGTCTGTACAAAAGGTAATTTTTTATATGGCAGTTTGGATATCTATTCTCAAATAATTTTTGTGATTCTTAACTCTTGAATATGCACTCTTAAAACGAAGTTATTGAATCCATATTTTTCGTCTGATGAAAAGATTTAGTAGTTGAAAGAGTTTTACACAAACGAAACTCTTAAATTTAAATGAGTTTTATGTAATTAATATTTATAACAAGTTTTCGAAAACAATCGAGTTTTGTAAAAGATGCAACCTTCGTCGGTCATTTATATAAACAAATTTTGTATTTAGTGTTATTCTGCTCGTTTGACTTTAAAGCGTTCCAAAATACGTTACAGGGTTTCCCAGTACATGCCTATGCGGTTATAACCTAACCTAACCTTACAATTTTACTATGACACAAGTAAAGATTGTGGCATAGGCTGTCTGTCTGACACAGACTGTCTGTCTGTGTGCTGTCTAACCCAATCAACTGCCTGAAGGTCGTTCGGTCGCTTTGGTCCTGGAAATTTTAAAATGAAAAATGCTCGCTATGGTCGACCTTTTACCAAAAAAGTCAATGGAATTATGAATAAGGTTTAAAAATGTCTTTATGAGAACAATCACAACATTACTAAGAAACTGAAAATTTACCATAAAACAGTTTTAAATCAGTTGCATAAGGATGTTTGATGATTGGGTACGTCATGCAGTAATACTAAACACTTACTGGACCCAATTTCCATGTTCGATTTGCTATTGAAACAAATTCGATCTATTTTTGAACAGTGTGGTAAGAGGTGACGAAAGTTAATCACATACTTACGATAATGTTTTTCAAAAAAAGGTTTAGATTGATAAAAGATGAAGCTCCAAGCCGGGATTGACGACAAGGAAGGTGAAAAGACGAGAAGAGAGGATGCCAAACGATTGATTCTCATGTTTACTGCCAGCAGTTGAAGCAAAAAATTCAAAAAATTGCCAGAATTGAGGCAACAAACATCTTTGTTGATTTGACGATTGAGAAGTTTGGATGGGAAGTTTAATGCATCCATTGTATAAACCTGACATAACACCGTTAGGTTATCATTTGTTTAGATCCCCCTTATACTCTCTTGCTGGGAAAAAAATTGTCACAAGAGAGTACCTAATTGAGTTTTTCACAGATAAAATACTGGAATTCTACAGGGTGGCGCAAGAGTCATCCTCTCACCGGCAGATGCTATAACTTTTGCAAATGGTGGCAAAAGTAAATTTTGCTATGACATTCATTCATTCATTCATTTTTTTCTTTCATTCCTTCATTTATTCATTCATTCATTCATTCCTTCATTAATTTATTCATGTATTTATTCATTCATTCATTCATTCATGTATTCGTTCATTCATTCATTCAATCATTCATTCATTCATTCATTTATTCATTCATTCCTTTATTCCTTCATTCATTCATTTCTAAACAAATTAGAGCCAAGGAACACTGGGTGACATGTTTTGCGCCACCCTGTACAATAAAGGAATAATTGTTCTAGCCGAAAAATGGCAAAAGGTAGTTGAAAACAATCGGCAATATTTAGTTTCAAAAAAATTAGTAAATATAATAATAAAAACAAATGTTGTAAATTGTTACTAAAAAACGACAAATACTTTGTCCCCTTTTTTCATCAACACCGAGCAATTTAGGTAAACTGCAAGTTCATCTTAAAAAAAACCCTTTATTAAAAAGAAAATTTTTACAATTCGTATACTAATGTCCTGTTCAGGCAGCCAAATAAATTAAGGCAATTTAGCTCTTAATTGAGTTTATCGCTTTTTCTGTTTGCACAGCTCAATTTAGCTTACATCTCAATTTATTTGTTATCGATAATGTTATGTAAAATGCTTTTGTTTTGACGAAAGAACTTTTTTTCTTAAAAACATTTATTGAACATTTAGCAATATTTTTTCAACATCCTTACTGATGAACATAATTTTTAAATGAAATTCCAAAGGAAACAAATTTTAACAAGCGTCTTCGTCAGTTTTTAATTTGTATTGTGGTTCGGTCTATTGTGAATAAATTTTGTAATCGATAACAGCACCACACAGAGTTCCTTGGCGAATCGAACTCAATTTATGGTCAGGTTAGTGCTAGTTGGAATTAGCTAAATTGAGATATTTGTATGACAAATTTAGTTCAATTGAGACCTAAATTGAGGAGTATTGAAAAAATGTCTTAGCTTGCTGTCTGAATAAGCGGCAAAAAACGCTTTCAGATGTATTATAGAGTAACGCATTTAGTGAAATATTTGTTGAAAATATACCCAATCAAAAAAAATGCGACTTGTATATTTTAGTTTTTCCGAAACAATGATTTAACAGATTAAAAATATCTTAAAGTGAGTAAAGATTGTTTCAATAAATTCAAAAAATTCAAGCTGCAGGTAGCTGTTAGTTTCATATAAAACGAAATTTTCAAGCTAAATATGTGTTAATGATAAAATTGTAACGAGAAATTTTCATCAGAATTTGTTTACCGTTGCAGTTATTCACCAACTGTCCAAATGGTTGCACTTCGTAGCAAATTTTCCAACGTTGTCACAAAGAGCAGCAAACCATAGCCAAAGTTCCCTGCACTCGTTTATCGATTACACTGAACCCAATTAATGAGTGCAGCCATAAGCAGCCATGTGCATGTATGGTTGTATGTGTATTTGTGTGTGCAGCAAAATCGATGTTGCAATGAAGATTAACTCATTTGCTAAACTTCTTCATTTCATTGCCAATGGTTACAATTGAGTTTTGTAGAGCAAATTGCATGAACGTTACGGGGAATCAGTGCAGCAATGGTTGGCCAACTGCACAGGGCACACAGTGAGCAGCAAAGCAAGCGGTAAGTAAACCGAACACCAACTTGATTACAACAGCAATGCTGATGAACGAGAGCGACGAGCACGTTGCCGACAAGCAAAGTGCATCAAGCCAACAAAATTGTTAAACGACTTTCTTTTTAATCAATTTAAGTCACTTAACTGCACGCCAGCGTAGACTCCCATACACGCTTGCACCGTTTGCCGTCGGCGTCGACGTCGGTGCCAGCAGCCAACGTGCTCATAATGGGGCACTTTGGCGCGCATAGATGCAAATGCCGTGCGAACGATGGCAAAGGCGACCAAGTCAAGTGCCACAGGGTTGACGTTGATTTGACGCCCAAGTCGTCGATTCACGGCGCCACACATGCAGCAGCATACACACATACACATATGGTATATGAGTGACTGCATGTGTATGTGTGTGTGTGTGTGTGGTTAAAACAATCTCTATTACTGCAGAGTTGCCAAGTCAATGCATAAATGTTGCGCTTTCGTACTTGACACTGATGTGAGTGCCGCATCCGAGAGAGGGGAGCGTGACCCCTGTGTCGTGTACGACAGCAAGACAGCAGCGAGTGTCGTTAAAAGTGAAGGAGGAGCAATGAGACGCGAGGGTAAACGTGTGCAACACGTGCTGCAAAACGGCCGGATTTAATGGCATTTTAATATGAAGTCAAGTAAGGAACATAAAAACCGGCGAGTGACTACAAAACCGAACTGTCAAAGGAATGCGAAATTTGCAAGCCGCTGCTTGAGTGGGGAAAACTTGAGTAGTTAATGCACATACAATTTTATTTGTATTGGTTTATGCGCGCTTAACCCATTCACACGTAGTGCGCATAAATGCGCGGTTGAATTTATATTGAAAAGCTCCAAGGAAGCGAAGGAGGGAATATTTAAATCATTCATAAAATGTATTCAGTGACCATATATATTCAGGCATTTATAAACTCATACTGCCTTGAGGGACTATAATTAACTTTACTTAAATTAAATTCTTAATTTGAAATATTGAAATTGGAGAAAACTGAAAGTAAACATTTTTATTTATTTGTTTTTTTTTTTTAATTTTTAAAAGAACATTTTTTATTAACAAGATTCAAAAAATAGTATTTTAGAAAAATACTTTAATATTGAGAGGATTCCAAGAAGGGTGGAAAATATACAACCAGCAATTTTTTCCGATTCGAATGAGTTGCCTGAAAAGTTTTTGTATTACCTAAATAAGTTTAAATTGAATAGAGTTGAAAAATTAAAATTTTAAAACTGAAAAGCTCAAGGTTTACTTTGTGCATACGAAGAAATTTTTCTTGTCTTAACACTAGAAAAACCGCAAGTTTTTCATGCCTACAAAGCCTACATATTACAACGTCCGACAAAAATTGAAACAAAATTTTTACACCGGAAAAATCCTTATGGGCGTGAAACTAGAGACCAAACATAGTAATACTGCGTACTCAGTTTTTCATTTCTACATCCTTTGTCCTTTTAAAAGGACTTCAAAATTTTGAAGGGATTAAAAATAAAAAAAGTATAAAAAAACTTGCTGGGCCCTGCGGCTTTGCACGCAAGCTCTTCTGTTTCCCCCGATACGAATTCTTAACCCATTCTTGAGCCCATCAGATTTTGATTAAAAAAAAACATATGTCTATTATCTTTGATGTCAAGTATTTCCAAACATTTTGAAGTCAAAAGCCCTTTAAATCATGAGTTTCCACATTTACCCTAAACAAATCCTTAACCCTTAGTTTATCACGGTAGATTTCGATTTTCAAAAAAATTAAAAGCTCGTTTTTATTATTTCCTGATTGAACTGCTTTTGATAAGTTTGAAGTCAGAACGCCAAATAAATGTTGTTTCTCCATACAAATTGTTAACCTATTGTTGACCCCGTTAGATTTTGATTTTCAAAAAAGTGAAAAACACGTGTCAAATTATTTCTCACAAACAATACTTTCCCCAAGTACTTTCACAAAGTTTGAAGTCAAAAGGGTTCAGCAAAATGTCTTTCTCCATACATACTTTTAACCCGTCGTTGATCCAGTCAGATTTCGATTTTGAAAATAATGTGAAACACGTGTCTAATTTTATTTATTTCAATTATTTTTACAATTCGGTTCGTGTTGTTTATTTCGGAGTCTTTCCGTAAATAAACCTTAACCCATTGTTGGGCCAGTTAAATTTTGATTTTCGAAAAATTATAAAATACGTGTCGAATAAGTTTTGATCTAGAATATTTCGCTTCATTGATTTTGTATCTTTTTATTATTTAAAATACTGATACTCAAATAAATTAGAATTTTTGTACTTCATTAGAATTGCAGCTTCCGCTGTTTTTTTTAATAACTTTCGAACCAATAAAGTTAGAGTAGTGAAATTTTGACACGTGATCAGGGAGGGGGATTTGGGTTTAACATACTTACTTTTCAAGAAAATTCTATATAAATTTTCAAGGATATAAAGGATTAAAATTTTCAAAGAACCTTTTTCATATCCTTTTTTTTACAAATAGATAAAAAATTAATTTTATTTAAATTCTTGAGCCTTTCCTCTTTCATTTGATATACATATCGCCAAATTCTAACGAGGTGAAGTATTTTTATATTTTTTTTATTTTTTATCCCCTTCACAATTTTGAAGTCCTTTTAAAAGCACAAAGGATGTAGAAATGAAGAACTGAGTACGCAGTATTACTATATTTGGTCTCTAGTTTCACGCACATATAGATTTTTCCCGGTGTGGAAAATGCTGTCGCACGCAAAAAAAAATCCGATGAAAAAATAAAAGTCATCAAAGCAAAAGTTGATAGAAATACTAAAGAAAATTCAGGTATTTAAAAATGAAAAACCGTCAAAATGACCGCAATGGTATTTCTAGTGTTTAGACTTTACTTCATTTTATTTCAGTTGTTTTAAGGCAACAATTAACATTTATAGAGGTGAAAAGAGTTGAAAATTCAAAACAAAGCTAAACCAGCTCAAGTTCAAAATTAAAAAAAAAAAATTATAAATAAACAATACAACTTTTACTTTGTGCATACTAAGAACATTTTCTTGCCTTAGTTTATTGGCTTTAAGTTTTTACTTCAGTTTGGACCTTAAAACAACTAAGTTGAAGTTGTTTTAAGGCAACAATTAACATTTATAGTGGTTCACCATATTCAATGAATATCGATTTCACTTAAGTTTAACGCTACTTTTACTTTAAGTGTTGCTTTTGTACGCTTTTCGTACACCCCTTTCACCCCACTGAACTCGAACTGTATTTGAGTGGAACCTGTTGAATTGTTTTATTGCTCGCATCCACTTGGAGTGCGACGCAACATGGAGTATGTCATTGGGTCCTGTGCATGTGTGTGTGTATGTGTAAGCCAACGGTGAGTGTTTGTTTGTGTGTGTGTGTGCAAAGCAATTCAGCACACTTAATTGAACACAAAGCCTTACATGTTGCATACACGCCTCGCGAGCAGGTCCTGTCCTTTGTTTAGGGGTGTGACGCGACGTCGAAACCAATGTCCGCAATCACTTTACGTGATTTTCTCTTTCTTTCAATACTTAGCTTTTTTTCTGCTATGTCTATTGTACATTTGCGTTTGCACAAGCAATGATGCAGCAACTTATGGCGCTGCATAGAATTCAATTAAGCGGAAAGAGGCCATTTCTGTGCAGAGAGATGAAAGAAAATGCTTAGCAAAACAAACAAACACTGCTGCCAGTGGCGCACGTAGGTTTGAAGCCCCAAACCCACTTGTGTGCGCCTGTTAGCCTGTTGCTGCCAGATGTCATAATGAATCAGGTATTTGCACGTCCCTTAGTGTTCATAGTGTCCAACAGATACTCGCTTTTCTGTTTGAAAAGCAGAAACCTATGACGATTAATCGGTTTAAACGAATTTTTCTTGACAATTTTAAATATCGCCGAAAAAAAATTATCTCGAATATTTATTGAGTACAAAAACACATTTAAACCACGATTGAAGCATTTCGATGTCAAGAAAGAATTATTGAAATTTAATCTTTTTAATTAATAGTTATTTATAAAATGTTTCATATTTTTGCACTAGGCCCACGAAAAGTCCCGGAATTTTTAAGACATTTTCAACTGAATTTTTAATTATAAATAAAAAATTGTAAACATAGATTACCAGGTATGCTCTCTGGAACATAGTCCATCCTGTATTAAAATTTTTATATCTTAAACTAATAAAGTTAGAAGGACGAAATTCAAGCATGTAGTAGTGTGCATATTAGTCCTTAAGATATATTTTTTTCAAAAAAAACTATTGGAAATTTGCAAGGATATTCAAGGATAACGTTTTAAAAAGACATTTTCAACACGTCTTCGTCCTTTTGCGCCAAAACATTACATTTTCTAAGATTCTAAGGATACAATGCGCTCAATTTTTTAAATAATTTTTTGAAATAAGCATGTCCTTGAAATTACAAAGTCCTTTAACCCTTTCAATACTGCGGCGATATATAAGTCCCAGATAACGTATTCGCTTTTAAGGTGCCGGTATGGGACTGAACAGTAGTCTGTAGTCAGTACTTCACAACACGTGTTTTGGTTAGCATAACCTAACTAATTCATACTTGGTATACGTTCAGAAGTGTAAGCGTGCTCTTTGTGCATACAAAAAAAAAAAAATCTGAAATTATGTAAACATGTTCTTTTACTTATTTACAGCACATTTAGTTCAATTATACAGAAATGTCTTCACTGGCCAAAAGTCGTATTGAAAGGGTTAAGAAAAATACTGACGTCAGAGAGAAAAACTAAAAACGCAGTTTTACTACATGTGGACCCTAGTTTCGCGAGTATATAGATTTTTTCGTGTGTTTTGAAATATTTCGATTTTTGTCGCACGGTGTAATAATTGCTGCAATACGAAACATAGTTGACGAAAACATAATCTGGCATCACTATCTGACACCAACGTTTGGATTTGGTTTTTGCTCGCTTTCAATATTAATGCGACCAGATGGTGGCGCGGCTGGCAGCCGGCAGACAGTAAATTGCGGTACAAGTCGATTGAAAAGTTATGCAAATCCGCCGAGTAAACGGTCTGTTTGCGGCAGCTAATGTGGCACATTAAAAATGTAAAGGCTCATTATGCTGGCGCACGTCTGCGCTCAACGGCTCAACGGAAAGCATTTTGAAATTCAAAAGCTATCAAGATTAAGGCAGTTTTTATATAACCTTGAATTTATATGTAGAAATGAGGCAGTAAAATGTAAGTAATCAGTGCCGCACAGAGAAGGTTCCGTACACAACCTGACTGATAATTTCTAATATGACAATTTTCTAATATATTCATAATATAATATAATTTTTTAATAATACAACGCTTCGAAATCGTTATTGTTTTCGCATCAGAATTATGTACGAGATCGAGTTGTAGCGATAATCTTTTTCCAATAGTAGTCATTGGCCCAAAAGGCGTCGCACCACGCTTACGACTTCAATACTCGCTCCAACATGACTTTGGATTAATATATCAGACTATTAGTTTGATAAGAGGGCAGTCACTAAAATCTTAACTCTACTGAATGCCGATTAAAACGAGACTGGCACCTATGACTCTCAGATTGGTGGTTCAATGTAAAATGAAATGAAATAAAATTTCCTTTTGTTGGTAGATAATGCAAGGATATTCGATATGCCGTACACATCAAAACATGTGTATCTATGTATGTATGAAATTTCATTATATGTAGGCATTATGTATTATGTAGAGATTTCGAAAAATCCCTTTAATATTGGCTACACTCGCGAGAGCTCCACTTCCGCTGCCTACGATTTTTGCGCACCATTGCCTTTCCGCATTTTTTGCACTTTGGTCGCAAATGATCATTAGATGAAATCTGAATCAGCGCCATCACCAGTCGTTGTAATCCGCGCTTTACACAACCGTCGTTCGGTCGCGTTGTATTTGCATTTGTGTGCGCGAGTGGGTGTTGTTGTGTCTTTTTTGTGAGCGTTTCAAATGTACTGCACTGAGCATAGTGGCTGAGTGGGTGGAACGCCGCTGGCGACTGACAAAGCGGAAAAAGTGTGTCTTAATTTAGCATATTCGATGAGCCGAGTTGGCAGCAATGCCTACCCTGCCTGGCTGGCTGTCTTGCCGTTTGCCTTTTTTTGCTTATTATTATTTTATGTGCTGCTTTATGGTGGAAAGTAAAAATCAATTGTGCCATTAAAGGGGCGCAGTTTAAAAAAACCAACAAAAAATTAAATAACTCGATGACTTTGTGCGTACACTGTTGAAAGCAACACAGCAACACAACTGAATCTGTGAAAAGGCGAGAATTGCTCGAAAAGTGCGCCCATGAGACGGAACGTTTAACTAAAATACTCTTCACTGAATTGAATAGCGCTGGAAAAAGCTTCAACTCGATTAGTTTACTGCTGTGTGGAGGTTAAAATTGTGCGTTGTAATGTAAGAATTTGCTTTTGAAATGGGAGGAAATGTGATGCTTTTGTGCAACTATAAGTGAGCTATAACTATAAATAAGCTTTTAAGTAACTATGAACAAGTTTTTCAACTTTGAATGATTTCGCTATTCTAGTAATTTATACATTTTAACAACAATTCATAGAGAAGAAGTATATTTAGAAAATAAATAACTTTAAATTCGACTGCTGTCCGAATATTAAATGCCTTTAGGCTGAGAAAGTGTTTGTGCAAATATGCGTAAAATATTCAGTTGCTATAAATACACATACCTGAATATTGTATGTACAATACCAGGGGCGGACTCAGAAAAAAATTTTGGGCGGGGGTTTCAAAAAGTAATTCTTTAATATACATAAAATGCCAAACATGCCTTTTAATTTGTGTGTAATTTTAAAGTCGATCCAAACCAAACCCCCGCGCCCCCTGAACCCACCCCTGTACAATACCTAGGTGTGTACATTATACGGAGCATCTGAAGGCATGCGAATAGTATCAACAAAATGTTAATAAAAGCAAAATTGCACAACACCGCAGCTACCTGAACATGCTGCAAGGATATGCAATCCAGCTTATCTAAACCAACTGTAACATGCAGCAACAACATTCAGGCTGCCAGCAATTTTGTACATGCCAGCAGAATTTTCTGGATGCATCATGCAACTTGTTGTGTATATACATACACAACAACAACGAATTTTTTCCAATCATAGCGGAAGAATGGAAAACGGCTGGTGCCAATTTGTGAGATCGTCACACTTCCATTAACGAGAAAAGCGGGAAAAGCTAAAGAAAAGCTCACAACTCAGTGTTCATAATCGATTTCGTATACATAGAAGATAGATATTGAAGATATAGGTAGGTAGATATTAAACTATCAATTTTACATATCGCAAATCACCATTTTTCAGCAACTTGGAAATGCTGTGCTTTTGGTTCAAGTGCCCAAGTGACCCCATACTTCGCTACACATCTGCACCATATATGCACTAACATTGCTGTATTTAATTTGACATTTTATATCGACAACATGCCGCCCAAGGCTACCTGTCAAAGTGGGTCTGTGCCTTTCCTGCTTTGGGTATTTTAGCCGTTTTCTGTAGGCGGCCGTTTCGGATTGAGACCCGCATGGGTCGGATTTCAGACTTGCACTTGTTGTGGTATTTTACTACAGTGTTGTTGTTGTTTTTAAATGCGGGCATGTTTTGCAGCTAAATATATCGATGTGTGTGCTTAGTAAATATTGCAAGTAAGTGAAAATTAAATTGCAAAAATAAAACCAATTAAATCACAAAAATTTTTCAAATTGATGATAGATCTCCCGCAACAGGCGCCTTTTTAAAACCACTACCGTGCTGAAAGGGGCTTAAGCATGTCATCTAGTTTAGAATTTCAAAAAACATTTTTGCTTTTTTTGAAAGAATATTATTTCGAAAAAATCGCTAAAAATTATTACATTAAAATTCTGAAAATTTACAGAGATTTATACCCTATTCAGACAACCAGCTAAATTGCCCTATTAAGACTTTTCTCCATTTATTCTCAATTTAGCTCTAAATTGAACTCAATTTGTCATACAAAAATCTCAATTTCTGTTTTTAAGAAAAAAAACTTTCTTCCATCAAAACAAAAACATGTTCGATATCATAATTGAAAACACCTAACCTGATGTGTGTAGTCAGCAAAAGAGATAAAATCAATTAAGAACTAAATCCCTCAATTTATTTGACTGTCTGAACAGGACATTCAAGAATTAAAGCAGACAGCGCATGACGTGCAAAAATAACACTCGAAACTAAAGGGTGACCAGATAGCAGTGATAGTTTTTCCAATAGACTTAAAGGAAATGTTTTTAAATTTTTTTGTTGTTAATTTTTCTTAACTTCAAATATGCACAAATATATCATACGAATATAATTAATCAAATACATTACTTTGTCGATATTAAAAAGGCATACAATTGGCCAATAACATTCTTCTCTGGACTATCTAACTTTGGCCATTTAGACCTTTAGATGTCGTAGCTGCTTCAGATAAACCATTAGTCATGAAATTCTGCTATCATATATTTGCCAATTATCTGAAGAAAATCACAAAGAGATGGATTCATTTTTTGAATTCGCTACTTTGAATTGTGTTGAGCATTGGTACAAGGGCAGAGTACAAGTACCCTTACCGCAGATTTGTTGAACCATAAATGAAACATTGTCCTTTTCTATGTATCTTTGGCCATGATGACCTTTAAACCTCGCAGTTGCTTCAGTTTATAAGTCGTTAACTACTGCCATCGCTAATTACAGTCATCGTTAATTACTGCCATCGCTAATTGCTGTCATCGTTAATTACTGAACGAGGAGGTTGTATAGAGATATTTCCCTCGCTCAAAACAATTTTCGACCTCAGCCTGTCTGCTGTTTTGTTTCCTTCAATATTGTTTTGTGAGCGAGACTTTTTAAAGCTCAATGTACACGTGAAACCCAAAATCTCCTTGATCACGTGTCAAAATTTCATTATTCTCGCTTCAATGATTTTGTATCTTTTTCAATTTAAAATACTGATACTCAAATAAATTAGAATTTTTGTACTTCATTAGAATTGCAGCTTCCGCCTTTTTTTTAATAACTTTCGAACTAATAAAGTTAGTATAATGAAATTTTGACACGTGATCAGAGAGATTTGGGGATTTAACATACTTACTTTTTAAGAAAATTCTACGTAAATTTTCAAGGATATAAAGGATTCAAATTTTCAAATGACCTTTTTCATATCCTTTTTTTACAAATATATAAAAAGTTTACTTTATTTAAATTCTTGAGCCTTTCCTCTTTTATTTGATATACATATCGCCATATTTTAACGAAGTTAGGTATTTTTCATATTTTTTATTTTTTATCACCTACAAAATTGTCCTTTTAAAAGGACAAAGAAAGTAAAATTGAAAAACTGAGTACGCAGTATTACTATATTTGGTCTCTAGTTTCACGCACATATGGATTTTTCCTGGTGTGAAAAATGCTGTCGTACGGTGTAATGAAGTGATTGTGTAGAAAAAGCTTTTATTTTGATATTTTTTAACTTTTTGTATTCAAAAATTTTTTAATGCGCCAAAAAAGGTTAAAATTTGCTGAGAAAATTCGTAAATTTTATATTAAATCACTGTAATGGGGTCTCACATTGTTCAGTGTTCATTGAGTTTGATACGAGACAGTTGTCTTTTTGAGTTGTCTACTTGACATTTAAACGTTCGATGTAATTTACTTAACCCTTAAGCCTTAACTTTTTCGCTACAGATTTTTACTGGGAAATGTTACAAATTTTAATTCATCAATTTAGTTTTCTGTGTTATAGCAAAAACATCCTATACAAAAAATGTGTTACCGGAACCTGTTTTTTAGACATATGACATCAACTATATCGTTGTGACTATAATAATTTCTAAAACATAAACATTTTTACGCATAACTAATATTGGAATATTTCTTCATTTAATTAATTAATTAATTGACTGGCACGACAGCCCGCTTACGCGAGACTAAGGCCTAGCTTCCCGCAACTACCCGTGTTGTGCGTGTGAATTTGTACGCGGGTGGAAGGGACCTACAGTTTTTATGCCGGTTCCGAACGGCAGGTTGGGAGCTTTTTCATAAGCAATTTTTACTCTCAGAGGTTTGCCATTTCCAGCTGAGAGGACAGCCACCGAAAGAGAAAACGAGTTTTCCCGTTATTTTTGTAGGTGTTATTACAGGCAGTATTTGAACCTGGGTCGCTGCTTTCGACTCGCGGTCCAACGCACTAACCAACTGAGCCACGGCGGCTGCCGTTCATTATATATATTTCTTCTTATATCATATTTCTTCATTTACTCCAGCTAAAATTATTGAAAAAATATATCTGAATTGAAGTAAAACGTCAGTTTCACAATTTCGTTTAGTTTGTTCTGTGTCTTCTTTGTTTACTATGTAAAAATATAACATTGAAAAACGTTCATCTTCTCTTCTTTGAACTTAAATATTCAGTTTATTAATATTGTATTTTTCCTAAAACTATATCTGAATTGAAGTAAACGGTGAAATTAAAAAGTTCTCTTATTTTTTCTGCTTCTTCTGTCTTTACTATGTAAAAATATAACATTCAAAACACGTTCATACTTCTCTTCTCTAAACTTAAATATTACATTTATTAATTTCATATTATTTCTTAAACTTCAAACTATTCTAAGAACCAACAAAAAATGTACTATTGGACCATAGAGTGTTCAGACATCCACAAAGTATTTAATGACTTCTGATGGCTTCAAGATGCACAAAAATGTGAATCCATAGTTGGTTTTTATACACAAGTGAAAACTTCTGTGAAATGGAAATCATAAAACTGGCCACATAAGTTGAAATTGAGAAGAAGAAGAGTTGATGAACAGTCGTTGCAAATTAGAAAATTAAAAAGTAGGCAAATGCTAGCAGAATCATTTGGTATGATACGTGCAAACTGAAAAGGAATTTTAAGAATAGTAATGAAGATGGTCAAAGAGAAATGGTAAAACGTGTTAAAAACGATGCTGGCTAATGAAAAAACTGAAATTCTGTCTGCAGTGGCAATTGCAAAGTGTGACGGATGGGGGCGAGAACACAGAACAACAACAGCAGAGCCGAGAGTACACAAGAAGCGGCCAAACATTTTCAAATAATTTTCATTTGCACTTGAACAGACTGAGGGAAAGCCAAGGATGAGGAGGCTTGGGATGAAAGTAGTGAAGCGTAATTGAACGAACCGTAACGCTGAGCAATGGAGTGAAATAAAACGCTTTGAGCGCATTCGAGTGCAGGCAAACATTGGTTACTGGTACAATAGATGGCGACAATGTAAGAAAAGGACGACGATAAGCAACAATGAAAATCGCTACCACAACATCAGCACCGATGATGACAACAAAAGCAAACGTAGCGGCGACTAACCGGCGCGTCATTGAATCGGCACCTGACGATAGCACACAAATTGCGAATTTTAAATGTGAGTGCAAATATGAAGAATATTGGTGTGATGATAATTGAAAATCTAATACCTTATCCGGGATTGAGTTGCCGTATTTCAAACGTGCACGCCATGTGAATGAGGCGTCATTGTTGCGATTAGATACAACAACATCCACACAGAGAGACGCAAACAGAAACATTCACCAACACACACAAGCGCACACACCCATAGACTTAGCCTAGAGGGTGGTTTTAGAAAAA
This sequence comes from Melieria crassipennis, assembly GCA_963668005.1. Lineage (NCBI taxonomy): Eukaryota > Metazoa > Arthropoda > Insecta > Diptera > Ulidiidae > Melieria > Melieria crassipennis. The sequence goes on along the minus strand of OY764962.1, from coordinate 108,286,672 downwards.
ATATTCTTACTTCTTTACATTTAAATGGATAGAAATTTGGATATAAAAAGTAATGGCAAATAAAATATTTTCTATGTGAATTATTCATGAATTGAATTAGCTGCAAGCTTTTTAATCTACTTATGTGTTTGCTGTATAAATTAGAAAAAAAAATACAAAAACAATTTTCACATAATGAAAAACATTAAAATTACGAGAGCATTTTACATCCAAACTGTCACCTATACTCAGCTACCACCTACACATACACACACATATCCATACCTGCTCGAGAACACTGAAATGGGAACTGTGTTTAGAGGAAGAAGGACATGCCATCCATTTATTTGAATCGACCACACTTCTTCTTCGACAACGAGAAATTTAAACAGCAATGCAGCAACTGGCAACTGCAGTGCGATGCATCAACTGGCGACGGTCAAGAGATGGTGGTGGAATAAATTGAATTTTAGTGTAGTCGCTGAAGTGCAATGGAATGAATATACACTGCTCAAAAGCAGAAATATTGTCGGTTAATTTTAATGGAAATGAAGTGAGAAATGAAAGAGCTTTGCATTCGCAGCGCAATGAGCAAAAAGCGAAACGAGTTTTGCGAGAAACGTAATTTCAATTTGCATTCTGGCCAATTGGCTATTTGAATGCGTTCAATCTTCGGTTGTGACAGCTCACAGCAGATAAATAATCACCAATGCAAATGCAATAAATGTAAAATGAAAACTTTACAGAAATGTAATATGGCAATTTATGGCAATTATAATTGCCACATGCAGCGCACTTCACTGAACACAAAATACACACACAAAAATACATAGAATTCAGAACAATTTTAAAGTAGTGGCACCCTTCGATTGATTTCCATTGCATATATTCTGGCCATATTGAAAGGATGTGCGCATATGATCGCCATTTTGGTTGGGTTAGCTGAGCCTCAGTGCGCTGACAGATTTTACAGATTTTTAATGGAATGGCTGTTGTTATCTTGCTTCAAAATCATAAAAAACACAATTTTTCCATTTATTTTGGCTACAAAAATAATTAATTTTTTAAGTAATAATAAAAAAAAAATTTTTGTTATTTTTTAATTAAAATGAATAAATTAATGTACTAATTAAAATCAATGAAAATCAATAAGCTAGTTTAGTAACTCAAACAAGTGATTTAAGTAAAAATAAAAAAATAATTTTAGAATACATTTAATTAATTTTTAAAATATTTTTTAATCAAATTAATAAATAAATGACTATTATTAATTAAATAGTTCATTATATATTCATTCACATTTAATTATTTAAACTTTCATAATTAAACTAATCATGAAAAGATATTTTGTAATTTTTCTTTAACTTAAATTTAAAATAGAACCCTTTTGTAATTACATATTTATTTAATTAAATCAAAAATAAAATAAAATTTATACTTAACAAAATATTGTTGCAATAAAAGGATTAGTAGAAAAAGTAATTTAAATAATTTAATTTAGAACGAATATTGAAAGCAAAAAATATATACAAAAATTTTTAATTTTTTTTTGCTACAAAAAAAATATATTTTTAAAATTAATAATAAAAAATTTAATTTTTGTTATTATTTAATTAAAATGAATAAATTAATGTATTAATTAAAATCAATTTAAATGAATAAGTTATTTTAGTAACTCAAAAAAGTGATTTAATTACGAAAACAAGAATTTTTTAAAAACATTTTCCTTTAATTTAGTTGACTTATCAATTGCAACTACTTGATCTTAACTAAAATTACCTAAATTTTTGTTTAAATTTTATTAAAAATTTAAATAAATATAATACATTAAAATAATTCAGTTTTTATAAAAAAAATCGAAATTAATTAAATTAATATATACAAGGTGCAACCCAAAGTAAACAGGACTTTTATAAAATAAAGAAAACGGATGATTATTTTTGTATAATTCTTTTTATTTATTCAAAATACTCTCCTTCTGCTTCGATACAACGTTTTGCACGGTCCAAAAGCATTTGGAATGAGTGTTTTAGGTCATCGGCCGGCATCGCCTTCAGAATGTTGGTACAAGCCTTTTGGATGTCCTCAACGTCCTTATAACGGTTTCCTTTCATCGGCAAATGCAACTGACCGAATAAGTAGAAGTCACAGGGAGCCATATCAGGCGAATACGGTGAATGATTGATGGTAAAAATGCGATTTTTGGTCAAATAATCGGTCGTAACTAGGGCTCTGTGAGCCGGTGCATTATCATGCAATAAACGCCAACTTCCTTCCTCGCGATATTCTGGCCGAATACGACGAATGCGATGCACCAAACGCTTCAAAACTTCAACATAAAACAAAGCGTTAATTGTTTTTCCCGGTGGAACAAACTCTCGATGAATTATTCCCTTTGAATCGTAGAAACAAATGAGATGAGTTTTGATTTTTGACTTCTCACGGCGGGTTTTTTTCGGATTTGGCTCATCTGGGTGCTTCCATTCGGCACTTTGACGCTTTGTTTCGGAATCATATTGAAAGCACCACGTTTCGTCACCGGTTACGATGTTGAACAAGAAATTTGGATCACGTCTGGCTTCCCGAACGATGTCTTTTGCGTGCTCAATTCTCTGCGCTTTTTGGTCGTCGGTTAAAGTGTGCGGAATGAAGCGAGAACACACTTTACGGAGACCCAAATGTTCGGTTAAAATGCGATCAATTGATGTTTTGGAGATGTTCAATTCCATTTCCATCAATTCCAATGATGATTTTGGCTGCATTTTGATAAAATCACGCACAGTTTTGATGGCATCGTCAGTAATCACAAATTTCGACTGGCCGACGTGTTCGTCGTCATTCAAGTCTTCACGACCATTCTTGAATCGATTCAACCACTCATTAACACGGCCACGGGATAAACAATCATCACCATAAACTTGCTTTAACAATTTAAACGTTTCGGTAAAAGTTTTACCAAGTTTAAAACAGAACTTAATATTAGCTCTTTGTTCGATCGACATTCTCGTACCAAAGTTAAAAACATACTGTCACATTGAGCGGGATATTTCGGCGTCTACTAGACCAAATGTCATGAAATTTAGACAGTATGTGAATGAAAGATGTACCTTTCCAACGCATGCCTCACACATAGATGGCGCCACCAGAAACGTCCCTATTGCAAAAGTCCTGTTTACTTTGGGACGCACCTTGTATAATCATTTTAATTAAAATTAATTAAATTATTAATTATATAAATTAATTCAATAAATTAATTAAATGATAATTAAGGGGAGGTTCTCATTCAAAATTTTCAAAAATTCGATTTTTTTTCTTTACATTTTTTGAAAGGTATTAGTGTCTACTATATTGCGGTAAACCGATTTTCCGATCCGCGCATCAGAAAAGTTTCTACAGGCCATCGCGCCATGGGGCGCTCTCGGCTCGGAACGCGCGCCTAAGGTATTTAAAAGCGTTTATCTCAAAACATGATTTTTCTAAACTGCGTACAATCTTATTTGAAAACGGTTCAACTGAAAGACTTCATGTTTTGTTTTCTCGAAAGAAGACCCTTTTCATTGGAGTAATGACCTATAAAATCTACAAATTCTTTGTATTAACTATTTTTTGTGAAGCTTCAAAGTATAAAAAAAGGGCTAAAAAATCGATTTCAAAGTTTGAGATCGCACCATTATGTCAAATTTGAAGTTTTTTACCCGTTCTTAAGTCATTCCTCCAATAAAGGTATCCTACTTTCGAGCCTTATAATTGGTTTTGTGTTTCAGATCGATCCTGAGGCAGCAGGCTGTACGCAGTTTTGTTATTCCACGCGAACCGCATCTTAGACGGAACGTCACCACGGGCGCCATTTTGTTTTTTTCGTCTTGAAAAACTTTGTAAATAATGACGAAAATATAAGCTTTTTGAATCCTTAAACTGTTTTTTCCTATGTTTTTTTATTGGCCCACAAAAAAATTCCAAATTTTGCTTACTTTTTAGTCATTTGAATGAGAACCTCCCCTTAAATTTAATTTAACCCTTTACACGGCAACAGCGAATTTTTTAATCAAATGTTGTTTTTTATATATTAACCTAAATTTAAAAAAACACGTATTTTTGTATTATACTTTAATTTTGTAAGGTTTTTTTGTAAAAAACATTTGGTTGCACATCTGGAACAAAGCATTACAACTTGTTTTTTAATTTTAATATGTTTAATTTTAAATACAATTTTTTAAAGCAATTAATGCGTTTGTTGTAGCATAGTCCTGCTCCGCATTTTTCGCAAAGTGTTTGTGTGTTTTTCATTAAAATTTTTAATCACTTTTGTTTCACTAAAATAAATGCGTGCAACTTTTCGCAAAAACGGTTTTTCATTAAAATTTTTAATCACTTTTGTTTCACTAAAATAAATGCGTGCAACTTTTCGCAAAAACGGCTACTTTTTCCCCACTATTAATGCCAGTATTTCAAAAAAAGGAACATTGCGTATTTGTAAAATAGTAAAAACAGAGTCATTTAGATAATTACTTCTGAAATTACGGGCAATTTTACGGTTAGTTGCAGATATGCAACTGTACCGTGTAAAGGGTTAAAATTAAAAACGGTATGGAATAAATTTAGAAATGGATTTTAATTATTAAAAATTTAATAACCTAAAAAGGATAAATTTATGATAATTTAATTAATAATAATTTTATTTAGTATTATAATAATTTAAAATAATTATTTTTTTTAATTAATTGAATTATCAATTGAAAATAATAACTAAAATTACCTAAATTAAATTAACTAAAATTACCTAAAATATTTTATATATAAAATATTTTTTTTTTTAGGAAATTCGAAATTAGTATAAGTTTTCATAATTGAAGTTAACTAAATTAACTACAAAAAATATTTCTATTAAAATTAAATGTAATGTTTAAAAATGAAAAGGAAAACTTTTAGAAATATTTTGTTATTAGTTTGATTATTTAGGAAAAATATTATATATTTAAGATAATTAAATATTAAACGGCATTAACAAGTGTGGAATAGAAGAATCTTAAAGAAAAATTTCAAATAAAGTTAAAAAAAGTATTTCAAAATATGTATTAGGAAATTAAAATACCGTTTCATATTTTCTCATATATTTTTCTGATGTGTTTTTTTATGAGTGTTGTAATTTCTAAGCATAACAGCAGCCAAATTGAAATGAATTTAGTACATATTTAAATATTTGTTTAATATTTGCGAAGGCAGCCAACGAATTCAGCTACTCTATTTGTCATACATTCCCATACATCCCGTTGCTTGTGTCTTTTAGATAGAGTAAACCATAGGTTTGATGGTCGTTTTTAGGTAGATATGGGTTTGGTTGTGGACCTTGGAACTGATAGGCTGCGAGCTACCAACTTTAAACCTTTTAATTACACCATTTTTGTATTTAGATGCCAGCAAGAAATACGCTGTATTCTAGTTCTTAGTATGAACGTTGTCGGAGAATAATGCTGAAACAATTTTGACTGAGGAGTGTATGTATTTTGTACACAAATTTTGAGCCCAATATCAGTCGAAACCATATTGGTCAGACATAGATTTTTGGGAGGGGTTTGAACCCCCAAAACCTTATGTTGGTGTCTTGTTTGGGATTCCAGGAAGCAATAACGACGCTGATAGAGTATCTACTTCAACAATAAAAGTGAATTTTGTCGATGAAACCTTTTCTGACCGATTGTGTCTCAACATTACATGTAAATAAAAATATTCGAATGCAGAGATTCCCTTTCTCTGAGCGTTTCTGACTTTGATACGCATTATTTACTCAGAACTTATTGCGCTATCCGAGTGTGATATCCTGCAGCGTAAATTTGAGCTTCATAAAAAACCCGGCGTCCTTCTTTTGGCTTTCCATGCCATGCAAGTGTTAGTGCCAGCAAAAGTTGGTCGTTTACTGCATTACCACACACACACATCTTTGCAGTAAATATTTCGCTGCCAGTCGAAGCATTCAGACGGAAGCGTTGAATAAAGCGCCATCGCTGCAGTATCGTTGGCCGGAATTTCCATCACTCCATTACTTATATAAGTACATAAATGCAACAACCAAAACGTTTCGAACATATAAACCTCAAACCTCATATTTATGGTTTTATTCACACCGGAAGATCCATTAAATGGGCGGCACTTTGAGGGGTCATCAATAATCTATAATCTGCTTTTAGATGCGGAAAAGATTCAGTACTAACATTTAGGAGTTTAATTTCCTTAAAAAATTTATGATTGAATAATGTTCAACCCTTTTGTTGCCAGCGGGTTCGGGGCAGACCATATCGAACTATGAATGTAAATGTTAATCCAACGATATCATATCCGATGATATTCTCAACGGATTTTTTCTAAAGACAAAAATCAACACACATTTACATATAAAAACAAGCCAACTGTAAACTTTTTGTATCTCTTTTGTCAATACCCTAAGAATCTTGTCAGCCCATGTAAAATATTCCAGGATTTTCGATACTCACTGCGATGCGCCTTGTCCGTGGGATCCTTGCGCAGCACAATTCGTCGTTTCGATGAGCAAATCGGTCCCGAGTCCACATCGTGTATGACAATTTTGATGGCCTCGCCGTCCATTGAAGTCTGACGACGTGGCGCCTCCAGATCCTCCAAGTTTGGTCCGGTGAAAGCGGCCAGCGGCGGCGGTATGGCGGCGGGTATCGATGTCGGTATGGCGCCACGCTGTTGCAGCGCCGCCAAGTCGGGTCTGCAATTTTCAAAAGACAGTTGAATGAACGCCACACTGCACCCTCTTTGCGCCGCTTCGTACTTACAGCTGCGAGCCGCGTCGTCGCATGCGCCGGTCGTCGTCGACCGTTAGCACGGGGCTCCCCTTGTCCGGACTGGGCGATTCGTCGTTCTGCAAATCGTCGGAGGGGTGCGGCACGCGAAACGAGGGCCGTCGCGAGCCGGGCAAAGGTATCTGTGGTGCCATACCGTCGCCGGGCGAGCGCTGCAGTTGCGCCGTGGGCGCTGCACTCTGCAGCAAACCCGGCGCAAACACATCGTACGCGGATTTTCTGCAAAGTTGCACATTATTTTCTCTAAATTCTGCTTAAATTAGTTCGCACTCAAATCACCTTCGTGGCATGGCTGGTATGCCGAGTCCCGCGTCGCCACCGACACCGAGGGTGCCGGCGCCGGTTGCACCCGCCGTGGCCGCCGCTGCCTTCATGTCGTCGTCGTAGCTGTGCTGACGCGCCACACGCGAACCGCGTCGCGAAGCCATGCGCGACAGCGGCGCTCCGAAGGCGGGTTGCTCAAACTCGCCCTGCCGCGGCGGACTGGAGGAGCGACTGGGCGCCATGCTGCGTCCACCCTTGCGAAAGTCCAAATCACCGCCCGGTGTTTTATTGCCCTTCAATTGCTTTTGAATTCAAAAGTGGGGGGTACCCAGTCAATTAGATGCACACCGTGTCCACCGACACACACACACGCACGCACACATACAGCGAACAGTCGCGCACACATTCACCCAACCACCGCCAATTCGTGTTCTGTGTCTGTGTTCCAGTATGTATGCTTACCTTCTCCAGCTCCTTGAGCGAGGCGGGTGAGACGTCCGAGTGTCGGCGCAGTTCGGGACTGCGGGGCAGTGCCAGCGCGGCACCGTTGGCGGGCGCGAGCGTCTGCGTGCTGGAGCCCAGCTTGGCGTCGGAGTGTCGTCGCTGCAGCGCCTCCAGCACCGGCACGTCCAGCATCGAGTCCGTCGAGTCCTGTGGTATACAAACGCGCGAAGCCATCTTCCGTCGACACACGCTGCAGCGCCACATATTCTAAACGTGCAATAAGGAGCGTGAAAATAAATTTTAAAATTAAATAGTTATCCAAAGTAGGAGCACTGGAAATTGGGTTTGAAATTTATAAAATTTAGCTAAACTGTGAAAACTAAATTCAAAGTGTCGCGTCGTTCGTTGTTGGTTTAAGGTAATTTTTCGCCAAGTGCCAAGGCCCTCTTTGGAGCTCACTAATTAGCATTTTTGGGCTGTATGTATGTATGTGTATGTGTGTATAGCACAAAACTTGGGAACTAATGGCAAAGCGCCAACTTAAAACGTTCAAATTTACACTCGGAAAAAGATGTCAACATTTAAATTTTTCATTGAAATTACTGCTTGAAATTAAAAAAAAAAACACTCAAAAATATTCGACTACTGAAAAATTCATAATTTTGGTATATCCAACGAGGAAATATTTTTAATATTTAATATAAAAATTATGAATTTTTCAAAAAGAACTGTAGAGTGAATTTACTTTTAAAAATAGTTTATTTGTTAAACAAATTCTCATTTGCCCAATACTCATTAAAAATATTCGCAACAAGAGCGTTAAATTAACATTTATTTACAATCTAAAAAAAAATTATTTAAAATTACTAAATTCATTGAATCTGATCGGATGCCACCCATAGCCTGAACAAAAATACTCAGGAATTTTCTCTTAAGGGGGTCTTCTGGTTACGAGCTGAAAATTTAAGTCTATTTTTCGGAGTAAATTGCGAAGGAACTACTTGAGATAATCCAGTAATTTTTTTTTTATTTTGAAAATTTTCAAAACTAGGAGGTTTTTTGTAAAAAGTTTGATTTTCGACCATGTTTTTTGGTCTATTGGTGAGTGTAAAAATGGAACAAAATAAAAATTTCAAAATCGTACTCGGGAAAACATAGCCATATGTCTCCTGAATAACTGAAAAAAAAATTGATCGAATTCGTTTAATATTTCTTGAAGAAGTCTTACCAACAAGTTTGAAAAAAGCAACAACCTCAAGGTCGTTCTAAAGTCGCGAGTGGGATGACTTTTAATTTCCAAAATTTTATCTTACAAGATAAAGCTTGTATCAATAAATTTAAAAAAAAATTACTGGATTATCTCAAGTAGTTCCTTCGCAATTTACTCCGAAAAATCGACTTAAATTTTCAGCTCGTAACCAGAAGACCCCCTTAATATGTTTTCTCTTTAAATGAAATAAAATGTTCCTTTCTCGGTTTAAACTGTGACTCGAAATTCAACAAATCAACACTTCATGAGTAAATTGACACTTAAAAGTTCACAAATACCCATATCAACATACAAATAGTTATAAGTTGTAGTATAAATAATTGAATTATTTTTCCAATAGATGGCTTTAGTATTCTGTATCTTGCATTGTAAAGGTGCATTCGAGTTATGTTAGAGAGATATTGTTAGAAAGATGCTAAAACTACTTTGAAATTGCATCATTCTAACTACACCAAACTAGCAGGGCCCCGCGGCTTTGTACACAAGTTTAAGGGAGTGTTCCTGGGTAGAAGTTTGAAAAAATCGATTTTTTTTTTTGGCGTTTTATTGTACCTTATACTATATACTACTCACCCCCCAAAGTCGTTTTTCAATCCGCAAACTCAGAACCCACTTTTTTGCATGTTAATTGAAGTAATCTCAGCTCTTTTTGCTCCGCTGATACATTGCGCATGATACTTTAAACGCGTTTTTCTCGAAACCACATTTTTTGTACTGGCCGATAATTTTTCTCATCAACTATGAGAGGTATCGACTTGAAATTTTGGGAAAATGTTCTAGATAGTTTTCATTGGATGCTAAACCAAAGTTTTCATCAAAAAATTATTGTTAAATATATTTTCAAGCACTCTAAAGGTAAAAAAACGTGGCAAAACTGGACAATTTTTTTTCATATGGCCGCCATTTTGTTTCTAATCAACATTTTGACTAAAACTGTGGTTTACCATCCGCGGAATTTATTGCAGATTAATAATTGCATACCCATTTCTGTTTCAGATTACTGGTTCCCGAAATTTATTATCGGCCAGCAGTGAAAACAAGGTCACATTGGCCACTGAAAATTTGTACTTAGAAAATAATATTGTTTGACACAAATATGAGTTTCTGTTCTCCAAATAATAAGGAACAACAAGCAAAAAACCAGAATATTGCATGTTGCCTTGTAGCTCCAAAATAATTTTTTGAAAAACAGCCTAAAATCGGCATTCTACCCGGGAACACTCCCTTAAAGTCAATGGGCCCAATAAATCAAGTTCTTCTTAATCCTTTGTTGATCCCGTCAGATTTTTATGAAAAAATACTTATCTAATTCTTCTCATTTAAAGTGCTTTCAACATATTTGAAATCAATTGGCGCATTAAACATGTTCCCCCCATACAAACACTTAACCCATTTTTGACCCGTCAAATTTTTATTTTCAAAAAAGTAGAAAAAAAGTAAAGTAACGTATCGAATTATTTCGCATGTTAAGTGCTTTCACTAAGCTCCAAATGAAAAGGCCCATAAAATCTTGTTTCTCCTTACAAATTTTTAAACCATTGTTGACCCGTTAGAGTTTGATTTTCGAAAAAATGTTTCTCACTGAGAGTACTTTCACCAAGTTTGAAGTCAAAAAGCGTAAAAATCATATTTCTTCATACAAACTTTTTGCCCTTGGTTTACCCAGTTAATTTTTTGATTTTCGAAAAAATGAAAAATACTTGTCGAATTATTTTTGATTTGAAGTATTTTCACTAAGTTTCAAATGAATAAGCCCATTATAAGTATCAAGTTTTTTCATACAACACCTTAACCAATGTTTTGCCTCTTTAGACCCCGAATTTAAAAAATCCCGTCTGTCACTCAGGACAAACAATTATATGTATATAGATAAAGTCGAAAATTTCATGTATAAAACATTATTTAATTATTTCTAAACCATTTCTAAAACATTATTTAATTAGCTCTTTGTTGAACTAGACTTCGTATTCAGTGTTGAGAATATGTTGAACATTTCTCAAGATAAAACTTATCCAACTATTGCATTCTTATTTTTATAATGTACTCTTCAGGGTTTTGCTTTCAACAGCAAATTAATCCAAAAAATACCTCAAATTATTTTGAAACGGCAGCTTTCATATGGGCACTGCTCTTTCGTAGAATGAAAATGTCGAGTAAAAAATCTCAAAGAAAACACAAAACCAAATTAAAGCAAACAAAAGAAATAGTAGCGCGCAGCAAAACATTTGCGGGGTACGGCCGTTGACAACAATGGCTTCTAATCCGCCTGCATGAGTGCATTTCCCATTTCCGCTCAAAGGCAGCGGCAGCAAAAGCTCATCCGCAAGGCCGCCTCATCAGGGCCCTTTTCCCCCCGACCACCGTCTTCGGACAACGGCAGCGTCAACAATGCTGATCAATGGCTCGTGCCGGCTATTCTGTGCTGCAGTACCGCAACTTGTGGATGCATGCAAACGCTGGTGGCGCTAGTCGTCGTCGTAGTTACTGCACACCAGTGCATGCAGCGCCACGGAAGTTTGTGCCATTTTAATTAAGTTACTCAACGCTGAAGAGCGGCGGCGCTGTGGCAATGTGCGGAAGTCTGAAGTCTGCAGCGCTGATGGACGAAGTAAGGGGTGCAATATACGATGGGATTTTTCAGTGAAAATGCTGCTGCAACAGGTTCGACACAACCGAGGTGCAGATGCAGGCATCGTCTCACTTGGCTTCGTGCGTATAGTAAAATAATTAGAAAAAAAGATATAATCTATGTGGAACAATAAAAGCAGAAAAACACCAGGTAAATAATGTATAAAGGTTAGGAACATTACAAATCTGACCCACATAGCGCGCCGTTGGTGCACTAATGGGAGCAGCACTATGTGGTCATGAAAGGTATGCGGGCAGATTTAATGCAAAAATGTATGGGAACAAAAGTTAATTTAACCATTTTTATAATTAATTTTCATGAGAAGCTATGCTAAGCTGCGGCCGTGATGATATGGGAATATTTCTATGTTTGTACGAAATTATCGCATAGCATTGTGCACGAGTTGGGATAGAATTTGTAGGGCTTTCCTTGCAATTGACGTCGTTGGGATCCATCATTAAAACAGTCAGAGTACATTTTATAACAACATTAATTTTATATTAGTATCACATTAAGGGTTTTATGCTCAAAACTATAATCTCGAGCACAGTGGCGCACACATGGGGGATTTCGGGGTTCAAACCCCACCAAACACAAAAATTGCTGGTACAAAATATGGTTTTGAATGGTATTCGGCTCAAAAGTTGTACGCAAACCCCTCCCCCCAAAACGAAATCTTGCGTGCGCCACTGGTCGGGTTTGTCTAATGACCTGGAGTTCGCAACGTCTAATCTGGCCAGAAAAAGCATGTATATATTTTATTTTTTTTAATTGGCATCACCAGACGATTCAATCTTATCCTGTTTGGATACGAATATTTTGTACAAATTCGTACAAATTTTTACTGGAAGTCGTTTGTGTACACCAAATCTCTTGCAGGGAGAGCAAAACTGAGAGCGTTAAGTGACAGTTCATTTCGTGAGAACTTGCAAGTTCTTACTTGAGAAATTTGTTCCAGTAACTTCCAGCCAGTAAGAAGAAGAACAAGAAAAACATAACACAAAAACAAAATTGAATGCTGTATGATCGACTGCCAAGATAAATAATTTTTGAAAACATTTGGTGGCAAATGGAAGCAGCAAGACTGGTTCCTGAGACTGGTTCGTTCGTGAGACGGCTGATCCACAACCCGTCCATTCCGTATTGCTCAGCTTTACCTGCTGCAGCTGAAAGCGAAGAATCACAGATTGAACCCAACGAACCATTTGCCTTTTTCATGATATGAGGGTTTTCATGATTAACCATTTCGGGACTGAATTTAATTATAAAATCCACAATACTCTTTGTAGAAATGTTCCCATGCTGTAAAAGTTGGAGCTAGAAAATTATGTTGGATGCTCACAAATTCTGAAATAATTTTTTATCCGGGGACACAGAAGTCGAAAAAATATTTTGCGTGGGTCAGAAGAACTGAATAATTATTTTGAGGGACATTAAAAAGTGGCTGACACATATCCCAGTAGTCCTAAAAGTTTCCCTACTGCTTCAAATCTCAAATTAAAATTTTAAGTCAGCTATTTCTTTCTTTAACCCTCCGTTTACACCCTTCTTTCTATGTATTGTGAATGGGCCAAGTCCCACTGGTGTAGACAAGAGTTAAGAACTTGCAACATTTTACAATTTTCTGTTTTTTGACTATTTTGGATAGTTTCATGTTTACTTTTTACTGGATAATTTTTACTGGAAAAATTCCCAAACAGACTTCATTTTGTATGATTTGTACTGTAATAAAATAAGATGAATGCATCAAGAACTGGTTTATTTAGTTAAATGTTACAGCTAACACATAAATGATTATAATGCAACTTTCAAAAAGGTTTCAGTTGAAAATACTTAGATTAACTCGTAATGAGACTATTCATAAAAACTTGAAAATATCTACAAGTATGTAATTATGATCAGTTTGCACAAATATTTAGCAAAATAGCAAACTCACCATCAAAGCAAAAGTTTGCATAAGAACAAAAAAACATTTCCGCCTACAGCGAAGATACTTTTCTGCCATTTAAAGAGCGACGCTGTGCTCAAATTTTGCACAAATTATTTATTTTTTGGCTTGCAACTTTTAGTACTAAAAGTAGTTGTATTTTAGTTTATTTTTCATTAAAAGTTATGCGAAAAGAAATTGTCTTTTTTATCTTGATCTTTTTTGTTTTGTTTAAATCCCTCTGTTAAAATCTGCTGAAACCAATTTTTTTTAATTCCTCGACGCCATAACCTACACATTTCTATTGAATGAAATTCTGTAGAGTTTGGTTTGGTTTGTTCTCCTCTTTTGGATTATAATTGAAGTTGTTTTTCCCTGGCACAGCCAATGTGCATTGGCCAATGTAAATTGGGCCAAAATAGTATTTAGAAATTTTGTTTCTCTTAAAAAAAAGTATACGTTGTCTTGTAAATATGGGCCCATTAGTGGCCTTTGTAAAGAATGAAATGCGTTTAGCTCTTTCGCTACAAATTTTTACTGCGGCATGTTACAATTTTTCGTTTATGGATTTATTCTTATATGTAGTTAGATCAATAACATTCCATCATAATTTTTTAATTTTTATTACCGGACCCCGTTTTTTTTGGAGTGTTCTCATGTGACAACAACCATATCGTTGTGGCTGTGAGAATTACTTGAACATTAAATTTGATACGAATAACTGAAAATTGAATATTTCTTCATTGAAGGAAATTGAAAAAAAAAATGAAAATTGAAGCAAAAAGTGAAATTAAAAAGTCTACTTTTTTCTGCTTCTTCTGTCTACTATGTTAAGATATAATTTTAAAGACATGTGTATATTTCGCTTCTTTAAACTTAAATATTCAGTTTATAAATTTTGTATTATTCTTAAAACTTCAAACTATTCGAAGGATCAACAAAAAAAAATTTCTTTTTGAAACTATAGAGGGTTCAGACATCTAAAAAAAAGGATGTTGCCATATGCCCACAAAATAGCAAACGGATTAACATTGCAAGACAACAAATGGTTTGCCAAATGAAATCGTTCTCGCCTTATTTGTAGACTTCAATTTTTGACATTGACTGATCGACTGTACAATTTTTTAAGGACCTGGTATACATACTCAATTCAGCATCTTGTTACAAAAGCTTATACAATTTTTGAGGTGCCATTTTCTTCATTTTTACTGATCTCTAACTTTTGGGGTTTTTTTGTTTGACTTTATATTTAACCCATTGAAGCTAGAAGTGACCCAAAATGATCAGAAACAGCTTTATATCTCTGCACGTTGCTGAGATATTCATTAGGTATTTTGTACCCATTACGCAGTAATGGTAGCTTTTTTCCATACTTTGTGAAGTTATCAGCTAAACACGTGAACAAAAGTTGAATTGTTTACAGGTGAGTTAGGAGGCAGATCTTTGTGAAGTTCTGAGGTCACTACGTTTCGACACATTTTCCACCTTCGGAAAATTGACGATTTTTGGAGTCTGGTAACTCTAGCTAGATGGCGAAATTTTAAGGTGACCCTAACTCTCCCTATCAATGGTTTTGATAGATCTCAAACATTGACTTTTTTGTGATTTTTTTAAAAATCAATTTTCATTGGTAAAATTTTACCCATTAGGCAGCAATGGGTTAAAGAGGTTTTTATGTTATTTCCTTGCTTAACTCTTTTAAACATGGAAAACCCGGTTTCAGCCTTTTTTGGCAACTGTTGCACGTATACTGAATTGTTTTAGGTTTCAATGGTCAAGCATTTGTTTCAATATTCGTATCTCTGAAACATTTCCCCCTTTTGTCAAATCTTTAAGAGTGCAAGTGTCACTGAACTAGATTACAGTAAATTTTACATAATTTATTTATACAGTTTGCTTTGTTCGATTGCTAGATTGATGTTACGCCTTAAAATAAATAGTAACTTAAAGTTTCCCCTAACTACTCATAAATTCTACTTCAACATTCACTGCAAACAAACGTTGTGTGGTCGTGCCACATCTTCATATTCTTCAGTCTATTCTTCGACGTTAATCGGACTTTAGCTAACGAGGCAACACAAGCCCATTAATTACCATACGACAGTGGTTGGCAAACAATGACGAGCAGCACTAATGTTAAGTTGAAGAACATAAATTTATGGGCAACTACGACGACATATTGGCAAGGCGAAATTATTAAATATGCCAAGTGCCGTCATGCTTCCGTCAAGCAAGTTCGGGTTCTGAGAAGTCGGGCAAGCGGTGTTATCGATTATTAATGGCACAACATGTCACAAGCATAAATAGGAAAATGTTTACATGCTCGAAACTAAGTATTTGTGTTAAATGTGTGCAAATGTGTTTTCTTTGTTGTTGTTGTTTTTGCTATTCTGCCGTTCTATCGTTGCAACAATAAATAGGACAAGTTACGCCTCGTTGTGTCACCGGCAACAATTACCGAGTGCGGCGGACAGCGCCTCACTCACACACTCACAATTCGGACCGCTGACGGGGTTGAGCTGCGTTGCGCTTCCGCTGCTCGCTTCCGCTGTCTGGCGTAACTTTGAAGCTCGATTTAGAAACACGCGCAACGCATTACTGCAGCGCGGGCAGGGGGCAGACAAAGTGTGTACAAGACAAAGTGTGTGTTCGGCGTTGACAAAGCGTCAGTAGGCCAGCTGTCTTTTATCTTTTTAATGTTCAGCTGTCAACAGCATCTCGTCCATTGTTCGGCTGCCTCCATTTGACGGCCGCGGGCGCGTACATAAACCGTAACGACGGCGCTGCCGCTAATGTCAACGTAATCCACTTTGTCCGCGCGACAAGTGGCTGCGCTTTTCCTCATTTCTAGCAGCATTTGCTCGACTGCAGATTTGCGTTGGCCACTTTTGTGCTGGCCATGGAGTTGTTGTCGCTTTGTAGGTCTACTGTCGTCGTCAATGGTGATGATGCATTTGACGCAACATTATGTTATGAAGGCTGCGCTATTGTTGTTGTTGGTTTTGTTGTTTTTGCTGTCACATTGGCAAGTACTAATTACAGCCATGGTAATGCGCTGCTAACGTGCGCGTTAATGGCTCCGCGTTTAGCATGTGCGGCGATGAATTTTCCATTTGTCAATAAATTATGTGCCGCATTATCTGTTTGCGGCCAGCTCGTTCGCGTTCGGCTTGACGCTGATTAATTACGCCTAATTGAAATTGGCTTATTGAGTTGGCCAAATCACATAATGACATTTGCAATGCTTACTTTGATGTGGGCTTTGTTCGTAGCTTTTGTGTTATGTGAAAAGTGCAATAATTTATTAAATCATATTCGGTCGTTACCAGAAATAAGTAAACCTATTTGCCTATTTGTCATCTTATAGCAGAAGCTACGATTAATTTATGGGTTTATTTTAAGCAGGCACCAACAAATTAATATTTTTAAAAGTGAATTCAAAGCAAATTACAAAAATTTAACTGTTACCCCAAAATAATTTCCAATCATTTGCAGCGACATCAGGAAAGTTTGTGTTCTAATTGAAGTCTACGAATTGGGCGCGTTTGATCAAAATACTGTTTCTTTAATAATGGTTAAATAAAATCAAAAAGTGATAATTTTGTATTTTTCCATAAATATTAAATAATTTTTCTGTAATTAAAAAATATTGACACAAAATTTATTTAACCCGTTTTAAGCTAAAATTGTTTAAAAGTAAACTAGCTCTAGAACTCTAACAAGGAGGTGTGGCGACTTCAAATGTAGTGCGCACACTTCTTAGGCAAGTTTTTCATGATTTAAATACCAAATAATAATATCGACACACAGGGTATAGTTCGGGGTCGAAAGGGAATTTAGTACTACGTGCCTTCTTAAGTAAGCAGGCCTTTCGAAATATGGCATTTTTGATACTGATTGCATTGGAAATGTACATTTTTCCCAATTTTCAGCCGAAATTCAGTCCAACGCACAGTGATTCGTTCCATAGACAAAATTCAAAAAATTTATGGTCTCAGAATTTAACGATTTTGATATCATTTGAAAGAAAAATCTCCAACTAAGAAAACCACAAAAAATCTGTGCAAAAAATCAATTAGTGTCTGTGCAAAAGCGGCTCAAAGTTGAAACTTTTTTCACAAAAAAATTTAAACTCATATTTTCTGTTTTTTAGTCCATTGAGTAAAAAAAATTTTAAAAATACATGGTTACCAAGAAGTTGCTTAAACCTTCAATATAGAATAAGAAATGATGTGACCATTTTCGTTTTTAATGTTTTCTCAAAATTTGCAAAGCTGAGGCTTTTACATCACTTTTAATTCAAAATATTTTTCTAAATTAAAAATCTGAAAATTGGCAAAACTTAGACGAAAATATCTAAAAAATATGTGAAAGTATGTTCCTGGATTTTTTTTTATTTTAAGAAGCATTCTTTCTTTGTCGGATAATGTAATTATATCCTCCGATATCTTCCGATCTCAGAAAATAATTCAATTTGAAAAGTGGTCTAAACATGTATTTTTCTACAAAATTTATTTTATTTATGCCTAAAAGTATGCAATTAGCACGAAAAATGATAAAATCTGCAAAAATTCAAAACATACATCTATTATTATCGTTTTTATTGCAAAACCAGAGGGTTCCGATACAATTTCTGCTACTCTTTGGAATAATCAATGTTGATGTTACCGATTGAATGTAAAATCTGAAAAATCTAGCGAACACATTTGGTGCTATATAGTAGCTTTCCAAAAATGACGACATTTGCAAAATTAAGCCTCAGGCAATACAAAACTGCAACAGTTCAAGAAAAACCAAATGACGATTTCAATTCAGCAGACCATGATTAACTAGTATACCAAATTTTATGAAGAACGGACTACTCCTTCTAATTTTTTCCCGCGGTTGTATGGAGTCGAATCACTGTGCAACGGTGAAAGTATGTTTGTGTCATCGGTAAAAAAATGAGTTAAGTTTTCTTTTAAACTTGGTCAACATTGACCGAAACATTTCAATTAATGAACCAAATTTATGGTGATGATTGTTTGTGGTGAGTTGAATTTAGAAATACTTGTCAGAACATAAATAATGACAGATTTCATCAGCACTGCGTGTGAATTCGTCAAAGATTAGCCAACATTTTCTTTGAAATTCTTGAAATTAACCCTATGCGTTCTTTTTAAAGCGTATCTATCGAGGTGTCAACGGCCAATGGATTTCTATACAAATTTCAGCTAAACGAACGCTGCCACTCCTAAGAACTACCCAAATGCTTCCAATAAAGCACAACAACAGTTGAAGCCATAGCGATAACTATGACAACAACGGCAACAATCACTGACACGTGCAGCAACAACAACAACGAGTGCACTATCCAAGTTAAAACGCATTATGCAATGCCAACACGCTACGCTCAGCACCGAATACGCAAAATCCGACGCTGTCCATGGACTGTGATGGTCAGAGATTGTTGTTGCTGTCTGCTGTTGTTGTTATTGCTGGTGTTGTTATTGTTTGAGTTGCTGTCAATGCATGCTGCACATGTACGAGCAACAATGAATATTAATGACAAAAGCAATGCAGCGACGACAACAAACCGAAAACATCATCAGCGATGGCCGCTGCCCACAAACACACACACACACACACACAAACAATCAAACTGACAGACACACCAATACAAAAGCATTGCGGCTTTATTTGTCCTCAGTTGTCGGTGTGGGTGTCAGTGCTGCCGCTGCTGGCGTTATTGTTGTGATTGTCATTTTTGCTGCCGCTGACATGACTGTCCGAATGTGTGACGCAGCACGTAGCGGAGAGTTGCGTGGCGCACCAACGAAAACAATTGTTCGACATTTCACAGTCTGAATTAAATAATGCGGCTCGCCGATGGCTACGGGGGGCGCAGAAGCAGCTGGATGTAAAGTGTTACATCGACAATGGGGATAGTTGAGGAAATTAACTGAAATCCAACAGCGCTGGCTGAACGTACCGCAGACAATTTGATATCCCGCCGACACTGCGGACTCTCCGCTGCACAGTGCCGCAGCGGGTCGACGGCTGCTGTTGCTTCCGCTCAAGTGGCATTAATGCCTACACAACATTACAACTGCTAATCTTCGTAGTTCGGACGCCCACCAACTCAGCTGCTTCTACTGTCACTACTCACTAGTCACTGCGCCATGCACTGTGCTTTTCGTCCTTGCTGCCTCCACTGCTTTGTGCTGTGTTTTCGTTTCTCATAATTAAATTTGTACGGCCCTTTGAGCCTCGACTCAATTTCAATTCATTTCACTTGATAACGTCCGCCCAACAACCGCCCGAAACACGACACTCGGCGCCCTCGCCGCCCTCGTCGTCGACTTACCACATCCTCGTTCTCCTCCAGTTTGCTGTAGCTGGCGCAGTCCTCGCACACGCGCTGCTGACACTCGAAGCACGTCTTGTGGTAGTCGTCCGGCTTGAATGATTTCAAACACACCCGGCACGCCCCCGCACGTCGGCCCGGCTCCGTTTTCGATGCGTTCGCGCTGCCGCCGGTTGTGTTGCTCGGCGCATTGTTGTTATTGTTGTTGTTCTGATTGGCTGCCGCATCCTGCTGCTGCTGGTAGCCGCCGTAGCTGCCGTCCTCGGTGGGCACCAGCGACGGGCGCGGCGACATCTTGTTCACTGCAACGAAAGACAAAAGGAATAGAGGGACATGAAAGGCGCTGCGACAATGTGCAAATGGCGCAATGCGATGAATTGCCATTGAAATTGCAATAAACCGAAGTGCAATTGTATTAAAGCGAGACGGAACGCGAGACGCTTCGTGGAGGGAATGGGCAAAGCAAGGCAAACTAAGAACTGAGCAGGCAAATCGAATGGTTGGTGGTGGCGGAAAAGTTAAGTTTGTTTAAATAAAGTTACATGAATTCTGCTACAGGATCAGAAAACAAAAGCGGTTATAAGATTATCGTCACGTCGCGTCGCCTTAGAGAGCGACAGAGATACAAATAGTGTTGAAAGCGTCAAGCAACGTTCGAAGAAAGTTAAAATTACTTCCGTTCACGTATTAAGCCGAGAAGAGTTTAAAAATGATATTCTTGGTAAAAAACCGATACAAGATCAATGAACTCGAATGCAACTTCTCACAAAAGAAGAAAACAATTCCTTTAATTTCGCTTCATTTTAAAGATATCAGAAGTGAAAATTTTAAAAATCGATAAACAAAATTCTATGAACTCGAATATAGTTTCTTAACAAAAAAAAAAAAATAACATTAGAGAAAATATTCGGCTAAAACCGAAACCGAAACTTTCTAGTTGAAATAAAAATCACCATATCAAGCACTTTTTTCAACAAACGAATTTTACATTAGTTTAATAAAGAACAAACAAACAAACATAGCATAAATAAATAAATACTTATTAATAAAAACAATTTATTCATTTTTTAAAAACGTAAACAAGAAGAAATCACCCTTTCGTACCTTACTCGATAATATTCAAAATTAAATAATTTAATATTATATGCTAAAAAAAGAAGTTTATTTACATTGCTGGCATCTAAATTACTCCTCCTTTTACTACCATATATATCTGCTACACAATAAAATGTAAAAAATATTCTAGAAAGTTTCGGTTTCGGCTATTCGGCCATTTTTGGCCGAAACTGAAACCGAAACCGAAACCACTTATTTGGGCTGAAACCGAAACCGAAACCGAATATTCGGTCGGACACTAAAAAATATATATACAGTATTTTTCGCTTATAACGAACCCGTTTAAAACGAACTTCCGCCTAAAACGAACTAATTTCAAAAGTACGTGCTTTATTTTTTCGCTTATTACGAATCCGTTTAAAGCGAACTTTCGGTTAAAACGAACCATTTGGCCAGTCCCTCGAAGCTCGCGAAAAATACTGTATATATATTTATTAATTTTTGAGATATTGAAAGTTAGACTTTGAAAGTTAGAAAGCTTGATTTGTGGGTTAGTCAAACATGAAAATTCAACAAATTTTTATTATTCAACTATTAATCAGATTCCTGTTGGATAAGACCTAATGATGAGCTAAATATTTGATTTCGACTTTAATTCAAAATCAATTTCATTCGCTTTTTGTACAAAAATTTAGACTTTCTATAATTAACTTTCACTTTTCCGGAGTAATTAATAAAAAATAATTCATCAGTTTTAATCCAAACACGAAAAATGCCTACTGCCTGAACAGAATGCAGTACCACAGCCACAACAGCTGATCACGATGTGTGTCGCCACACTCGAAAATTGTGAACACAATACTGCAGCAAGCGGATGTAAAAAATTCTGAAAGTTTAATTGCCAGTTGTTAAAAAAAAATTCAAAAACATATAAAACTTGCGCAGTTACCTAAAAATTGCAATACTTTTAATATTTCCAATAAGTTTTTCTGTTTTTTGTCATCAAAATTTCAAAAATTAATGTCAAAATTGCGCAAAAATTAAAATAAATGCCACGCATTCCACGCGCACTCTCACACAAATTCATATACAGTACTTTTCGCTTAAAGCGAAAGTTCGCTTTAAAAGGGGTCCGTAATAAGCGAAAACATACAGCGCGTACTTTTGAAATTAGTTCGTTTTAGGCGGAAAATCGTTTTAAACGGGTTCGTTATAAACGAAAAGTACTGTATTTCAACTTTTGACACCATAGCTACAGCTACAGCCACAGCTACGACATTCTGTTCAGGCAGTTAGTATACCTACCAAAATGTTGGAACAGTGCAGTAAGTCATCCTATCACTTTTTGGTGCATTTGTCGAAAAGTTTGCTAAGCCGACTCATTTGATCTATTTCTTCTGTTCTAATTTGTCCATTCTTGTATTTTCTTCATGTTTAATTCGAATCCCACTTCTGCCATCATTGTTGACTTTCCTCCAAGAA
Organism: Melieria crassipennis; assembly: GCA_963668005.1. Lineage (NCBI taxonomy): Eukaryota > Metazoa > Arthropoda > Insecta > Diptera > Ulidiidae > Melieria > Melieria crassipennis. The sequence continues at coordinate 108,264,451 of OY764962.1, read as the reverse complement.
ACCAAATATTGTAGCAGGATGTCTTTTTCTGATCCTGAAGTTGAGTTAATGTATTGAGTTTGCTTTCCAGTTGACCTTCGCTAATTTTCTCTAATCTCGAATCTTTCTCTAATCTCTCTGTAATCTTTTTCAAATTCTAAAGAGTCGCAGTCTTCTAGCTAACAAAGTGGCATCTCTACACCGCAAATCATGCCTTGAACAATTCCCACACCTCTTTTTTTCTGACAAAGTGGCATCTCTACAACTCAAATCATGCCTTGAACAATTCCCACACCTTTTTTTTCGTACACATTTTCTGATCCTAAAATTTAGCTAATGGAGCACTTTTGCTTCTTGATCATCAAAACAAAGAGTTTTATTTTGTAATGCTAAAGAGGAGCGCTGTTCCCTCTGAACATGTTTGCCTCTATATTACAAATCATTCCGTGGACAATTTACAGTTCTTGTACAAATTTAGTAATTCAGGGGTTTTGCTCTTTAGTTGTCCAATTTAGACTAAGTTGTAAATGCTGATAAATTAATAAATATACACTAAATACTACTACATACATAGATAAATTCAATGTAATACCCTGAATTTCGATCTTCACTATTCGAAGGAAACTCAAACCGATTTTCTTTTTGTGCTTTCAAGAATGATTTCAACATCACCAACAAAGCAAATTTGTCGAAGCATTCAACATTTTTTCTTGGTATTTATTTCAGATATCTTTCAATACATCTGTAACTGTCAAATAGTTATTTAAATTTGCAGCAGGTTTTGATGAATTTTAATATTTTTTTTAGAGTCTGAAATGTCATAAAAACTGACATGATGCCACAGGTCACAGTGCGAGTGTAGTAAAGTGTTCTAACGATGTAACCAATTATCAAATTTTCGTATGAAAATGTCAAACTAATACTCAAATATTATTGGCATTGACATTTATGCAGCTTCTAATTGGTTCTGTGCTCAATGCTTCCACACATGTTTAATGCTCATAATGCGTGGCACGTGGGTTGGCAATGTGCGTTCTAATGATTTTGAAATTGCAATGTTATAGTTTAATGCAAAATGTTGCGCAAATTTCTAATGTGGTGAATATTATGTTTGGAACAATAAGACAGATGAGTGGCGATATATCAATCTATAATATTTGCATACAATGTTATGCAACTACAATGCACACACACACACGCACGCACGCACACTGCACATGTTTGCACTACGCAGATCAAAATATTGAAAATTGCCATTTACTGCGGCGCCATAAAATGTCAACACGTTTAGCGGCCGTGGAAAATAAATGCATTTTTAATTGAATTAGACATGTTAGCTGTTTGCCGGGTACCAAACCTCAGGCGCCGGACTGCCGCTAGCAGAAAAGCCAGTCATTGTTGTTGTCGTAGCGCGGCCATACGTTTTTGCTTGCATGCATATTTCAAGGCTCTAATTGAATGATTAACAAGTGCCACGTACAGCTGACATCCACGCATATGACATATGTATGTATGTATGTTTATATGTGTTAATGTTTGTATGGTTGTGTAGGCGCAATTGCAACTGCCAATAAAAGTTACAAATAAACGCACAAAACCCAAGCACAAACAGCCTGCGGCAGTGGGCGCCAAAAGTGCAACACACACACACACACATACACATGAGCCTAAAACAACATTGGCTTCCGGGCGCAACAACGAAATCTATTTGAAAATCTACACCAGTCACAACAATGAGCCAAGCAGTAATCAAACAAACATGTCCTGATTAACGGCTACGGCTAAATATCAAAGCAACAGAAACAGACAGCAACTGTCGCAGCAAATTAGGGTGAATGGTATGAAAGGGATGACAGAGTGGCAGAACAACAACAGAATGGAGGAAGCGGCGAGCAGTTATGGACAGCCAAGGGACAAGCGGAAGCAGGTGCTGGCAGGCAGAGATAGAAGTTGGGAGATGGCCACTGCCTTTATGTCACTTTAATGTCACTGATAGAATTGTTTCCAACATATCTGCTTACGTTTACTAAAGTTCAGCTGACTTATGGCCTACGAAAATGAAAATTGTCGGTCTTAGCCAGAAGTGAACCGTTTTAAAGGGGCAAAGTTGAAAACGGGCTAGAAAAATCAAATCCGGATCAATAGCATTTTCAATCTTAAACATTTAAATAGTTTTTGGAGTTTGTGTTGCAGAAGTGATGTGGCAAACAATTTATAACTTTATATAATAACTTTTATGTATATTCAATTTATATTCTATGTTTTTCCTGTCTGAAAATAATAAACTTTGGTCATTTGGCTGGGTAGACAAAGCCACAACGTTGGCAACACCTGTCTGTGACCAACCTCTGCTGTGTTCTGGTTTATTATTATTTTACTAAAATATTCCTATTTCCAAAAGGAGTAAAATGAACGGCTCGAATGTCCGCAAGTCGTAATTACAACGCAAAAGCATCACACACACATAGACAAAGATATGTGAGAAGCCCACATATGCGACTAAAATAAATAACTGTCACATATTTGAATGAAAACTACAGCAAAATTCTGCACCGTTGCAATGTTATTTCTTTATATGCATTGAAACATATTCGTGCGTTTATATGCATTGAAACATATTCGTGCGTGTGTGTGCAAATGTGTGGCGAGTGTATGTGTGAGTGTGTTTGTGTGCGGAATTTGTTTACATATTTGCGGCTGACACAATTTTCTACTTGATAACAAAAGCAGCATTTTCCATGAACAATGCAAGCGCACGTACACACACACACACGCAGATAAAAATAGATACGTATGTGTGTTGATGTGCATGCAAGCATTTTCAATTTAATGCCATTTATTGGCAGCTTTCGGGGCATTGATTTCATTTCAGTGCGACCGAACTTTTATTGTGTTTGTGAAATCAATAAAGAGCGGCCGCTTCACAAATGACTTTGACACCAACACACATACACACTTACAGATGAGTTTTCATGGATACTTTTATGGATGGAACAAATTTGCATTTCAAGTGGCTGTGTCAATGCTTTTTGCCAACGAATGAATTTTATAATTTAAAAATTGTGGTTGGAAAGTGTTGTAGAGCGAATTTAGTTAGTTGGAAATTGGTGTGGTTATTTAAAAAGTGATTGTCACTGATTGGAGTGTAATGTATTGCATGAATCCTCTGATTGATTGATAAATTTATTATTGACTGACTGAGTGACAGATAGATGAATTGAACAATTGATTGCCTAATTGATTACTGATTGATTTTGTGATTGATTCAATGATTGATCACTTGATTAATGGATTGACTGCTTAATAGGTTCGATTATTGACTGATTAATGTGTTAATTCATGAATTGATTAGATAAGTAATAACTTGATAGATGTGTTTATTGCTTGATTCATTAATTAATTGATTATTGATTAATGTAAAAATTTATTTATTTGATTACTAGTGTTATAAATAATATAATTCAATAATTAATTAGTTGATTTGTAAGTGAATGATTCACTAATTTAGATAAGTTTGGTTTATTAAATGATTAATTGCTGCATTGATTTCATAATTGGTAAATGAATTATTAATTTATTCAATTGATTATTAGATTTGTTTATTGATTGACTATTTAATTGATTGGGTTATTAATTGACTAGTTGATATCTGCTTGATTGAACAAATTAGACATTGACTTATTGATTTATTGATTGATTTATGAGTTGATTGATGCATTGATTAATGAAATAATGACTTAATTTTTGAGTTTATTTATTAATTTATGTATTAATTAATTAACTAATAGATTGGATACTCATCTGATTGATTGATGCATTGATTTTGTGAGCGATAACTTATTTATTAATTCGTTGAAGGATTGATTTATTGATTGATACATTTACTGATTATTATATTGGTTCATTAATTGATGTTTGAGTTAATTGGGTTACTGTTTGATTAGTTGGTTACTGACTGATTGAATAATTTCATTGACTAATTGATTGCTTGATTGATTTATTTATTGATTTATTAATTGTTGCATTGATTAAATAATTAGTTAATTTTAAAAAATGAATCATTTGCTCATTAAATTTTTCATTGATTGATTTATTGATTAGTAAATTAATTAAGATAATAGATTAATCAATTAGATTAGATTAGATTAAATCAATTAATTTATTGATGCATTGATTTTTTTGTATAAGTTAAACATTCATTGATTGAATAATTGATTGATTCATTGATACACTGACTAGTTAATAAATTGGTTTATTAATGAACTGATTAATAAAATTATTTCCTTATTTATTAATTGATTATGGATTGATAAAAAATTAATTAAAATGATAATTGATTAATTGATTTCTTTATTATTTAAAACATGTATATATTATTTAGTTGTTTTTTAAGAGAACTAATGATTAATACTCATAGTGATTAAAACTGCTTTTTGAAACATTAGTTTCTTGATTGGTAAGTTTATTATTGATTAAATAAATAATTGGTTTAAGGACTCTTGAATTGACTGACTAATAGATTGGTTTGTTGATCGATTAATACATGGATTTATTAATTAATTAGTTGATTTATTGAATCATTAGTTGCTTAATTGATAGATGGATTGACTGCTGGATTGAATGCATTTATTGATTTTATTAACTGACTACTTGAATTATTGATTGATTGGTTGATTGAAATTGTTGATGAAATAATTACTCGATTTGTTGATTAATCGACATTCATCTCATACCTTATTCAAAGAAAAGGCTTAACACATTATTGTCCACAAACCATAGTTGTATTTAATTTATCATGAAGCTTGTATAAGGTTTTTGAAAACATCAATTTTGTAACTTTTGGCACATTTAAGATCTGTGGCAGACCAATCACCTACACACAACTTATTTGAGACAAATCAGTGTACATTTTAAAGCACATGCACGCCACAATTCGGGGGCTGCCACCTGTTGATGATTTACTACGAATATGAAATATGAAACCTAAAAATTTAATTGACTACATAATCAGTTTTGTCTTTTGAAAAAAAAAAACACATTTGATTCTAATTATGCATGTGCGTCAATTTTCATGCTTATATGTATTTATGTATGTAATGGTAAATTGAATTGAATGCCAGCAATGTCTCAGCGTGCAGCATTAAAGCACACAATGCCCACTAAAAGCGCTTTAAATTACAATGCGAAGATGTAATATGATTTCAAATTTAACTTTCCTTGCAACCTGACTCCGTCGCACAACTATGGCATATATATTTCTCATAATTTAAATGCCGAGCACAGCACACAGCGCACACATGCCGCACGTAGACCGCACCCACACAGGCGCACCGCATGCAGGCACACACACACGCACACGTCACACGAATACGTAGCATATTTGTATGCATGTGTGTGGAGCTTTAATGTGGTCTGGCAACGTGCAAGTTGCGCCACATGCAGCCTTACGTTTCTGTTGCTGTTGTTGTTGTTGCTTTTGTTTATGCGGCTGCGCGAGCGCCACTTCAATGTTCAGGTTACGTGTTAAATTCTTCTCGAGCACTTTCGCTTCGTTCCTTAAGCATTTTTTCCGTTAACATTTAATTTAATTTAATAATTGACTGGCACGACAGCCCGCTTACGCGAGACTAAGGCCTAGCTTCCCGCAACCACCCGTGTTGTGCGTGTGAATTTGTACACGGGTGGAAGGGACCTACAGTTTTTACGCCGGTTCCGAACGGCAGGTTGGGAGCTTTATCATAGGCAATTTTTACTCTCAGAGGTTTGCCATTTCCAGCTGAGAGGACAGCCACCGAAAGAGAAAACGAATTTTCCCGTTATTTTTTTTAGGTGTTATTACGGGCAGTATTTGAACCTGCGGTTTGCGTTAACATTTAGCTGTCCATTTTATTTCGTACATTTGTCATGCATGTACATGTTTGTGTGTAAGTCTGCATGGGTGTGTTTTCTGAGGCTGGTGGCCGCTTCAAAGCCAACAAGGAATAACTCAACTGCCGAGTAAAAAGGCATTTTGTCGTTTTTTTGTGTCTTTGAGAGCGACATTTCTCAACACACAAAACGACGCCGATTTGAAGCAGAGTTGCCATTGATTCGGCACAGCGGCATTTTGTGTCGAATAGCAAGAATTATGAACGTCTGCTCATGTACGCACTTAACGGCACATATTAAAGCACACAGCAGTCGCCAACAAAAGCGAGAAAGCCCACATTGGTCGACATTCGTAAAAACCACATGAAACCAGCGCCGCCCTCCTTGCTTCGCAGTCTTGCATTATTTCAGTGTCGGCCTTTCAAGTGCGCTTTGCTGTGTGTTACCTATTTTTAGTCCAGTCCCTTTGTGCGCCGCACCGAGTCATTATTTTACTGTATGGCTTTTGCAAAAATATTTACAATACCTCAACTGGGTCGTAGAAAATCAACAAATACGCACACACACACCGACACACGCGCCGACAAGTGAAAAATGCTGTTGTTCAAATGTTTTTTGTACGAATTGCTACAGCGCAGAATGTACAAAAAGGCTTCGCTTTATCGCTCTCCCTCACACTCATTTACAGTTATGAAACTCTTTGTTTAGCTCACACACGTGGCAGTTGGGTAAATAAGCGACGCGACATACGATATGTAGCGCCGAGGTTACGTATACGCACCAGTGTGCCGAGCGATGATATCAATCCGATTCAAATGGGTAAGATATATGAGGTATATATATGAGGTTTTTTAAGTCAAATCAGTTCTGCGCATTTCGAAATTTTTGAAATTTAAGTAGTTAACATCCACCAATTTCTCAATCAATTCAAATCAAAACCAAAACGATTCATTGCACTTTGCTAAATTTTTGAGGTTTAAGTATTTAATATCGATCAATAAATCGATAAATTAATAAATGGAGATAGTTGATTGATTGTTTGATGTGTGATTGATTGTTGAATTTGATTGATGAATTTATGTTTGTGTGTTTGATTTGAATTGATTGATTGGAGAATTTGTTGGCAACTGATCAGGAGTAGATATAAAATATTTATTTTTTATTCAATGTTTTATTGTTTTATTTAATGATTCATAAACTTATACCTGTAGCTTGTGTGAGTAATGTAAATTTCTATGTGCTGTTTGTGTGAATTATTTTTAATCGTTGGGATTTAAGTATTTATGCAATAAGTCAATCAATTCTGTACAAACCTAAAAATTAAGGGGGGTTTCTACCTTGTGCGGTCAAAAAAATCGATTTTTTTTCATGAATTTTTGGATTAATACATGATTGTAGAATACGCTCCCAAAATTTGAAGTTGAAATCTTTCGAATTACGGAAGCAATTTATCGAAACAGGTAGCGGTGTCGAACGCGCCGAGCTGCTGAAGCAAAACTTTGAACGCGTTTTTCTCAAAACTACATTTTTTGACTTTGCGGAAGTGATTTAGGCCACACGAGTTGAGCAATAGCTACGAAATTTTAAACAGTCGTTTATCAAGGACTTAGCTATGGCACGAACTAGGATCTTCAAGAAATAATAATTTTTTCTCATTAAAAATATAAATTTGTATTGAAAAAAGTAGGTAAAAATTGAGTTTTTTAGTCAAAATCGCATATATCCTTCATTTTTAATTTGTTTTTTTAAATCCTAGTTCCAGCCATAGACAAAAGGATACAGAATAAGAAAAAATTTCATTTTTGTGTTTCAAGTCATCTCAAACAGCGGCAGGACTTCCGCGAGTAAGGAAGTCCTGCCGCCATTGCTCGATGGCCCCCTCCCCCCCTTTGCATATTTTATCTTGAAATTTTTTTTACTTGTACAATAAACATATACCTACATCTGGAAAAATTTTTCAGTGTTTATCTTAAAAATCTTCCCATCAAAAATTTTTAAAAAAAAACATGTTTTCTCGGCCGCACAAGGTAGAAACCTGCCTTAAGTGATTGATTGATAACTTGGTGAATACGTGTTTGAGATTGATTGATTATTTAATGTGTTAGTGATAAATTGATTCATTGGATTGATTCACGGATTGATGTGTGGTTAGGTGCTTTTTTTTAATTTAGCTGATGTTGGTTTTTTTTTTGTTTTGGACCGATACATCGGTTTAAGATTGATAGATTAATGTTTGTTTGTTTGTTTGAGATTGAAACGTTATTTGTTTGACGGACTCTTTGCTTGATTGATTTTTTAATGTGCTACTGACAAATTCATTTATTGACGAATGTCTTACTAAAAATAATTAATTTAATATTGACTTTCAATTCATCGCTAAATTTTGATAAAACTTAAAAAAGTTCTTTATTTGATATATGATTTCTTGATCGATTGATGTTTTGTGTGTTCAAGATATTTGTTTGAATGGATCATTGCTGGTTTGATTATTTAATGGGTCAGCGATAAATTAATCAATTAATTAATTAATGGGTTATTTATTTAGTGAAGGGTAGTGTAAGGAAGATTATTAAACAAGCAACAAATTTCCAACACAATAATCAAAAATGATAAATTCATTGATTGATGAACTTTTTGATGTCTAAATAGCAGTAAATAATTGTTTAAAAGTTTGTTTATGCTTGAATAAATATTTAACTGCATGTTTTATTGGTTGGTTGATAGTTTGTTTTAGGACTGATTGATGTAGGAATGATTAAAGATTGCTGTAGGATCAATGGCTGTGTTTTGTGCGATTGATGGACGAGTTTCTTTTTGTTATACTAATTTTTGCCATATTTATCATATCTTCATCTTTTGATCATATTCTGATCGTATTTTCTTTTCATATCTATTCTGTTTTTATTGGATCTGGAAGGCATACTAACAAAAAATAAATGAAAAAGCACTACACAAAATACTTTTTTTTATCCCTTTTTGGATATATCAAACCCTTTTGGAAGTTTGAAAAAATTATAAAAGTGCTAGTACTATCCTATTTCGAGAGAAATAGAATTCTTCACTTTCCGTCCAAATCTGCTCTACTGCACATGCATGAAGAGACCTACAAGCCTTCCATAAATTCAATAAATTCAATCAATTAATGCTCACTATATACGTGGCCTATATACGTGCTCCTCTATTCATGGACACCTTGATTAAATGGTTGACTGATTAATTCTTCGTTTAGTTGATTTGTTTTTATGTGTCATTGATTGATTGTCTGTTCACTTGTTTCGACAGTGAGGCCCCATAAATAATATACAACGAGAGCCAAACTGAACTGAACAACGCGATCGTTGAACTAAATGTTAAAACACTTTCCATGTCAAATTCTCAAGCTTTGAAATGTATATTAAAGATCTAAGTAATATTTTTTTGCATTTAAGATAGTCAAATAATTAAAACACTGCATTTAATATTTAACCAGGAACACTCACAAGTTTCGAAAAAAATACTGCAGCAACAAAGTGCGCAGGGTTCTCTTATTCACAGCCCACATTATGTGTGTTACATACAACCTTCAATAGCAAACACGGAGCCGCATTGCGACACTTCTGTCGAAGCTGCACAAAGCAGCGTGCTGCGCTTGAAAACAAACACAGGGCGACACAGGTGCTTTGCGCATATTTTCCGCCACGCAATTTCCGAGCGAGCAATTTGTTAGCTTCTTCTTCTTTTTCGTAGCAACACATCAAGGTAGCGGATGGGCAGAGAGAAGAAAATATAAAATTGCAAGAGCGGTTGGAAAAACAAGCAGCCGCTGCTGTTGAAACGGGCTTTAGCATTTTTCAGCGACAAGGACAAAGCAGCAAAAGTGCCGCAAGAGCATTTTTTCGCATTCACCGGCGCGGATTGTCACTTATGCGGGCATGAACGGCAACACGGCAGGTGCAATTGAATGGCTGCCGTAATGAAGTAATCGAAGATACACAACTCACCCATACACACGAAAATACAAAGCGGCGCTGAAAATGAGCACCGAAAAAAGGACCAACCAAATGGGAAGCGACTTGGGCGCTTGTCGTGTGCTGATGCATATTGAATATTTCACAAAACTGTGACAGCGCTGAACAAGACGAATGCCGTGCAGCCAAATTGCAGCGTTGGCTGAAGCGCTGTGAATGTTTACGAAATTGCTTGCGCGAGCTGTGGGAAGCGTTGCAAGTGGGAAGCGTGCAACTAATGTGTTGGTCTACATGACAGCTTGACGTGTCTTAAGACAGCGACAGCGACAGCGATTTTGCAATTTAATGTAACATTCTTGTTTTATTTTATTTAAAGCGACAGTACAACTGCTTGATTTGGAGATGGAGAAAAAATTGGATGGAAGAAGACAGCAAAGACTGCCTAAAAGAAGAATGAAACCAATGAAAGAACGGAAGGGAGGAAGAAACGACGTACGATTGAATTGAACATGTGAAATGACAGACTGAAGAACGCATGTAAAGACAAATGTAAGAAAAGAGAGAACAGATGAAAGTAGGGACATGGTATGCTGGACCTATGAATGGCCGGAAGGAGAGACAGATGGAAAAATGCACAGTAGGATGGACGGAAGAAAAGACAAATGGAAGCAAGATGAAAGGAATGATGGGAAAAATAATAAAAAGAAGGAAAATACATTGACGAAAGGAAGAACAAAAAAGGAAGAGAGGTATAATGAAAAGAATAAAACGCCCTGTAAGCAGAATGGAAGTTAGGATGAAAGCAAGAAAAGAAGGTATGTTAAAAAAGAAAAGATATGGAGTGAAAAAAGTGGGTAGGTAGGATGAACTGAAGGACCTACGTGAAGACAGAAAAACGGAAGGGAAAACGAGCAAAATTAAAGACCAATGGCAAAAAGATAAAAAGAATTACGGAGGAATGAAACAAATGGCGGAAAGATGAAAGGATTAAAGAATAAAAAGGGCGAGAGAAAGGACAAGAGAGAAAAATAGAGACAGAACGTGAAGAAGTTTCAATGGAAATACTCGTTGAATGAAATATGAAAGTAGGGGATCAAGAAGAATGAAAGTAAGGACAAAAAAAACAGAAAAAAGGGACAGAAAGATGGAAGATGAATTTAAGAATGGATAGATGGTAGAGCGGATGGAAGAACCGATGGTAGGATGGACGTCAAGACAGAAGAACGAAAAGATGGAGGAATGAAAGTATGAACAGATGGTAAGTGAGACGAATAAGTGAACCGAAATGAAGACAAATGGAAGGTGGATAGAAAAATGAACGTATGGATTGAAGAACGGACGTAAAGACGAAATGAAGAAGGAATGAATGTATGAACAGATGGTAAGTGGGACGAATAAGTGAACGGAAATAAAGACAAATGAAAGGTGGATAGAAAAACGAACGTATGGATTGAAGAACGGACGTAAAGACGAAAGGAAGAAGGAATGAAAGTATGAACAGTTGTTAGGTTGGACGAATGAGTGAACGGAATGACAGATAGATGGAAGGTTGAAAGGTGCCTGAAAGAAAAAATAAGAGTAAGGACAAGAAATAGGATGGATGCATTGTATGACAGATGAAATGAAAAACGCATAGACTAAGAAATGCTTGGAGTGAAAGATGGATGGATTGAAGGTCGATAGAACGGAATGACAGATATTTAGGTAGAAGCACGAAGGGATAAGTAGACGAATGCAAGGATGAACGCAATAGGTGGACGGACAGAAGAATAGATGAACAGAAGGACGCATGAATGCATAGACAGATAGGTGAGCCTATCAGTGGACAGAGGTGCAGATATAGAACTACATAGATGGGGGAAAAAACAAAAATAATATTTTGTTGCGATCACTTGAGCAACTTTATACATTCATATAGGATTTCGGTGATTCAAGACATTTTTGAGCATAACAAGCATGTAAGGTAACTGAACAGATTTAAAATCTTCTCATGTATAACAGAGAGGCAAATAAACGATCGAAAAGTTCTAATGGGATGAGTGCTAGTGGATGGGTGAACGTTTTGACAGATGTACGAATATAGACAAATGAATTGAAGAAGGAATGAACGGAATGTGTAAAGCGATAGATTGTCGGACGGATAATTGAATGGATGGATACATTTATGCATGGATAAGTAGATCGATGGATATACGTTCAGCCGGTTAAATGAATTGAAAAACAGTTAAATGGATTGTAGAATGTAATGTAGAGTGAGAATGTAATGTAGAGAGAATGGAATGTAGAGTGAACCTTGTTTTCTTTCACCTCAAGTAAATTTATTGTAAAATGTATTTAATGGTAAATTCGTTAAATTTTATTAGTTCACGTGTGAGAGCCTTTAAGTCCACACAGTGTCGTAATCGATGATCGTAAAACAAATGGCCGCCAGGACATGACGCCGTCGTCACACCTTACTGCAGCACAAACAGAACTGACACATCGAATGCTTCGAGTGTTGTTCAGTATGACCACACACAGCGAACGCGATTAATGGTAATGGAAATCCAAATACAAAAGATGCATTAGTCGATCGAAATCAGCAACGGGTCTATAGTGGACTATGAGTAGCAGGCAATCAGATGGTGGGAGCCCTTGCAGTTGACAGCAGTAATGGCGCTCAAACATTGCCAATGAATGAAGAAAGTTTTGTAGTTTCACAACAATAAGAAAATTACCACAAAATAGCTGAAAAGTGGCTCAACTAAAACAATGATTTATGTTCTGCGATTGGTGTGTTAATTAAATTAAAAAGGGGTTCGCTTTGATGTTGAGTCGGTGAGGAGGGGGGAGGGGGCGGGGGCGATGGTGCGCTGCAAGTATTTAGATATCAAATATACCTCGGTCCTGTGCGGTCAGCAGCGACGAGGAGAGCGTCTGCTTCAGCTTGCCAAAGGTTCCGCCGGCATCGGGTGCGTTCTGTGTTGACGGCGTCTCATCGGTGGCCACCATCTGCGAAGAAACGAAACAAAGCACAAATGAGTATAAGTGAAAATATAGCAAACAAGTTACAATGTCAATTTAGCAACAAAGGGTGCTGCATGAAACAGCAAATGCAACCTGATTATTCATTTTTTAGCTCCGTCATGCACAAATAACCATGAAGACCACGGCAGCAAAGTTTCAAAAGTTAGATGCAGCACTGGTTTAAAAATAAACTGAATATATTTTTGTGTTTTTTTATATATAATTTTTTTTATATGTGTTGAATTTGTAATAGTTTTTTGCAACAGTGTTGTTCTGCATCTGGCCCAGCTGCACAGAACAGCAATAAACAACAAACAGCGCGGCCCTGCTACCTCACTTCAGCTAATGGTACAACAAAGGCAACAAAAGAAAAAAAAAACAAAAACTGAAACTGCACTTACTTTCAGTACAAAAGAGTAGGTAGAGCAATTTTATGGCCACTCAAATACTCTTTAATGGCGTTGTAATTTGGGTTAAAAATTGAATAGTTACCGCAGCATGTAATCGTGTGCCTGTGGTTGTTTGTGTGTGGGAGAGTGCGAACAGTTAATCGTAAAAAAACGAGTTACTTATACTGCAGATGTTCAGTTTTTGTATGCATTTTAAGAAACATTACTACGAGTGGGTACTTGATAGCGTTTTCGAGTACTGAGCACTTTTTGTATTTGGCACTTTTATCCAATAGAATACATTAGGTATTTTGAGTACATAGTCTCTTAATACTTTATATGCTAGGTAATTCCTTTTTCTGCTTGATCCTTAGTCAGAAGTACCTAAGTGGGTACCGGATAGATGTTTATGTATGGCAGTATTTACTTCATATTTTCTTTGAATTTTTGCGTGCACAGTTGGTATGTGGTTATTTACGGGTATTGATTACTTTTATAAATGTTTTGAAGTGGGTATCTAATTTGTAATAGACAGTTGGGATGTGGTTATTTACGGGTACTGATTACTTTTTTCTCAATACTTTTGTAAATGTTTTAAAGTGGGTATCTAATTTGTAATAGATAGTTGGTATGTGGTTATTAACGAGTACTGATTACTTTTTGCTAAATTCTTATAAATGTTTTGAAGTGAGTATCTATTTTGTAATAATTAGATATAATAAGATAGAATATTCGATTAGCGAGTACTTTTTTTGCTCGAATTTTTTATAAATATACTTAGATGGGTATATAGTAAAATCTAAGCAGCACTGAATATTTATACATATGTAATATACTCGGAAACTCATTGCTTTTTTCATATGGGTAAAGGTAAATTTTTAATTAAAGGCCGTAAGGCTATAAAATCACATATTTCACTCTAATCGTATAAGTTCAGCTAGTTTTCACAATAATTAAATTTTTACTTGGGTACCTGGCGTTTTAGCAAACGAGATTACCGATAAAATTGCTCGACTATTTAGGTTCTGTGGAACCAAATAGAACCCGAAACAATCTAAGGTCACCGCATCTAATAATAAATAATAATTAATAATAATTGACTGGCACGACAGCCCGCTTACGCGAGACTAAGGCCTAGCTTCCCGCAACCACCCGTGTTGTGCGTGTGAATTTGTACGCGGGTGGAGGGACCTACAGTTTTATGCCGGTTCCGAACGGCAGGTTGGGACCTTTTTTCATAAGCAATTTTTACTCTCAGAGGTTTGCCATTTCCAGCTGAGAGGACAGCCACCGAAAGAGAAAACGAGTTTTCCCGTTATTTTTTTAGGTGTTATTACAGGCAGTATTTGAACCTGAGGTTGCTGCCTTCGACTCGCGGTCCAACGCACTAACCAACTGAGCCACGGCGGCTGCCGTCATGCGGTCACCGCATCTACTAGCGATAAAGAAATTCCACAATGTTTCTATGTTCTCTTAGTCGAAGTGACTACACAGGATTCTTGTTGGTATTGCTTTATTGAGTAGCTTTTCTTCGTTATGTCTGGAAGACGAGGGCACAGCTGTGCAATTTCTCAGCAATTGTTTGGCATGTTCATGCTCAGAGTACAGACGCTGCAGATTCCCCAGCACTCCCTACTGGACGTTTTCCAACCATGCTTGCCACTTCGGACCTTACGACAGTAAACTTGTAAATTATCGAAAGGACTTCCACAAGAAAGGCATAACTTAATCGGAGGAGTACAGGAAATGTGAAGAACCTCTTTGAAACCTTAGAGCACATTCTGTGCTTAGGTCCTGCTAAAGCTAGATCTCGCCTTACATGTCTGATGGCTCCATATTTGGGTTAATTGGGGTGAGGTCCTTAAGCATGAGAAGGAAAACTGGGTATTTAAGCAAGCTGAGAGCGAGATAAGAGCATTTACCAGCTCATAACGTCAAAGAACTCCATTTGGTACCGCAAGAACCCTACAGGATCTACATATGTGTCAACCAGCTTAACCTAACCTAACTAAAAACCAATGGATACTATCGGCATTGGACAGGTACCGGGCTTTTAGCCGGTCATTTCAGACTGAAAAAAACATACAATCGGCCTAGAACAGGTAAATGACTGTAGACTCTGTGGAACAGCAGAGGATACTCCTGAGTACATCATACTGCATTGTGATGCGATATGTCTCAATAGGAGACAATACCTGGATTGCAGAAGAGAATATCAATCACCTCAACCCCCGTGAGTTGATAAGCTTCTTTAGGTCGGTGGGATTAGGGAATTTTCTCTAAAACTTATAGGGGGCACAATAGATCATCTCAGATTTCAGTGCAACTACCCCGTTTTTAAATCTACCATATCTATCCATCGGTATTGGGCTGTAGTCATATATGACTGACGACAAACCATAGTATTTTCAATGTTTCAACCAACTGGGTTATCGCAGCTTTAGTAGTTTTGCAAATTTCCTGAGAAAAATCAGCCAAGTTTTCTAATTACAAGAAGGTTGGGGTTTCGAATGGAAGAAATGGAAGAAGAGAAAAATATCCTTAACCTTCTATGCACTTGTCTTGTTTTATCCAGAAAAAGCATGAACAACTTAGGCAACTTCTTCTTCGACAGTCTTGAGGACTAAGGGGTCCAGGACTAATCGTTGTCGTAAAACGCTCTAACGTGTTCAATGAGTGAGCGGTCTTATGCTCGACTGCATGCGGTATTACAATGGGGTTTCATGGCCTAAGTGGGCTCCGCCTTGGGACAGCCACTTCTACCTTTCTGCCTAACTTCCTCATTACAAAGTTAGATACCAACTAGACAGTTGGTAAACTAATGAGGACAACAATTTCGTTTAGTAAATTTTCTCTATAAATTTTATTTGATGCACTATGTATTTTCTTAGTACATTGTGAAATACATAGAAAAGACACAACTAACAACGAAGTTGTATGAATTCAAATTTTGCAACAAAACTTTATATTAGGGGTATTCTCGATGTCTTGCATAGCCCTGACATTGTGCACGAAATGCATAATTGACATGGCCATGCATTTCGAGCAACGACACAACAACAAAATACAAGCAAAAACAGTTTGCATTTTTTGCATGTCATGCTACGCAAAAACCCTTGTTTTGTGTGTGACATCGCGATTGTGCGGCAGCCATTTAATTTTCTTCGTGTGCGCAAGCGTATTTTCTTTATATTTGGTTTTATTTCAACCTTTTTATATAATTTGCATATATGTCTTGCGTGCAGGTAGAAATGGATCAACCGAAAACCAAATTAAAAAGAATTGGAGAAAGTTTGCGGCATTTTTGCAATATTTGCAATGTGTGCTTTTTTGTGCGTTCTCGATGTGTAGCATTTTCCAGTCTTGCACGGTTGCATTTTTACGAATTCTTCCTCCGTGCAAGACATCGAGAATACCCCTATTATTTAGTAGAAGTTATACAAAATTTGTTAAAAAATGTGCAAATAGTGTAAAAAGTAACGCTTTCACTTCACTTAAATCACATCAAGAAATTCATATAAAAAAATTTTACAAAAACGATTTTCAAGAGTTTTCTGTACAGAAAGTTTTTGGGTTTTCGTCCAGCAAAAACATGATAATTCTTTGCTTTCAAATAAATAAAGATTCATGAGAAAACATTGCAACATATAAGTGAAAGGAGAATAATAAAAACTGGAAAAAGTGTTGCAAATTGAAAGCAAATATTTTTTAAATATTAAAAAAAAATGTCTATGTAGTTATTATCTAACAAATATTCACATATTTTTCTACAAATGCCCATAGCACACAATTTTGCATTAATTGCTACAAAACAGTTCTGGGTAAATATTATTAAAACACAGTTCTTGGTAATTATGATTTAAATTATTATTCAAGAATGGTCAGCAGAACCTTGAAACAAAGTAAAACGAGCGCTCAGTTCCCATTTAAATACATCAGTACTGTACAAACTATATGAAACTAGGTCCCATTGCCCAAATGTGTTTGCGCCGTGTTAGTACAAATTGCGCGTACTGCGAATTGAGTTTCACTACATTAAACAGGAAGAAAAATGTGGTGAGAATCGTAAAAGTACAAAAAAATACACTTGAGCAGCAGTTTCACGGCTCAAACGAGGTGCGATTGAGAGCACACAGACAAGAAATATGGCAACGCGGAACCTGCTAAATTGCCGCCATTTTATGAGCGTGCCAACAGCATTTCGGTGGCTGCCTGAGTGCATGTGCGTGTGTGTGTGTGTTTGTGTGTGTGTGTGTGTGTGGGTGTATGTGTGAGTGAGTGTGTGGTGTGTGGATGTATATGGGCGGCAGTGGTGACAATATTTTATGAAGTGGAAATTTCCTGCTTGCACAAGCAAACCAACCAACGAAACGCACAAACATGCCGACAAATAAACGCAAATAAGCAAAAAACTGACTCGAAATTATTTAAAGTGTACGGATGCGTTTTACAACCATTCAAACAATCCACTTGCGCGCTCTGACGGGAACAGGAACAGACGCAACGAGCAAAGCAGGCCCAACAGCTGTTGACTGCGTTATTTGCGTGGAAGTGTGCGTTTGTGTAGTCTACTTTCAGGCGTTGGAGTAATATTTTTCGCGGCCACACTTTTGCTCATAACACAGCGCGCGGGTGGGTGACGGCCGCCAACGCTCAGCACTGCTTGATATAATTTTTAATGCTGATGATGTCATTTATTTGCGTCCACCGCTCCGCGCCACGCTCACAAAGTTGACACTGCTATTTACGTCGCGGATTTATGCCGATGCGCTGTGAAGACATCAGGGTGCGCTCGAAAAGTCCACCAGCCCTAAAGTTGCCCGTGTGCCCTATAGCAGGCAACATTTGGCGCGCATAGAACCAGCTAATGGACGCCTGGATGGGCGTTGAGTGTGCCGCGCGTGTCTCCTACCTGCGGTTGTTTGGTTAATGTTTGACGCACGAGCGGCTTTTAGTGCATTGCGCCGCATTTCGACCTCGTCAGGTTGGGTAGACTGGCTGCTGGAATTATGTATTATTGCTCTGCTAAGCGTTGCTGCATGAAATTTATGTGTCTGTGTGTTAGGTGCTTGTGTTGCTTTCTTGAAATTTGCTGACACACGACGTCGACCTCGACTTCTGCTCTGCCAATTACTAAAGTGATAATGTAATCCTTTATGCGATTTTAGCACTCTTGAGCAAACTTTCCTTGGGCACTTTGCCTTAAGTTGGCTGATATGTTGCTCAAGCTGGGCGTCCTTCGTGGGTTGTCGAAGGAATGCTGTGTTTGCCAAAGTGGTGCAATTAAAACAATTCACTGTGCATCGGAAGATTATTACTTTTTGACAAAGAATCAAATGATGTTTATGATTATGAAATGATTTTATTGTTATTTTTCATGTAATATCCGAAAGAAAATGAATTCAAGTCCAATAAATGTTCATTCCGAACTGTTTTTGTATTGAGTGATTGAGGATCTGATAAGTGAATTAGTAGTGGAAACATTGGATCAGTAGTCATAGAGCTGAGATTTCCAACACCACAAAGCAAAGGAAACTTGTTTCATTAGATGTCCTTGAACAATGAGCAATTTCTGATTGTAAAATTGATGCTTTCAACGGACCTCGAACATCAAAATGTGTACGTTTTTCGCTCTTATTTAAAGTCACTCGTTGAGGAGAATGATTGTGGTAAACTCTTATCAGACCATATAAACGCAATTTTTCTGTAATCTCTTTGATCCCTACATGTGTCAATACAAAGTTTGAAAAGTCTATGTGTCAGCTATCGAATGCAGTTTACATCATCTATATGTCACATCAACAAGTATTCTTTTGACAATTTTGAAAATGTAAATTTTTGTGCCTGAAAAATGCACTTTGCAGTAAGTTTTGCTTCACAATTTTTTTATTTAACCCTTCCGCTACAGGTTTTTACTGGGGACAGTTAACATTTTAAATTTTGCGTCTTAGGCTTCTATGTGGTTATATTAGCAACATTCCATAAGCACTTTTTTAAAATTAAATTAATTTAATTAATTTAATTTAATTTAATTTAACTAAGTTAAAATTTTTAATTTTACGTCTTAGGCTTCTATGTGGTTATATAAGCAGCATTCCATAAGAAATTTTTTAATTTTTATACTCGGACCCTGTATTTTAGAGTGTTTTTCTATGAGAGCAACCACATCGTTGTGGCTGTAATAATTACTTAAACATAAAAATTTTTACGCATAACGAAAATTTGAATATTTCTGCATTTACTTCAGCCAAAATTAAAAAAAAAAGTATCTAAATTGAAAGAAAACGTCAAATTAAAAAGTTCTCTATTTTGTCTGCTTCTTCTTCCTTTACTATGTCAAGATATACCATTAAAAAAACGTGTATACTTCTCTTCTTTCAACTTAAATATTCAGTTTATTAATTTCATATTTTTCTTACAACTTCAAAATATTCTAAAGACCAACAAAAAATGTATTCTTGCAACCATAGAGGATACAGATGTCCACAAAGTAGCATGTTGCCATATGGCAACAAAATACACTGAGCAACAGCCAAAATTTTTCCGAGTTCTAGTAAACCTTTTCTAAAGGATTTTTGGACGCTGATCACAACTGCGTACTTAGTTTTTTGATTGTTTGAGCGGTTTGTAAGTTATTGGTGGTATTTGCTAGTAGGTGTTTTTCACGATTTTTCATCTTTGAATTTTTATTGCATTTATAATATGTTGAAAAACCCGATAATTTTGTTATGACACAATAACGAATCCTCAAGCTATAATTTTGACCATAGTCGATTTCGATTGGTCAAGGGTTAACACGGCTATGGCTCTTCAAAGTTCAATTTTCGCGAATTTTTTATAAAAATTCATTTAAATTCGGGGTTGCAATTTTCAACTAGGAGTTAGTGTGCAATGTATAGTGTAAGGTTGTAACTTAAACTTATAGAACAGATTTTTTGTGTTGCATGTGCCATTCTCGGCCTATGCTCATTAGAGTGTAAATGCGACTTCACCTTCTGAACACGTGTTTGTATTTAAATCTCCTAATACTGTTCGCGTCATTGACGAAAGTATTTAAAGTATTTTCGCAAGCGTCAATATTTGTCTTTTCAAGGGCATTAACAAAATTTGAATTGGTTCATTACTGTAGGAGCTATTCTAAAAAGAGTTGCATCACACAAGTAAAAATTTCAACCACACACACTAAGCAAACTACTTGCTGTTTTTCCATATTTCATTGCGACATATTTTTAGGGACAAAAAATTCAAAATTCGAAAGCTGAAAATTTTATGAATTGAGGGCATTTGTTGAATGTGAGCATTTTTATACTGTTGCCTAAAATTGTGCTCCAATATTATAGCTCAAAAGTAAATCCTTGCTTTTGTTGCTGAATTTATGAATGGAGAACTTACATCTTTGTACACATTTTCTATTACAAACATCGTATTTCAACAATTTCTTTTTTAATTGAAAGCCCCAACATTCTTCTTTCACTGTATGGTAATATATATTTTTTGTAAGCAACATTCTTTTGTGTATTCGCAATCTTGCAAAGTAACTGAAAATTTGACTTTGTAAATGAATAACTCTTGTAAATTTGAACCGATTTTAATGTTTTAAATTTTAAATACATAGTTAGAGTATTGTTAATCTATGTTAAAAAAATGGCATTTAAGACTTCAGTTTTGTAGGAGCTACATGCATGTAATGGTCAAAAAACATGTAAAACGCCCTCCAAGGAAAACCATCAATATTTCCTAAGCCGCTCAAACAATCAAAAAACTAAGTACGCAGTTGTGATCAGCGTCCAAAAATCCTTTAGAAAAGTATGGTTTGATTTCAGAAAAAAAAAATAATGTAGATTTTGTTGCTCTGTGATATCGAAAGGGTTAAGAAAAATTCATTGTGTTCCAAAAGTTTACATGAGCCATCAGTTGTTTCAACGGTTCCACTTCAGTATTGAAAACAAGAATCAAGGACTACCTACTTCCTGTTAAACGCAGCAACAGCATAACACCGCAATGGAAGTTGGCAGATCAAATGTTGCAGAAAGCCTTAATTCATGGGGAAGATTCCGAGTGATGGAAAGTGGGTGCCACATGAATTGTCTTAGATGTCTGAATTGTAAGACGTCTGGCCACATGTGAGTTGCTTGCCGATTGGTTGGATTGTGATGGGCTACAAAAAGTGTATCTACTGCGACAGTTCGAAGCGAAAAAATTCACGAGTTGCACCGGCATAGCTCTTAACATCCCAGCCAGAGAGAAAGATCCACGTCAAAAAGACATTGCTATGTAAGTGACTACCCACAAGGCACATTGATTCGTTCCATAGACAAAAATCCAAACATTTATAGTCTCAGAATTTTACGATTTTTATGTCATTTTAAAGGTAAAACTCCAACTAAGAAAACCCCCAAAAAATCTGTGCAAAAGCTGCTCACAGTCGGAATTTTTTCACAAAAAAAAAATTTAAACACATCTTTTCTGTTTTTTAGTCTATTGAGTAAAAAATATAGTAAAAATAAATAGTTAGCCAGAAATTGCTAAAAATTTCAATATGGACTAAGAGTTGATGTGGGCAGTTTAACTTTTACTGTTTTTTTTAAATTAGCAAAGTTGCGGCTTCTACTTGACATTTAAATTAAAATATTTTTCATAATTAAAAACATGAATCTTTAGAGGAAAACTTAGAGGAAATTATCCACAAAGTATGCGAAAGTATTTTCCTGGTTTTTTGTGTATTTTTAGAAGCATTCTTTCTTTGTCGAATATAAACACATTTTCCGATATCTTGGTCTTGTGCTTCCAGTATGGAATCTGTATGTTGCCCAAAAGATGGGCCAAGTTTGTAGAAAAAAAAATTTAACAAATTATCACTTAGATAAATACTTTGTTAAATGAAGAGGAAAATGCTTTTATTTTGCAGAAAAAAGAAAATGAAACGCTATTCCGACACACCCAATAAATATGTCAATATAAATTTTATATAAATATAAAATCATTTAAATGGCCTCAAGATAAAGTTAAAGTTAAGAAACAAAATTTTGGTTGAGGTTGAGTACAAATGCCGGCCTCGATAGTCCAGCGGGTAGCGTGCTGGCTTCGCGGACCACAGGCCCCAAAGATGATTCCTAGCTCGTGCTGGTGAAACACTCGTCTACTTCTATCGCTATCTACATGAAGCAGATGAGAATTACAAGAATCGTACAAGTGTGCTCTTGGCAGACAATGGCAAACCCTTCAAGTGTGAATGGAAATTGCCAAAAAACCACCGTTCGGATTTGGCGTTAAACTGTAAGTCCTTTCCCCTTTCCTTATCCGTTTGAAATATGTGCTGTAACATATGTTGGAAAAAACAGTGTTGCATACATATTTCAAACGGGTGGAATTTGTGTATGTCATACAGAAGCAGCCACTACAAACTACTTACATATCTACCTTGTGGACATTTGACTTGAATTCATTATGGTTACTGTGTCCAGAAGTTTTCAGTACTTGAATTAAAATTAAATGCAAGACTTAATTCTCATCTCATACCTTAAAGAGAAGTCTGTAAGCCCACAGATTTTTAGAACCAAATATCAAAGAATTTTTGTTAGAAATTCAATAATTTCTATGAAAAATTCCGTAGGAAAATTCGAAACAAAATTTTCTCAATCATTGGCCAGCAAATAAAATGCCTTCATTTCAAAATTGCAACAACATTTTCTGAGGAAACTATTCTTGTTGAACTAGTATAATTATTTGAGATATTTACATGCAAATTATGGCCAGGTGTGTGTGTGCTTGCGTGCACTTCAACCGGAATAAAACCTATGTTTGCAAGCATTAAGAATTGCAATCAAACTTTGCCGTTAAGTGCAGCAACCGACATGACCGCAAAGTTCAGCCAGAAGCAATGTTTTCCTGTTTACGGTGGTGCTGGCGTTTTTCATTTCATTTGTACGTGTGTGGGTGTGTGTGTGTGGGTGTACATATATATTGTGATAGTTTCCTTTAGCATTTTGCATTCACACAACTTTTAGCTTGCACATTGTGGCAAATGCATGCGCCACGTTCGAGCGCAGCCACAGCACAGCCAACAATCCAACGAATAATTTATGAAGTGGAACGCCCCAGGCGACAAGTCGGCGCGCGCACACGCGCAACTAGCGGCCGATGGAAGGTGAAAGTTGACAGCTTGCAACTGGCAAATGATGGAACATAGAAGCAGACGGTGCAAGTGCGGGGCACGAGGCAAGTCCGAGCTGTGATGTTTGTGCTTGATTGTCTATGTGGGTTAGCTTGAGTCGATTCAATTCATGCAATAACACATACATACATACATGCCATAAGAGCTACATACATACATGCACACTGATATGGACTAACAGTTATATCGCTGCACATTGCTACACATGTTAGCTTGAAATCTTGCTTACGTGTGCCGCTATTGTTGGCTATTGTTGTTTTCATTGCTGCAAGTTTCATCTCTCAAAACAAGCACTGACATAAGCGGTTAAAGCGCTTGTCGAGCGAGTAGCGAAAAAGCAACACACAGACACAAACTCACAAACACACGGAACAGCTCAAATAAAAACTGCAAACGTGGCTATTTTCATTTGCATTAAAAAAAAAACACCACATCAACAGCAACAAAAACAATAACAGCAAACAACAAAATTTAGCAGCGTTCGCACATAGCATCGGACACAGCTCATCCGAGCTTCAACTCGGTGCAGTGCATTTGTTGCTCGCTCATGCAGCGGCTTAGTGCCAAGTTTAATGGGACCGACGGGGGACGGCGGTGTCGGTTTAGCGTCTGCAGTAGCGATATAAGTTACGACTTTCATTTTTGCTTATGCTGCAATTTGTATTTTTGTTTTTCCTTTTCAATTTAAATGATTTTCTAAATTTGCCAACGCGCTGCAATGTGTGCAAACAGAATGAAAAATAATATTTGCTGATATTACAAGAAAATCTTTTTATCTAGATTTTAACTTTTTGAAGACAAGCAGCAAGAATTGAGATTAGGTAGGCAGGTTGTAGTGGCTGCGTCTGTATGAGACACACATAGGCCTTTTTATGGACTCATTGTGATACCACAAATTCCACCCTCAAATTCCATTCTCATCAGCTTGGATAGCGATAGAAGTAGACGAGTCTTTCACCATACCGACCTAGGAATCGAACCTAGGGCCTCTGGTGTGGGAAGCCAGCACACTACCCGCTGAGATTAGATTGATTTAATTTTGAAAGCCAAATTACTCTTAACAGGATTGTTCCCATGCTATGAAAGTTGGGGCTAGAAAATCATGTTGCATACACACAAATTCTGAAGTCATCCTTTTTATCCGGTGATAACTCCAATACAAATTTTTGCGTGGGTCATAAGATCAGAATAATTATTTTGAGAGGTATTAAAAACTTGGTGGGATGTATTATCCTTGTAGTCCCGATTAGATTAGGTTACGAAAGAGCTTAGACTGCGAGTACAGTAAAACCCGCATAAGTGCTTCCTCGATTAAGTGCGAGGACAATATGCATTTTTTAATAAAATCTGAAGAAATATCCCCGCATAAATACCTAACCCGCATAAGTACCTAACCCGCATAAGTAAGAGCTATGATCCAAGGTAACACTTCATTTGAATTTTTCTTAAATACGAATTTTACAGCCAATTTCCCAAAGTGTTTAGTATCGACACCCTAAAATTTTTTAATGTAAAGTGCCACCCCGTAAACGTAAAACACTCAAGTAAAAATGCATGATTTAGAAAATTTACGAAAGATTATTGAATTTAATTTGAATTGAATAAAAAATGACCGAAATCAAAATGCAAATTGAACGGTAATGAATAAAACGAATAATTGTATGGAAATTCATAAACAAAACTGAACTCATTTATTCCTCATGATAGGATTAGAGAAACATTTCGTAAGAACACTTTAAATTCATTTTAATGACGATTCCGAGCAACAAAAAGGCATTTTACCGATATAGGACAACAAAACAATGAAAAAAGGGGGCTGGCACCTTACAAAGAAAAAAATGTGGCACTTTACATTTTTATGCCATTTTGGAAATTATTGTATACATTTTTTTCCTTTTACGATATGCCCGGATATCATTTCGGATTATGAAAAACCATTAAAAATTAAGTCCAACGCTTATATTTACCTTAGTTTTTTATAAGTTTTTTGTTACTTTTTCACCGCAAGAAAAACCTTCTGTTTTCATTTTTATGTTTTTTCTTAACCAAATTTGACACTTTTATTTACCCAGACCGTGTTATTGCGTCTGTTCCCTCAAAAACCACATTAAAATTGATGTTGTTATATATACCTTAAATGACGGTAGGAATTTTTTGCTTGGATTGCTGGAACGTCGAAATCGAGCAGGGGTGGCACCTTACAAAGAATTCCCCTACATATTTTTTTCTTCGCTTATCCGGTTTAGGTTAAGTTGCTCCCCGCTTAAGTGCCTTCACCCCTTAAGTTTCACTGTATCTGAAAGAGACCCTTACGGAGTGTCTTCATGTTGGTTAAGAAATTTTTAATCCAGGTGTTGGAATCTCTAAACGAATTCAAGTCGATTATATCAAGCCAAGTTCAAGTCGATTAATCTATTTTACTTAATAATAAAGTTGAGATTCAATAGTTCGACTTCTGCTGCGTTGCCAAGACTAGACAGGAATTTTTACACAAAAAGCGATAGTAGCGTTTCTGTCGAGTTTGAACAGCTGTGCAGGTAGTGTTTTATTTTCTTTATATTGGATTGGCAAGAAAGTAATTTTAATTTTCACAAAGGTATGACGTTAAGTTTGAAGAACTTGTTAATTATTATATTTATTATATTTATAATTCTTCCTTTTAACATTTTGATAACTGTCACCTTTAGCAAAGAAGAAGCAAATTGCGCACAGTTATGGTTTTAGCTGTTAAATCAGTGTTATTATAAAATGGAGTGCAAACACGAACATTTTCAATAAATTTGACTTTTTTTATTTTTGTGTAAAGACAAGAAAGCGACTGAGGTTTTCGAAGTGATATGCAAAGTTTATATTGTTAATTGCATGAGTCAGAATTGATCTGAAAAATTATGTACTGAAATTACTGTACTGTACTGTAAAATTCTTAAAATAGGTCTGCCAAACGTTCCGATTTTTCTTTCATATTAAAACTGTAGGTATTTTCTTATTATTTTGTTAATTGTCATATACAAAAAACTGTGCGCTTCTATTATTTATTTTATGTTTTTTTATGTTAATAATAAAAAAGATTTTTAATAATATCTACTTTGAGAGAAGTTCTTACAAAGATGGTTTTCGGTTCAACAATGTGTCTCGCTCGGTAAGGGGCTCTTTAAAGCAGTATTTACAAAAAACTAAAACTAAAACTACTTTTTTCTAGGCAGTGACAGGTAGGCCAATGGATCTGCCTTCAGTGCATATGAATAGTGAAATAGTTAAGTTACTTTTATTTTAATTGTATTTGCTGTAATACAAAGGAAAGCTACAACTAACTTCACTCAACTTCGAAACCCTTCATAACTTACACACTTTATACACAAAGAAATAGATTGAAAATGAAACTAGTACTAATATGAACACCCTTTGCAATGCTATTACGCTGCCCGCTACTGTGTTTGAAGGACACACACACACATACAAACAATACAAATTACGCACTGAAATATCTGTATACACACCAAAGTATTTGTTGGCACAATTGTGGTGGTGTGGATTCATGCGAGACTTTTGTGTTTTTATGCCTAGGATTTGTAACATGTTTGCTTTCCTTTAGTGCTCGTAATTTTTGTGTTTGGCTTTTTTCTTGTCATTGAGACAAATCACATTTTAATGGCCGCCTTTGTGTTTGATGTCTCTACTGAATGCCTTAAATGCATTAAAGTCACATTAGTTGAGTGATCAGAAGTTGAGCTGTCATAAATTTTGTCACCATTCACAAATATTTAAGGACATGAAAGTATGCTAAAGAATACTTGAGAAAAGGTATGCGTTGAAATTGTGTGTCGACTGTAAAAATTTAGGACATAAAAAATAACAAAGAGAGGCTCTCGTCTAAAAGCACTTCAATTCAAGAGTTCGGCAAAGTCACACGTAAGTCAAAATTGTTTGTTTTCACAGAGACAAGAAGAATTTTTACGTAATGCTTTTTAATTAACTGTAGATTTGCTCTAACAACGCAGCAAATTCAAATGATTTGTTTTGAGTTTGAGTAAGCGCATTGCGAATGTTTAAGTTTAAGCATAGACTTGCTCAAAGCTGAATAAGGATACCGACTTGAAAACTTCTAGGCACACAATTCTTTAACATAAATCAAGTGTAGATTTTCACTAAATTTCGCGCAAATTCAAATAGTTCAACTGCGTTCGTTTTGATGACTAAGCAAACATTTGCTTAAATTTTAATGAATGAATGAAGGGTCTTAAAGTGCATGAGCACACATTTTTTTAACATATAAAGCATTACTTGCGAACAGCTCTCATTGTTGCAGCTGCTTTCTTGTTCACTTTCGGCGCAAACAAAATTCAATGAAATGAAAATCGTCATATTGTGGGTGCGCTGTCCAGAACTTTTTAATATCGCGTTACATTCAATTTAATTATTCATCCCACCCTTGTTTGCACCTCGGCCGTGCAGCAACAGTTTTATTGCTGTTTTTTGAAACTTTGGCGCATACAATTTTGCATTCAATTTTGATCCGTGTGGAAAAAGAAAAACTTCCCAACTTGTTGACAAGCGGCTGTGGCGCTGCTCAGTTTTTGGTTTTCTGTAACAAATTCATTTCGATTTTGTTGCGTTTTTTTGAGATTTCCTAACAAGCACACATACACATATACATACACACACCTTTAGTCCTACTTGATCTCATCACCAAATTTGTGGGGCTTTCATCGATTTCGTATGGCCAAAGTTGGTCATGTAAAATTATGTGTTGAAAAGATGCTGTCGTTGATTTTGATTCGAAATTATGCTACGACAATATTGGCAAAGTTTTTGCTGCAAAGCATCAGACCGATGTCAGAAAAATTGAGAAAACTTTTTGGTCCGGCGCTGCTCGACAGACACGCGCACAGTTGAAGCAACGTGTGGGCGTTGTTTTTAATCTCATTGTAGATGCGGGCAGCAGTTGGTGGCTGCCGCAGGTGCAACATAAAATAAAAACCTCAATTTTGTGTGGACACATTCGACAACTGCCGCTAGCGTTTGATTCGCTGTTGAATGAGTCTTTGCTGGCGAAATAAATTTATATCTTTTTAGTGTTTCTTTGTTGGATTCGCTGTGTACTTCAATTATTTCGCTGCAAACTGTCGAACATGTCACTTAAATGCCTATAAAGCTCAATCAATGTCCGCACGGTCTCAGTGGCAGCAACAACCGGCTGTGGGCACAACTTTTTTTTTAAAGCGTAACAGCTGCATTCGACACGCTGACTTTAAATTTGAAGCTGCTTCTAAGTAAAGTCAAGAGCAGAAAAAGCAGATGAGAACACAAAGCGACGTGCCAACGAACTGTGTCCGGCAACAGCGTCCAAGTAAAACCACTCGAGCGATAGTTTGTCAAAGAAGCATTATGTGAAAGCAGTTAAATCGAAAGAGCAGTCATGGGCACGTCAAGCTGTCGGAACCTGTTTGCTCATTGGCGACGACGCAAAATAATCAGTCAACTCGAAGACGAAAGGTGATTTTAATTAAAAAGTTTATAGCGGTCCCAACGACATAAACAACGGTTCCCCTCCGCCCAATTTCAACGCTGCCACTGACGCTTGCTGCCCCAAAAAAAAGGTCAAACGGCCGAGGCCGCATTGTTTTGCGAGCGCCAGCCAGCCTAACAGGTGCAAAGGTATTTCTTCAGTTTGTTTTAGGCTTTAAGAAAAATAAAAAAATTCCACTCTTTACAATTCGCGGCACACGAAACAATAAAACCAACCAAGCAAATGCTTGAAAAGCCTTAATGTTGTTGTCTGTGGTAAACAAAATTCGGCATCTTTTAGAAAACTCGAACTGGTTTCTTTCGCTTGTGTTGAGTCCTTTGTGAAAGTCGTAATACAATATTTGTTGTTATAAATATTTTGATTACACTGGCATTTGAATCCGTACTAAGTACTCAGGTTCATAAAATAAGAGTCAAATTTTCTAAAAAAAAGGAACACAAAAATTATTTATACTGAGAGCTGAAATTGTGTTAAATTCAAGCAAAAACCACTGCATTTTTCACTTCATTGGTTGCGCCGCACAAGCGGAATTCTTGCTTTTCGCAAGCCAATCAATTTAATTCGCCTCCACTGTAGCATTGCCCACCAATCAAAACCAACGCCCACTATTTGTTACTCGATTTGCGTAAAATTGGCATATTGTGAATATTGTGGGCCGCTGGCTGCGCAGCACAGTGGGCCCAACCCGTTGGCCAATCAATCTCATCTCTATGTTCCACATTTTGGCATTCACTACGTTGCGCACACTTCCGGCCGCCACTCAAACCAGAAGCTGCACAAAGCAACCAGATGCTGGAAGCGACGACCGCTGCCACAGTATTTCAATTAGCCTTGAATCGTTTCGTGCCTCGGCGAATAGCGTGACAGCTAAAGTTTGCTGTTCAACTGCAACTGAGAAGCACTGTGGGGGCGTATGAGTGACATTTAATAATAAGCAAATGAGATTTTCATACGAAATAAATCAATTTTCATATTTTTCTCGGCGGACAACGCGCAACCATGACATTTAGTAGTTAGTTGTTGTACTTGAGCAGCAAGAAATATTCAATTTACTTGAGTGCAGAGGTTTGACTAGAACAAACATTTAGTTAGCTATGAAATAAATAAATTGCAATCAATAAATTATTATTATTTTTCTACTTATTTCAAATCTAAAACATGCCTAAAGATACTCTGAAAACATAATCAGCCCTGTTCCAGAATCCGAATCGGATCGGAAATGGATTTGATTCCGACCATCGGTGTTCTACATTCCGATTATCGGAAATATTTTTCGATGCAACCCTGTTCTCAAATCCGATTAAGTCCGAACGAATTTGGATCGGAAATTTGGTGTTCTGCATTTCGATTTTCAGAAATTGTTGTGAAAAATATTCCGTTCAACAAAAAGTTGTTGGAATTGAAATCGGAAAGCAGAAAAATGAAAACAAACAACGAAAATTTTAGTAAATAAATTAAACATCGTGTTAACTCGTGTTAAATTAAACATCGTGTTAACTAATAAATTAATTTTTAACATAAGACTGCAGAGCAAAATGCTTTTGGATTTTATGGAGGAGAATGCGGACATCGCGGAAGGATTCTGCAAAAGCGACAAAGTAGAATTTGAAAATAAGTGGAAGCATTCAACGCAGTCGCTGAACGGACAAGGACCACCAACAAAAAGTGTAGCGGAGTGGACTTTGAAATAGAAAAAAATTTAGAAGAATCCACAGACTGAGATCCAAAACATTTATGTTTTGCATACCTGACATATTTTGGTCCTGAAAGTTAAAAATAGAAAATTCAGTTAAAAGGAGACAATTTTCCTCTTTCATTTGATATCAATATTTTCATCATTGCACAATCGGAAATATTTAAAAAAATATTTGAAATGTGTATATCCTTAAAATTGTAAAGTCCTTTAAGAAAGTTTTTTGGTCAGAAATGAAAAACTGACTATGCCAAGATACTATAAATTACCTCTAGTTTCACGTCTATATCAACATTTGGATGGGTCTCGGAAAAATAAAAAAATTTTTTCGCACGGTGAAATAAATGAAAAGTTGGTGTTTTCACTCCGTGGATCATAACTTTGTCAGTTTTCTTTCAATTATATTGATGTTAGGCTTAATATTTGCTCAAATAATATATCTTTCATCCTAGATTTAAAACCAGAGGAGATCATTTATTTTATCTATAAAAAAACCATTCGAAAATGTATAATTTTTTAATATGGTCAAAAAATGAAATTTTTTTAAATTCATCGTCAGTAACTTCCCCAAATCTCATCTGATTGGGACAATCTATATATCCTTGGAAAGGTTAGTTAATTACCCTCTAAACGACAGGCCACTGTGTTAGTCGGATGGTGGTTTACAAGATATATATGCTCATAACTGAAATAAGAGGGAAAAAAGTGTTTTTCGAAGATTTTTCGAAAACGCTTCTTAAGAAAATGTTTTGATTTTCAGTTTCGTGTTCAGCAGCCGAAGATTAGTCTAAAAAATACTTGTATTTTTAAGAGCATTTTTCCTGTAGAGTAGTGTAATATAAGAGAAGATTTAGCGACCGGTGGTGGACCTTTTAAGAAGCACACACTTTCCGAAATGGAAGAGGCGGTTGCCTTTTCTACCGATCCTTGATAGCCTTCGGCAAGAAATCGCAAAGCCGTCGCCAATTTCAAATCTGTCGGAATGAAGTAACTTGTACCAGTTACGAAGAATCTGGCAATTCCATCTGATTGCTGTGGTATCGCAAAATTCTGTGCTTCACTTTTTCAACGGCCGACTGCTCGTTCTCAAGCAATACTCCCAATCAAAAAACCGAACTCATTTAATAAAATAAAAAATCTCACAAAATTTTACAATTGACTTTTTCATTTGAACATTTCAAGCTAACAGCTGATTGAAGGTTTGTTTAATTTGCTAACAATCGGATTCGAAATAAACTTTGAATGTGACAATTCCGTTCGGATTGCAGAACACATCTTCAAATCGGAATCGGATTTCATTTCGATTCGAATCCGATTCCAATTGGGATTCTGGAACAGAGCTGAATAAATTCTTTGGCCTTTTAAAAATTCATAAACATGGGTCAAAAATATGATAAAAAAATAAGTTAGACCAGACTAACACCTCGGGAGAGCTACTTGGTTCCTAAAATAGATTTAAATTTCTTAAAATTTCGCATAGTTGCATTCTTTAGAATTATACTCTGTGCAAAATTGAAAAAATTCCTTAAAATACTAAAGTTCAGATCAGAAAGTGTAAAAGATTGCACTCACCTTTTTCATGAACGTCATCACATTCGTCGGCAACATGTTGCTAGCGGTTCGTGTCCGATTCGTAGTTTAGCAGTATTAATGCAAAGTATAATATTTCAGCTGCGTTCAATTGGCAGCAGTACAAAAAAATCGCCGGCTTGTAGTTAAATTACGCCCAGCAACAACTTGAAGCCATTTCATTCAACCGCACATCTGCCAGTCGTTGTAAAAACCTTTGTGGCTTCCACACAAACTCGCTCACTGGGCTTCGGTGCCCTTTCTTGTTGCACTGTGTTGAGTAACGGCAAAAATTAAAATTGCATTTTGTCTGGTACCAAAAACAACAACAACACTTCAACACGAGTTCAGCACAGCGCCATTGCCGCTCAACGGCCACAACTGTCGGCACCAACAAGTATGAATGCAGTATGTGCCACAACAACAACAACGAATTTCCAAGGAAATACACACACTTCCGCACTAAATTGTCGCTTGGCCAACAAAAAAAAATTTCAAATTCAAATTCAGCGTTGTTTTATATGCAAATTTCGAATGGAGCCGCCAGCACATGCAACAGTGCGGCCATGTGTCGCCGCTGCCGCGCTGACAGTCGCCGCCGGCCGTACAGATTTTGCACTGCGCCTGACTGGCCGCTTTGTGCCGCCTCCGGCGTCTGCGTGGGCCCTGTTGCTGCTGTCGGTGTTGGTGTTGGTGCGGCCGGGTCTCATGCGGCCACAAATTGCGTTCGTAATATTTATAGCGTACGCGCGCTTCGGGGCGTGGCAATGAAGCGCTGATTTTACTGGCACGCGCTATTAACAGCTTTTCGCGGCACTTACGTTCTGCCGGTTTTCATTTCGCTGGCATTCACGGTTGGGCGCGCTGCTAGTTGCTGCAACAGCCGGCAAAAATTTGTTCGCGCTGCTGTTGTCGTCGTCGGTGAATGAGAGCGAAAATTGTTGGCTTGTACTTTCATCGCTCGGCGGCAAACTTGGCCCGCTTTCAGATTTTGTTCACTTTATTGGTATCAACAACTATAATGGAACGTGGCTTTTGACGTACAATGCACAGTTTATGGTGCACTCAAATGTTTGTGGGATTATTTTCTAAAAAGAGAAACAAGAGCAAGAATGTTAATCAATATGAAATGGTAGGATTATAGGCATTTTATTGCAAAAAAGTAATTTTGTAAATACATATTATATATTAACTTATACCTAAAGACTAACTATTGGACATCATAATGGTCATAGACTGTCTGAGGCATCTTTAAAGGCACCAAAGCCTGCTGAGTTCTTAGTTTTGATCGGAGCGCTCTTAGCAGCTCTTGACTGCATTGACAGCACTGTGCGAAAAAAATCAAAAAATTTCAAAAAACACAAAAAAGCGAAACTAGGGGCCAAATGTAGTAAAACTGTGTTTTTAGTTTTTCTCTCTGACGTCAGGATTTTTTTTAAGAACTTTGAAATTTCAAGGATATGTTTATTTCAAAAAATTATTTTAAAAATTGAGCGCATTGTAGAATAATAATTTGGGTATCCAATGAAAGAGAAAAATCCTTAGAATCATAGAAAATTTAATGTTTTGGTGCAAAAAGACGAAGAGGTATTGAAAATGTCCTTTTAAAACTGTATTCTTCAATATGCTTGCAAATTTTCAATAATTAAAAAAATATATATATATCTTAAGGACTTATATGTACGCTACTACGTTCTTGAAATTCGTCCTTGTAACTTTATTAGTTTATGATATAAAAAAGGCAATACTTCTGAAGAATTTTGGCAATGAATCAGCTTCAATGTTTCTATTCATCTTGGAGTCGTCAATGAAGATAATCAACGAAAATTTCTGCTTTGCTTGAAAGGTTCTAATAGGTCGCAGGTATGAAATTCATCATAAAAAGTATTCAAAATCAATTTGTCAGCATTTTCCTGGGGTTTCTAAAATTACTTGTAATTGTAACTTTTCACACTAGCAAAACAATTGACATTACAAAGCAATATTTGCACTGAAAAAATTCACAGTCGGTCTGAATGAAATAATCCTAAGCAGCAGTCGTGAACAACTACAAACATGGTAATAATCATTGTTGCAAATTCCAGACGAACTTCCAGTGCAACTCGATAAATTCAATTTGCATGCACAATTTCAATCCATTTTGCGGCAAAGTGCGCCACCGGGTGAACAACACAAATCAACACCGACGCAATGTTACAAGTTCGTGTTTTGCCATAATTACGTTGCAACAATGGCACAGCGAGTGCAGACACAACCCACACACACACACGCATACAAATGTTGTTGTACTTATACAATAAAACAAGCTGCAAATTTGTATTGTGCCGGCTGGCGCTTTGTTTTGTGTTGTGTAGTGTTGGGTCTGCACACTGCGACTGGGGAGTTGCGTGCCAGCGAGCGCAAATTCAATGTCTTCGCAAGAATGTTGCATGCAGCGGCGCATAACAAATGCCTCTCGGGGTACAAATGCCGAGGAAATGACAGTTTTGCTTGGGGCGTGGCAATGGTCAGGAAATTCGACTTAACTTCATGCGAAATTAATTAAAAGGATATACAAGAAATTAAGTGTGTTTATAAAAAGGGAATTTATTTCAAATAACATTGTGGGCGCATTTGCCACGATCGATGCTTTTATTCTGTTAAAACTCTAAAGTATGTTTTGTGTATAATTCTGACAACTTTAAGTCATAGGTCAACCTAGTTTTTAGCTGCGACATGTGCAACATATTGGAAAATTTTAAAATACATAAGTGGAAAGGACCATGTGGAATAAAGAACTCGTGGAACATATCTTAGTATAGAACATGTAGAATATGTTGAACGATAAGAAAAATGTGGGAATTGTTGGAACAATAAGAACGAAGTCAGGACGAAGTAAAATAAGTTACCCCATGAACTAACGAAGAAGAGATCGTAACAATATTTTTGTGCACCCGAGCCAAGAACTAAGTTCCGTTTTATTGGACGATAGAAGGTCGAAAACTGCATTAACGTGGAACATATTGCAACATTAAGTTGGGGAAAAAATAACATGAGCCAGCAGATGAGATTGAAAGAAAAGGTCAAAAGAAGAAATCAGAAGAAGAGTGCGAATGAAGGGGTTAGTAACAGAAGTTAAAATAAGAGGTCGGAAAGAAAGTCGGAAGATGAAACCAGAATATGAGGTCGGAAGAAGAAGAAATCAGAAAAGGAGTTGGATAAAGAGATCGGAAAAATGAGTTGGGAAAAGAAGTTGGAAAAAGAAGTCGAAAGAAGAATTCAGCTGAAGAGGTCGAAAGAAGAGGTCCAAAGAAGTCAGAAGAAGACTTCGAAATAAGAGGTCAGAAACGAAAGATAGAGGTCGGTAAAAGAAGTCGGACGAAACAGATTGGCAGAAGAGGTCGGTAAATAAGTTCGGAAGAAGAGGTCAAAAGAAAAAAATGCAAAGAAGAGGTGGAAAGCAAAGGTTAGACACAGAAGGTAGAGGTCGAAAAAAGAAGTCGGGGAAAAAAATTCAGAAAAGATCGGCAAAAAAGTCGGAAG
Source organism: Melieria crassipennis (assembly GCA_963668005.1). Taxonomy (NCBI): domain Eukaryota; kingdom Metazoa; phylum Arthropoda; class Insecta; order Diptera; family Ulidiidae; genus Melieria; species Melieria crassipennis. The sequence goes on along the minus strand of OY764962.1, from coordinate 108,228,777 downwards.
AAAAGGTCGAAAGAAAAAGTTAGAAGAAGAGGTGAAAAATTAAAAACGGAAGATATGAAAGAGATCGGCAAAAAATCAAAAGATGAGATCGAAAGAAGACAAAAAGGTCGAAAACAGAAGCTGAAGAAGACAGAAGAGGTTAGAAGACTAAGTAGAAAGAAGATGTCAGAGACGCAAGACAGAGAAAGAAGGTTAGAAGAAGAAGTTGAAAGAAGAGGTCAGAGACGGAAGACAGAGAAAGATATCGGAAAAAGAAGTAGGAAGAAGAAGTCATAAGAAGAAGTCAGATGAAGTGCTCGGAAGAAGTTGGACCTCAAAAAAAGAGGTCGAAAGAATAGGTTAGAAATGAAAAATAGAGGTCGGAAAAAGAAGTCGGGAAGAAAAAGTTTGGTAGAAGAAGTCGGCAAAAGAGGTCGGAAGAATAAGTCGAAAGAAGAACTCAGAAGAAAAGGTCGGAGGCCAAAAACGGAAGATGTGGGAAGATGAAATCGAAAAAAGAAGTCAGAAGAAGTCGGGAAAAGACGGCGTGAAACGAGGTCAGAAGTAAAAGTCAATGAAAAGCTTGGCAGAAGAGGTCGACAGAAAAGCTCGGCAGAAGAGGTCGATAGAAAAAGTCAGAAGAAGAGAGTAGAAACGAAAGTTTGAAGTAGAGGTGGAATAAGAAGTCAGAAGAAGTCGGAAAAAGACGTCGTGAAACGAAGTCAGAAATAAAAGTCGGTGAAAATCTTGGCAGAAGAGCTCGACAGAAAAGTTCAGCAGAAGAGGTCGAAAGAAGAAGTCAGAAGAAGAGAAGTTTGAAGTAGAGGTCGAATAAGAAGTCGGAAGAAGTCGGAAAAAGACGTCGTGAAACGAGGTCAGTAAAAGTAAAAGTAAAAGGTAAGTAAAAGTCGATGAAAAGCTTGGCAGAAGAGGTCGACACAAAAGCTTGGCAGAAGAGGTCGATAGAAAAAATCAGAAGAAGAAAGTAGAAACGAAAGTTTGAAGTAGAGATGAAAAACAGAAGTCAGAAGAAGAGGTCGCAAGAAAAGGTCAAAAGAATACTTCAGTTGACTCAACCCAAAAACTTAACTTTAAATAATTGTGGATAAGGGTTCATCAGTAACTATGAAGATGCCATTCCCTCAGTAAAAGCAAAGCAGTTCAACGATCGAAAAAATAGTTGTTAACCGAATAATTTAACGACCGACAATAGGTGAAATTAGAATAGAGTAATAAAGATAATCGAGAGTATGCTGCAACCTTTCTGATAAACAATATGGAATTTAGTTAGAAGACGGCGAGAGAGCTACACATAGTGTATCAGTAGAAGAATATTCATACTGCAGGGAATTTCATACCCAAACATGATGGTTTATGGCTCATTAGACATAAAAACCCCTTTGAGATGAAGTGTGTTATGATTACCAGCAGATCAATTGATGATAACAATACACATCTGTATCGCTTAAAGCAAAGTAAAGGACTCAATAGTAGTCGGCATGCGGCTAATACTTTGATCACGTAACAAGCCGCTAAGAATTCGAGTAAAAACACCGAAATTCGTTGGCTATGAGTTCATTAGCATCTTTGAAGATTTCCAATTGCTGCGAACAAATTTTTATTTACGCTCTTTTGCAGCAGCAATTGTGCCAGATGGTGAATAACACCAAAATAAAATGTAAACAAAAAGTTTAAAATAGTCTTTAAAAGTTTCCATTGAAATGGTGCCGCGGAAGGAGGATGGCCAGTACTTGTGTCTTGTTGAACGTTGGATTCAGTTTGCTCCACTCAATCGTTTTAATCTTTGCTTCACGCTTGAGCTGATGCAAGCAGCAGATCCTGCGTATCCTTTCGTTCATGTCGCGGTCCGAACACATGTGTTATGCGTTTGTTGTATGCACAGTTCCCTCGAGAAATTATCCAATGAAGTGACCCAAATGCCAATTGAATGGCTGTCGCTACTGTTTGCGCTGGACCCATGTTGCAAGTGTTGAGCTGCTGTGTCTTTACGCTCGAGTTTAAAACTCATTGAATCGAGTTTGACGCTTGCAAACGAACGAAGAGGATTTTATTTTTCTTCCGCCCACTTAAAGCGACTTGAATGATTTGCTTCTGAAAACTGCTGGCTGGATACAGTTCAAGTCTTTTAGTGTGTGTGTGTGTAAATATCTATGCGCACATAGACAATAAAAAATAAAAGCGAACACAAATAGTTTACAAGCTTTGACAAGCATAAAGCGAAAAGGAAAAAGGCGTCGCAACGGACTGCGTAGCGGTCACCAATGGGAAGGTTGGAGGAATTGATGGAATTTTCGGTCGCATTTTTTCGGAAATTACTTGGAAATGAAAATTCAATATTTACACTTTGCTTTCAAGCCATACACAGGCATAAAGATACATTTATACATACATACATACATATGCATTTGTGTCCGCAGTTGACTACATACAAACAATTTTACGCAGTCGGACAATTGAATCGATATCAACGCAAATTGACTCCATATTCCCAAAGTACATTACGAACATTTACCAAATGGAATTTTCGGTTCGAATGTGTTCGATTTCGTATGTGTCTATGTGTGTGTGTGTGTGTGAGTGCGTTTGTGCGTTTTAAATCGGTGCATGTGCGACCATAAGCAACGTTTTGTGTTTGCTGTGACAATCAAAGAAATGAATGCTCGTACGTATAAAATACTATAAATGTCTGCGAATACACAAATATTTGTTAGTATTTGCGCCTTGATTTGCATTATTCGGAAATAGTTTCATTATCCGTACTCTTTCTCTTCATTGTTCGCTTTTGATGCGCAAAAAATATGCGGCTATGTCAGAGTATTTTTACGTTCTGAGTTTCTATTGTAGTTATTTTCACTCAAGTAATAAATCATACTTAATGGAAAAATTACTCAACTGTAAAGCGTTGCTTATTTCATACTTGCAAAGCGTTGTTGAAGAGATTTTTCCATTACCTTCCAAGTTTGCCATTACCTTCCAAGAGCTCACTTCTTATTGATAGCGATAAAAGTAGACAAGAATTTAACCAGCCTGATCTAGGAATCGAACCTAAAGCCGCTGGTACGAAAAGTCAGCATACTACCCGCTAAACAAGAAGACTTCTTAACCCTAATTCACAGAAGTGAGCCTCACAGTCTCACTAAAGATTTCAAATGGTGGTAAATCCTATACCGAAAGATTTTCGATTCCAATTTTTTTATGTAATCCTCTAATGGAATGTTAGAATTATATTTCATTTATAAATTTAACTTTTTAGACATTTTTTTTTACTTTTTTTACAATTTTTTGAATATGCAACGAAACCCCAGAAGTGAGCCTCAGAAGTTCATTTGAACACAAAACTAAGATTTACTCAGAATTCCTTAACTTTTTGTCCACCATATGGAAGAATATTTTTATTTTGCATGTTTAAGTGCATTTTTATCCTATCAAGTTCGAAGTTTTTGAGCCTAGCACTCATCTAGTCGGCGTGGGATGAAGTCTATGAGAATGTTTGAAAATACTACAATATACGACATATTATGAAGAATTTATGCCTTGCCGAAGTTGATGTTAGTTCATACAGTTTATGTCTTCCAATCCCGATAAATATGTTATCAGAATATGGAAGTGCGATGGTGCTAATACTTCCTGATCCCATACCCATGTAAAGACGGTAATCAAGGAGCTGTGGGTCTTGCAAAAAGGGTGTTGAAAAACTGTGTGAGCCTTACAAAAACAAATGTAATAATGACCAGCTAGTTCACCGGTAAGGAATTAGCCGATAGTTTATTAGATGCGGGTTTCGTACACTCAGAAAAGACAAAATTTGTATGATGGGTATATCAAAAAAAGCAAACCTAATGAATGGCATTTTCTTTATACATTTGATTGATGCTGCTGGCATTGCGACATATGTCATATGACTAAAAATACGTCTTTACTGGAATGAGGGTATATATAGCAAAAGATAGTGGTTTTTGCGACAACTGGGAATTTTTTTTTTTAGCCACGAATATCTACGAGCGATTACTCAGACAACAACAGATGCTGTATTACTGCAAAAGGTCAGTTCGCAGGCGCCAAATTCTGGTACACGTAAACAAAGTCGGTGTCATATTTGTCCACCAGCCATCTCAAAAACGCAGAAACATGTTTACAATAAACTAAACAAATCTCCATTCCTCTTCCACCCAAAATTGACAAGGATCTGAATATCTGGATTAATTAACCCTTTCGGTACAGCTTTTTACTGGGGAAAGTTAACATTTTAAATTTTACGTTTTAGGCTTCTATGTGGTTATATTAGCAACAATCCATAAGAAATTTTTAAACTGTTATACTCGGACCATGTATTTTAGAGTGTTTTCTATGAGAGCACCCACATCGTTGTGGCTGTAATAATTACTTAAACATAAAACTTTTTATGCATAACGAAAACTTGAATATTTCTTCATTTACTTCAGCCAAAATTTTTTTAAAAAAGTATCTAAATTGAAAGAAAACGTCAAATTAAAAAAGTTATCTAATTTTTTCTGCTTCTTCTTCCTTCACTATCTCAAGATATACCTTTAAAAAAACGTGTATACTTCTCTTCTCTCAACTTAATTATTCAGTTTATTAATTTCGTATTTTTCCTAAAACTTCAAACTATTCTAAGGAACAACAAAAATATAGTATCCACAAGTTTTTTGAACTAAAACAGGCACTGAAAAGAGACTATGCCATATGGCATAGAATAACCGAAAGGGTTAATTATACTTTTGTAGTAGCACTTGTTTTCCTGTGGACCCTGTATTTACAAGTTCCGTACTAAAAATAAAAAAACTTAAATAAATACGTCTTTAAGTAGTAACTGGATTTGAAAAATAAACTGGGGTTTTCAATAGTTCACTCACAGCCTCACTTCTGTGTTAACGTTACGTTTAAAATTCTGGGAGTTAGGGTTAAATAAGTTATCAAGATCAGTACACACGATTTTTGGAATTGGTTAACAAAATACATTTACATAGTTTTTTAATTTTAAAAATTACTTAATATCTATTTAATTTTCTCTGTAAGAAGAGAATCAGAAAAGTTTCCGACCTAAACATGAAAATTACAGCAGTCGTCAACAAAAAGTAGGGAATCTGTTAACGTCTCTCTTGAAAGGTACTTATCAAAATTTCAGCCAGTTTAGATGTGCAATTGTTTTTTGAGAATAGTTAATTTGCCTTAGTCGATGTGAGTGCTTTTGTGAAAATGGAGACAATGAATGTTTGGAAAGTTCCAAAACTGCAACCACTGACGATAACATTGCTCATCAGTAAAGAAGAAGAAGTCAAAAGAATGCACTCATCACATATTAAATGACAATTTAGATATGGCAAAGAAATCCACGCTTTGGGTGCTGCATTTTCTTTACGATTTCGCTATTTTGTTGCTATATGGCACCAAGCTACTTTGTAGACGGCTGAACCCTCTATGGTCTAAGAATGCATTTTTTTATCCTTGGAATAGTTTGAAGTTTTAGAAATAATACGAAATTAATAATTTAAACATTTAAGTTTACAGAAGAAAATTATGCAGGTTTTTTAATGCTATTTTCAAATAGTAAAGAAAGAAGAAGCAGTAAAAAATGGAGGATGTGATTTTTTTTAAACGCGACTTCAGCTCCACCTATAAAGAGACAATATGCTAAAAAAAAAAATTTTTTATGTTCCTTCAATATATCGTCAAAAAATTTTCAAAAAGATTGATAATAAAGGAGCTGAAAAATAAATCATTTTGTAAATCATTAAAAATTCCCCTTTCTAACGTGCCATGATACCTTAAATTCAGATATATATTGGAAATAATTTTAGCTGAAGTAAATAAATCAATATTTGAACTTTAGTTATGCATACAAAATGTTATGTTTGAATGATCATTACAGCCACAAAGATATGGTTGCTGTCTTATGACAATACTCTAAAAAACAGGGTCCAGTAAAAAAAGTTAAAAAAATTATTATGGTATAAATTACAAATTTGTTTAACTTTCCACAGTAAAAACCTGTAGCGAGAGGGTTAAAATTTATTTTAATGAATATTTCCAATTCCATTCCATTTCTGTTAGTACATTTTAGATGCAATAAATGAGAGCTGAGAGAAGTGTGTGGACTAACAAGGAGACACATTTTGTTCTACCTGCTTTTTTAAAACTGCTGGTTGAAAGTGCGCTGCCATTTTGATTTCAAATAAAAAAACTCATTTGTTTGTGTGCTCAAATCAGGTATACTGTGCTCTAAAAATGTTGTATTGATCGCATTGTATGTTTTGGCAAAAATTAATATCCATAATGACAACTTTTTGTTTGTGCATTGCAAAGTGATGTAAGCCCTGAACGCAGCTATTGACGAGTGGGTCTACATGGCATTTTGTAGGGAATAACTAGGAGACTTAAGAATTGGCATTGACAGTGAATAAAAATTTCGATCATTAGAAAATAAACATTGTAATTGCACTGAACCTACATCAACTGTGTTGACTGACGGACATTAATTTTTAATTTACCATCAAATATTTGACTTTGGCTGAAATTAAGCAACAATTTATTATTACATTTTCTTGAAATATTTAAACATTTTAAAGAACTTTTAAAAAAACTAGTAAAATGTTTAAATTTATATTCAACTCAAAGCTTAAATTTTAAAGTTGTGACAACTCTCTCGAGTTTATCTTGAATTTGCTACTCGTGCAACACTTGCAGTGTGCAGCACATAAATGCTTTTTGGCATGCAGGCCACACTATAAGTCCGCCACTATAAATGCTAATGTCAGTTTGTTTGCTTCGCTTGCTAGACACACATACACAAACACATACATGAACACATGGCATGTGCCGATGGCAATGCACACATTCTCGCAGTGCGCCGCACAAACCAACGACCCGGCTTGCAAATTTACCACATTCCAGCCTCTCATGCTGCGTCCTTGATAATGTTGCTTATGGATTTTAATCAGTTGTCAGAGCTGCCATCGGCCACGGGCTTCTGGCCGGTGACTGCTGCGACACGCATGCATGCATACATAAATATGTACATACGTACGTACGTACGTGTGCCACTGGTGCACCGACTGACCGACTTGACATTTTAATAGCTTTCGGGCTGTTGTCGAGCTGCTGCGCACTTTTGCTCAATGCACGTTCGCCTGTCCTGCCTGCTGAGTGCTGGATGTGAAACTTCCTAACGCACGTTGATGAACTGTTAATTAGGGCTTTTAATGCGGCGGCAAAATATTTTAGCTGAGAACATTGCGGTACAGCATTGAAATGTTGAAAGTTTGCTTCAACCTTTTACTGCCACATTTGAAGGCGGAAAAAAGAAAGTTTATGCGAAATTTGAGGTATTTGCACTTTTTGTTGAAATTAACTTTTTATTTTTTTATATATTTTTCTGTTTTTAATTTGATTTACATTACTTTTATTTATTGGCAAGCAAATTATGTTGCTTTAGTTTAGATTCCTTGCGATGTCATGTCTTCATGTGCCAGAGATGAGTAACATGAGTTAGCCATGGAAGGAAATAACTCCAATGAAAGGAAATGACAAAACATGTAATAAACAATGAACAATGCAATGAATACTCAGAGAATCGTCACTGCCACTTCTAAAGTAAAGAATATAAGTCATTAATTGAGTATGTGACAGATGACGGCGGCAACGATGATGTAGCCAAGAATGATAGTGAGATAAATACGGGGAGACGTCTCGAATTTGCATCTTTACATGATGACACATGTTGTTCTGCATAGAAAATGACCATAAAATATTTCTAGAAAATAAATTAATACCAGTATAAATCTTCAGCGCAAAATCGACAAAGAAATATGAAATGAATTAAATATAAAATAATTAAAAACTTTCTTTTCTTTAATTTACATTACTTTTAAGAGGTCTTTTAAAAATTATGACTTTTCAAATTTCACGTTCTGCGTGAATTCAAATTCTATGGGGGTACACAAGTCCCCAACATATGTGGACATTATAAGCCATTTTTTATGTAGTTTGTTTTTGACTGATAAGGAGAGGAGAGTGAATGGAGAGACTTGTTTTAATATTTTTTGCAATCGAAAAAAATCTATCAAACAATCTATTCAATTTTGTATGAAAAATAAAATTAAGTTCCAACGCACTTCAAATATTGTCTGTGACATTTGGCGAGTCTACTTTGAGCACACAAAATGTTTATTGGTGGTACAAGCTTTTATTAGAAAGCCGAGAAGATATTAACGACAATGCGCGTCCTGGACGCGCAACACACAAGCAATAAAGAAATTTGTTATGGAGAATTTTTAAATCAATATTAACAAAATTGCTGTGAACGCTGGCAGATCGGTTGGCTCATGCCATGCATATTTTTTTTCAATATTTTGTGCATGAAACGTGTAGCGGCAAAGTTTGTTTCGAAATTATAAAATTTTGACTAAAGCAATTATCGCATGAACATCACTAAGGAGCTGTTCAATGACACCAACCACGGCAGAGATTTGCCCCTCAAATACAAAAAATGATTTAAAAAATTTTCAAATGGTATTGGGCTCAAAAGTTGTACCCAAAACTTTCTTCCCGCCTAAATGAAATCCTGTGTGCGCCACTGGGCAAATCTTACAATGATTATTTTCTGCACACCTTTAAATGATTTTTTCTGTTTATGTATCAAAAGCAGTAATGAAAAAATTTATTGAATATTTAGTAATATTTATAAAATTTTCCAAACGAAATTTCAAACAAACGTCTTTCGCCTTTGTCAATTTCTCAAATTCGTTTTGGTTCTGTCAATTGTAAATGAATTGTTTATTGATAACAACACGTCAAGTTAAATTTAAACGCAATTTAGCGATAATTGCAATTTGATAAAGATTTTTGGTTAGAAAAATGTTGTTCAAAAATTTAGAAATTTTCTTAACTGCGCAATTTTACTGGCTGTCTGAATAAAGTATTAGTTGATTACTCTGAATGCTGTAGTTATGCTTTTTTCTTATAATAGCAGTGAAAAATACAAAAAGCATTCGACAATCTGTGATAAAATCCTTAAAAAAAAGGTTTTATGTGAAAAAACACTGCTGGCTACGGGCAATATTTCACACGAAAAGATTTACAATTTTTGGAATTTGTTGAGAGGATGTCCAAATCATAAAAATCATATCATAAAACGTAAAATCCGGCTTCCATGGGAAAACATTTTTAAAATGCTTTTGAATTGAAAAAGTTGAAAATGCATTGCAGTACTGAAGTTAGCTGAAAGCAGCACAACAGGGTACAGCCTTAAAAATTAAAAACACATTGTATTGCGATAAAGTCAGGTTTTTAAGGGTTGATGCTATCGGACCTATAAGTATTTTCCGGCTTCTGGTTTTAAATTGTTAGTTATCGACACAGATAATTTTTACTATTCATCACTTCATAAATGGCAAAAACAAGCAGCATTCACAGAAGCTTCCTTTCAATGGAAGTGACATTTTTTTACGGCATAGCTAAGTTGTAAGCATTAAATTCTATGCATTCTGTGCACAGATTGGCGCAATTAAAATATGTTTGCTTTAATTCACACTTCTGGTGTGCATTTGGAAAGTGCTGGTTTGTTGCTAGTTGCAGCTGGCCGCGCTAAATGGCGCTCAGGTGACGCCGGCCTTAAGTTATTATTGTCTCGTTGCGTATCGAATTGCAGCGCGCAGCAGAGTGGAAAAAGCGTGAAATGCGGCGACGCTGCGCAGCGCATCAGTCAGTCGCATGAGTGTCCTTTATTGCCGTCGACGTTGTCGTGCTGCGTGCGATTTGCCAAGCAAACTCGACGAACAGTTGCAGATTAGAACAGCAACGACTGCTCAAGTTGCAACGTCAAAGTCGTGTAAAGCTTTGCCACCAGTTGTGGTCTGGGATTGCCAGCGCTCACTGTGGCACGTTTCTTGCACGCGCTGGACGACTGTGCAGCGCGTCCTCGAGTTGCGCTGATTAAATTTTAGTAGCTTGGAAGATGCAGTGAATGTAACAGCATTTGTTGTTGTTTTTGTTGTTTGGAAAATTATCACCGCATTCACCGCAGATGTAATTAGGATCAGATTTTTTGGTTGTGATTTTGTTGTAGTTACAGTTTTTATGGGATAATAAGTTACATAACGAAATCATTGCGTTTTCAGCTGATTCTGATATCATTATATACGTAAAGCAATAGGTTTCTATAAATAACACCATAACCCATTGTTACCCCCTTTATCTAATCCCCAAATTTCAAAAATCCCTTCATTCTCTAAAATGACAGTGCATTGTACTAAAATCGATTGGAAAATGTAAAAGTTATAAAAACTTGAAGAAACAAAATTTCGGTTTTTTCACAGTGCAGCAAGTGAGATTAATTAAAATCCTATACACATTTATTCATTAAACAGTAATGCGCAAATTGTTGTTGTTGTTGCATTTTAATTGTTATTTCAACAAATACTTGAACAAGTCTTTGTGAAAACTTAAACAAAAGCCTCATTGCTGCACCAATCATTGCGGTCAATTAAAAATTGATTTTATTTGCCAAGCAATCATTTCAAAAATACTGCAGTTTTTGTTGTTGCTACTGCTTTTTTTGTCGCTACAAATTGCAGCAATTGCTGTCTGCTACTTGTTGACTTTTTTGTTGCTCTACAATCGCCATACAACCAAAAGTCCTTAAGCCACTTATGCCACTTAATTGGCCAATGCTTCAAACATAGAATGGCACTATGCCAACAACGCAAACAACAATAGCAACTACCACAAAAACAACAAAAACAACAACAACAAGGACCACAGCAAACAACCGAAGCAACAGTGCGAAATACCACATCGTTGTTGTCTGACCGAGAATTCCACTGGAAGGCATTTAATTGAGATTCAGGCAACGCCAACGCCAACGCGAACGGCTCAAAGCAGCGAACTAAGTCGCTTGCTTTCGAAACTATTTTGGGCACAAAGTTTAATGCCTACGTATGTGTATTGTGTATGTTTGTGTGTTGTGTGTGTGCACAAAAGGTCGTTAAAAATGAGCCAAGCGCAAAGGCTGCCACATAAATTTCGAATCTGCTCGAATTTGTGCAAAGTTCCGAGTGCGGATCTCACTAAGCTAGAAACAATTTCAAAAAGTTGAGCGCATAATTTTAGGCGAATTAATTAAGGTGTACACCTTTTCAACAATGTCGAAATGATTGAAGGCATGGCCGAAAATGTTGCGCCACACTAAAATTGGCTGTAGGGTTGGTAAATTCGAAGAAGAGAAGGTCAATGCTGCCAAGTGGCCATTTGAAGTTATTCGAGCTATAAGTATTTTTGTTTTTGCACAAACCAAAATGAACTCATAGGTCGGTACACGACATCAGCAGTAGTTGTACCAAAATTTCTAAAATTTCAAAACATGGCAACGTTTGGTACTCTCCTGTAAGCTTCGTACTCATACCAGCTCCGTAAGAAAAACCAATCCAAGATGGGCTGTAGGCAGCACAGGATTTACTGCGCGCTAAATATGGCCAGCCTTAAACATCTATGATTCTAGAGAACTTCTCTCACTAAAAAGTGATCAGATGAGAACTAGGTTTGGTGTTATGACAGGACACTGAAGCAAAAAAATTAGGTATAATTGTAAATGACTTCTGTCGAAGCTATATGGACAAGGAAGAGGAAGAAAACGCACTTCACCTTACGAGCATTTGTCCTGCATTATCTAGAATAAAGAGGCTCACTAGGGAATCTAGCCAATAGGACTATACACAGTCTAAAAGGTTTCGAAAGGAGCTCCAGCTGATTCAGTGAAAGAGATTGATTGCAGTATCATAATGGGCCTAAATGGGAACCGCCTTGGGACAGCCACTCCTATAGAAGTGTTTAGAAAGTATGCCTTCCTTCTGTATGTTCGATTTTATCTATTCATGAGATCTAAATAATTTTAAAATTCGAGCACTTAATCGAGAGACAAATTTAATTTCTACATGGCGAGATGTTTTAAACAAAATACAAATTGTTCTAAAAAAAGGTTCGTCGCTATTACTCGTCGCTAAATATTTTTTTTATTTATTGATTTATTTATTGATTGATTTATTTATTTATTTATTTATTTATTTATTTGTTTGTTAGTTAGTTAACTAATTAATTAATTAATTAATTTTTATTTATTATTTATTTATTTTCTTATCAATTAATTAATTAATAAAGTAATTGTATAAATACTAATAAAAAAATAAAGAAATAAATCAATAAATTAAGAAATAAATAAATATATATTTTTATTATTTTATTTATATTTATTTATTTATTGATTCATTGATTTGTTGATTTATTTATTTATTAATTAAAATTTGTACAATTACTTAATTAATTAATTAATTGATTAAATAATTGATTAATTAATTGATTAACTAATTAATTCATTAATTAATTTATTAACTAATTAATTGATTAATAAATATAATTAATTAATTGATAAGTATAAGATTAAATAAATAAAGAATAAAGATTAAATAAATGAATAATAAATAAAATAAATAAAAATAAATTAATTAATTAATAAATAAATTAATTAATTAAAAAACAAATAAATAAAATATTAATTAATAAATAAATAAATAAATTAAAATATATTAATTAATTAAAATATATTTATTTATTTATTTATTTATTTAAAAAATAAATAAATAAAATCAATATATTTAATAATATACTAATTAACAAGTAAATAAATCAATAAATAAATTAAAAAATAAATAAATTAATTAATATATTTATTTATTTACTAGCTGGGCCCCGCGGCTTCGCACGCAAGCTCTCTTGTTTCACCCGATACAAAATCTGAACTTATTGTTGACCCCGTCAGATTTTGATTTAAAGAACATATGTCTATTATCGTTGATGTCAAGTAATTCCAAAAATTTTGAACGCAAAAGCCCTTAAAATCATGAGTTTTCACATTTACCCTAAACAAATTCTTAACCCTTAGTTTATCACATTTTCTTTATTTCCCGATAGAAGTGCTTTTTGTCTAAGTTTGAAGTCAAAAGGACCAATAAATCGTGGAGAAATACAAACTGTTAGCCCATTGTTGACCCCGTTAGATTTTGATTTTCAAAAAAGTGAAAAACACGTGTCAAATTATTTCTCACTAAGAGTACTTTCACAAAATTTGAAGTCAGTGGCCCCGTTAATTCATGTTTTTTTACAGTTGCGCCATACAAACTTTTAACCCGTCGTTAACCCCGTCCGATTTTAATATTCGGAAAAATGAAAAACACGTATCGAGTTATTTTACATTTGAAGTACTTTCACCAAGTTTGAAATCAAAAGGCTCAAAAAAATTTGTTTCTCTATACATACTTTTAACCCGTCGTTGATCCAGTTAGATTTCGATTTTGAAAATAATGAGAAACGCGTGTCCAATTTTTTTTTATTTCAAGTATTTTTACAATTTTTGAAGTCAATGGGCCTATCGGTTCATGTTTTTTTCGAGTCTACCCTTAAACAAATCTTAACCCACTGTTGGTCCAGATAAATTTTGATTTTCGAAAAATTATAAAGTACGTGTCGAATTATTTTTGATTTAGAGTATTTTCAGGAAGTTCGAAATCAATATGTCTCTTAGATCACTTTTCTTCATACAACACCTTAACGCATGTTTTGCCCCTTTGCACCCCGAATTGAAAAAAATCCCGTCTTAGCGGAGGTTCATTTTTCAAGATATACCTACAGTTCAAATTTCATATTTGTAGCTTCAGCGGTTTGGGCTGAGCGATGATGAATCAATCAATCAATCAGTCAGTCAGTCAAGACAAACAATCTACGTATATAAAAATAGAGGCGGTACCACGCCCCCTTGTCCAATGCTCATAATTTTCTTCCAGTCGAATTGTGCTACTAAGTGGAAAGTTCGTACCAGGTTTTACTGATGTGTGTGTGTGTTTACTGCATAACTGTTGGATCATAAAAAATGTGCCACGCCCCTTGACCAACACCGATCAAATCTCATCAGTAGAATGACACATCTATGAAACAACGGTACACCAAATTTCAATGCCATATAAAAGATTTGAGTTGTATGGGTGGAGCCACGCCCTCTTGTTAAATACCCGCCCATTCCCTCTGTGGAAAGATATGACTAAATGGTAAATTCGTACTCAGTTTCATTGATGTGCGACGAACAGTTTCAAAATCATGCGGATAGTATGGGTCAAGCAAATGTGCCACGCCCCTTGTCCAACCCCCATCAAATTTTATCAGTAGAATGACACTTCTATGGGACGATTTCGTACCAAATTTCAATGCTGTGCGAATTACAATTCCGAAGCTATTCCATATAAAAGATTTGAGTTATATGGGCGGAGCCACGCCCTCTTGTTAAATACCCGCCCCATTCTCTCTGTCTAAAAATATGACTAAATGGTAGGTCCGTACCAAGTTTCATTGATGTGCGACTTACAGTTCTGCTGAAATGTTGGGTCACAAAAAATGTGCCACGCCCCTTGTTCAACGCCCATCAATTTTAACAGTAGAATGACACATCTATGAAACGACGGTACACCAAAGTTCAATGCTGTGCGACTAACAATTCGGAAGCTATTCCATTTAAAAGATTTGAGTTGTATGGGCGGTGCCACACCCCTTTGTTCAATACCCACCTTATTCCCTCTGCCGAAAGATATGATTAACTGGTAGGTTCATACCAAGTTTCATTGATGTACGACTTACAGTTCTGCTGCATAAAAAATGTGCCCCGCCCCTTGTTCAACGCCCATAAAATTTTAACAGTAGAATGACACATCTATAAAACGACGGTACACCAAATTTCAATATTGTGCGACTTACAATTCCGAAGGTATTCCATTTAAAAGATTTGAGTTGTATGGGCGGTGCCACACCCCTTTGTTCAATATCCACCTTACTCCCTCTATTGAAGGACATGATTAAATAGAAAGTTTGTACCAAATTTAATTGATGTGTGACTTATGGTTCCAAAGTTATTGTCTAAAAATGTATTCTTGTGGTGCCACGCCCCTTTTTCCCGACATTTCTTTTTTTATAAACCTTCACGTAAACATTTTGAACAAACCCGCCGAAGGAAGTATTCAAGTTGGTCCAGTCGTTTTCGAGTTTTAAGCGGCCGAACGAACCACGTTTCATTTTTATATATATAGATTTATTTAATAAATAAATAAATAAATATATTTATTTATTTTTCTATATAATATATTTATTTATATAATATATTTATTTATTTATATAATATATTTATTTATTTGTTGATTTATTTATTTATTAGTATTTGTACAAGTATAATATATAATAAATAAATATATTTATTTATTTTTCTATATAATATATTTATTTATAAGACTGACTCTTTAATAGTACATCAGTTTGAGTAACTTAAATGTGAATAATATTTGTTGTGACCTACTATAATTTAATATTGAGTTATGGGTTCGAAACACACTCAACCAACCCTTAGTAAAGAAAATGTTTATTTTTGCAGCACGCGTTACTGTTTGTTTTTCAATTAAAATAGAAGCCATTAGGCATATATACTTCTTTTTTTTGTGTGAATAATCAGATCCTAATTTAGCGCTGCGAATCGCTGAAATTGCGAACATATAAAAAAATATTATTTTAAAAAATTAAGAAAATTAAAAATTAAGATAAGTCAAAAGTTGCTTGTGGCTGTACAAGTGTACATTTCAAACGCTTACAAGCCTTTTTCCCCGCCACAGTCTTTTACAAGTGTAATCTGAAGCGGCAACATAGAAAAACGCCCAAGCAAAAGTACCTAAAAGGTATAAGAAGTAATTATGGTGCATAAAATTTAACAATTGCACAGCGAGCGGAAAAATTGCTGGAGGGCGAAAAGCAGCGAAACGCTCGTACAGCCACGCCAAATGTGTGCGAGTAGTTTTTAATCGCCGACATGCGAGACGCAGTGAAAGTCCTTGGTCTGGGCGCGTTGCTGACATAATTAAAACACATTTAGCAACAACAGTTGGCGTAATGTTTGTGGCTGTTGCAACAACTACAACATCTACAACAACATAATTTGGTTAAAATAAACTCAGAACAGGCAGCGTAGGTGGAAAAGCAGTGCACGTTGCGGAAATGGCAGCAAGCCGGCTGCAGCTTTGAGCTGCACGCGGGACGTGCGACTACACAGGGGACTTACACGTGTTCATGTGTGGGTGCATATTTATGTGTGTGCGTGGGTGTCTGCAGTTGGCAATAATGCGCGCATCTACTACACGTTAGTACCCGAAGCAGCGGCTGCAGCCATAAAGTAAGCTTAACTTTTAATATCCTCACAAACCCAACAACGTGCACGTCCTTCTGTCGAACTTGAACGTCCTTCTGCGACAAATATCACTGCCGCGCTTCGTATGTCACTAAGTAGGGGAGACTTTGAGACTGAGTGATCTGCAAGCTACGCAACATTTTAAGGTTATAAATTTCGTATGTTTTTGGTGAAAGTAAACTCGCGAAAGACTCGAATAAGATTTAGAGTATTTTTACTCTTATTTAAAACGCTAATTGAACATTGTGTTGGGAGCAATTTCTTTGTTCAATCAACGGTTAGCCATTTCCTGTTGAGAAGACAGCAGCTGAGTAAATTGTTTTTTCTTTATTTTATTGAGAACACACACCAGTCTGCAGGTATGCCGGATTTTTACGGCGATGGCTTTAGGGCATTGCTTTATGGTGGATAATGGAATTAGCAGCTCTGTGTTCCATTCTCTCATTCGTAATTCGCTCATAATCCCAGCTGCTACTCTTGCTACAGTTTTTCATCTCTCAGCGACAGCGTTGATGTGTCCTAATGTAACTTTTCTTCCAGGCTCTCTTCAATGGCCAGATTTTCGTCATCAATGCGAGGACAGTGGAACAGTAAATGCTCGGCATTTTCTTCGTTTGGTGAGCCACAGCACTCTCAGAAAGGATCTTCTTTATAGCCATATTTTTATAGAAAAGTCTTAAAAAGTTTGAGTTTTGCGGTCAGACTTAGTCTGACAGTGGTTAGCGAGCTGTATATCTTAATGATCGTTGCTGAAAAATTTCTGAGTCTGTTTGTAATGAATCTTTGTATATAGGAATTTTAAATTTTCCATTATATTTAACCAACATAAAACCATTTTACTCATGAACGTAGACACGCAAAAATTCAATATCGACATTATTCAAAAAATCATCATGAGTTCTTCCAAAATCCATTTATTATTTTATAATTTTTTTTTGTGAAAGGAGGTTCTGCGCCACATTGAATGCACTGTTGAAGCATCATTTGCAGCAGCAATGGTCGGTGAAAATTCAATTACATTTGCCGAACCAGTAAAAATAACACGCAATCATGCATACACACACACATATATATACACATACACACCATGACACAGCAGCAAACGCACACTTAATGAATGCGGAAACCGAAAACACGAAATTAGAACTAACTAAGACCACTTTAGAAATGAATATGAAAAGAGCTGAATATCAAAAGGAAAGCATGGGTTTCAGGCTTAACCCTTTCGCTACAGGTTTTTACTGGGGAAAGTTAAAATTTTAAATTTTACGTCTCAGGCTTCTATGTGGTTATATTAATTTTTTTAATTTTTATACTCAGACCCTGTATTTTAGAGTATTTTTCTATGAGAGCAACCACATCGTTGTGGCTGTAATAATTATTTAAAATTTGAATATTTCTTCATTTACTTCAGCCAAAATTTACAAAAAAAAAGTATCTAAATTGAAAGAAAACGTCAGATTAAAAAGTTCTCTAATTTTTTCTGCTTTTTCTTCCTTTACTGTGTCAAGTTATGCATCTAATACTTTCAATTTTAAAATATCGAAATCCCGAAAACTCTGTTTAAAAAAGCACATCACTAAAATATACTCTGATATTACCTTCACACCCAGTTTTTGTGTACTCCAGTGCAGTGAAACCCAATTTCATGAATAAAAATCAATTTGGTAGAAGGGTAGAAAAAGTAGTGTAAAGTTTAATGTTGACGATGAGACGGTAGATAACAGCAAAGCTCGAGTAAATGGCCAACAGTGGAGCACAGCTAAGGAAAGTAAAATATAATGACGCGCAGAATTTTATGAAAAACTCAATTTCGAATTCTTGCTACACAGAACGCAAGACTAGGCAAGCAAAACATGGAATTATGAAATATGAATTTCGGCCATAGATACTAAGACAAGACACATATCATAAAAAAATGTTTTCATAGACTTTAACAGGTAGTTGTATTCGTCAATTAGATCAATTTACATCGATTTTAAAACGGCGATTGTTTTCTCGATTCCCTCTGCCGTCACATCTGGAGTGTCCCAAAGTGTTATGATGTGTGTCTACTTTTTCTTATATTTCATGAACGACTGTACAAGGACATGTTTTCCTTTGAGTCTGGGACAACATGATTTATTTTTCGCAATATGTCCAAATCTGAAGGTCTATAGTTCGATTTCGAAAACTTGGGATCGATTTCTTCACTCGAAACTAAATAAATTTCTGATATAACTAGGATTTTTCCTACAACAATTCACGTTTCTTTACTCAATTTTTTTATAATAACTTTATCAGAAGATTTTCCGTCAAATTGGTTATTTCAGATTTATAACTGAAATCATATTTTGATTTCGCCAACTTCTGAAATTCAACCATTCAGAGCGAATTCGAACCGGTTTATGAACCAAATCAGTAGTTAGTTTGAAATAATCATGAAACACCGAACCCATCCACTTGAAATATTTTCATACACACAGTTTTTCATACATACAGTTTTCATAAACTAAATAAAACAATTGGACGTAATTTTGGATTATAAAATTCAATTCAAACTACGCCATCTCGAAAACATGTTTATTGGTAGGTTTAGATCGTTGTACACCTAATTCTGTTTTTACACGGTTTGAAAATAAAAAAATTTTTAATTTTTTTACACGATTTTATTCCATTTAGCACGATTCAAAATCTTTTGGGATTACATTTTTTTTGTCAAATTTAATTTTTGCGAAACATGTTCATATCACAAATTTAGGGGAATTCCCTTTTTGTGGATACAAGCAAATTTACTTGTCAGAGCTATTGAATGATTGATGACAGCAATTAAATTTATGTTCCTGTATTTATGATTATCATTTTAATTTTTTTTTGAATTTTTTTTACCTTAAAAATGACCTATTTTTTTTGTTAACAACATAGCTGTTTTACATAATTGTTTTTAGTTCTTGAACTTGTCATACATTTAATTTACATTACTTTTAAGCTTAAGTGCATATCTTTTTTTCTTTAACACTAGAATGCCCGAAATTCTGACCTACCTAAAATGCCATTTTGTCAGTCATTTTGACTACCATATTGTTTACTGACTTTTTATTTTATTTTATTGGTTTTCAAGTAGCAAATATGAATAAATGCACATTATATTAAATTAAAATAAGTACTCCATCTTATTTTTTATGGTTTACAAAAAAAATTCACTAAAATATAATGGCGTACTTTACACATCAATGGGATAAAATGGAATGAAACTTGGAATTTGTGAATGAATTTTGTGAGTGAATTTTTGATTGAAAAACTTGGGAATTGTCACAGCCTACTATGATATTTTTTTTTTAATATTTGCAATTATTTGAAATTTTCATATTTCGCAATTGAAGATGCATATTTGTCTATTTATCAGTAAGATTTGCTGAAAATTGTATATAGGTAGTCACAATGACTACCTTTCGGCATTTAAGGTAAATTTTGCAAAATTGGGGTAAACAATTTTTTTACAATATTTTTAATTTATTTATTCCATTTAGCTTTAAAAACTAATAAAAGTCACGTAAGATATTTTTTTAGAAAGCGATGCAACAAAAGTTAATTACAATAAAAGACCTCAAAGTAGTCAAAATGACTCCCTTGGGCATTCTAGTGTTAATAACTAATCTTGTGAACATTCACATTATATATGTGATTTAAAAAATAAACATGAATACTTGTTCTTTAAAAATCCTTGTTTTTCACTAATTTTAATAGGTTTAAGAGATATGGAGCCAATCACCTGTTTTTGCATACGATCAATGTCTGTTTTTACACGGTTTTTCCTGGAACCAATCTACCGTGTAAAAACAGAATTAAGTGTAATTGTTCAAATTTCTTTGATGTTTAGGATCTCAAGCTTCTGTGTAACTCAATCGAGGTTGAAGAAGAAGTTAGATGAATTTAGAATACAAGTTAACACCAACCGTCGATGGCAGCAGTAATTTCTGTTACAGAGTAATGTGTAGCATTAAAATGCAACTAACTCGTCCAGCCACGTTTGCAGCTTGAAACAACACCAACAAACACCTTGAAACACCTTGAAGAAAGGCACATAGTGCTGGCAAGAAAGACTCCCACTAATGGAAAGTCAAGCGTTTCATTTTATTAACTAACAATCTGCATGTTTCATTGTAAATCGAAGGTGACAACAATCAATTTTAAAATTCGTATACGTATTTGACGCACAAGTCTCAGCTACTTCTAGAACTACTAAGCTCAAATGTTAAAAACACAGACAAGCAGTTGAAAGTACAAATTAAGTTTCTAGCAATGGGCCTTTTACATTGCTTTAAGGGCATTTCGGCTTGTGTGATTGACTGAGCGAAATACAAAATCAATTAAAAGTCCAAAGCACTGTGTTGCACATAAAAGCTTTCGCAATGGTTATGTAACATTGGCACTTCAATGGCTCACGCACATTTGTCAGATGGTGACATCGATTGTGGCCGATCAAGTTATCACTCGGTTGCGGCCTAATTAAATGCAACTCAAACGTGAGCTGTTAAGATAGGAAACCTAAAATGGCTCAGACTGTCACTTTGAAAGTGCCATATCAGATGCGGCAACTGCGATGTCGAAGAATTAATCAATGATAACTTGGAGTTCCATAGAATTACAAATAATTGAATATTTATATACTCGCATACAACTATATTTCATACAAAATGAACAAAATGCACAAAAGTCACATTGATGTGTGTCACACACTCTCCAATACACGTCGACATACATACATTTGTGCAGCAAAATATTTCACATTGAAATTTTAATTAAATCAAACTACAATGTCAATGCCAATCGACATATTCACTGCATTTAGTTGATGCCATATCAACAAGTGCGCATATGTATACATATGTATATATGTATGTGCTGTATGTATTGATGCAGTGGCAAAAAACTTGACGCATGCCTGTCATTTCGTCGCACGACACTAAACCCAGCACTGATTGATTTGTTATTGGAAATTTGCTTTCGCATATACATAACTAAATACATACATAGACCGTCATGTATAGTATGTATATTTGTATGCGGCGTATGTAAGCTGTATGTATGTGAGTTAAATTGATATCAGTCTTGTGCAATTTGTTGTTGTCTATGCAATTAAAACATGTTGAATCGTCACATAAATTGCATGACTATTGGATTCCAAATCAGGTTCCGAATTTTGTTGTGACACGTATACGCCATGTATGGTCAGATTTATTTTAATACCTCATACTGAAGTGTTGATGTATATTTACATAAGCAACAAGTTTATTACAAACAGAAATGCCTTCGGATGACTGTTATTGAATAAAGTTATGACCAAAATTACTAGGTACATACATATCATACATCAACGTTGCCATCTATGTCAAACACCAATCCACTAAACCACCATCTATGATTTCAAAAGAGATGTAGCGTTGGGTTGCCACATAACTTGAGTAAGGTTTCCGCAATAAATAAATGAAGTTTTTCGTAGTAGCCGAAATAATTTTGACTACATAAAGTAAGCTAAACACATAAAAATGCATATGCACGCTTACGTACTCATTATGACTCTTAGGTTAGCTATAGTTAGGTAAGGTTAGGTTAGGTAAGCAGTAAGCCCTGTTGTGTTCCCAACGGTTCCAGTAAGAATTTCTTACTGATGCGAGAGTGATCGGTGAGGTTGTGGTTGTTCGGAGCGAAGTTAAGATAGCCAGACAGAAGCAAAGAATGTGCTCCAAGGTTTCACTGACACCATTTTTCTTGCATTACGAATCATATTCTTCTATTTTCTATAATCTGTAATATTTATGTAATATATATTAAGCAACTTTGTTATTATTTAATTTAATTTTGTAATTGATAGTTTTAAGTTTATTATTTAATTTAATTTTGTAATTGATAACACTGTGCAAGTCGAAAATTCAGAGATGGGGGTGACTAACAGAGCGACTTTTCTATAGGTATACTGAGTTGAGATCCACCAGCCGTTTGACTGGATTGGCTCTGGTTTAAGAGAAATCCGACTTTGAAGTTTGCTCATTTTAGTCGAGTTCGTCGCTTAAGTCTTCGAACATTTAAATGCTAATAGGTCCTAAATCGTTCCGAATATCGCTTTGCTGTCTTCGGCAAGTTTGTAGATATTTTAACGACCAACAAATTTGCTTAAGACATCAATCCCAAAAAAATACATTCAAACTGTGTAATTGCGATATGTGCATTTTTTCGCGCAGCGCAAAGTGGCGTATGAGTGTCATTTAATTATAATTAAATTATTTATTTACTATTATTTATTTAATTACTTGCCGAAGACAGTAAAGCGACATTCGGAACGATTTAGGACCTATTAGCATTTAAACGTTCGAAGACTTAAGCGACGAACTCGACTAAAATGAGCAAACTTCAAAGTCGGATTTCTCTTAAACTAGAGCCAATCCAGCCAAACGGCTGATGGATCTCAACTCAGTATACCTATAGAAAGTCGCTCTGTAGGTCACCCCCATGTCTGAATTTTTGAAGGTAAATTTCACGCACAGTGTAATTTTCAGTTTAATTGGAGAAATTGAATTCTGATTGAAGTTCAATTAAAAGACTTAGTTCTTACTGCCCTTAATGTTATTAATATTCTAAATAAAATAAAAAATAAATAGGTATTAATCACATATTTTTAGACGTAGATTTTGTTCGCAAAATACTATATTGAAGCCCAAATGAGTTATCTACTTTTGAAAGAAATTTATACACATTCAATGCCTTAAAAATGTTGGCACCATACAAAATTGTTCACACATGGCTAAAAACAAAAGCCTTTTTATTTTCTTTCCCAATATTTCACCAATTCATTTATCTCCATAACGATTTTTCATGTACAAAGCAAAAACTTAATTCTTCAGGTAATATTTCACCGTTCGAATAGTAAAATATCACCTGAGTGTCATGTGCCATGCAATATTTTTGTTGCCTACTTTTTAGCGCTTCCAATACGCAGCCACACGCTGTGGTCGTTACACGTGCGCGAATCGCTTATCACACGAAAAACACATTTCATTCAACACGATTTTATGCGAATTTTCAGTCCTTTGGTCGATTACTTTGTAGTCGTTGTGTTTTCCAATAAAAGTTGTAACAATAAAATATAAAATACACACCACACAAAAATGCCATTGCTATTCAAAACCCCACCTTAGCAGCATCAACCAACGCGGCAACGCGGCCCACATGTTGCGTGAAATTCGGTATTTATAGAAGCGAGCACGTCAGCCGTCTACCCGGCAGCGACCGACTCAAGGCGGAGGCACTGGCGCCCACAATCGTTACCGGCAGCTACTCGCAGCCTGCTAGTGCAATGCAAAAATTCCGGTGTTACGGTGCGGTGCGCAATTTATTTTTACTGACATAATTGGTGGCAATTTTCGGCGATGCCGCATCGTGTGGCGTGCACGTTGGCACTAATCCAATAATGAAATAACGACCGCGCAGAAAAGCAATTCGCCCAATATGAGCAACAATATTTGATTTTGCTTTTCAACTCCTTCCGTCTCGCCGTTTTAAAGTGCGCCATTCGGGTTTCGGTTGCCTGGAAAGTGGTTGCCACGAGGTCTCCACCTAATGCGATTACCTCACCTGTTGTCAATGCGGCCATATGGGAATTAATTAAATGTGAATATGTGTCAGCGATGTGGCTCAGATTTCACATAATTTAGTTCGGGCACGGAATCGGCTGTCGGCAGACACATGGCTGACAGTTCAGCGCCACAAAATTATGAACACACTTTGCGGCACGTAATCCAATTAAACGGCATTTGAGCAACTAGGCACACACACACACACGCGCACAGTAATAAATAGATCGACTTTGAGGATTTTCTCAAATAGAGTGTGAGCAGTCAGAAAGCTTTGAAGGTATTAGGCTGTCATCGAGCAAACAAATATGTCGCAACATTTACTTAAGAATTTAGGGAAAATAAAATGTTTATTGAAAAAGGAAATTAAATTTCAATTTTTGTGCGTTTATTTCTCCAAGACTTTTGTAGGCGAACTGCTGTGGCAGCGTTGCTATCTGAGAGATTGAAGTAATAAGCTGTGAAGCTTTGAAGATAAATAATAAAGCAAGAATTTATTACAAATGTTAGGTCTTTCTGTTGATTTAAAATTTTACCTCTGAAAGTAGTAGAAAGTAGTTGAAAGAGATTATCTGTTTTTGTTTGGAAAAAAATTCTTGCTAGTACGTATATACGAAATTCATATCTCATTATTCATTCTTTTGTTCAATTGGAAACGAATGCAATCCGGCGATGAGATGAAAAGGCAGCAAGAAAAAGTATTGCGCTGCAAAAACGTTACACATGAAGAGTGCGTTCAACCCAACCAGGTGGGTCCATATCCTGAAGACAGTTCGAAACTAGGACTAGAAACTGCGGACTACCTGCAGGGCATCGTAAACTGATACCTTGCATAGAGAGTGCGGTAGTATGAGTGTTGAAGGCAATACGACACAACATCGGTGTTCCATTAGAATAACTCTCCAGACCATTACTTTAGGACATAACGTAGGGAAAAGTGTAGAAATTCCGCTTACCGCAAAATATGACCGTATTGGAATTCGCGAACGACATTGCGATGGCAGTAGTAACAAACCACTTGGCGGATTTGGAGAAGCCAATGCCATAATTATATATTACTTGTTCGTACTAGTAGTAGTCGAAAAAAAGCTATTTATGTAAAAAAAATCGAAGTTGGCAAAAAAATCATTATCTCCTGTCGTTCCCTCAAGTACCTCGCTGTGGTGGTTGATGATCGGCTCAGCATTCGAAAAGTCGCTGAATACACTTGCAGATCGTTCAAAGCCAAAGCCGGTCTGTCATGAGTGCCTTTCAGCATAAGGTTCCAAAACCTAGTCTGCGCTGCGTTTAGTAATGATGAGGACCATCATTACTAAACGCAGCGCCAATTCTGTCTGAATGTCTGCGCATCGAGGCGTATAAGCGACCTACCGGCTTGAAGCACTGCGCGTGAAATATGCGTTCAGAAGAGTGTCAAACGTAGCCAATTTTGCCATCTCTGGGAATGCTGTCAATTGAGTTCAAGGCTGATGAAGTGCACTATACCTTCTGATAAAAAAGTTGTCAAAATGTGTTGTTAAAAAAATTAAAAAAAATATATTTATATTGTTAAAAACTTTATTTGGGTTGGTGTCTCTGTCATCTGGTGCTCAAATACCTTTTTGAAGGCCATCTGTCGGGAATTTGTTCGCAATTGTTCGCGGAAAGCGTTTTGGAGTCGATAAAGAAGAATTCGCGGAAAGAGGTCCATCCCTGAATAGAACTAACAGAGACCATGGCAAGATAAACTATCACCGAACTTACACCTTGCGTAGTTCCTCACTGGCCACTGTGGGTACAAAATTTATAAGCATCGGTTAGGCTTCCATTACAGTGCCAACTGTTCATCATGGCACAAGACAGAAAGTCCAAAGCATAAGGTGTGCTTTGGAAGCTAATGATTCCAGGCCGTACGCTTCAGATTAAAGGCAGCGACCTGGAGCAGTGTGAGCGCACAAAATATTATTGACGCAATATTGGAGTTAATGGAGCTTCAAACCCACAAGTTATGTGTATTTTTCACAAATTGTGAATGACAATAATGGTTACAAATAGTATTGAGTTCAAAAGTTGAGTGGGAAACTTCCTAAAACGAAATTTGCGCCACTGTGCGGAGGTAAAACAACCATACAAACAGTGCTGAGAAGAGCAGAATGGACCAAAGGTGGCCACAGCACAAGACAGCCGGGATAAACTTTTATTATTAGCGATACCATTGCAAAGGGAATGAAGGGTTAACAGAGGGTGATTTCAGTCGATAAGCATTCGGTATGTCCCCATATCTTTCGAACATTTCCACCTCCTGCACTGAGAAAAAGCATAACTGACCAAATGGGACTCAACTAGTCTGTTTTAAAATGACCATAGAGCTCTGATAGGTCATTCAGATAACATAAATAACATCGAACTTTAAGAGAGATAGAAGTTGGAAGCTATTAAAATGCAACCTTAGTTCACTGACGTTGTCGATTTACAGGTCGGCAGAGTAGCCTAGAAACGGTGACTCAACAGGGTACAGTCTCAGAGTTAAGACAGCGCTGCTATATATACAAATTTGCTACTGTGCAGGAAGCTTCGTTTGCATCCATTGACCAACAATTACAATGATAATAATGTTGCTGGAGCTAGAATTGATTTGAATGGAGCACATTACCAGACCACATTCAGGGATGCCATGTTTCTAAATTAAAAACGCGAACGCAAACGAAATACGGTTTCAACAAGTTGGTGCTGTAATCCCTAAATTGCTTGAATCGAGCTATTAATTTGAAGCAAAATCCAATGAAAAACTCATTTCCTGTTTTAAGTGTTGGTTATTTAGCCACCAAGGAAATGTGATTTAAACCTCGATTATTGCTTGTGGGGGTACATATGTAAAGTAATTGATTGGTGTACGTTTGTAAATCGCAAACAATTCATGAACTTCAAGGCATATTCAACACAACTTGCTGTGCAGTGCTACAACCAAATATGCACAAGATGGTTCAACGAAATTAAACCAACAAAATACATTACGTCAGGAACAGAAATAATATCTGTCAGAAATAATAAACACATAAGTCATGGTATACTAAACAAACAGTCAAAGAAAACAATTTTTTGAATAAATTTAAACGATTCAATTTGTTGTTGGTTGTTTTTTTTATTAGTTGTTGGCTGCGGGCTTTTGTAATTTGGTTACTGTTCACGCAACCATAATTGTTGTTGCTACAGGGTCAGTAGCTCACTAAATTGGCAAATTTGATTCCCATGTTGTAGAATTTAATTAAATGGGAGCGTGAGCGCCGCTGTAGCGGCCATCATCAATGAGAGAAGTGTGAATTGAAAAAGTTGCATTCATTTCAAGTTGTCAAAATTTCCACTGTCAGCTGGCAATGCACACTAAAGGGCAATTTATAGTGTCCAACCGAATACTCGCCCGGTTTCGGTTTCGGCCCAAATAAGTGGTTTCGGTTTCAGTTTCGGCCAAAAAATGTCCGAACGGCCGAAACCGAAACTTTCTAGAATATTTTTTTACAGTTTATTGTGTAGCAGATGTACATATAGTGAAACGAGGAGTAATTTAGATGCCACCAATGTTAATAAACTTTTTTTTAGCATATAATATTAATAGTTATTTAATTTTGAATATTAGCGATTAAGGTACGAAAGGGTGATTTTTTCATGTTTATGTTTTTAAAAAATGAATATATTATTTTTATTAATAAGTATTTATTTAGTTATGTTATGTTTGTTTGTTCTTTATTTGCTTAATGTGAAATTGTTGGGAAAAAAAGCTTGATATGGTGATTTTTACTTCAACTAGAAAGTTTTGGTTTCGGTTTCAGCCGAATATTAAAAAAAACCGAAATTCGGTTTTGGCTCAAAAAAGATGTTTCGGTCGAACACTAGCAATTTATTAATATCACTCATACGCCCAGTGTGGCAGCATTAGAGCGCTGATGTATAAATTGGTGAATGCTGTTGTCACAACTGAGATCTGAGAGCAAAATGGCGTGGACGGGTGGACTGAAGTATTGGTGAGAGGGTGCGGAACAGTGACGACAGAGGCGAGTTGCATGTACGAGGTAAATGAAATAATGTGCGCAATCGAAATGCAATTTTGATGTTGCAGCGCTCATGCGAATGTGGCATGTGTAGGTTGCAGCACACATGCCCGCCAGCCCTTTAGTCATGCAACCACGCAGTCAGTCACCATGAGAAATTTATGAGCGCTTGCAAACAAGTTATTTGCCAATGTACGAATAAAATATGCAAAGTGTTGAATTTTTTATTAAAAATAAAAATAACATCAAATATTTGTTGAAGTAAAATTAAAATGCGCTCAGCTGCAAGTTATGCAACTGCCATCACTGCTATGTACTTTGCATAAATTTCGTATCATTTAAAGTTGGCTTAAAGTATTTCGATAACCTGTACTACGTTCTGGACGGGCAAACAAATTCCACTGTCACTTGCGGGCAAAATTCATCAAAGCGAAATACCCACTTGAGTAAATCTGTAATGTACCATGCAAAACATTATTAATTAAATACGATGCACTGCTTTAGTCGTCCCCTCACACCCTCTTTCCCACTCCCCTACCCTGCCGCGCATTATCCTTTCCTAATTATCGTTTTAACTTCTTTCAAGCGCGCTATTAGCGCGCAACGGCGACGACAAAGTATAAACAACCCAAAACGCTTTCATCGCGCTCCGCGTGATTGGCGCAAGAAAGTCGCCAAAGTGGCGCAACTCGTTGCCGACGTACGCAGTAAAAGCCCAGCAAACTTTTCAACGCCCACAATGCTCAGCTTATGGCGCGCGGGTCCGGTCGCCTCGCGCTGTGATCTAAAGTGACCGCAATTAATTAACAAAACAAAACCAACAACAATAACAATGATAACTGAAGCAACAGCAGTCAGCCGGTGGCAAAAACACAAAACCCGACTGCGCAACCACAAACAGCACAAAACAAAAGGCTACCGAACGCAACAGCAACAGCACCACACACACACACACCCACACACACACACACAGTCGGCCATAGGGAAACGAAACAGCCGAAAATTCATTGAAACTGCCAGTAACGCACATCGCCAAAGCCATGGCAGGCGCAACAAGAGCTTTTGCATCAATGAAAAAAATGTCAACCACATAAACAAACTTAAAGCTTAATTTGCCTTAGCGGTCGGCACAGCCCACATGGCCACAGTTGGCCACAGTTGGCCGCAGTAAAAAGCAAATAAAGGCAAAATGCGTTTACATTTCGTTGGGGGCGGAAGGTAAGCGGGAAAATGGGTATTGGGAGCGCAGTAAACGGAGGAAAAGCATATAAAAGTGGATTTATGCAGACAATAATTAGAATTGTAAAGAGCTGCAGCAGCCGGCGGCAGGTGGCGGGCAATCACAGTGCGACAGCGTAGTTGGCTGCGTCAGATAATGAAACGTGCCAATTGAGAGCGCACAACAGCCGCTACAATTTAATTTGTGCCAGGAGAGCTACGGAACACTCTTCACTGCAGTCTCGCCCCTAACTTCTGTTTCCACTGTTTCCACACGAATTGCTTACACATTCACGAGGCAGCACTTTAAAATATTTTCTAAGTAGTTACAGTTTAATTGCGCACAAACTGTGCTCTATGTGTGTGTGTGTTGTGTATGTGGGGGGTATACACACACACACACAACAGATTTGTAGTGATAGTTTTTTTAGAGATGCAGAACGTAAATTTAATTGACATAATGAGACTATAATAAAATAGTAATCACGGCAATGGTTTGCACAATATTATCTTCTAAGGCATCCAAGGTTTCCGGTTTGTTCGCGTGAGCAAATGAGCAATTTATTAATATCACTCATACGCCCAGTGAGGCGGCATTAGAGCGCTGATGTATAAATTGGTGAATGCTTTTGTCACAACAACAACATAGATCTGAGAGAAATATGACAAGTTGACGAGTGGACTGAGTATTGGTGAGAGGGTGCGGAACAGTGACGAGAGAGGCGAGTTGTATGGTTCGCACAATGTTGTCTTCTAAGGCCTTCAAGTTTGTTCGCGTGACCCAATGACTTTACATAACCCTAGAAAAAATAATCTAGAACGCTTTCACCAAGTGTTTTCTTCAATAAGTCGATTGTTGACGCCACAGGCAATATCCAGCGATAAGGATAGATCCTCGACATTGCCAGTGCCTAAACAAACAGATAATGTAAAGATAAATTGGGCAACATAAACATGTGACCCAAACAGTCCAGATATTGTAAACCATGCAAACAGTCGTAAATCAACTGATAAGAATTGTTTGGATGAGTAGCAATAAGGAGCTGCAAAAAATGTTTTAAGATAAACAATTTGTAAACAAGTATTTAAGAACATATTTGTAAAAATAAAAACAGGACATTTTTAAGCTCTGAAGAGACCAGTGTGTTTCCAATAAAGTAATGTTGGTGTTGGAGAAACATGTCTTCAGTCAACAGTCCATTTAATTGGAAAATAATCGCGAATTAGTGGCAATCTTGATTCTATAGCTTTCACCATTGACAGTAATGTTCTCGCCGTTCTCATTTTTAAAGCAGTAGGGACCAAAGATTCTAGCAGCAACGACTTTTGTGGATGTAACCTTGCTCCGTCAATCTCTCGTGGATTCTCTTCACTCAAAATGTGGCAATTTTGCTTTGACATTGACATGGCCATTGAGCCAAAACTGAGCCTCATCACTGAACAGAATATTGCAATACAAAGTTGAGTTAACTTTTAGTTGATTCTGTATCCACAGCTACACCAGCTGCATCTTATAAGGTCATAGGTCGAGGTCTTTATGTACAATTTTCTATTCATATGAAAGGATAGCTTCAGATGTCAAACAAATGGTGACAAATTCGGAATTTTACATAATAATATCACTGGCCATGTAATTTTGAGCTTCGAAAACGTCATGCAGCTGCTGTAGTTGTGCTATTTAACATCGTTTGACTTTTGTCAATAGTCTACACCGACACCCACATTTCGAAAGCGAATGAATAAAAGGCCATGGCCGGATAAGGAAGGGCAAAGTGCCCCGGCCAATTTTGGTTGTTATAGTTTTTAATACTAGTTTTAATATAGGTAAAAATTTCCCAGAGTTTTAATGCATAATAGTTAATTCCCGATCTGCTAGAATTAATATAGTAAATAAAACAAAAGTTAATAACTTCCTAAGTAGTCATCCGATTTAGATGAGACTAAGACTCACTTAAGCGCTTTACAAGAAAAATCTGTGCAACTCAAAAGTGAATATGACCTCCAAAAAAAATTTTTTTTTTTAAACAAATTTGATTACCAACAATTTCTCATATAATGTTTAACAATATATATTTTTTCCACAATTTTTGTCCACCTGCGTGACACTTAAAAAAATCAAATGTAATGTTTTAAAGTTTTTTTTTAGGTTATGTGTGCGGTACAATCACCAAATTTTTTTTATATTTCTCATTAATGTTTAAAATCATATATTTTTGCTAAATTTTTTTCCACCTGCGTGATACCAAAAAAAAATTCAAATGTACCTAGTCATTTAATTTTTGTTAGGTTATGTTTGCCGTACAATCACCAACTCTTTTCCATATTTTTCTCATAAAGTGCTTTAAAATATATATTTGATAGATTTTTTTCTTACCTGCGTGATACTTAAAAAAATAAAATGAGATTTAAAAATTTTTTTAGATGATGTGTGCGGTATAAAAAGTAAGGTTTGGTAGTGTTTTAAGGTTTTATTTTTAGGTTACGTGTGCGGTACAATCACCAAATTTTTTTATATATTTCTCATTGATGTTTAAAAACATATATTTTTGGTAGATTTTTTTTCCACAAAAAAATTAAAATGTACACTATCTTTTAATTTTTTAGGTTATGTTTTCCGTACAATCACCAACTCTTTTCTATATACGTATTTCTCATAAGGTACTTTAAAATATATATTTTTGATAGATTTTTTTTCCACCTGCGTGATACTTAAAAAAATAATTATTAAATAAAATGAAGAAAACTTGTTTTAGGTTATGTGTACGGTACAAATCTAACAAAAATATATGTTTTTATACATTTTTGAGAAATATATAAAATATGTTGGTATTTGTTTTATTTTGTTTTTTTTTTTCGGGAACCCAACGTAAATGATAATTTTTCTAAAAAAAAATCTGTTTTGAATTCACTTGATTTTTTGATAATTGTTCGAGTTAAGCTTTGGCATATATTTGTTTACTTTTTTTTATTGATATACCAAAATAAGAGTGCCAAATTTTGACAACTGTCACTGGAAAATTTTAGAAAATCGTTGCTGCAGCAGCACGTCTAGTATGACAATTTTTGTCGTGTCCAGCATAGTAACTAATGGCAAAAAAGTGATCAAGATGTGAGCTTCAATGAATCAGAAAACGATTTGAGGTGTGTTGAGTAAATTCGATAGATAAATTTTTTAACAAAATATTGTTCATGTTTTTTTCTATTTATAAATAAATATGAAGCCGTGTCAAAATCTGGTCTACTGTATACTTTGGTTCAGTTAAATCCCTTTGTAGTCAATTGAAAAATTCTATTCCTGTTTGTGATATTCTAAATAATTGGACATGACAGACATTGGATTTTTCTACTATCACAATTTTTCTACCAGAAGTCTGTCACGGGTATAAAAAAAAATGTATTATCAACCAATTTACTATCTGCAAGCTATTATTTTTTTATTTATTTTTTTGCAACTATCCAGAAAGAATCAGTAAATGTGTTGCCAACTTATATTACAAAATAAGTAAACAACGATAGTCTTGATTCATCAAGCACATCGAGCATCTAAGTACCCATTAGATGGATTTTTGTTACATAAAGTCATTAGCTATCTGAATGCTAAGTGGAAAATATGATGGCTTAAACCATTTTAATTTCACATTGAGCGTCCGTATGACATTTTCGCCGAGAGCCAAATCCATTTTTCGCATAACACACGTTTCATGGCAGCTACGCAAATTCCAAATGAATGTCAAATATTTATGTATGCGCGAGTTAAATGGAAAATTCTCCAGTCAACTATTTGCACAAGCGAGCCAGCGAACTATGGAATTTCGCGAGTGAGGCCATTGGCTGACTGACTGACTGACTGACTGACTGGCTGGCTGATTGTCAGGTTTGTGCCGTTCTGCGTACAAATCAAAATGTTTACGCTCAATGGCAGCTGACATTCCCAGCGCCAATGTCAATGTCAGTAAAATATTAGCATTAATTTCGATTTCCTGTTGCCTTGACAGACAGCCAAGCAGACAGGCGAATGTGAAGAGAACAGCACGTAAGCGTTGTGAACTTGGAAGAAATTATAAGCAGCTGCGTAGTAACAACGGATGAGAGTTGGGTGGGCGCGTTGGGTTCGCTTCAATAATAATTTTGTTCGAAGCATGAAACTCTTTCGGGCACATAATAAAAATGTTCTCCTACTAACATAGCTTGACGACTTTTTTTTACTGATTATTATAATATTTTATTATAATAATTATTGTTTATATTTTTTTATTTTATTTGTTTATAACACATTTTGTCACATGTCGCAGCTCGGGAGTTGCTCATCCTTTACGCACGCAATCAGACCGATTCTGGGAAGTTGCAAAAGTGGCAAAGGTCAACGTTAATTATTTTCCTTGCAAATTTATTGGCAATGGTCGACATTGGCTAACAAGTGTCGCAACATAGCTGGGATTCAATTTAATGCAAGAATTTCTGTCTGTTACGACGGACATTCGAGTAGCGTTAGACAGCGAGGCGAATGTGAGGGACTTTTGGCATTGAATTTGGCTTAACTTTGAACTGTACAACTTTGAGCCAACATTGTTACACTTGAAGCTCAAAGTTCACATGAAGCAGTTATCCTGGAAGAGTCTAATTACTGCACGTCCAGATTAAATAAATTCTTACTTGACATTTACACAAGATTTGTTTTATTTGCTGTTGAATTCATAAAAGTAATGTGCGAGGTGGTTTTTTTATATTCTTTTGCTTTTGCATTTTCGAAAACCTTAATTATGTCACATTGAAATACACTAATCAAGTAAGGTGACATAGAGTGACGCATGAAAAGCGAAAAAGCAAAGCGAACGCAATTAGTTAAGCATTGCAAGCATTGTGAATGTACTGCATGCGAAATTCACACACACACACACCTACACACGCACTTTATTAATGAGAAAAACGCCAAAATTGTACACATTGGACATAATTACAGTGACTAGCGTATAGAATCACAAGGCAGAGCGTTCAGCGTTCGAATCTCGAACCAACAAAGTATCTAAGTTCATGGAAAATAAGTGGAAGCATACAATTTTATAAGTGTAGATGCAACACAAATTTGTAACCTTAGTACTACCGGAGATGGTTTTATACATGTTCAACCCTTTGTTGACTCCATCAGATTTTGATTTTACAAATTAAATATAGTTATTGACTAAAAATTTTCTCATTTGAATTGCTTTCACCAAGTTACAAACCCATAGGTCCTTTAAATCAAATTTTGTCGTACAGAAAGCTATCTGGTCGTAAATCTCCGAAACCAACGATCAATTGTGCCAAAATTGGCAAAGAATGGCAAGCTAAGTCTCTGGTTGTAGTGATGGTGGAATTGGCATCTACTCTGTCAATCAGTTTGGAAATTTGTTTTTCTGACATTTTGATTGCTAGCTGTGAACCTTCAAATTAAATATAGCAACACTATTCATGCCAAATGCAATGGTATTTTTTGATTTGATTGAAAAAGTTAATCTGCATAGCCAACTAAGTGGATTTTTGTTAGTCCTACCGCAGATTGATTACACCGTGCGACAGCATTTTTCACACCGGAAAAAATCCATATGTGCGTGAAAGTAGGGATCAAACATAGTAATACTGCGTACTTAGTTTTTCATTTCTACATCCTTTATCCTTTAAAAAGGACTTCAAAATTTTTAAGGGGATACAAAATAAAAAAATAAAAAAATACTTAACTTGGTTAAAATATGACGATATGTATATCAAATGAAAGAGGAAAGACTCAAGAATTTAAATAAAATGATTATTTATCTATCTGTAAAAAAAGGATATGAAAAAGGTCCTTTGAAAATTTTAATCCTTTATATCCCCGAAAATTTACATAGAATTTTCTTGAAAAATAAGTATGTTAAAACCCAAACTCCTTGATCACGTGTCAAAATTTTGTTACTCTAACTTTATTGGTTCGAAAGTTATTGAAAAAAAGGCGGAAGCTGCAATTCTAATAAAGTACAAAAATTCTAATTTATTTGAGTATCATTGAGTATTTTAAATAATAAAAAGATACAAAATAATAATAATGAAAAATTAAATTTTGACACGTGATCAAGGAGATTTGAGGTTTTAACATACTTACTTTTCAAGGAAATTCGATCTAAATTTTCAAGGATATAAAGGATTATGGACCTCTTCGACCTTAAATAAGGTTAGATTGCAAAGGGCGTGGAAAAATAGCTTTTCTTTGAGTTGTTACATATACGTTAGGTAGATGAAATTAAATATATACAGTAATCCATTTCGACTTCCTGATGATTTTTAACCCATTTTATACCTTTGATTTTTTAGCGCATCATAGAAATTAGTAATGTTTGCAGTTTTTTTTTGTTACAATAAACCTGTGTAATCCAAGGTTTATGTTTTTTCTATTATACTCAGATCTATTTTATTTCAAACAAATTTTTTTTGCTATGCCACGCCTTCTTATTAAAGCAGGAAGCGTGTTGAAAAAAAAAACTCATATATACACATTTTTTTCTAAATTCCTTAAAAATACTAAAAATTAACAGATTTGTTCAATGCCAATACAGAATGATTTGAAAAATGCCACAAACATTTTGTATTATAACAAAATTCGTTTAAAACTGTTAACCCATTTCGTACATTTGATTCGTTAACGAATCATAGAAATATTTGCAAGTAATATTTGTAATTAATATTTGCTGTTTTTTTATTACGATAAACTTGTATAATTCAAAGTTTATGTTTTTCATATTTTAGTTAGATCTGTTGGCCTTCGAGTTAAATATTAGAAAATAATCTCACATTTCGACTTTTCCTTACATTTTTTCAAAGTACTAAAAATAACTAGACTTGTGCAAAACCCAAACAAAATGTTTGCTAAAACAACATTATTAATTTTTTTTTACAATAAAATACATTACGATGTTCAGATGGCCACAGAGGGCGCGAAAGTCTAAAAAAAACTTAATCTACGATTATGGACAAATGCCGTCATCGATCCTGCTCAAACTTATTACGAAAAACCTTTCTCAAATTATCGGTACGAAATGGGTTAACAGGTTCCATATTTAAACATCTTCTGAGCTATGCTTAAATTGGACAGGATTCTATACGCCAAAAAGGAGCAAGAATGTTCTTGTAGAGCTGGGCAGTAGCATAGAAAGTGCTCCAACTGTTTCTTTTTCATCAACACAGCCGTTGCAGACATCATTGCACAACAAATACCATTTTATAAGCACAAACTCTAAGGCACATTGTCCTGTGATGAGTCCAGTGAGTAGTCTGATAAAAGTACAACTAGGCGTTAACATATACCGTGTCCTCTTCGTACATAATTTTGCTCACAATTTGTCTAATATTTTGAGCCTAACAACGACACTCTCACCAACGGAGTTTGGACTTAACTTGTCAAGGCTCGTAATTGTCCCATACTTCGTTAATGCAAAAAACTACCAATGTGAAATAATTCAACAGCTTCGAGGCCCAATACTCTTCAGCAATAAATCTTTTTTTTTCATATAAATATTTGTATACGAAAAAACCTATATCCACCTTCTGGCTCGCCGCTCTGACACAATCAATCAAACTCACGTCAAATTGTTGCCGAAAATTGCTGTCATCAAAAGGAAAATTTCCTCGTCCTGTGTTCGCTTTTTATCTGTTTGCTCAGTTTTGAATATTTCTCGGTCCACTCAAGTTTTCGCTAAAATGCAGCCAACATTAAACATTAAAAAGTCGACAGATTTGCAGCGACCGGTTTGAGTTTGAGTTTGTTGGTGTGTAGACAAAGACGAACATTTTGCATAATCATATTTTCCGGCAATTAAATAAGTTCTTTGTTTTCGTTTTGCTTTCGTATTAATTTGGCTGCTTGTGGTCTTTATAATCTTAAGGAAATTGCTTACAAATACGGCAAAGTGTTGGTGTTTTTGTTAATTTTGTTGAGAAACGCGCGTGCGGAAAAAACTTTGAGGCTTTTCACAGAAAATATTTTCAGACAAAAGCGAGCGATTTTAATGTTGTTTTGAATGTGTACAAGCATGTATGTATGTACAAATAATGATTAAAATCAGCTCTGTGTAGAGGTTTCTATATAATCTTTAATTAGTGACTGAAATGATTTAAAATCTTATTCGGTCTATTTTACATTTTCAATTATTTTTAAGTTATATGAAATACTAGCAGGGCCCGGCTTTGCGGCTTTGTATGCAATTTTTAAGTCAATGGGCCCAATAAATAGGTTTCTTTTAACCCTTTGTTGACCCCGTCAAACTTTTTATGAAAAATGATTTAATTCATTATTTTTCACTTGAAGTACCTTCACCATAATATTTTCAGTCAATAGACCTATTAAAATACGTTTTTACATGCAAACTATTAATCCATCGTGGACCCTTCAGATTTTGTTTAAAACAAATTAAAAACACGTGTCCAATTTTTTTGATTTCAAGTGTTTTCACTTATTTTGAATTTAATAGCCCCATCGGTTCATATTTTTTCCGGTCATTTTCCCGTATATGAAACTTAACCTATTGCTGACCCGTTAGATTTTGATTTTGGACAAAAAAAAATGAAACCCCCTGTCACTTTTCATTTTTCACTAATAGTAATTTCATCAAATTTGAAGCCAATGGGACATTTAATTAATTTTTCTCACAGTTTCTTCATACTAACTCTGAACCCGTCGTTGGCCCCGTCAAAATTGGATTTTCGAAAATGCAAAACACGTGTCGAAATATTACTTGTTTAAACTGCTTTTACTAAATTTTAAGTCGAAAATGGTGTTTTTCCATACAAACTGTTAACCCTTGGTTTACCCCGTTAAATTAAGATTTTCAAAAAATTATAAAAACATGTAAAGTGCTTTTACCAAGTATGAAGTCAAAAGGTTAATGGGCCTTCATGTTGTTTCATACAAACTTTTACCGTCGCTGACCCTTTCAGATTTTAATTCTAAAAAAGTCAAAAACTCATGTCGAATTATTTCACATTTAAGGTACTTTCATCAAGTTTAAAGTCCAAAGACGCACAAAATCATGTTTTTCCATACAAACTATTAACTCGTGGTTCACACTGTTGGATTTTGATTTTCAAAAAAATAAAAACACGTCTTTATTTAATTTTAATTTCAAGTGTTTTCACCAATTTTGAAGTTAATAGGCAAGACCTAAACTTGCAAGAGTTAAACAGTCAAAATACAGTTTGTGTGAGCATTCCAGGCAAATAAGAGCTTCTTCCTGGGTCTCGATCGCAGTTGAGATAAAGGCATATCATCTTCAGATGATAATTCTTGCTCATCAGGTAAATTCGAAGATAGATTAGATTCGAGAGGAGCATTTTCGTTATTTTTAACTTCATTTGTCTCTTCGCATTCTGAGTCGGGCTCGCAACTTTCTTTTCACACGTGTTCAATTCCTGCATCGGCCTCAACATCGCTGCATTCATCGTTCGGTATATTTTCGTCGTCTGAAAAATCTTCTTCCAACCACCGCTGGCCAGTTAATCGGTTCATGTTTTTCATAGCCTTCCCGTATATGAACCTTAACCCGTTGTTGACCAGATTAAATTTTGATTTTGGAAAAATTGAAAAATACTTGTGGAACTATTTTGAGTATTTTCACCTATTAAATCTCGATTCTTCATACAACACCTTAACTCATTACTTAACTTAACTAAATTTCGAAAAATCCCTTCTTAGCGGAGGTTCACATTTCAAAATATATTTACAGTTAACATTTTATGCTTGCAGCTTCAGCAGTTTGGGCTGAGCGATGATGAATCTGTCAGTCAATCAAGCAGGACAAACAATTATACATACATATGTATAAGTATATAGATAAATTAATGTTTTTTAAACATAAAAGATTTTATTAATCATATTTTTATTTTATTTCATTTCATTTCATTTTATTTTATATATTTTTTTTTATTTTATTTTGTTTTATTTCATTTTCTTTTATTTTATTGTATTTTATTTTATTTTATTTTATTTTATTTTATTTTATTTTATTTCATTTTATTTTATTTTGTTTTATTTCATTTAATTGTATTTTATTTTATTTTATTTTATTTTATTTTATTTTTTTATTTTATTTTACCTTATTTTATTTTATTTTATTTTATTTTATTTTATTTTATTTTATTTTATTTTATTTTATTTTATTTTATTTATTTTTATCAACACTTCAACTTTGCTGTAATTTATGACTACACTTTGGAGTCATTTAGTTGTTCCAGGTGCAGGAAATGAAAAATGCAACTGAAGCCAACTAAAAAACTATTAATTGTTTTGTTTATTTATTTATTATTATTTTTTTTAGAGCATTTCTGATTGCAATTTTCAGCATTTCCATTCTGTAATTAACTACAACAACCATTTCTAGCCAACTCGATGCACCAGACTACGTAAATTTAAGCTGAAACTGTTATGACACCACAGCCGTCCAACTATAATCTTGTCACTTGACATCAATTGTAAAATTTACAACAATTCCCATATGCAAACCGCAAATGTAACTCGGCGCACATATGTACATACAACAACAATGCGAAATGCAAAAGGCGTCACGCAGAAAGGACATTAATTCAGTTTTATTTATGGCCAGCAGCGGCAGCCGCGAGCAATTATTGTAATTGAACCGAAAGTGTTTGCAGTTATTAATGTATATATATGTATGTGTATGTGTGTGTGCGTATGAGGCCATATGTCGCCAACACAATCACTTGCGGTAAGCTGCCAGCATGCATTTCCTTCACGGGGCATGTGCGGCGGCACTGTGCGTGGCGTGACCGACAAATTGACAAATTGTAATGAAATGTAAATAATGTACAGGCTTTTGCGATTTGGCAGCACAAAATATATAAACAAAATAAAATGTGTAGGAGGGGTGGGGAAGGGAAAGTGCAAACAATCAGTGAAATGTACACAGCCCAACCGACGATGACGGCGCGCTACTGTACGCCTGCTTGCGGCCATATGCAAACATACAAACACTAATACACACATATATATGTACACGTATGCATGTGTGTGTTCTAAAGTTGCTATGCAATAAATATAAATCGAAATCAATAAGCACAAAGTCAGCATCAATCAAAGCAATTTATGAGGCCATTAAAAAGTAAAATCGCGCCATTTACCGCATTGCTGCGGCTGTCTAGCGGGACTGGCGGTGCCCATATGACAGCAGACAGCCACTTGCGTTAAAATGCGGTTAAATAGCATGATTTATAATAGGATGCGATGCGTTAAAACACTTCAGTGATGTGTTTTTAATTTGCACTGCGCCGCAGGGACGAACTGAAAATGTGAAACTGTACTGCCAGACAGTTCAACAGCCGAGTGCAACATAATGTATGTATATTTAGTTTGATTGTTAGTAGTTTAGTAGACAATCATGAGTAAATATATTCTTATAAAATAATACACTGAATTTTTCATTCAACCAAACCGCACTTCAGATATTTCAAAATCGTTTTTTTTTAACACTTCTGTTACCTTAGGGTCATTTTCGAGTAAAATTTGACTTTAAAGAGCCGTAACTTTCTTATTTCTGGTAAAGAATTGTTTTCCTTTGGACTCAGTGACTAATTTTATGCCATTTGAATATACGCTAAATTTCATTTTATTTTCAACACTGGTTTTCGTGCAAATGAGCAACTATACAAATTTGACCTTAGGGTCATTTTATGACCCATAGTACTGAACGCAAGAAATTGGTCTATGCGATGTGTATTTTATTAGATTTGGTTTCAAAGTGTCGTGGATAAATGTTTCTGGCATTTTTGTTTTGTTTTGTGTTGGTAAGAGGGCGTGGCACTAGCTATACCACCCTTTCTACTATGGAGTAAAATCGAAATGATGAGTCATACAGCATTGCAATTTCGTGCAGTGTCCCCATGTAGACATATTGTTCCACTGGAAATATTTCATGGGCGTTTAAAATGGGCGTGGCACTTTTATAACGATCCAAATTTTGTATTTAACTTTGGAACTATAAGTCGCACATCAATGACACTCAGATCGAACTTACTATTGGGTCATGTTTTTCGACAAGGGAAAAGGGAGGAAGGAGAAAAGGGCATTTATTAAAGGGCGTAGCTTCGCCCACACATCGCAATGAGCACTATAAAAGCTTTTAAGTTTCAAGGGATCGAAACCCAATAGTACGAAAACTTTATGTTTGCTGGTATGAAATCTTGATTGAAGCTTTCAATATAAATAGTAGGTAGGGGAGACCGGGGCAAATACGCCCACGGGGCAAATACGCCCACCCGTTGTTTCTTTTAAAGTATTCATTCAAATTCCGCGCCAATTTTTTTGTAAGTGCGCCTTAACTCGTAGACATAACCACAAAAAAATCGAGGCGATTGACATTGCGGTTAAAACGTTATAAATAAAAGCAGATTGTTTTGTCGTTCCATAGTCTGAACATCTAAGTTTTGCAGTTTAGGAAAAAATATCTACAATCTTCGTTTCTCGTTCCTTATGCAGCCAGGTAAGTTTTTCCTGTTATTTGAAGTAAGAAAAACTGTAGGCCAAAGTAGTTTTGTCGTAAAAAGTTTTTTTGTATTTTTTTTAATTTTTCAAAAAACATTTTGCTGTTTGGGGCAAATACGCCCAGTTCGTTTCGGGGCAAATACGCCCACCTAACGCATTTATCAAGGTTTTACTGCCTGAAGATTATAAATGACAATTTTATATTAATATACAGGG
Source organism: Melieria crassipennis (assembly GCA_963668005.1). NCBI lineage: Eukaryota > Metazoa > Arthropoda > Insecta > Diptera > Ulidiidae > Melieria > Melieria crassipennis. Next base: position 108,186,927 of record OY764962.1, on the reverse strand, counting down.
TGGTCCAGAAATACATCCACTTAATATACAGCGTGGTCCAGATAAATGACCTGCTTAATATACAGGGTGGTATGGAAGTTACGGACCAAAACCTAACGAAACTTTTTCTGTATTTTTCCGAATTTGAAAAATCCTTCGCCACTTTTCGCAGAACTCAAAATCGAAGAAAGTATTCAAGTTAGAAGTTTTAATAAAGCATATTTGTTCAATTTTTTTCTAAAATATTTTTATCAATTGATAGTTTTGTAAAAAGTGGTGAAGGACTTTTCATTTCAGAAAAATATGGAAAAATTAGAGTAAATTTATTTCCGTGGTTTCGTGACTACACTGTATAGGAATATATAAAATTATTAATATTATTTATCATTCGTGGAAAAAATTTCTTCCTCAAATAATTTTATTATTGACTATAGGTTACCACCAAAGACAATTAAGTATAAGATGTCTTACGCTCATACAATCGAATGGCATAGGGCAAGCTCGAATTTGCAATATTTTCATTATCAAGAGGAAGCAAGCGTCGGCACAGTGAGAGCGTAATAATATTAACGCTCTCTGTTTATAGTATTTCGTTTCTGAAATGTTGTTTTCTATTACTTTCGTCCGAGATTCTTGAATTAATAAAGTGGGCGTATTTGCCCCGGGCAGTGGGCGTATTTCCCCGAGGGTTTTCCGAATGGCCAATTCGATATTACTTTAAATTTTTCGTTGAAACTTGAAAATAAATAGGAATCTATAAAAATGATAATGTGAGTTTTGTTCCTTAGGAAAGACACTAGCGCGTGACATATATTGTTATTCGAGAATCATTACTGTCATGTTGAAAAATAAATTTTCCAAAACGTGGGCGTATTTGCCCCGGTCTCCCCTACATATAACTAGTACGAATTCTAGCAAGTAATAAATTTCTAAAAAATTCCAAAAGGAGTGTGAACAAGCTAGATTAAATTTCTGGAACATATTCGTGTCAGCGACAAACACACAATTTACTCGTGGCTGCAGTTCGCAACTCTATTATTTCTTGCGGCATCATTGCATTTGTGATGTGAAATTCATCCCTGGAATGATAACGTAACGCCGTTTATTCTATAAAGAATTGGAAAAGTTACTTCCTGGGCTTCAATTTTGCGAAAAGAAAGGAAGCCAATAATATAATCGTGTGAGTTATCCTCAGCAGTACCTTCACTAAAGAAGAAGATACTCAGTGAAAGGAAACGATGGGGCGCAATCTGGGTCAGCCGAATATATTCATTTTTTTCTTCGGGAAATCGAATAATGTTAATTAATATATATTATAATTTGTATTGGTTCATTGGTGTCAATATCTAGTATAACTTTAATATTTTGGCATACTTTTATAAATTAAACTTCTAAACTGAGTAATTTTTGGTGGGCTACGGGAACAGGCTTTCTTGCGAAATCATTTATTTTTGGGCGATTAATGATTACTATCTGTTATGTATAATATAATTGTCCAAAAATTAGTTGCGATATAGTTGTAACTTCTGAAGAAATCGCAAGAATTAAAGTGCCCGAGAAGAATATCAAAAACCTGGACATGGTCTCCATGTTGAACATATTTGACTCCAGTAAGGCCAAATAGTAGCTTTTCAATAATAAAAGTAATAACTAATTGTTAAAATCACATTGTCTTAACTTTTTTGAACAAAATACAGAGAAATAAATCGGGGTCATTTTATGACCCAAGGGTCAAATGTGCGAGTTTTTCCTAGGGTAACAGAGGGGTTAATGGGTGTTGATACATCTATCATCTGTTGCTCAAATCCCCCCAGACGACAACGAAAACATAGAAAAAGTCAAGATTAATAAAATTTCGATAAGTTGAAAATTCACTGTTGTGAGGTCAAAAGAGAGAAGAGCGTTCGGACAAGATCCTGGAGCTGCATCTGCACCAGTTTTCAGGGATATAAAATGCTTTTTCGCCCCTTAAAATTTCATTTACATGTGAATATATTTATTTGCACTCCTTCCATGTAGTCGATATCACTCTTGCACCACGTTATACCCCGCAAACTTTACAGATTATTGTGGGAGCATCAGAGAGATATCAACCGATCTCAACCGAGTGTCTCATTCAGATTGGTGCAGAGCGTAATGGGCAATGTTTTGGGCTTTTAACAAGTTGAAGCGCAGCTTTTGCCGAAAGTGCTGAATTTGTTGAGGAAATAGCATCAAGTTGTTGTTAATAAATAAATGTTTTTGTTACGCCAAAATGTTTATGTTGTCATCATAAACGGTGACAAGACCAACAGAACTAACAATCATTCTCAGATGTGTCAAAATTAAAAAAAAAAAACGACAAAGTCAATTCAAAAACAGAGCTTTGTTGAGCGCTTTTCTTGATTGCCATGGTGTGGTCCACTTCCACTTCTTCCGCCAGATCAAACAATAAATGAAAAGTAGTACGTGAGCGTATTAAAGCGTTTGAGAAAAAATTTTTAACCCAAGTGACCAGATTTGTGGAACGACAACTTGTGATTTCTTCATCCCGCCAACGAACTGATTCACACATATCATCTTTTACCCAACTAAGTATTTGAACAAAAACAACATTCATATCATATTCACATGTCTCCTTGTGAGTTTTTCCTATTCCCCTGACTTACGTTATCACTTCGTAGAAAGCAATTTGCGCGTATTGAGCGCATCGATTGAGACGATAAATTGCAAATTCGCATATGGCGATTCCGCAGCATTGCAATATGTGTATTGCTTGCAATGTGGATAACTTTGAAGTAAATAAAATTAATGTCAATGAATAATTAAATCGTTTTCGTTTTATTGAAGAATTCCAAGTATTTTTTGATCAAAAGGTCGATTCAGACTAAAAGAAAATTAACGTACTGACAACCTTTTAGTGCATGAATTGATTCATTCCAACATTCATCCAGACAATTTGAGTTCGGTACACTTCAAGGACTGTCCCACGGGAGACTGCTCAAAAGTAGCATATTCTGCTGATGAAATCTGATGAAATCTGCTGCTGAGTACATACATTTGAAAGGCCTATCCTACATTGGCATGCTGTCAAAACTTGATGACATTTGGTTCAGTACAAGCCAAGTTTTCGCGCCAAAAGTGGTAGTCTGCTTATACCATCGCACAGTGATTCCTTCCATAGACAAAATTCAAAAAAATATACAGTCTCAGAATTTAAGTAAAACTCCAACCAACAAATTTGTGCGAAAAATTAATGAGTATGTGTGCAAGAGCTGCTCAAAGTCGAAACTTTTTTACCAAAAAATGTAAAACACATATTTTCTGTTTTTTAGTCTATTGAATGGTTAGTAAGAAGTTGCTAAAACTTTCAATACAGATTACGAATTTACGTGGGCATTTTTGCTTTTAATGTTTTCTCAAAACTTGCAAAGCTGAGGCTTCTACTTCACTTTAATTTAAAAATATTTTTCTAAATTAAAGATTTGAAAATTGGCAAAACTTAGAGGAAAATATCCAAAAAGTATGTGAAAGTATGTTCCTGGATTTTTTTTTATTTTAAGAAGCATTCTTTCTTTGTCGGATAATGTAATTACATCCTCCGATATCTTCTGATCTCAGAAAATAATTAAATTTGAAAAGTAGTCTTAACACCTATTTTTCGATAAAATATATTTTAATTATCTCTGAGAGTATGCAATCAGTATGGAAAATAAGAAAAAACTGCACAAATCCAAAACATACTACTCTATTATTATCATTTTTATTGCAAAAATAAAAGGTTCCTGATACAATTTCTGTTATTCTTTGCAATTATCAGAGTTGGCGTAAGTGATTAAATGTTAAATCTGAAAATTCTAGCCACCACACTTGTTGCTATAGCTCACCAAAAATTACGAAAATAAAAATGTAAGTCTCAGGCATTGTCAAAGAAGAAATGTTTAAAAAAAATGGAGATTTCAATTCAGCAGACAATGGTTAACTATCTTACCAAATATTATTAAGAACGGAACACTCCTTCTAATTTTTTCACGCGGTTTTAAGGAGTCGAATCACTGTGCATCGGTAGGAAAATGAGTTTCAAACAAAAAGCCAATATTAAGTTTCGTTTTAAAATTTTTACCGAAATATTAAATTAGATGAAACAAGTTTATGGTGATGATTGTGTATCTCGTGCCAGAGTACAGGAGTGATTTCTGCGGTTTCAGGACGGTCGTGAAGACATAAAGGACGTCAAACATCCAGGTCCTACCAACACCATGGTTACTCAAAGAAACATTGAAAAATTGCGTGAATTCATTAAAAATGAGCTGAAATCGTCATTGCAATACATGGAAATGGAATTGAATATGTCTAAAAATGCAATTTATCGTGTGAGGCGACAATACGAGAACGCACCGTCTCATCGATCCAACTTGGTAACCGATTTTTTGGTCAAAAATTAAATTTTTACCATCAGCCACGTGACCTACTCACCTAACTTTGCTCTGTGTGACTTCTATCTGTTCGGTAAAATGCATTTGTCGATAAAAGATGTTGCAGCGATTCAAAAGGTGACCACTGACTTTTTGAATACGATGAATACAGATGGCCTCAAAAAATCATTCGATGATCTAATTGATCGTGCAAAACGTTGTATGGAAGCAAAAGGCGACTTTGAATAAAATCAATGAATTTTGGCCAACAAAATTGTTTGACCAGTCTCGTTTTTCGTGGGACACTTCTTGTATGATCGATTACCTGCTCATTTAATTTTCATTTTCAAAACACCTCCATTGCCTTCAACAGTGCGCACGAATTGCTGACGCAATAAGGAACGTATTAAGGTTTTTCACATTTCACTTGGTGACTCCTTCAACATTTCAAATCAACATAAGCAACAAGCCGATCAATAAGAAAAAATCATATCGAAAAGAATAAACTCAAACCAAAACACCATTCGAAATTGAAACTATATGTTCCCTACTAACAATTTCTCGATATAAATTTTTAGCGACAAATTCTCGAAATAATGTCGATAGTGCTTGAATTTTTTGCTTTGAAGATTTTGAATATTTTCAAGTCAATTGAAATATTTGTTTGTCAAATGAAAAATTTGCATTACGTGAACGTGCGCGCATTTAAAACTGAGTTTACGTGTATTTCTAATCGTTATTTGATTTGAATAATGGACTGGCCATGCGACAGTATTGTAAAATATGCGTTTTATTTCAATTTTCAGAAAGAAAATACATTTTCGTAATGGTATCCAAAATGCTATTCAGAACAAGAAAAATGACGCTATCGAAATGATATCGAAATTTTCAAAATTTTCGACATCGTTACGATATCTCGGATAAAATAATTTCAATATTGCAACGATATCGAGATTTTCGAAATTCTCGACATCGTTACGATAGTGTAATTTTTCTCGTTCTCGATATCATTTTAGACACATTTAGTAATACTCGAAAACGTTAACGTATAACGTTTCGATATCGTTTGGTTTGCTGGGTGGTTTGTAAGTAGTTATGAACGGAAAAATATTTTTGAACTGAAAAAATAAACCATAAAATCGATTTTAACAATGCAACAATGTTAAATTAATGGCGCCAGGGTATTTGACCTTTTTGTGGCAACAAAAATAAAGACATTTACTGGCTCAGACGTTGCCGCCCACAGCGTCGCCACTGTTGCGTTCTTGTTGTGCTTATTTGCCCCTTCGACTTAATCACAAATTGCTGCAGTCTCATAGCAATTTTTGTACGTCGGCCACGTAATTGCCAGCTAGGCAATGCGACGCCTTTTGTTGTTGCTCGTTTGCGGCGCCAGCAAAAGAGTGCTGTTTGCGACGCGAGAACGAAGTGTCATAATAAGACGTAAGCCATAATTTCCTCATCGTATTACTGTAAATTACCTCTGCGGTCTGCCTCACGACAACTGTGCTGCGTGGTGCTGCGTGTAATCGTAATTCTATTAGGCGCCGCCGCATGTAGTCAGTCGATTCCTGCGTGTTGAGTGCGTGCCAGACACAGACTGAAATTTCAAGAATATTGGAATTTATTTCAAATGAATTCAAGCATATGAAAGTACAAACAAGCAATCTGCTGTGTCAGAAATGAAATAGAAGAAACTTTCAATAACTAGTCGCACTGATCATCAAACTCAGCGCACGTGAGTGAGCAGCCAAAGAGTGCAAGTGGCAGCGCCAAGCCGCCCACTTAACTTTATTAGGTTCAAGCATTGGCCGCCTTCATGCCACCCCCACCGAGCGGACCACAAACTTAACGCACTGACGAAGCAAAGATGAGCGCGTCGGCAGATACGCGAAAATGTGCCGGCGAGTTAGTGTCCTCGCGCCTCAAATTAGGCAGTTCACAGCACCATACACAAAGTGTTTTATTTCACACAGTTTGGGTGTGCATTAGTAGCGAGAATTATTTCGCCATGGCGTGGGCGTGGACCCAGAGGGCCGCTGGCTTTGCTGGTTGTGGGGCAAAGCACGCGCAACTCAAACGCAGACGGTGTAGCAGCAGCGGTGTGCGCGGCAGTAAAGCCAAGCGTGAGAATTTTTTGGCGACAGTTCAACTTCATTCGAAGCAGTCGAGAATACATGGCCGAAAGGGGTGTAGGCCAAGTGGCGCGCAAAATTAGAGCAAAAATAAAGGCGAAATTTAAGACTTGACTTTGACTTGATTAAGAGAAGTAAAACGAAGCGACTGTGCGTTAAGGTCACAGCAGCAGCTGCTATCTGAGTCTAGCAGTGGGCGTAATTAAAGTGGTAATGCCACTTGGAGAAGTGGGCGAAATTGCCAAAGCCGAACGCCATGAGGGAAGGACGACACCCACTCAGCCTACGCGTGCTGTGATTACGTGAAAACGACAGTCGAAAAGTATGATGCAGAAAAGTAGTCTTTGGGATATAAACTTCTTGTTACTTTGTGATTGGCCGAGCGCTCAATGGTTCAAGGAAACAGTATGGTTTTGCTGTTTGTTTGGTGGGATTGGCAGTTAATCATCTACTATAAGCTGCCTCTCTACGGCCAAACTCTTAATTCCGACTTGTTGTATCCACAGTTGCAGCGTTTGAAGGAAGCAATCGCCAATCGACAACACCAAAAAATCCGGAAGCTTGATTGGCAGGTTCTGGCATCAACTGATTGCCATCTGTTCCTGTCTATGGTGAATGATTTTGCTGGTAAAAAATTTTGCTCAAGAGAAGTGTGTTACTGTCCGAGTATTTTGCCAATGGACACGAGGGTTTCTATGAGAAAGAGACATAATGGAATGTTTGAATTTTAGACACAGACGTATTCTGAATGTGTTCTCTACAAAATTTATTTCCGGCGATTTTATTATTAACCCTTTCGCTATTTTGTTGCCATATGGTAACATGCTACTTTGTGGACATCTGCAACCTCTATGGTTGCGAGAATACATTTTTTTGTTGGTCTTTAGAATACTTAGTTTGAAGTTTTAGGAAAAATACGAAATTAATAAACTGAATATTTAAGTTTAAAGAAGAGAAGTATACTTTTATATATTTTTTTTTTTTTTTTACTTTTATATATTTATTTTTTATATATTATATATTTTTTATACTTTTTTAATGGTATATCTTGACATAGTAAAGCAAGAAGAAACAGAAAAAATTAGAGAAATTTTTAATTTGACGTTTTCTTTCAATTTAGATACTTTTTTTTTTAATTTTGGCTGAAGTAGAAAAGTAAAAAGTTGTATGTTTAAGTAATTATTACAGCCACAACGATGTGGTTGCTCTCATAGAAAAACACTCTAAAATACAGGGTCCGAGTATAAAAATTAAAAATTTCTTATGGAATGTTGCTAATATAACCAAATAGAAGCCTAAGACGAAAAATATAAAATTTTTACTTTCCCCAATAAAAACCTGTAGCGAAAGGGTTAAGTAAATACTCTAAAGAAATTTTAAAATGAGACAAAGTTTGTGAATTTGGAATAACAACATTTCATTGTTTGACAGTAGCCAAACCGTAGTTTGTTGCACGAGGTCCTCACGCTGAACGGCATCAAAAAGGTGAATCTTTTCATTTCGTTCAAATTTGCTGACGTCGACTTGATGCGAGTTTGCAGCTGAACTGATTAAGGGAGTCACCAGCCTTGGGGCCCATGTGCGTCATACTGTGTTCCGCTCCGATGGAGGAATTTAGCATCGAGAAGAGAAACGACTATTTCGCACCTTAAATGGGCTCTGCCACCAGCAAATATTTGAGTCCCAAATTATACTCATACACATTTATGTATACCTAAGTCTAAGCTTATAGCAATACATACTCCTTTACATATATTCTTGCATGTATATGTACCTTGGTCTACCTGTACCCATACCTGTACCTGCACATATACCTAAACCTACACCCAGCGTACTGAACAAATTTCGAACTTGTTCCATGCTTTCTTTGTCAAGAAAGGAATCCCGTTTTGTGAGATAGCCAGCTTTTTCTTCACCGTTTATATTTTTATCGTTAGGTATCCAAAAAAAAATATATTAATTTTTGATGGACCCCAGTGTCATATATGGAAAACTATAGCATATGGAAATCGAAAAAATTTAAAATGGGGCATCCAAAATTAATCGTCAACTCATTTTAAGAACTTTGAATACATTTTGTAATTTGCATCTATATTACTTTTTCATCACAAAAGATCGCCAAAATGTCACTGAACGAAGTAAAACTTTGTAAATTAATTTTTACATTTTGTGTAAAAGTTTGTATAACATGAAAAAGAGAACTGTCTGTCTTAGAGAATAACGAAATCAGTAGAAGAAAAACGGCTCTGGAAAAAATTATGTGGTTTACGATGCCAAAGTTCTGCACTCTTGAGACGAAAAGAAACTCGTTCAGGCAGTTAGCTAAGAAATATAAAATTTGTAAGACCACAATTACAAATTATAAAAAATTAAAGGAAATTGAAAGCCAGGCACAACAAATCGCTTCAAAGGATATAAAAAAATAATTAAAAATTATTAGAGATTTTACGAGGTTTCCACATTTATTTGCAAGATGTACAACGTATCATAATTGGAGACTGAACGCAACTAATGGCTATAAAAGGATTACAAATGATATAAAATGAATGGAAATTTAAAGCCAGGCACAACAAATCGCTTCAAAGGATATCAAAAAATAATTCAAAATTATTAGAGATTTGAGCAGCTTTCCAAATTTATTTTGCACCCAACTCTTTATGCATTTGTGAGATGAAGAACGAATCATAATTGGAGACTGAATGCAACTAATGGCTATAAAATGATTACAATTGATATAAAATTAATGGAAATTTAAAGCCAGACACAACAAATCGCTTCAAAGGATATCAAAAATAATTAAAAATTATTAGAGATTTGAGCAGCTATCCAAATTTATTTTGCACTCAACTCTTTATGCATTTGTGAGATGAACAACGTATCATAATTGGAGACTGAACGCAACTAATGGCTGTAAGAGGATTACAAATGATATAAAATTAATGGAAATTTAAAGCCAGACACAACAAATCGATTCAAAGGATATCAAAAAATAATTAAAAATTATTAGAGATTTCAGCAGGTTTCCAAATTTATTTGTGAGATGAACAACGTATCATAATTTGAGACTGAACGCAGCTAATGACTGTAAAAGGATTATTTTGAGTACTCTAATATCAACACAATGGAAAGGAACAAATATACTTTTATATACGAACAAGTTCCCGGCAAAAGTTGTGCTGTGCTCGGCTAATTACGAACATGGAATCAGTAACTCTGTATTTTATGAAGCAGATTTGACAATGACAACGCTGTCTTTTAGAGAAAAGAGAGCTTGAAAAGTTGTGTCATGACTTTACTGATGAGATGAATAGAAGAAGAATGAAATAAAATAATTTTTAAAATAAAAATAAAATCGTGGACAAATCGTTTCACTAACACTACTTGCAAAGCTTTGAAGAAACTTTGAATTGATTGTTTATAGTTTCGATTGTAAAAAATATTTTTTTTTGTACTGGCTTGGCGTACAGAATGCACCTGTTACCGCTGCTAATGATTTGATTTTGATTTACTCCAAAAATATTATGTGTATTTTTAATAACTTATAATGCCGTGCGACAAAAAACTACTTTTGTCGAGACCCATCGAAAAGTTGATATAGGCCTGAAACTGGATATCATCTTTTTTTCAGTACATACATGTGTGTAAAGTTCTGTCATACTGACAGTAAAATTTTATATTAACAAATCTTTGAATTTTTCTGTCGCTACCTAAAGTTTAAAAATTCAGCATTGGAACTTTCGTCGTAATCTTATTCCCTGCCTGCCGACTACACCTGCCTCGACCTAATGTTGCCATGCAAATTCCCTTCTATCAGTCTGACGTTCAAGCCCACACCCTGATTTCCAACTAAGTAAATATGTAAATATGTATCTATGTTTGCGTCCGGTGCACAGTGTGACTTTTATCATTTTTAGAATGCCAAAAGTCATAGCAGTCAAACCAAAGTAGGTATGACGATAAAATTTTGCAATAACCATATAGAGGTCAACCTCATATTAGACAAAAAAATGGGCGTGATCCGCCCACTTTTTCGTCGACTCTCCATATGTGGTGTAATTTCAGATGATCATTATTTCTAATTTAATAGGGTTTGTCTGGACGGACGTAAATAAAAATAGTCAAAATAGATTTGTTTTTAATACTTTTGAATTAAATTTATTCTAAACCACTTAACATTTTAAAAGATGTTTGGTCAAAAAACTCCAATATTCTGTGATATAAAGGAAATGGCTATTTCTTCGGCTCGAATGTGCCCATCTTGAGCGAAAATTATAGCAGAGTTTCTTTACACAGGATTTCAATTTGAAGTGGGCAAAATCTTTTCCAATTAAACTCAAAATTTATTTAAAAACCGCATGATTCTTAATTTTTTTGCTTGGATTTTAGCCAAATGCCAAAAAGTTCACTTCGCGGAACTGCCATGTTTGATTAGCGGTGAACTAAATTGGAGCAAAAAAGAGCAAAAATTTATTGCACAATCTGAAACTAGGCACAATTTTCATTAATGTGGTTCTTAACATCACATGGAACTCTACGGAACTCACTAAGTTTTACTCTATTAAAAAATGAAACAATTTTGGGAATCACTAAATTTTTAGTGACTAGCTATTTTAATCGATACAAAATTAAAATTAATTAATTAAAGCTTCAAAAATTTACCGGAGTTTGCAAAAAATATTCAAATAACTAAAATCAAAAAGATTTGTGCAAAAATATTTCTGACAAAAAATCATGGCACTGTAAACTTCACAAAAAATCTCACATTGAGAAAAGTGTTTCTGCACTTCTGTCGCAGTGAGACAAATTCGATAACGGTTATCATGCTAACTGTTATTTTTCGTTTTGCTTTGAGCATATATTCATATCACTTGTATATTCCTCTATTCCATACCAAACAATTTTTGTGATCGGAGAACATTTTTTTTTTTACTTTTGGCATCGTAAAAATTATAAAAGTCACACTGTGCGGTGTACACACCTACTGCCCAAAAGTTATCGACATTGCGTTGCTCCCGTTGCTCTGACTGCCTAAGTAGCTCCCTCTCAGCATTCGGCGCACGGTTATTCAACTCTGCGGGGCGTCTGGTTCGTTCAGTGATTTTGATTACAAGCGATTGACTTTGACATTGACAGCAAGTTGTTATTGTTGTTGTTGTGCTGTTGCTGTTGCCGATATTCATGCTGCCATTACTGTAATTGTGGTTGTCACAATGTTCGCTTAGTACAACGACTCAATATTTGTTGTGTATGTCTGTGAGAGAAAACACTCAGCTGAAATAACGTCGCATAATGCAAAAGTGGCAGACTTTCCAACTGAGCCAAAAGTTAAGGCTTGAAAATTTACTTTCATATTTGCGCTGCACTTAACGAGCATGTCCAGCATCAAGTTTTCCATTCACTATCTTCTCGAGTATGCAAAAATGGCAACAACAAAAACCAGACGAGAACAACATAATCTTTATAATTAGACAAAGCCCCTAAAATTATGCCACAAGCGGCAAAAGTTTTGTGTGCAAAAACTTTGCTGTTAACTTTTGACAACACTTGAGCTACAAAGAACAAAGCCGACGAGTGCGAGAAAGCGTTTGGTTGTAGCGCTGAGAGCAAAAGACAATTGTTAGCTGGATGGGGGGAGTAAAGAGCGTTGGGGTTGGATTATTATAATTTATTTGTGGACTATTATGCAATGCAGCTGTATGGCAGGGTATAGTCGGTATGAAGTTTTTCGAGCCCAGAAGAAGTGGTCTTTAGATTAGATTAGATTAGTTCGATTAGATTAGGTACGGGAATCGAGCAATCCGAGACACTGCGTTCATGTCGAACTATTGCTTAGCGTCCCTTTTCTTTATTATAGGAGTTCGTCTCTTTTGTTTGTATCAATTCCCTACATTCCTTGTATCCGCTTCTTTTCGTGTATCTACCAGCGCAGGACATTCTGTTATAATGTGTAAGGATGTTACCTCGTCTTTCATACAGAATCTGCATAACTCGCTATCCGTGATTCCCTGACACGCTCAATGCATATTTAGCAGACAGAGTCCCCGCTCAGGATCCCCGTCATGAATTTAAGTAAGCTCTGTTTGGCTTCGATCCAGTAGGTACTTAGCTTTCCTCTCACAGTAAGCAATGACTAAATGACTAAATAGACATGATGCACTTACAAATGTTGAAAAAATCTTTATATTTGATTTTTATCTCATTTAGGATTGAAAGTTTTGGCAAAAATGAAACGTTTTCTTGTTTATGCTCCTCTTAACTACAAATAAACTTTTTATATAAATATGTAGGTAGGTGGTCTGATATGCATTTTTGGACCAAGTAGAGGTGAATAGAGGAGAAGAGAGATGTAAATAGTTGTGAAAACGTATATTTTATACTAATATTTTCTGTTTCAAAGTTCCAATGTTGATTCGTATGCTGGAAAGAGGAAAACCGTAAAGTGAGCTACAGTGCTCACTCACTCTCACTCACTCTCTTATTTATGCTTGCACCGTATTGTGCCTCATTTTTCTATATGTATATAATTGTTTAACCTCACTGACTGACTGATTGCCTAATTGAACAGGTTTGGGCTGGGCCATAGTGAAATCAATAAAGTGTATTTCTCTGAGTAGCAATTGTCACTGTGTCAATTTATTTGTGTCAGTTCGATTAACCTTTATTTTCGTGGTCGCTAAAATAGCACAACATTTAAAATTGACTTTCAGTACTATAGAAATATATATTTATACGCGCGTATATGGCAGAAACATTTCTATAAATCAAAATAAAGTAATTTCATCGTACCGACTTATGACCTTTTTTTGCACTGATATGTACTGTAAATACCTTTCTAAGGGCAAACAAATTGCATGTCTATAAAAAACATGAACGTTATGAACGCTGACATTTATTAGCATAATGACATTAATTTCCAGAAAATAAGAGAAAGTACCTGCTATCTGGCACACTTTATTAATTTCACTATGGGCTGGGCGGTTCATTGACTTCCAATATGGTGAAAGCACTTCTGAACGGAAAAATAAACAAGTATTTTTTCATAAAAATCTAATCGGTCAACAAAGGATTAAGAAAAACTTGGTTTGTTGAGCTCATTGACTTCAAACTTGCGCGCAAAGCCGGGCCTTGCAATTTAATCATAAACTGGGCACTCTAGCCACCATCGATGTCTTCTTGTATGCGTGTCTATATATATATATATATATATATATTTCAGTCAAAGAGGGTACTCACAATAGGCAATGATGCCTCAGAATAAAATTACGACTTTTCCATTGTGCATAAATTACATGTGGCCAACGATGCTGTCGAAAGGGGCGTGAAACTCATCAGAGACTATAATGACGCCTTGTGACATACAAAACAAGTTTTGCTCCAAGCTGCTTACGCAAGGAGTACCTATTATACCGGCTGAATAAAAAATTCACATTTTCTCACAAAAATCTAATGATTTCTTCTTAACACTCAATTACGATTGCAGTTATTTTCAAAGCAGGGAGGTTAGTGGGATTTTGACAAAACATTTTGATTTTTGCTTTGTAGAAATCCAAAAGTTGACAACGTCAAAAATCCAATCGTATGGAAGACGCCCTCTGGTGGTGAATTTCTGAACCTAAATTAATTTTGTATTTTTTGTACTCAAGAATATTGGTGATTGCTGAATAAATCATTTAAATCGGTTCAGTAGTTTTCTCGCTTACTTAACTATTACATCTACAAGTGGGGAGCCAATGGCATAGAAAATGGCCAATTTTGTATGGCAGCCCCCTTAAGACTTGGAGATAGCGGGTAGGTATGTTTAGAAGAAACATTCGGAAGGGAAAATAAATGGATGTCGGTCATACATTTTACACGTCTGGGGGCAACCTGGGAGCAGTGAGCGCCTATTTTATAAAAATTACCATTTTGTATGGGAGCCCCATCAAGGGTTGGAGATAGGGTATAAATATGTTTGAAAGAAATGCTCAGTATAGAAAACTAGTGGGGGTCATTTATATATTTGAACCTTCTCAGAGCAATTTCTGACCAGCTGTTGAGCAATTTGTCTAATTTCCCAGCTTTTTTGTGAAATTTGACCTCGATGCGACGCCATTTAGCCCCACCCTAACCCCAAAATTGCTTGGCTCATGCACTTTTTCACCAAACCGCATAAAATGGAAGGTTGCGAAGCTTCGAGAACTCATTATTAAGAATCTCCTTACAACACTAAATCCAGTCTAATATATATATATAAATGCCGAATAATTGTTGGTGTAATAGCAGAAATTATCTGGAGCATACTTTAAGGCGCCAATTAATTCTTACTACAGCAAATTGTTGAGCTGTTGATGGAAATGAAATGAATATTGATGAGTCATATTAATTTTTTCACCCAACAAGAACAGAACACTGCCACAATGCGCATTGCGCATACTTACAGGCAACCATCCACACACACACGCGCGCACACACACACGCCCACGCTGCCTACACCGAAGCGAAACTTATGCGCCGATTCTATTATGAAAAATATGCGCGACATCTGTTGTCGCTGTTGCATAATTGCGACCGATGTGTGCCAGTGAAATGCGTACAACTCAATCGCCTTTGCCTCTTCCCCTTGCCGCGAGCCTTCGAAAGTAATTCAGCGTCTTTAGCTCTCCAGGCGAAGGACCCCCGCCACATTCCTTCATCTGTCAGGGGAATTTATTGCTGGACATTTGTTCGTTGTCCGCTACTGGCTGTCGTTTACAGTCCAAAGCGCGCTACCGACAGACAGTGGCACATGGAATGACGCTATCAACTTCACACCCACCGGCGCAGCTGTTGCAAAAAACTTGACTGTTCCTGTGGGTTGGTTGGTTGTTGTTGTTTGTACACATTTAATAATAATGAAATTATTAAATTTAATTAATTCAACTAAACAGGTGAATGCGCACATTTGTACTCAGCAGTTTGCGTTTTTTGTTTTGTTGGTTTTTGTTTGCTAACTGTCATTTCGCTGATTGTTCTTGCTATTCTACAAGCGCCATTGTTGTTGTTCTATGACGTTGTGGGCGCGTTGTGTGTTAATGTAGTTTTTTGTTTGTGCTTTTTGTCATAATGGCGAAATGAACACGCACTTTTTATATTTTATGCTATGAAATTAAATCCAAACATAAATAATTTTTTTGAATTTGTTTAATGCTGTGCTTTTTGAGGTGTAATTTAATTGTATAATTTTGGCTTAATCAAATTAACATAACAGCTAAAGCGAGCTTAATATCAATTAATTAAAATTACTGCTTCTGCAAGGATTATTATGTTAAACTATAAGCCAGAGCAACATTTTAATTTAGTACCAAAAGAAGCCTTTTTAAGCTTAAAGTTAACAATAAATAAAAGTATTTGTGTACCACAATGATTGCACATTACTGTTAGAACAAAAGAAGATTCATGCAAACCAATAATCCAGTTTGACAATAGTATAAAAATAAATAAATAGGTTTTCCCTTTAAATTTTTTCTATATGTATTGTGGGTCATCCTACGAATAATTTGAATCAAAAACACATGAAAAAGTTGTTCCTCCTCATATTTAGATTTCATAAAATATTTCAGGTAACAAGTTCGACCTGAGACTTATACAGTGAAAAAATCTCCGGCTGACTGGACCTAAAAGTTGACCAAAAATGGTGCATAAGTGTAAACGAATAAAAGTTCGCTACAAAAAAAATATTAACAAAAATTCTTTTTTTTTTATAATTTCAGTCTTCATCATCCGTCATTTTCACAGTTTCCTAAAAAAGTACACAAAATTGGATTTTTGCAGCCTACAACTTTGAGTTTAGCCAGAGCGAGTACGTTTTCACACTCATCCGCTCTTTCAGTGGGGACTCCATTTGCATCGGTCAAACTGATGCTCAGGCAATTTTATCAAATTGAAGCAAACGACTTGTGGTCTGAGGTCTGTTCCTGTCTGCTATATATCCTGACGAGCTCACTCAATAAGCACAATGGTCTCGGTGCTCACGGCTCAAGACTGAAACTGCCATCCAACGTCTTCTGTCAAGAGTGCGGCTCCGAGGAGGAGACAGTTCGCCACCTGCTGTGTCAGTGTTTCTTATTGGCCAGAAGAAGAAGTAAGTTTTTCGGCTCAGCTTTCTTCATTGGCCTAACCGAACTATGGCCTCTAAATATCAGGGATATAGCCAGGTTCATAACACAATAAGCCTTAAGTTGTGCTTAACACTAAATAAATATAAAAAAATAAATAATAGGTATAAATAAATATAGAAATATCGCTATTTTCGTTAATATTTCTATCAACTTTAGCTTTGATGACTTTTATTTTTTTAAGGGGTTCTACAATTAGTTCTATAATTAGAGTTCTACAACAGCAATTAGCCAAATTCAATGTGTACTTTTCGAGATATCAGCGGACATAATATGTAGTTTTTGTAAGTATGGAAAACTTCCGGCCTTTCTAGTGTTAAGTGACCTATTTCACATTATTGCCGAAACCCCCTGCCAACAATTTTTTTTTTAATTAAAAAAAAACCACAAAACTGGTGTTGAACGAATTTCTTTAATCCCTGAGAGCGCAATGTAGCTATTAGTTTTTTAAATAGTTTGAGTTAGCGCATTATTGTGATGAAGAAAGTAATGGCGCAGTTTCCTGGATTCCCTACAAATTTTCCAAAAATTGTGGTAAGCAGATTTCAATGTCAGTCTTCAGAAGAATCTAACTACAACTTCTCCTCTGATGAAGTAAATTGTCATCATTACTTTTGTTGCTGACTTATGGTGCCTTAAGTTAGAGATTAACTCTCTCTGGGCTGCATACTATCGGCTGTTGATTTATCTCGGGCTCGTACTTGTAAAACCATGTTTTAGGTGTATCTGGTGATCATTTTATTAAATGTGCTCAACTCTCCATTTTCAAATAATAAAACAAAAACACTTTGAGGAAAACGCACACGTGCTTCTTTTTGTGCTGATTTCTTCGTGTATTCAAGATAATTGCTTTTTATTAGAAATCATTTCCTTAGTCAATTTTGGATCTTCATTAATTAAAAACTTCACCAGAACAATGTTTATATAATGCTTACAGTCGAAGAGTTTAAGCAACGTTGGCGAGTTTCGTCCTCCACAGAAAAATTTTCCCCGTTTGAAATCAACGAAACAACTTCGAGACGCTCAAAAAGAATGGTGCTTTCTCTTCACTTACAATTTGGCAATAATTTAATATTTCCAAAAAGTTTTAGCTTTCGCCAAATACTGCTAAGATTGGCGAACCGAATCTTTTTTTGACTGCTTGTTGTAAAACTTTAAGTAAAACAGAGACCTAAAATAATTATTATCCATATTTTTGGGAATAAAAAAATTGCCCGGATTTAAGAAATTTCTATAATTATTGCTTTATAATAACACCGTGCAAGTCGAAAATTCAGACATGGGGGGATCTACAGAGCGACTTTCATTTAATTATAATTAAATGACACTCATACGCCACGTTGCGCTGCGCAAAAAAATGCACATATCGCAATTACACAGTTTGAATGTTTTTTTTTTTTTGGATTGGTGTCTTAAGCAAATTTGTTGGTCGTTAAAATATCTACAAACTTGCCGAAGACAGTAAAGCGATATTCGGAACGATTTAGGACCAATTAGCATTTAAACGCTCGAACACTTAAGCGACGAACTCGACAAAAATGAGCAAACTTCAAAGTCGGATTTCTCTTAAACTAGAGCGAATCCAGCCAAACGGCTGGTGGATCTCAACTCAGTATACCTATAGAAAGTCGCTCTGTAGGTCCCCCATGTCTAAATTTTTGAGGGTAAATTTCACGCACAGTGTTATTATCCATATTTTTGGGAATACAAAAATTGCCCTAATTTAAGAAATTTCTATAATTATTGCTTTATAATAATTATTCCCAATAAGAAATTTTTTACGTCACCTATAACTATTATCATGTAATAAATATTTTTGAGTTGCATAATAACTCTTATAAGTAACAAATATATTTTTCATTGTCGATAATTATTATTTTGGGATTTATGTTTTTTACATTGCTTCATAACTTTTATTTATGACTTTTTTAATTTATGTTACCGATAACTACTATAGATATTATTTTGAAAAAAAAAATTTTTACGTTGAATTGATTTTTAATTGTTTTAAATTGACAAACGCAAATTAACTGCAGAAACGAAATTTCCACTATGCCTAATCGGATGGCGTTTTCTGATTTGTTTATAATTTAATTCGCAATGCCAACTAAGCAAACTTTTTTTAGTGCTTTCAATAACTTCTTAAATAAATGTTTTTGACAATTGATAATATTTTCATTATTTTATATGTTATTTTCATGTAAATTGAATAGATACAAATTTTGTTCTGTACACTTTTGACCTATCAGAGACTTTTCTGAACTTTTTATATTCTTTTCTGAACTTTTTAGTGGTACACATAATTCACAAGCGCTGAAAGACAAATCATCAAAGTAAACGACAGTCTTAGAAAATCAACAGAAGTAGTTGATTTCGACATTAAATCAGATATTTAAATTTTATAAAAACAATTTACATATTTACATTTATCACTTCTGTTATCGATAACCGCTACAAGACGTCAACCAACCACAATTAGTTTAAAAATTACCGGAAATTATTCACCGCTAGTGTGAGTTCATGCGCACTGTCACACTTGAAATTCATTCCCACTTGAGGCTCTGTTTGGGCCATGTACATATATACTTAACTACATTCATATGTACTTCGCTTCTCCTCAACAGTCGCTTATCGAGCACATCAACATCATCGTCGCTGTCAACAGCTGCAATGTTATCGTAGGTATTTTCATATTCATCGCTCGCTAGTTTATGCTGTACACACGTTCGGAGGCGCCAGTGACGCCTCAGCTTTTGCAGCAACAACATTTAAACATGTGAGAAGTGTGTAATGTCTGTACGCATTTTCACCAACTGCCAGCCAAAAACATTCGCACAAATTGACAAATGAGTGTGTGTGTGTGTGCGTGTAGCTCAACCCCATTCAATTCTAATGACATTTAATGACAGCGCACACTTGAAGGCGCAAAAGCTCGACGCGCCACTAGGCGCACTACGGCGGACTCGTCGCTACTGGAGCAATGCTTTTTATGCGATGTGAAATTATGGCTGTATTCCGTCACCCGCACGCACGACCGCACGCAACCCAGGCACGCATTGGCACGTAGCGCCGCGCCGCCGCCTCGTCCATTCCGCCATTCACTTTAACGTCGCAAATGCGAGCCGGAAAGCAATAGTTGAGCGTTGAGACGCACCGCTGCTGTAGTCTGGCGGTTGAAATAGTAAACAGCAACAACAACAACAACAACAACAATCAAAAAGCAAAAGCAGCAGCGTCCACGCAAAAAACCCACGAGTCGAGCGTACGCGCCGACACGCCATGATCTAAGCGTCCTGGCATGCAATGCCCGGCGCTCGTCCACTCCTCTCGTTCAAGGTTAATGTGCACTGTGACATTCAGATAATGTGGCAAGGAATGTGGCATTGGCATTGCACACTTCGTCACGACATAACTAGTGCGAATTCCTCTCGCCTCGTGCCGTGCCACAACGTACGAGCTGTGCATGTGTGCGTGTCTGTGTGTGTGTAAGTGGTGACGTTGACAAAATACGAACAAACAGACGCGCCAACACCTGCCGCTAATGATTTAATAAGGAATTTAATTAATAATTTCGCGCTGCTTTCTCTGATTCGGCGCAGCGCTGACGTGCCCAACATTTCGGAGCCATATTGCGAATATTTGTCAGCAGTCAGACGCGTTTTGTACAAAACAGACATTCACTTATCAAAACCATGTTAACCCTTTCGCTACAGGTTTTTACTGGGGAAAGTTAAAATTTTAAATTTTACGTCTTAGGCTTCCATTTGGTTATATTAGCAACATTCCATAAGAATTTTTTTTAATTTTTATACTCGGACCCTGTAATTTAGAGTGTTTTTCTATGAGAGCAACCACAGCGTTGTGGCTGTAATAATTACTTAAACATAAAACTTTTTACGCAAAACGAAAATTTGAATATTTCTTCATTTACTTCAGCCAAAATTAAAAAAAAGAAAGTATTTAAATTGAAAGAAAACGTCGAATTAAAAAGTTCTCCAATTTTTTCAGCTTCTTCTGCCTTTGCTGTGTCAAGATGTACCATTAAAAAACGTGTATACTTCTCTTCGTTAAACTTAAATATTCAGTTTATTAATTTCGAATTTTTCGTAAAACTTCAAACTATTCTAAGGACTAACAAAAAAATGTATTCTTGAAAACACAGAAGGTTCAGACGTCCACAAAGTAGCATGTTGCCATATGGCAACAAAATAGCGAAAGGATTAATGAACTTTATGAAAGCTGCATTGATTTAACGCGAATATGCTGGAAATCTTGTTCTCCCAAATTTTGCGTTCTGATTGATTCAATAGCACAATTGAAAAATTTAATTTTTTGAGTGCATATTTAGTAAGTCGCTGGGCACTACCGGGTTAAGTGCAACAGCTGACAATAATGGAAATCAGGCAAAAGTGAAATGAAGCATGAAGCAGATACAAACATTTTCTTTATTTAGTGTTGGTTGAATCAGTAAATCAGAAAAGACAGCACAATGAATGAACTGACAGCACTGAAGAATGAGTCTGGATCGTGGATCAACAGAAGTTTGAACCAAAAATGTGAGGTCTGTTAAAACAGGTGAATGGTTACAGGCACCTACACTTAAGTCTTGTCATCTTCTACTTCTACCTTCGACCAGATTAGACTTGAAAACACACAAGTGCCAGTTTGGCCCAATGTGTTATCTCAGGAATATGTCTTGCTACACATTCAAACCATCCAGAACCTATGGTGGGACGTATGAAGTCACTAGCTGGTCCACGCAAACTCTCTTGATTCCCCCGATACAAATTCTTAACCTTAAAAAAAAACATATGTCTAATTGTCTTTGATTTCAAGTGTTTTACCAAAAAATTTGAAGTCAAAAGACCCATTAAATCATGTGTTTTCACATTTACTCTAAACAAATTCTTAACCCTTGGTTTGTCACAGTATATTTCGATTTTCGAAAGCACGTGCTTCTGCTAAGTTTAAAGTCAAAAGACCCAATAAATCTTGTTTCTCCATACAAACTGTTAACCTTTTGTTGATCCGTTAGATTTTGATTTTCAAAAGAGCGAAAAACACGTGTCAAATTATTTTTCACTAAGAGTACTTTCACCAAGTTGGAAGTCAATGGGCCCATTAATTCATGATTTTTGACAGTTTCTCCATATAAATTTTTAACTTGTCACTTGACCCCGTCCGACTTTAATATTCGAAAAATGAAAAACACGTATCGAGTTATTTTACCTTTAAAGTACTTTCACCAAGTCTGAAGCCAAAAGGCTCAAAAATGAGGAACACGTGTATAATTTTTTTTATTTAAACTATTTGTACAAGCAGCCGCCGTGGCTCAGTTGGTTAGTGCGTTGGACCGCGAGTCGAAGGCAGCAACCACAGGTTCAAATACTGCCTGTAATAACACCTACAAAAAAATAACGGGAAAACTCGTTTTCTCTTTCGGTGGCTGTCCACTCAGTTGGAAATGGCAAACCTCTGAGAGTAAAAATTGCTTATGAAAAAGCTCCCAACTCGCCGTTCGGAACCGGCATAAAACTGTAGGTCCCTTCCACCCGCGTACAAAATTCGCACGCACAACACGGGTGGTTGCGGGAAGCTAGGCTAGGTCTCGCGTAAGCGGGCTGTCGTGCCAGTCAATTACACAGGGCAACAAATTTCGACTTTTGGTCGGCTTTTCTGGGTTTGACATCAGTTCTAGGGTAATTAGGTAGCGCTGATTTCGAATCCGCAAACCGTTTTTAAAACTTAGTTTCCGTTTTCGCAAAAAATGGGCGTGTCACTTTTTCGGATTTTCCCTGACTTTTTTCACGTTTGGGATTGCAATTTCTAAACCAATAAACCGGTCGACATGATTTTCACTTTGTGGCATTTACAACACCTCATGGCTTCTTCTCCAATTTATTTTTATAAGTTTTACAATTCCGCGGTAATTGGACCTCAAAGTCGAAAAATATGAAATTTCAAGGCGTTTTCTTTGATGTTAAAAAACATGCACTTTTTTCGTAAATCAATTAACGAGTTAGGTGTATAACGAAAGCGGAAACATCAATAAATACAACACAGCCAAATTTTTTGGCGTAAGTCACATTCTCATCAAAACAATATGTATGTATGAACGAAAGTGGAAACATCAAGTAATACAACACAGCCAAATCCCATTCTCATCGAAATAATTGCAAAAATGTTCCATAGCCATTTTCAACTGTTTTCAGCTTTTTTCCTTAAGGGGGAAAGCCACTGTGACGGGTCAAAAAATTAGTGATTTTAAACATTTTTTTTGACCGAGTAAATATAGGAATTTTTGGATCGGGTTTTTTTTATTTTATTAAGCAGACATCTAATAATATTTCCACAGATTTTTATTAAAAAATATTAAATAGTTTAAACAATAGAGATGATCCCGTAGCGCTTGAAAAAAAATTCCCCCTCCATGGCGGCATCGATTTCTCAAAAACCCGTACTCAGAAAAAAAAAATAAAATTTTATTGTAATCTGTATGAATGTAGCTATCTTTGTACGTAGCCGTTTTTTTTTATTTTGATTTTTCACAAAATGGCGACCGATTGAAAATATTTCCATGTTTTCGACCTTGTTTTTTTGGTTTTGAGACAGTTTAAAAAATAGTAAAAAAAAAAATTTTCCAAATCGGCTACGCTTAACCTTAACCACTAGTAAGACGAACAAAACAAAAAAAAAAATTAGAAATCGGTTCATAATTGTTCGAGTTATTGATGCCGCCAGTTCAAAAAAAGTCGTTTCGAGAAAAACGCGTTTAAAGTTTTGAGTCCATTTCTCTCGTAATGAAATCATGTATCTTTTAAAATGTTCATACCTATATTAAACTATCGAGTCCTGGACCATATGACTTGAAATTTTGTACACATATTTGTGAATATATAAGCTTTGATTTAAAACCAAAAAAAAAATTTTTTTTTTTACCCGTCACAGTGGCTTTCCCCCTTAAAAAACTAAGAGCCTCAAAATATGCAAAGTTTTCAATTTTTTTTTGTTTTGAGCAATTCAAATTTTGTTTTGTTTGTTGCTTGTATTCTAGACTGTAAATGGTACACCAACCTGGTGAGAAGGTGTAACAGGTTGGTGTGGTCAATCTTATATATCCTATGTTCACATAAATGAAACACGGAATCATTTGATATTAATACTAATTTAGCGACATGTACCGTAGCTTCGTTTTGTTAATTTATTGGGCATGGAAAGTGGGCGTTGCCGATTATATTATAGGCTATGTTTGCCGCAATAACACGCTGAATCTTTTGATACCCATATTGCCTTACAAAAGCGTACCATAGATGAATTTTGTTATTATTGACTCCTCTTCAAACTCTTCTCACAAACTTTTGCAGAAGTCATTTGTCAGACGGCTTGGATCCATTATTTTTCGCTTGAGTACCAAAGATACAGCGTGCCTATATTCAGAGTGCAGACTTTTCATGCGCTTCCAGTCCAATACTGGCCAGATGTGAGCCTACTTAGGCCATAAAAACTGCTAATAGTAACAAAACGTTTGGCGAGATTTCATTCTAACTTATTTGTGCTGTTGATGATATAGGGGCAACTATTGCATTCAGCTTAAATAAACCAAACAAAAACCTCTTCTGGAGGCCGCCAGGCAGCTAACTAAATGGTGAGTATTTCTTCTTTACCAATGTAACCATATATCCAGTAGCGGCTTAACGGGGGGGGGCGGAGGGGCGGACCGCCCCGGGCCCCGGGCTGCGGGGGGCCCCCGAGAGAAGCTTGTATATACAAATTTAAAGTTTTTCAAAACTGAAACTTGTATAAAACTATTTGCGCTCCACAATGGTTGTTGAAAGGCTGTTTGTCATTTTTATCAATTGAAAGAGACACAGTATCGACAATTGACTTTGAAATTGCAATAACAAATTCAGTTCAATAAAAGCAAGAAAACATCCATTCTAAATAACAATTGTTTGCAAATTTTCAAAAAATTTTCCCTCGAAGATTACAATATTGAATTTTTAACTTACAATTTTTTGCAAAGTATGCAAATACAAAATTCTAAGTTAAAAATTAAATATCGCAATCTTAGAGTTTGCTTGTAAACTAGTGCGAATTACGCAATTATTTAACCTCATTAAACTTTGTAGACGTCAAACAAATTTACAGTTATTATTATTATTTTTATAATTATTGGTTGGATAACAACACATCGTCCCGGAAATCCGGTTTTCTTCTTTGAGACTCTTTTACGAAAGCAATTCTATGCTCCTTGCAAGTAAGCTACTGCTACAGGGTTTTATAAAATATTTCTGTACATTTCTAAACAACTCGACACGAAAAATGTACCTAAAAATAAAAGTGTTTTCTAGACAGGAACTTTGAAATAAAATAAAATTTATATGCATGAATCTACAGACTGAAATCCAAATCATGTATGTTTTCCCTACCTGACATAGTTTGGTTCAGAAGCTTCAAAATTTAAAATTTTGTTAAAAGGATGTCTTTCATTTGATACCCATATTCCCATCATTACACAACCGCATATATTAAAAAAAAAATTTGAAATGTGTATGTCCTTAAAATTTTAAAGTTTTTAAAAAGGACTTTGGGCCAAAAAATGAAAAACTGACTATGCCAGATTACTATAAATGATCTCTAGTTTCACGTCTATATCCAAATTTGGATGGGTCTCGGCAAAAAGAAATTTTGTAACACAGTGCACAGTGATTCGTTCCATAGACAAAATTCAAAAAATTTATAGTCTCAGAATTTAACAATTTTGATGTCATTTAAAAGGCAAAACTCCAACTAAGAAAACCCCAAAAAATCTATGCTAGAAATTAATTAGTGCAAAAGCGGCTCAAAGTTGAAACTTTTTTCCACAAAAAATGTAAACACCTATTTTCCGTTTTTTAGTCGATTAAGTATTAAAAAATACATGGTTACCAAGAAGTTGCTGAAACTTTCAATATAGATTAAGAAATTATGTGATAATTTTCGCTTTTAATATTTTTTTCAAAATTTGCAAAGCTTAGTCGTTTACTTCACTTTTAATTCAAAATATTTTTCTAAATTCAAAATCTGAAAATTGACCAAATTTAGAGAAAAATATCTAAAAAGTATGTGAAAGTATGTTCCTGGATTTTTTTTTATTTTAAGAAGCATTCTTTCTTTGTCGGATTATGTAATTACATCTGCCGATATCTTCCGATCTCAGAAAATAATTCAATTTGAAAAGTGGTCTAAACACGTATTTTTCGACAAAATTTATTTTATTTATGCCTAAAAATATGCAATCAGCATGAAAAATTGGAAAATCTGCAAAAAAGCAAAACATACGTCTATCATTATAATTTTTATTGCAAAACCAAAGCGATGTAAGACAATTTCTGTTCCTTTTTGCAATTATCAATGTTGACGTTACCGATTAAATGTATAATCTGAAAAATCCAGCCAACACACTTGGTGCTATAACTCTCCAAAAATGACGAAATTTGCAAATTTAAGTCAGGCATTGCTAAACTACAACAATTCAAGAAAAACAAAATAGAGAATTGAATTCAGCTGACCATGATTAACTAGTATACCAAATTTTATGAAGAACGGACCACTCCTTCTAATTTTGTCCCGCGGTTGTATGGAGTCGAATCACTGTGCAGTGTAATAAATGTAAAGTTAGTGTTTTTACTCACTGCATCATAACTTTGTAATTTTTATTTCAATTCTATTGATGTTAGACTTAATATTTGCACAAGTAATATTTTTGCACAAAACATATATAATAATAATATATCTTTCATCTTAGATTTTAAAACTAGGGGAGATAATTTTTTTTATCCATTAAAGAAATATTCGAAAAATTATGATTTTTTGGTCGAAAAATTCACTTTGTTACAACTTTCCTTTATCTGATTTGAACAATCTATATATCACTAAAAAGGCTAAGTATTATCTTCTTCTTGAACGACGGACAGCTCGTGTTAGCTCAGATAATTCTTTCAGGAGATTTGTGCTCATAACTGAAACAACAGAAAAAAACTCGTTTTTCGAAGAGTTTTTGAACGCTTCTTAACACTAGAAGTACCGAGCGGTCATTTGACGGTTTTCAGTTTTTGATAAACCGTAGCTCGAAAACGGTTTAAGTTACGAATCTTGTTCTCCTTGACTTTTAATATTTTGCACTAACAATATTTTGCAAAATATTAAAAGTCAAGGAGAACAAGATTCGTAACTTAAACCGTTTTCGAGCTACGGTTAATCAAAAACTGAAAACCGTCAAATGACCGCTCGGTACTTCTAGTGTTAACAATTTTTTTTATTTTCAGTTTCGTATTCAGCGGCCAAAGTTAGTCTAGAAAACACTTTATCTATGCACGCGATTGGCCCATTTTTTGTCGAGTAGTGTAATGATGCACTGATCGCAAAATAATCTAATCCTCCTGCTCGGGTTGCTTAAAATAATGGCCAGATCGTAGTAACGAAGCAAGATTTCCTGTTTTGTTTTTAGTTTTAAGATGGCTTTTTGGTATGACGAGTTTGCTCTCCCAAAAGTTTTCCTAATTTCACGAAAGTTTTTATCAAATTTGGAAAGATTTAGTAAGATTATCCTTTTATCCAGTTTTCATTTTTTCTCTGGGATTCTATTGCTTTCTATAAAATTTCAAGCACATACACATTTCAAAATAATTTGTCCCTTTACTGTCCATTTACTGTTCAATGGGATACAAATTAAAAAAAACAAATTTAAAAAGCATAACCGGAAATTCCAGTTATTAGTTTTGTACGCAAACTTATTCTGCACCGTTTGTGGGGGCCCCTCAGCCGTCACCGCCCCGGGCCCCCGAGCACCTTAAGCCGCCACTGCATATATCCTAATAATTATTTATTAATTGGTCCTTTAATTAGTGAGAGTAGTAATCTTAGGTGCTGGCAATTTGACATTGGCCAACTGTTGCTGCTCAGCTTTGATTATTCTTGTGTATTTTCACTAAAAAAATAAATCCAAACTTTGGTAAAATATGGCAAAAATTACAGCACTGTCTAAACATGAACTTATTTTCCACATTACAGTATCCAACCCAACCCATTGACGACGCAACGCCCAAAACACTGCAAACTCACTTTGCCACAAAGTATACAAAATAATATACATATACATATATGTATATATAAACACACATAGATGTAAAAGCAATGTGATAATGAACAAACACCCACACAGTCTGTGCGCTGCCGCCCGCAATCAACGTCATTACAGTTGCCCATGCGAAAGCGTTTGCATGTTGCTCATACGCAACGTAGACCGCACAATCCAATATGTGAGTTCATTTGTTTGCTTATGTGTATCCAATTTCACAAGTGGATTCACATTTTTGCATAAGCATTGGCACAGCTATTCAACAACAACAACAACAACACCAATAAATTTGCGCTACCCATTCCAATGCGCAGCTTAGCAATCAACAAGTCAAATTGCGCCAGCTCCACTGCCATCCGCTGCCATTTCTCGCTCATGCATAAAACGACCGACTCACGCTCGCTGCCATTGCGACAGCAACAGTTGCCATGCTTTAGCGTACAACGGCGCGTTTCGACTTCCCTTTCGTTGGGTTTTGTCAGTGGCGCACATGCACCACTCTTCTGCATTGACCGGCCGCAACGATTGGCAAACGATGCCTGGACGCACTTGTGTGCTCATTCAGCCAATGTCCTTGGCGACATTGCGCCATACAATAACTCCGTTCCGCTCACCGCGCTTGTGCTGTAGGCAACGCGAAGAATCAATAAGGCGAAAGCGTACAAAATTTAATTTAATAAATGAGAGAAAATGAGGTAAGTAAGAATGTGGCGGAAAATGCAATAGCGACATAGTGCTGGCATCAATGGAAATGACAGTACGTGGGTGAGTGACAGTGCTGGTGGCATTGTGGCAACGACAGCGACAGCGCTCAGTTTTTTGCTTTGGTTGCGCTACCAATGCTGTGGCACAATTTTAATAATGTTTACTTTTGTGCAATAAAAGAGGGATACAGATATTGCGCCTCCATGTGCTGGAAAGAGAGAACGGAGAACGGCGAGCGGAGAGAAGAGTGCAACAATGTTGCTATTGTGTACATGGAATGGTGTTTCATACTACGGCAGCTCACTAAATGGCAGGCGCCAAGATGTAAGGAAGTGATAGCAGGTTGTGCACAAGCGCCATTTAATAACAACAAAAATAAAACTAACAACAACAATAACTAACAGACAAGTGGAAATGTGCTAACAAAAAAAAAATTGAGCAAACTTGGCGGTGTTAAGTTGACCCGAAGGCAAAGCACCAGCAAAGAAATAGCCACAAAGGCGAACATTTCGAAAAGTATGTTTATATGTATGTTTGTACTGTATGTATGTATGTATGTGCTTACTGTATTGCATATACGAGCATGTACGAAGGTCGTAAAAGCAAAAAACGTGGCCAATATTTAGTTGTTGCAGCAGCCCATTTCAAGCGGTAAAGTACATAAAGAGTGGAATTTTACGTTGACAGCGGAAAAAGCAAAGAATTTTATCGACGCGCAACACATTCGGTCACACACAATGACACCTACACACTCCAAACACCGACACACTCCAAACACCGACAGACGCGCGCTGCTTGGCGAAAATGTCAACGTCACAGAACGATTGGAGCGCAAAAGTGGCATTCTAAAAATAGCAGAGGTTTTAATTTGCATCGTACGTAGGCGGACAAAGTGGTCTCAAGAGCTATAAATCATGGCAGGAATTTAAATTATGGTTTCCGTACACACACCTCGCATAGCCACTAATTTGCATAAGTATTTATAATGGCAGCGAATGGGGAAGAAAATGGTCCACATGAAGGCGCCAAGATTGGTATACTTGCACTTGGAAAAAATATATATTTTACCAAATAAAGTAATGGTTTGTGGCATAGGAATTTGAAGAAAAATGTCATCATTTAAACTTCAAACTAGTTTCTCTAACTGAATTTGTGTCAAAGTGCTCTCTGACAGTGGTTTTCTGATCCTTCACCCTCAAATGCATGAATTATTTTCACGTTTGCTAAATAAATAAAGGTTTTCCTTTTTAAAGGTAGGTATGCAGCTCTCAAGAAAACGCTCAAGAAAAAACGAGCATATGTTTCTTGAGCGTGAAAAAGTAGTAGTCAAGTAAATTTGACGTTTTGAGCTGGTCGCTTGGGTCATAGTGTTTTCCATTCTGAAATTAGTAAAATTACATTAGAAATACATAAAAAACATTAAATTGGAAGTTTACTTACTTTTGTGCAGGCAGCTGTCACTTTTCCTTTGAGAAATAAATAGGTACACATATGTTTCTTGCCGAAATCAGTGTTGTCATTTCACTTTTCAATGAAAAAAAGTATTAAAAAACCGAATCAGTTTTCTTGTGAGGTGCGTACACCTTAAGTAAATTTGACTCAAGGAAATTTCCTTGAGCATTTCCTTAGCTTTTTTTTATATGAAGTTTTCGCTTTTCTTGAGAGCTGCGTACCGACCTTAACACAGAAAACCACTGAAAAGTGAATTAAATATTAATAAACTACTAAATATTAGCAAACAGATTTCGAATGTGGTTGTCGTTTCAAAATATTATATCGGGTTTAATTTGAAGATATACACAAATATGTTAGTGTGCCTAAAGGCATCAATATGCATTTGAGGGTTAAGGAATTGTGTATTTTTGCCTTGAAGAAATCATTCGGAACGGTCAAGTAGATTGCGAAAAATTTGGTTTTTTACTAGCTAATGAAAATTGGGAGCCCATTTCATTGAAAATGGTAAATTTTATATGGCAACTTCCCTAAGGCTTGGAGGTAGACAAGAATGACAAAATTTCTATAAACAGAAACAGAGACGGAAGGCAAGGAATGCATAAGAAAAGATTGTCTACATTTTTTCTTACATGGTTCGGAAAAATTTCTTGAATTTCAAACTGTTCACTACTTAGTTCAAAATTAATCAGTTGAATGTCAAAACATTGAAGCAAACATATATTTTCCTTAGATACTGTTATTAATTTAAAAATGGGCAAACAAAAAATGAGAAATGAAAATGAGAGAAATTGTTTTGAAAAATGTGCACGTCCACTCGCAGTGAGTTTATGAAAAATTGCTCAGAAATAGCAAAAAGACCAAGTAACTTATTCAAAAATATTAAAAAGAAAAATTACACTACTCGACAAATAATGAGCTAATCGCGTGCACCTTAGAACAAAAATATATTCTAGACTGCTGCAGGGTCGCGAACACGAAAACAAACGATTTGTTTGCGTTTTCGATAAATGTTCACAATTTCTCTTCCTTTCCTCTTATTTTATTTTATTTATTTTACTTTATTTTATTTTATTTTATTATATTTTATTTTATTTTATTTTATTTTATTTTATTTTATTTTATTTTATTTTATTTTATTTTATTTTATTTTATTTTATTTTATTTTATTTTATTTCATTTTATTTTATTTTATTTTATTTTATTTTATTTTATTTTATTTTTTTATTTAATTTTTTTATTTTATATTATTTTATTTTATTTTGTTTTATTTTATTTTTTTTTTAATTTTTTTTTTTTTTATTTTATGTTATTTTATTTTTTTTTATTTTATTTTATTTTATTCTATTTAATTTTTTTTATTTTATATTTTTTATTTTATTTTTTATATTTTATCTTTTTTCATTTAATATTATTTTATTTTATTTTATTTTATTTATTTTATTTATTTTATTTATTTTATTTATTTTATTGATTTTATTTATTTTATTTATTTTATTTATTTTATTTATTTTATTTATTTTATTTATTTTATTTATTTTATTTATTTTATTTATTTTATTTATTTTATTTATTTTATTTTATTTGGTTTTATTTTATTTCATTTTATTTTATTATATTTTATTTTAATTTAATAAATGAAAATTCTATATTAAACAATAGTTCACATTTACACGGAAATTCCTTGTTTTACAAGCCTTTTTATGTTCTCATTCACTTTATTTTTCTGTAGTGACGAAACCCGCAATTTTATTGTGATTACGATAACAAACTTTACATCAAAAAAATGCTGCAGAATAGAATTCTGTTTAGGAGTCTAGTTTCGTTTGGTTCTCAGAAAACCATTATTTGAGTGGCACAGTAAAAATAATGTGGTTTTACTCTTTCGAGAAACACATCCACCGACTTGCTCCGATCTCAAGGTAAATGTGCAAAAAGGAAATGAAGAAAGTACTGAAATATCGCTAACAGTGGAATTAATTTCGTGAAAAACGTTCATTTTGTATTCGGAATGTCCCTCAGGATGTTGGTACAAACATTTTGCATGGCGTTTTTTATCCTGAAACCCGTTTACTTTCATAGACAAATGCATTTTTCCGATAAACTAAAAATCCCACATTGCCATATCAGTTAGAAGTGCCAATCGATGAGATGGTGTCAGTCAATTTGTATAGAACCAACTTTGCACACACTTTTCAAAAGCCAATTGAAATGTTATAAATTTATGTCCCAACCTCAAGAACCAACCTCAAGAACTTCAATAATTTTGACTAACCTTTGATAAATTCAAGCGTAGTTTTGATATAGTCTGCGTTGATCGAATGGCCAACATGTTTGTCATCATGTATGTCCTCACGACCGTTTTTAAAACGCATATGTAACTGATGAACTTGGTTCATCATTTGAAATGTTTCGGTAAAATGTTTAACAAGTTCCAAATAAAACTTAATACATATTGAAACTTTGTTCAAAGTTTTTTTTTTGAGCCCATGGCACAAACATAACGTCACTTCAGAAGCAAAACTCTGCTTCAAATAAACCAAATGTGATGAAATTTTTATTTTTTTGAAATAAAATTTTTATTAGATTAGATACAGAACAGCAGAATATATCCTCTTTTGAAAGTGTTGTTTACTTTAAAACGCACGTTATACTAAAATTGCTGGGCAAAATTTGTTAACCCCCGGAAACCGAGTTCTGGCGACACACCTGTGTAAATATATTCAATAACCAAACATACATTCTATCAAATTTAGTCACACCTGAAATTCTGTGCTTTAATTTTATATTTTCATATTTTATAAAAAAAAATTTCGGATAAAATCAACAATAGCAGCCAAAAAACAAAAAACAAATGCAAAAAACGCTCACATAAAAGTCGCACAACGAAATATTTTCCACTTCGCCAAATACTCAAACTACGAACGCCAGACTGCAGCCAAGTGACAGTGACACCTCCCGGCTGCCTCCAGAGTATATAAAAAATATTGATTTCCACTTTATATTTTGCATACATATTTTGTTGCGTTTCTTTTACATTGCCATACGTTTCTTTCATTGGTAGAGAATTGCAAAGTACGACAATACATTCACAAAAAAAATAATTCAAACAACAAAAATAATCAGGAAAATTGCATAAAGCAACAACAACGGACACCAATCAAATAAAACAATAGGCAAAGGCAAATAAGCCAAAAAAGTCATGTCAAAAAAATCTCTTTTATCTGACAAAGGCAACGCACAGGAAAATGCAATAAAAACAAATTTCGTTTTATGTTCAAAATTGTAGATTTTGTTGATCGCGATTTGCTACCACATCGAGGCGCTGACTCGCGCTTTCGACATACTGTGTGTGTGTGTGTGTGTGTGTGTGTGTGTCGGTGAGTGCGATTGCGAGTGGGAGTGTGTGTGCTGCTGGTTGTGTTTACAAAACCCTGAACACAGACATTAATCTTATTTCGTAGCCTCTGTTGGGTTGGCGGGCTGCCTTTGTGCTTGCATTTCCTTTGGGTTAGACAAAGTACTTCAGGGTATGTGTGTGCGTGTGCGTGTGTGTGGCTGCCACTTGGTTCCATTAAGCCATGCAACAAAATGTGTTCATTTATTTTCACTTATTACATATTCACAGCAGCTACTGCTGATGTGGGCTACACAAACAGACATCCACACACACACACACACACACACATATATATACAAACATATGCTTATATAAATACAAAGCAGTGCACACGCAAATTATGTGTACGTGCATTTGGGAGCAAAGTTACTTTGTCGCAGCTTACTTCCTTCCGGCACACCGCCGATCTTTTTCTATATCGCACAAATACGAATTTATGAAAACTAATGAATTCACTTGCAGGTGTAAAATTCTGATTTTTTTTAAATTACAACAATTTTCTGACAACATTTTATATGAATTATTGGCGTTTACTTTGCGCCACTTGATGTCGACCTATATGAGTTATACGTATTGTATATATGTATATATATATGTATATATGTACAGTTATTCAAATAAAATCCGTAACAGTTGTGCGCGCTTTATACACTCTGACAGTTGAAACTTGGAAAACAGTTGAAGCCGTCTGCATGGCAGCGTTTAGGTTACTTCAGTTACTCATACGCCCCGTGATGCGCGTCTTGTGGTTAATTGCGGCAGCCAATTTGCCTCCAAGTTTATGTATACACTCATTTCAAATGTGTGTGCGTGAGTATAGGCTTACGTATAGATAAGCTGACACTTCTAGGATTTTATTTACAGCTACATTCATTACT
The DNA here is from genome assembly GCA_963668005.1 of Melieria crassipennis. NCBI lineage: Eukaryota > Metazoa > Arthropoda > Insecta > Diptera > Ulidiidae > Melieria > Melieria crassipennis. The sequence goes on along the minus strand of OY764962.1, from coordinate 108,152,732 downwards.
TTCTTGACGTAGCTACCACACTGCCAACATTTTAGCTGCAACATTTTACCCAAACTTTCAGCAAATATTTCGAACTCAAATATTATGTAAATTCAGAATAAATTCTTACACGAAATATAAAAATATCGATGTTTAGAAGAAAATATGGACTGTAGGTTGATTTTCGAAAAGAACCTCCGCTGAGAAGGAATTTTGTAGTTTGGCATCTAAAAAAGCTAAAAATTAGTTAGGATGTAATATGGCGCCACGTGATCTATTGATTTCACCAAGAAAATACTTCAAATCAAAAATAATTCTACATGTATTTTTAGTTTTCTCCAAATCAAAATCTGATTGGGTCAATGAATCAAAGTTTGAATATGAAAACAAAACATGAGCAAACAGGTAAATGTGGTGAAAACACTTGGAATGAAAATCAAATTAACGTATAATTTTCCTTTCCATATGTGTTCCCCTTTACGTATGTCTTCCCCCTTTCCCTTGGGTTAAGAGTTTGTTTGTTAAATGGGCCAACGGACTTCAAACTTAGCGAAAATCAAAATCAACAGAGAGTCAACAATAGAGTAACAGTTTGTATGAAGAAAAGTGATTTAATGGATCTTTTGACTTCAAATATGGCGAAAGCTCTTCAAATGGGAACAAGTTGGGCAGGCATGTTTATTACTTTTTTTTCTAAACTCTTCTGAATTTTAAGGGTAAGTTTCAATGAAAAATGCACTTTAAAGTCCTAGTATCCTTTTAGTTGTCTATCCAAATTGGTTTTCTTTGGACTCTGTGACTATATTAATGCCATTGGGTTTTGGGCAATCAGGTGGCTATACATATTTGATCTTAGGATCATTTTGTGACTCATAGTACTGAATGCAAACAATAAGTCAATGCAATGCGAGTTGTATTGGATTTGATTTAGTTTAGACAAGAAATTATGTTATAGGCAACAAGCAAACAGATGACTCGTTTTTCTAGCTAGCAACTTTATTTACTGCACTGTCGCAATTGCAGATGTGTTGTGAAATTCATCTCAATTGGAACGAAAACATAAAGAAAAACCATATTTTATTTCTTAAAAATGGAGAAATTATGCCAATAATAGAAATTGAATAGAGTGAGTTATACTCAGCAGCAGTTTCAACGAAGAAAAATATACTCACTGAAAGAAAACATTGTGGCACACTGCGGGCCACCCGAATACATTCGGACTGGCTTTCTGCAGAGAAATATGAAAGAAATACGAAAGAGCCAAAACTTTTGAAAATTTTTTTTAAATGTAAGAGCTCATTTCCGCAGGGAAAACATAGCAAAAAAATGTTATAATGATACGGACTTAAGAATTTTGCTAATTTGTTGAATTAATGCAAAAGTTTAAATATTTAATTTTATTGCAGCCCAGAGTCAAAACAGAAACAACAAAATTATGTCAGTTGGTAAAAATTTTCTTTTATGAAAAACTTACAAAGTGCTAAACATTAAAATGTAGTCAAGTTTGAAAACCAAGTTCCACCTGTCTGTAGATACAAACAAAAAAAAACCAGAAAATGTCTCGCGCTGTTCACTGATCACTGTTATTTAGAATTTCCATTCACTGCGCCCACAGAATCATCGATTTCACCACAGTTCGCTGAACAGAGTGCGGCTGGTGCAACAAAGCCAAGACTGTTGGCTTTGTCCAGCACTTCGACACCCCAGATACCACAGACCTCAAAGGAATTCACGTTCTTATGCCACCATTCATTTGACACTTCTTCGAAAAAGCGACACCAGTGCGTCGCAAATATGTTCCCCATGCGCTAATAAATAAATATTTCATTTCATTTGCTGTAGCTGCACCCGTTTCTCATCTTTGCACATTCTTGCCAGAGTAATTGCTAGCTTTCGCTTTCATGCTTTAAATTCACGAGTTATTGACCGGTTAGATGCTGGCTTCGCTTTTCACTTAATTTTCATTTCATTTTACTTAGTTTTTTAATTTAATTATTTTAGTTATTTTATTTACTTTTTAAATACTTCATGTGGGAGTTGTGATTGCGTTTCGCTTCAACATTAACATTTTGGGCTTATTGCGTAATAGTCCAATGTTTTTTTAAGAGAATATTTGCGTTTGGGGTGTCCTTCGTTTCAACGTTCTTAATTGTAGTTATTTGTGTAATTAATGACAGTAATTAAATCGACCAAACATTGCAGTGCCTGCCTTTGTGTGTAGTTTCTCTCTTCATGCAAGAGAAACTATGCGTGAAATGCGTGACTTCTGATTATATGAAAAGGTACTAGGTCCATGTTAACAAAGCTCATATAGACAACTTAAGATCGTAACATAACACAAGTGGTGCTTATAATTTTCAAACACATTAATTTCATTCATACATTCCCGCAAAAACAACAATATTTCTTAGCAACAGCCAATTAAGTTTGAAATATTTGAAATTAAGTGTTAAAAGGTGTTAAAATGGAAAATAAAATAAAATAAAATAAAATAAAATAAAATAAAATAAAATAAAATAATTTTAATTATAAGCTAACTTGTAATAATAATAATAATAATAATAGAAATAAAAAAAATATATAAAATAAAATAAATTAAAATAATATAAAATCAAATCAAATCAAATCAAATCAAATCAAATAAGATACAAGCAAATCAAATAATATAAAATAAAATAAAATAAAATAAAATAAAATAAAATAAAATAAAATAAAATAAAATAAAATAAAATAAAATAAAATACATTAAAAAAATATAAAATAAAATAAAATAAAATAAAATAAAATAAAATAAAATAAAATACATTAAAATAAAATAAAATAAAATAAAATAAAATAAAATAAAATAAAATAAAATAAAATAAAATAAAATAAAATAAATTGAAATAAAATAATATAAAATAAAATAAAATAAAATTAAAAAAAATAAAATAAAATAAAATCGTAACAGGCAGCTTCTCATAGCTTCATATTAAAAAAAAGTTTCAAATGTTCACTCAAGTACAAATTTCAACTTAATAAGTCCCTTCGTCATGCCATCTCACAATATACTCGTTCCAAAAATTACAGGATGTCACAGAAGCAGCGAAACAATTTAACCTGTAATATTCTTTGTTGGGTTTAGTTTTGAATTTAGCTTTTTTATATTTATTCAAATATGAAAATTGGCAATCATTTTTTTTTCTTTTAAAACCAACACTTTTGAAAAACTTAAAAAACCTGTATACGTTTGCATATATTCAATTTTTGCTGCTTCTTTACTGCTTCCTCTGTTTCTTTTACTCAACGTTCATTCGTTGCTTTGCCATTTACTTAGTTTTGACCTTCCAGCTGTTGCTTTTGCCTCCCACTTTTCTACCGCACTCTGTTCACATGCGAAACAGGAATGTCTTCATACGTGGGCTAACATTTAGTTGGGTTTCTTATATTTCCTTCCATTCAGCTGCTTATAATTCACACACCCGCCCCTGCCCTCTTTCCATATTTTTAAACTGGCAGTGGCCTTCTCTCATTTCCTCGTGTGGCATTGACGCTACCGTGGGAGATGCTCGTATTGTTGCTGTACTCGTTGTTGCTGCTATTGTTACTGGCTAATAGAAAAATGTCTGAAATTTCATCTGCCGCATTTGATCGTAAGAAATTTGCACATCGCTCGCACCCACACGCCCACACATAGACGCCACATGCGCCGCAATGTCCGCGATGCTCCACCGATTTTCACTACATTCATACGTACATATTGTACCTGTACATACATATTATGTACATGACATACATATATGTGTGTGTGTCGCTATGTCAGCGCACACACTAAACTGTGTTCGCGTTTTCTTCCCTAATTTTCACGCTCTTCACTTTCGGTATTTTTGCCCCAGTCTCTTTGGTTGTTGTTGTACATTATTATTGTCGCGGATTAAATTCACTTGTTGTTTCTTATGCGATTTTATGTACCAGTCACGCGCTATGTAAATGCAAACGCCCCTCGTTACAAAGCCCCCCCAACTCGTGCGGACCGACGCTGCCCGGCACTGGCTTTTTCAGTCGCTGCCTCTTGTGCGCATAAAACCATACAATATATGTTTTTGTTTATTTGTGCAAGTGTCACAATGTCACACGCTCAGATAGACAAAAGCTCACGCACACGCAAACGCCCCCACACATAAACACTTCAGTGTTGGTTCGTTGGCTGTTGCTCGCTTGAGATGTTCGCGTAGGTTATACTGCCGAATGTTGTTGGCTGTCGCTTGTTAGTGTGGTTTTATTGTTGTTGTTACTGTTGTTGTTGATATCACATTATAAAATTGCAAATTAATGAGCTACGTTTTGCTTGGCGCAATTTTATTTGGGTTTTAATTAGTTGGTGCACGAATAAAAACACTGCAGCACATCAGAAAGTTTATTGCATACTTTTAAGCGTGCAACCATTGACAAAATAATGTTTTTGCCACGACAGGAAGTTGCTGCTGGGAAAAGAGTTAAAAATGTGTATAAGTTGCACTTTGAATCAAATTTTTGTATACTTCCTTCGAAATTTAAGAAAAAATAAATATAAAAAAAAGCAACAAAAACTAAAAATGTTCAGTCAGTCTTAACTGAAAGTCATCCCAGTAGCAAGACGAGACCAGAAAGATGTACGGAAGTACCGAAACATACAAAGGAACACACTAACAGACAGACGAAAAACAAATAGGCGCAAGGACAAAGGGACAGACTTATGGAGAGAAGAAAGAACAAACAGAGAAACAGATAACAGTACGATGAAACGAACGGACATCTAATGGAAGGAGTAAGAAATAGACAGCTAACTTAAGGGGGTATTACGATTTTTGAAATTTTTTTTTTCGATTTTTTTGTTATTGTTTCATTCTATTCGTATATGCGTCTAGAATTCGTCCCCCGAATATCAGATCGATCCGTACATTAGAAAAAAAGTTATTGATATATATATTGTTATATGTATGCGTGAAAAAGAAGCGAACGCAGGGCAAAAAAACATTTAAACGCGTTTTTCTCGAAATCATGTTTTTGAAATCGGTTCCAGCTCGGGAGAAAAACTGTAAAGTGCAATCGGCCTAATTTTTTTTTCTACTTATTTTTAAATACAATATCTAGTGCCTGACGAGAGCTTTTTTTTTTTACTTCGTATTTTTTTTTCTACACGACTTTTCGTCCCAAAAAAACGACCATTTTTCGTATGTTTTTTTTAAAGTGCTGCCATTTTGTTACATTTAAAGTTAGAAAAATTTCCTCTCGTCAGGCACTAGATATTGTACTTATCTTTCAAAAACACTTTGATTTTTTGATTTCAGATATGCAGAATTGCTGATCTAGCTGGAACCGCAACTGATTTGCCGACTGGGATGTCCACTTCAGCGCCCTCTATAAATTACACTTTAAATGAAAATGTCAAAAAAAACATTGTACTCTTGAAGTTTGATACTACGATGTGTAAAAAGATTTGAATAAAAAAAGTTTTTCAGTTTCTCAAAAAAAAAAGTTGAAAATTCATTGAAAATCGCCCAAAAAAATCGTAATACCCCCTTAAATGAAGGACCAGAGCACAAGTTGCAAAATGAGCTGATGAACAAATGGGTAGAGAAGTAAATGTGGACAAAGGCAGCGAAAGAAGGAAGAATAGAAGAACTATCAAACGAATGAGCAGAAGAACCAAAGACCTGAAAAAAGTAGGGACTCAATGAATATGGCTCACTCGATTATCTTAACTAAGGTCTATCTACTTCGGTCCATCTTTTTCGATTTTGCCTTCGTTATTTACCATTTAGCTCCACATCGCATTCTTAAAATTTGAAACTTCACAAGCGCCTTTTCAGCTGAAATTATAAATGCCTAAAGATGCGCAAAAAGAAGAACGCCAAATATATGAAACGACCTTAGACCTTAAAACTCAATGGCACATCCCGTTCGCATATACAAATTCACAAATTGTGCGTAAAACTTATCGCTTCCGAATTAGACTGCGACCCGTATCACCAAAGCCAACGCCGAAAATTAAAGTAGAAATTGCAGCGTCATACATAACACAACGTGTCAGACCCAAGCGAGAAAATAAAAAAACCTACGTATGAGGTGGGTTGCCCATTACCATTGAAAAGTTGTTGATTGTATCGGCGAAAAGTTTATGAAAGGAAGTGAAATGAAGGAGCAAGCGACTGGCAGCCAGCACAGTGAAAGGAAGCACACAAGACACAACTTTCGAAATAGGCGCGTTGAAATCAAAACTTGTAACCGAATCACACAGGAACCGGAAGTGAGAATGATAAGCAGGAAGTAGGCAGCACTGGCCAAATGAGACCGCACTACAAACAATCGTACACACAAATACGCTCACGCTCACGTTTTTGTCAGCCAAACTGCTACGTTCGAATGTCGACTGCCGCCGCTGTTGTAATTGGCAATTTCTGGCGCTCAACGGCTTTAAGGCTGAGTTATGTGCTCCATCCTTTCGGCCGCCGATCGAGACCAGCGACCATGACTGCGCAACTAGGCCAGCAGCCAGCGGCGCCTTTATTTGTAATTTAAATGCGGACCTCCTCTCCAATACGGCGTGGCACTTCATTACGAAAACAATGCCAACCCATATTCTACTCTCACACACACACACACACTCAAACACAAATGTACGCGTGCCTATTAGTAGATTTGCGTTTTGTGTGCGTTGATTATTTGTGTTTTTGTCCTTTCAATGCCTGCGCGCGTCTTTTGTATTCGGCCAGATATACGCTTTGCTCGCCTATGCGCAACTCTCTGCCAGTCGGTTTGCCTGTTCGTCGTGCTAGCTCTCGGCCTTTTGGCAAGTCAGCTTTTTAGTCGACTCGGCCGTCACCCGCTTGCGAACACGTTCATGTTTTTTAATTGTTGTCCATTTCGCAGTAACACACACACACCCACACACACTCGTATTTTCATTGACAGGCGTCTTGTTTTGTTGCTGCAATTGTAATTTTTCCTCTGCCCATACGGCTGCCCAATTACACGCTTTGTCTACGCATTTGTGTTTGCTTCCGCAATTTTATGCTTAAGCTACATAACCCACCCACTACACACACACACACACTGCCCATTGTCCTTGCGTGCGCCCTTGCGAATTGCCTGCACGGCACTTTGCTCGGGATTATGGTTTTGTGGCGCAATTATAATTTAATCCTTCTACTTGTATGTGCTTTCAGACGATTTTCTGCAAACACATATTTGAGTGTATGTTTGTGTGTAATACACTTATTACTCTCGAGCATTTAATACATTAGCTGTTCTATTGCACAATTAAATAAAATGGCATTTCGGACCGATACTGTTGACCTTGAGCTGCCTAATGGATTGGCCAAAGCACATTAAGACATGAGATGTTTCTAACGCATACATATGCATACATACAATTGATTTCCGTGAAGAATTTGCTATGAGATAATACCTCAGCCAAGTCCCACTTCATGTGAGATAAAGCGGCTTTAACCCATTGCTGCCTAATGGGTAAAATTTTACAAATGAAAATTGATTTTTTTAAAAAATCACAAAAACGTCAATGTTTGAGATCTCTCAAAACCATTGATAGGGATAGTTAGGGTAAAGATTGAACTACCTTAACCTAGTGAAGGTCACCCTAAAATTTCGCCATCTAGCTAGAGTTACCAGACTCCAAATATCGTGACTTTTCCGAAGGTGGAAAATGTGGCGGAACGTAGTGGCCTTAGAACTTCACAAAAATCTGCCTCCTAACTCACCTGTAAAAAATACAACTACAAAAATACGAGCTGAAATTTTGTTTCTGATCATTTTGGTCGTGTATGAAATTTTACCAAAATCTTATGGGCGGAACTGGTACCCGGCAGCAATGGATTAATTTGGCCTCAATAGTGCATCTTTACTTCAATTTATCGGGAATCATTCACCCATAAATAAGGCTGCTGAATATTATTGAATATGTAATATTATTCATTATTTTCATTTATTTTTAAATAATTATTACTACTTTTACTTTTATGACTAACTTTTATTGATTAATATTATCACTGTAAACCTACAAAATATCCATGAAAATATTATTTTAAATCACCTTTCAACTATTTAGAAACAACTCGAATTTTTTTAAGAAACTATTAAATAAATAAAACGGTTTTTGAAATGTTGACAAATGTAACTTAATAAATGGCAATGGCATTAATTGAAAACGTAACAAAATGTTTCACCTGAGGACGTCGGAATTAAATTTTGTTTACCTGAAAAAAAAATATATAAAATATTATTTACATTCGAAATATTGAAATACTTATGCAAATATAAGGTATTCTCTACAAAACAACATAAATAGGAAAAATAGGGATATTTCAGGGAGCTGGGCAGGATAGGACAATTTAGTCAAGAAATGATAGCGCTTGCTTTATACATGAAACTAATTTAAGATGAGCTGGTGGCAACACAGGATTTACTACGCAACCTTAAACTTTTGACATTCTAGAGAACTTCTCGCTCGAAACCGGGTCCAAATCAGAACCACGATTGTTGTTCTAACGCATCACTGTTTAATTTACTCCCATGCAATAAGGTTGAGGCTGTTTTTAATGGACTTTTGGCACACCTGCACGAACGAGGCAATTCCTTCTTCGAGAGATAAAACTATTCGTTGTATACTAGGCTTCGTAAGAAGATCTAATTGGTTCAATGAGTGGCGGTTTTATTTCATGGCCTTACTAACTACCTGCCTACCTTAGTTCGAAAAGGGCGCAATCTGTGCTACATTCAGAAAGAAGCTGTCTCAGTATTTTTGTTCCGCCTTAACAGGACACTTTTTCCTTACAGCGACCTCTACAAAGTAGACTTAGGTGATAGTAAAATAACTATACAGATTTTCTAACATAAATGACAACACAATGGAGCATAAAATTAGAAACTTCCCAACGCTGACACGTGCAAATTTCCAGCCTTAACACTAGAATGCCTAAGGTAGTAATTTTAACTACATTGAGGTCTTTTATTGTAAATAACTTTTATTGCATCGCTTTCTAAAAAAAATATCTTACGTGACTTTTATTAATTTTTAAAGCTAAATGGAATAAATAAATTAAAAATATTGTAAAAAAAATTTGATACCCCAATTTCGCGAAATTTACCTTAAATGCCCAACTGGAGTCATTTTGACTAACTATAGAACATTTTCAGCAAATCTTACTGATAAACAGACAAATATGCATCTTCAATTGCGAAATATGAAAATTTCAAATATTTAAAAAAAATATATATCATAGTAGGCTGTGAAAATTCCCAAATATTTCAATCCAAAATTCACTAACAAAATGTATTCACAAATTCCAAATTTCATTCTATTTTATCCCATTTATGTGTAAAGTACGTCATTATATTTAAATGAATTTACTTTGTAAACCATAAAAAAAAATATTAATACTTAGTTTATTTTAATCTCATGTACATTTATTCATATTTGCTACTTAAAAACCAATAAAATAAAAAAGTCAGTAAACAATACTGTAGTCAAAATGACTACATATGTGGATTTTATTTAGGTCAGATTGTCGGGCATTCTAGTGTTAAGTGATGGCAATTTGGCATGCCATGTCGGTGCTGGAATATCTTTTTAAATTTCAAATTGTACTGAATATATTATTGAATTTTGAATTTTCTGAATATACATATTATTGAATTTTATTTTCGTGAATTTTATTTTAAGGGTTGTATAGAAATTAATTTAAATAGCGGTCTACCAGACCATTTAAGATACGAATGAGACAGTCCAAATATTTACCCAACCAACCCGTTCCTCACAAAGGAGTGCATAAACCATCATCAGGTACCATTCTATAAGAAATACAATGTGCCAACACTCCAAGTTACTGCTTGCTAATACACGTACGAAAAGGTTAAAAACAAAAATATTAAATTAAAACCTTAATGACACAAGCAAAACAATGTATGCACATATTTTTTTCTAAAATTTCTAAACAAAAGATATCAGCGTTTTGTGTTAAATCTGAATCACCTGCTCGGTAATGGCTCTTCAATACATTATTTTTTCCCTACACGGAATCTCTATCAACAATCAGTTGATTTTTCTCGCGCTGACAGTTTTTATTGTCATTAATATTTACTGCACTTATAGTACACATAAAATAGTTTATGTCTGAACACTGATTGAATTGTTAGTGCTATTAGTTGCCAACAAACTTTAGTAGACAATAATTATAGCAACAAGAATAGCCATTACTGCCACATCCAACTACTGCGAAAATTATTCAATGTAATCAGCATACTTTATCTGCAATTAATGTCAGTGGAAGCAGTAACAACAATAAATTTATCATTGTGTTGGCCGGTTAGCGTAGTTAGTGGCACCACGCAGCCAATGGTCGCTTTTATTGCCAACAACTAACAAACATATGTAAGTATATGGATAGCACACATATTTATATGTAAATGTGTTGTAGATGTAAATGGAGTCTTTCGTGTAGGGTTAATTAGTGTAAAATGTTAAGTTATTTTGTGACAGTATGAAAGTTAATATTAAAAATTAGTATTTTTTATGACACAATTGAAATACTTTCTAACAAAAGCATTCATATGTGAGAGTTATGCCTGCACGGGATATTTGCAGCTAACCACAATGATGTAGATTGTTCGTATTTGTATCAACAATCGAATGAGTTCATTTAGTAACTCTGATGTTAAACTCATCTTAGATATACGTAAGCACAGGCAATGCGACAACACTGAACGGACATTTGTCGGCAGCAGCAGCATTGCATACTTTTAGGGGGTAATTATTGCAGAGACTGTTCGAGGTGATCGTTTCGAGGACGAGTTACGCTTCAGTTAGACAAGTATAAAAGGCAACCGAGAATATTGCTGCGATTAAGCTTGGCTTTGAAAAGCAAAGAATAAAAAAGGTGAAGTCAAAATTAAGTGAAGATTAAATGAAAATTAAGTAACTTTCGAAAATTTTAAATAAAGTGACTACAGTGATGAACTGCGTGAAAAATTGCCGTGTGTTTTACTTTGGCGCAATCCAGCGATACGAACTACACCTGCTTTGGTCAGTAAAACAAATTTTCGTAACAATATAATAAAAAAACGTTGGACTAAGTATTTTCAAACCATTGCACAGTGATTCGGCTCCATACAACCGCGGGACAAAATTAGAAGAAGTGGTCCGTTCTTCATAAAAATTGGTATACCAGTTAATCATGGTCTGCTGAATTGAAATCTCTATTTTGTTTCTCCTTAACTTTTGTAATTTGGCAATGCCTGAGACTTAAATTTGCAATTTTCGTCATTTTTGGTAAGCTATAGCAACAAGTGTGTTGGCTAGATTTTTCAGATTTTACATTTAATCGGTAACGTCACCATTGATAAGTGCAAAGAGTAACAGAAATTGTACGAGGACCCTTTAGTTTTGCAATAAAAATGATAATAATTGATACATTTTTTGCATTTGTGCAGTTTTTTTAATTTTTCCTCCTGTTTGCATACTTTTAGGGATGAATAAAATAAATTTTGTTGAAAATAGGTGTTTAGACCACTTTTCAAATTGAATTATTTTCTGAGATCGGAAGATATCGGAGGATGTAATTACATTATCCGACAAAGAAAGAATGCTTCTTAAAATAAAATCAATCAAGGAACATACTTTCACATACTTTTTAGATATTTTCCTCTAAGTTTTGCCATTCTACAGATTTTTAATTTAGAAAAATATTTCAAATTAAAAGTGAAGTAAAAGCCTCAGCTTTGCAACTTTTGGGAAAACATTAAAAGCGAAAATGGACACATCATTTCTTAATCTATATTGAAAGTTTTACCTACTTCTTGATAACATCTATTTTTATAATTTTGTTTACTCAATAGACAAAAAAAACAGAAAATATGTGTTTACAATTTTTTGTGAAAAAAGTTTCAACTTTGAGCCGCTTTTGCACACACACACTAATTAATTTGTAGCACAGATTTTTTTGTGTTTTTTCAGTTGAAGTTTTGCTTTTCAAATGATATAAAAATTGTTAAGTTCTGAGACTAAAAATTTTTTGAATTTTGTCTATGGAACGAATCACTGTGAATTGTGATTTTTTTTAAGAATCATTGCTTACTTACTCACTTACTTTAAACTACAAAAAGACTTAAGTCATATCTCGCTTAACTTTTCTTATTCAATTACAGTAAACATACATTAAATTAATATACAGTTTAAAAAAGTCTGATTTTTCACATACAAAGCTGTATCCGTCCGTCTGTCCCTAATGATGTGTCTACAAATGTTTTATAGAACTTCGCAAATCAGTAAAACATAAAATTGCAAACACGCTAAATGCCATCAAATTCGATAAGACAGCAAAATGTCAAAACTTTTTCAATTCAAAATACCGAAAAAACTGCACTAATTCAATTAAAATGTATACAAGTGCACACGCACACACACATACATAGAACACATCCTTTTTGGCATGAAGCAAAAGTAAACGACACACACACACACACAGACAGCTGCCTGGGCTAAGCAAAGTGATTTATGACATTTTTTTGTAATGTGACAGAAAATATTCGCATGCGAACCGTTTTTCACAGCAGAAGCAACAGTTCGCCGAACAACAACAACAAAATTATCACAAATAAACAAACAAGACGCAGCAAAGCGAGTCAAGTTGAAACGAGTGCAAAAATTATATCAAATGATTTATGACTTAAAATTTCTGACAAAAGTCAAACAGAAAGTTGATGCGAAAAAATAAAAAGAAAAATACATAATCCGAACGCACGCACACATATGCATACGCCGCGATATGCAAATTAGATGGTGAAATAAAAATAAAAACCTTACAAAACATGACAAGAAGCGCTCAAGTCGAGACAAGTAATTCGCACTCGACTGTCGCACATTCAGGCTTAGGGTGGCTGAAGTAAAGCTAGAAGGAATCGATTTTGTGAGGACGTCAAAGCGACCTGAGTACGAGTGGCATTTTGTTGGTTTGCAAATTGTGAAAGGTGTTTTTTTTTTACTTTAAGCACTGAAAAGGATCTAACAATGTGTAGCCGGAAAAATAAACCAGACACATTTTCGGTTCAGTGATTTAAGCGAAGAGTCAGAGGGTTGCAGGTTAAATGCAAAATTAGCCAACAACAAATATAGCTATTTGTTAGTTTCGGCGATTGCTCTCGAAGCACTCTAGTAATTTTTTACTTCTACACAAGTGGCGCACACAGGAGTTCATTTTGGGAGAAGTAGAACTTTTGAGTCCCATACCAGTTTAAACTTTATTTTCCACCTAAAATGTTTGCAGGATATACATTTTTGGAGGGGTTTGAGCACCCAAATGCCCCTCTTGCATGTGTCACTTCCGTTGGTAATCTACAGATCAAAAATATAAAGTTCCCTGATTTAACCCTTTCGACCCCAAAGTTGCCTGAGACCAACTTCACCTACTTGTCATCTTATAGCAAAAGCTACGATTGATTTATGGGTTTAATTTAAGTAGGCACCAACAAATTAATATTTTTAGAAGTGAATTCAAAGCAAATTACAAACATTTTACTGTTATCCCCAAAATAATGTTCAATAATTTGCAGCGATATCAGGGAAAGTTTGTGTTCTAATTGAAGTCTACGAATCTACGAACGAAAACCCTGTTTCTTTAATAATAGTTAAAGAAAATCAAAAAGTGATAATTTTGTATTGTTTCATAAATAATAAATAATTATTCTGTAATTAAAAAAGATTGATACAAAATTTATTTAACCCGTTTTAAGCTAAAATTGTTCAAAAGAAAACTAGCTCTAGAACTCTAACAAAGAGGCGTGGCGACTCCAAATGTCGTGTGCACACTTCTTAGGCAAATGTTTCATGATTTAAATAACAAAAATAAATATCGAGACACATGATACAATTCGGGGTCGAAAATGTTAAAAACATTAAACTTGGTTTCGTCAGTAAGCAAAAGTATGAAAAAGGATCAAATGGCTATGCAGATGTTTGGCAAAAAACGAATACCGATCGGAAAGCAAGCAATCTTGTGCCTCACTCAACAAAGCACTGAATGGCTTCCGTAACATCATGGCATCCAATATCATCTTTAGATGCAGAGAACATTCACATTATGGATTTTTTTTTATGGACCAAATAATATACGTAAACATAAGAGGACAAATCTTATGGAAAATAAACACAAATTTGATGTTGAAAATACGTTTTAGTTCCACCAAAACAACTGTTAAGGTGATGTTCAAATGTGCTGAAAATATTTGCTCAGTCTTCTGAATTGACTGCAATTAAGAATGGGTTTAGAGTTGTAGAGAAATATGTTTAATTTAATTCATAGAAATTCGGAAATTCCAAATAAGTAAGTATTCAAAGGGTCAAAGGGGAAATCGGCGCATGAAGTGGAAGAAAACTATGCTGTCTTTGTTGAGGAAACAAACTAGTCGACGAAAGATAAAAAAGGCTTAGAGACAAGTATTCAATTCCAGACAAAAGCCGTACGAACTACGAAATACTATATTTACGGCTGGAATGATGGTTGAGTGATCATTTCAACGAATCATGGTGACATTCGAGCAAAGCGATTCGGTTGCTGGGAGAGTTGAAGAGACGGTAATCCACAACCGTATCGAAAGTCTGCATTGCATTGAAAGGAACTAACTGTTTGGTGTGGATTTTGGTCGAGCTTGAAGATCTGATTATGGTGGCCAGCTACAAACGTAGCATACAAAGTCAAATATAAGAAAGTAAACCATAAGCTCTCTTCTCATCAGGCATCACTTTGAGCCTTTGAAGGGCAGCGTCTCCGATCGATGAAGAGCGAATTTAATTGTGAGTAGTTATTACAATCATTGAAAAATCCCATGTCATCCCTTGTCTAATTTTACTATGGAAAGATAGTGTCAAAGAGTCCCGAACCCTATTTCGCATGACTGATGAGAAACGCACCGTCTCACACAAATCAAAGACGCCTGAAGTAAGCTTCAAAGGTATATTGTAACCCGATTAGGGGTTGTTCTGGCCTCAGTTATATGGCTTCATATATAATTTCTGACAAATATAATTTTACCTTAGTTGCATCCTTGTATACTTGCATTAAATGCATCTAAAATAAATAAACAAAAATTCTCATAAATGAATTTCGTTTGTGAAAAATATTATGAAACAATTCATATTTTACTTGTTGAAAATATTTGTGGTACATCACTAAAGTCTGTGACTAAAGTGCACCCCAACATGTATCAATGTGTGTGTGTGAGTGTGTGTGTGTATGAGTGTTCAAATGTTTTAAGCGGCTTACAGAGGCTTTTAGTCGAGTAGAATCAAGCAAGACACAGGCGGCGAGTGAAAAATGCAAACCGCACTTGAAGAGTAAAACTGCAATGAAAAATTAAAATATATACTTTTTACGAATTTCCTTCAGCTGCTCCGCCATCTACTCCATTGTTATGTTTTACTGCTTGTTTTCAGTGATTGTTGTTGCCGACTGTGTTGTTGCGACGTGAAAAAATTCTCTACTCTAAACAAAACAAAGCTTAGCAAATAATAGCACAAACAACTCAAGACGAATGCGAGCAAATGACAGAACAAACAATGCAACAACAACTACACTAATGCCCAACAGCGACTACGGTGAGTGCGGCAGAAAGTGGTGAAGCAACGCACAACTTTTTCTCAAGTTTCCTCTACACTTTTATGGGGCACTTTTGCGATAAATGTGCGCTCAGCAACAGTCAAGTCGAGACGCCGGCGACTGTTGCTGCCTACCACACAGTGCTAGTCATTGTTATCACTGCCATTGTGTGTGTGTGTGTGTGTTTGGTTTTTGTATTGCATTGCTGCTGTTGTAGTTGTTGTTGTTTTTGTTGTGGCCTTTATTATTATTCATTTCTTGCTGCTTGTAGTTATGGCGCAAGTATCGCTCGCATTTGCATTCACATTCGTCCTCAGCTTAGCTCAACTTTGCCCGTAAATCCGTTTCCGGCAGTGCTCGTGCTGCCGTTGCTACTTTGCCAAAAATTTGGCTGTGCAAAAAATTTGCGGGTGTGTGCGATCGGTGTGTGTGCGTGTGTGGCTGCACTGTTTAACTTTAGCACTTGACAAATTTGTTGCAAACTTTTGGCTGCCGACACTGACGCTAATGTCTCTGAAAGTTGTTGCTTGCCGTCTCGCAAGCCTGAAATTAATGTGAGCACATTTAGTGCGTTTCTTCTATTTTGAAGGATGCGCACCATTTCGCAGTGTTTTGTGGGAAGTTTGTATGCTAGTACGTTTATCTTTCGACTGCTTCTGCTATTGTGTCTAGTTTAAATTTTTTTGATTTTTTTATTTTAATTTAATTAATTTTAATTTTTTAATAATTCTAAGCTATTTGTAATTAATAAATAAATAAATAAATAAATAAATGAATAAATAAATAAATAAATAAATAAATAAATATATAAATATACAAATATATAAATATATAAATAAATAAATAAATAAATAAATAAATAATAGTGTATACCCCGTGCGCGTTGCTATCGTATTGACAAAAAGTTTTTGTATTGAAAGCTCTTACCAAAACCCCTTTTCTTGATAGGTATTTATGCCAATTATTCAATTATGGTATTCACAGTTTGTGGGAAAATTTATTTCGGGCAACGTTCTCTAAAAAATTACGATTAAACTTTGAAAACCTTTCAAACAATTATGGGAACATTTTCAAAATAAAAATGCCTCGCTAAAGTGGCAAACAAGCGTTGAACATCAAATAAAGAAATCGTTCCGATAGTGGCATAAAGTACTAAAAAAAAATTGCAATCGATTGTGTCAAAAAATTCGTTTGACTTTGTTTTTGACTATTTCAATAAACATGCTCAGCAGTGCGACAAATTTTGAAGCTACCGGTATCTCTGTTTTTCATATAAAGCAAAAACAATTGAGATACCATATGGGAAAATTCGGTAAAATTGCTAGGTGGGAAATTTAACATGCTAGAAACCGCTGAACTGTGAACACCATAAATATAAAAAAATTGTGTTGCTTGTGTTACTTTAAAAATTGTTGGTACGTCTATGCCGAATTTCAATGCTGTGCGATTCGTAATTCCGAAGGTATTTCATACTAAAAATGTTAGTTGTATTTCATCTGTTTTAATGACAGATCCATGAGATCAGTGGCGCACACAGGGGAGGGTTTTTGGGGTTTAAAAAAACTAGGAGCCAAATGTAGTAAAACTGCGTTTTTAGTTTTTCTCTCTAACGTCAGGATTTTTTTTAAAAGGACTTTGAAATTTCAAGGACATGTTTATTTCAAAAAATTATTTCAAAAATTGAGCGCATTGTAGAATAACAATATGGGTATCCAATGAAAGAGAAAAATCCTTAGAATCTTAGAAAATTGTATGTTTTGGTACACAAGGACGAAGAGGTATTGAAAATTTCTTTTTAAAACTTTATCTTGGATATCCTTGCAAATTTCCAAACTTTTTTTTGAAAAAATATATCTTAAGGACATATATGTACACTACTACATCCTTGAATTTGGTCCTTCTAACTTTATTAGTTCAATCTATAGGATATGGATAAGTCTATACGATATGGATAATTTCAATATCATTAAGGATGCTGAAATCGTATTTATAGAACCATTTTTGCACTTACAATATACAGATCGTCCAAATCAGATGAGATTTGGGGAATTTACTGACGGTGAAATTTGTAAAATAATGAATTTTACGACCATTTTCAAAAATTATAAATTTTTGAATGATTGTTTTATAGGTAAAATAAATTATCACCTTTGGTTGCAAAATGTAAAATGAAAGATATATTATTTGTGCAAATAATATCAATAACATAAATAGAATAAAAAAAAAATGACAAAGTTATGATGCACTGAGTGAAAACAACAACTTTAAATTTATTATACCGTAGGAAAAAAATTTTTTTTTGCCGAGACCCATCCTAATGTAATATAGGCGTGAAACTAGAAGTCATTTATAGCAACTTGCCATAGTAAGTTCTTAATTTTCTGACCCAAAGTCCTTTTTAAAGGGCTTTAAAATTTGAAGGACATACATATTTCAAATATTTTTTTTTAATATTTGCCGTTATGCAACGATGAAGATATGGGTATCAAATGAAAAAGAAAAATTGTCTCCTTTTATCTAAATTTTATATTTTGATCTTTCAGGTCCAGAATATGTCAGGTAGGAAAAAAATACATGTTTTGGATCTCAGTCTGTAGATTTATTAATTTTATTCTATTGCAAAGTTCTCAAAAAAGTTACACACAACCCCTTCCGAAACAAAATCCTGCGTGCGCCACTGCATGAGACCACACTGTACCGAATTCCAATGCTTTCCCATTTATAATTCCGACGTTATTCAATATTAACCCTTCCATAAACTTGTACGATATATCGTACAATTTTTTCGACGATTTTTTATTTGACAGCGAACGCACTTTTTATGCAGCAGCTTTTAAATTTTTATTAAGTAGGCTGTGTTGTATTATTCTGTTTAAAAATATAAATCATTATAGCCGTGGCTACACAGTAAGTGCGTTTTGTAAGCAGCTTTTTGCAAGAATTTGAAAAAACCAGCAAATGACGGTACTTCTGCGTAGGAATTTTTAAATATGTAGTACTTTTTGGTACCAAAAAGCGAAACAATTTCAAAGTTTTAATCTCAGTTGATTTATAGAACTTGCAAAATTTAACATTTTTTGTGTCTAAATATTTTTCCCAAGCCTTTAAAAAAATTGTACGATATATCGTACAAAAGACCAGAAAAGTTGCAAAGCTTTGTACGATATATCGTACAAATGGAAAACAAAATGTTGCAAGGTATGTTTGCATTTTTTTTAATTTATAGGTTTGGTAATAGAATTTTAGCGTTTGTATGCCTGCCACGCCCATCTGTAAACCATGTGGCTAATAAAATTCGACTATTCGGCAATTTTTGATTAAAAATAAGAATTACTAGACGATTTTGTGTTTTACTGGACAGACACGGGTTATGTACTGTTAGACATGCGTACTTGCCACTCCCACTACGATTAAAGAAATCGGCTATATTCAGTATCTTTCTGTAAAACTGTACGAATTTTAATTGATTCTGTGTTTTATTGAGAGGAAAAGGTCTTCGCAACAACAACAACGGTTATATAAGGCCGAATAAATGTGACTAAATTGTTTTATATATATAATTTATATAACTTTCGATCAAAATGAAATCATGTTTGGATTTTTTGTTGTTATAATTTATGTTTTCTATAAAAAAATCAATGAATTGTTCATAAAACTTTAAAAACCGAAACCAAAAATTCATCAATTTTTACTCCCTTGCGGACCATTGTACGATATATCGTACAAAATTGATGAAGCTGTAATTCTCAAGCTAAATGATTTTTTAGAAATTTGTATTTTATTGCTAAAATGTTCAATAAGAGTCAATATTTTGAAGGAAAAATGTGTATCTCAAGAAATGTGGAAATTGACCGGAAAGGGTTAAACACTTTACGTGTAGTTGTGCCCACACACAACAAAATATATCCAAAAACCTTCCAATGGACATACAAACCAACGTTGCAAATGTTTTCCAAGTCTATTAAGGACAGCAAAACCTAGAAACTTGCATGCAAGCATACCAACCCACACAAACATTCATTTTTATATACACAGATAGTCATTTGTCACTTCCACTTTTCAACGTTTGTAGAGCGGAGATTTTATCAAATCAACCATTGAGTCAGGGCGATAGCCGGCACTCGGCAGAAGGGTCAGCGATCACAAAAACTCTTCATCACTTTAATTGCCACTATGGCCAGCTATACGCTGCGTGTTGCATCAGTTCATCAGTGTTTGTATGTGTATGTGTGTGTAGAGCACAACCAACGGCCAACGCACATAAACGATGTTGTGCACAAGCGCCACAGCCTCACAGCCTCCTAACAATGAATCCAAGGAAAACGTTACAAATTGAGTTGATGTCGTTGATTGGCAACACTGTGTCCGCAGCAACAGCGCAAACAACAGCGATATGGCGCACAAAAAACGCGACTAGCGCAAACACACTGAAAGGCAGACAAACCAGCACAGATCCTTTGCGATATTATCCATCATTGATGGTGTGGCAATGGCGTCGGAGCGAGTGTTGGCGTTGCTGTTAATTCTGTTCGGGACATGCGAACATCGTTGCTTGTACAACGGCAATAACAGCAGCAACAACTGGTACAACCAACAATGACAGCGCCAACACATTGACATAGCCTGCCGCCGGATATAAATGAACGCACACATTGGTGTCACCGATGTGTGCGGCGCAAGAGCTCAGAGGAAATGGCCAAATAGCTGCCTATGCGGAGCAACCAAGTCCCTGCGCTGCCGATTTTGTTTTGGGCTGACGTAGGGTTGCGACATATAATTAATGCTACATCGCATACATCACTGGCTTTCCATTGTTTTTTTTTTCATAATTATCAAAAATTTGCGCTCCACAATAATTCCATACAATTCGAAACAATGGAAACTTTGCAAAACTCGAAAAATGGCTTCTCATTAAAAGTGCAATTTTTCTTAGGATTTGCATTGACATTGCCGATGGACCTAATGCAAAGTAATAACTTTAAAAGTATACGTGATATACAATTTTAGACAGCGAAATCAATCAGTCATCAATCAAATCAAGTTTTGCAATTTATTGTTATAAAGTATGAGCCGGTTTTTTTGTAATTCTTTCATTGTTTTGTCAAGTCCTCGTAAATTAATATTAATGAATAATTGATGCTCTTCAATAAATTTGCGCTTGTATTGTGATTTAAAAATGGCACAGCTGGGCCACGTTCACGCCCACAGTTGGCGCCACGTTCGTTGCTTTTTCGTGATTGAGGCAATTAAGCATTTAATTGCTTCGGGAAGCAAATTATTGATTGTGCTTGCATATTTTTAGGCGTCATAAAGCAACACTTGATCAGCGATGACGGAACGTAATGGCGGCGCGGCAGTTATCCTTGAAATAATTAATGCCAACGACTGCTGTTCGTTTTGCTATCGTTGGACACTGTAATTGCTGTCATTAAAATGCAAAATTGATGCAGCGACGACCGGTCACGAACAGAGCAGGCAGAGGTGTTTAAGTGGAAAGGACGAAATCTATCTTCGTTTTATATATAAAAGATAGTGCATGTATTTGTGTAAGCGCATCACACTCAAACGGACCGGCCGATTAGCATGGAGTTTTTTTGTTGGATTCGTATTGAGTCAGTTCGGGCTTATGCGAAAAGTAAATTCCGGAAAATGTATTGGAAAGCTCGGAAAATCACCGCGAATCATTTGAGAACGGCTGGACCGATTTGGCTGGTATTATTTTTTGTTATATTCGTAGTTGTCAGAACAAGGTTTGTATGAAAGAAATTGTTTAGGAAACCGGGGCGTGGCACTTTTTCAACAGCCCAAATTTTCAGACGATAACTTTGGAACCATGAGTCACATATCAATTAAATTCACTATGAACTTAGTATTTATTCATATCTTTTTAGAGAAGGATGGGAGCGGGTATTGAACAAGGGGGCGTGGCACCACCCATACAAGCAACATCTTTATAATGGAATATCTTCGAAATTGTAAGTTGTTCAATACTGAAATTTAGTACCCCGTCGTCCCACAGATGTGGCATACTACTGGTAAGATTTGATGGGCGTTGGAAAAGGGGCGTGGCACATTTCTTGTGACCCAAATATTCCCCTGAACTATAGATAGCGCAGCAATGAAACTTAGTCCGAACCTACCATTCATTCATATCTTTTGACAGAGGAATGGGTGCGGATATTGAACAAGGGGGCGTGGCACCGCCCATACAAGCCAAATTTTTAATAGAGAATATCTTTGAAATTGTAAGTCGTACAACATTGAAATTTAGTACCCCGACGTCGTTAGCACCCCATCGATTAGTCATTCTACTGGTAAGATTTGATGGGCGTTGGACGAGGGGCGTGGCCATTTTTGTGACTCAAATATTTTGCTAAACTTTAAGTCGCTCAGCAATGCAACTTAGTACGAACCTACCATTTATTCATGTCTTTCGACAGAGGGAATGGTGCGGGTATTGAACAAGCGGGCGTGGCACCGTCCATACAAGCAAAAACTTTAATATAGAATATCTACAAAATTGTAATTTGCACAGCATTGAATTTTAGTACACCGTCGTCCCACAGATGTGGCATTCTACTAATAAGATTTGAGGGGCGTTGGACAAAGGGCGTGGCACATTTTTTGAGACCCAAATATTCCGCACAGCAATGAAACTAAGTACGAACCTACCTTTTTCCCTTTCGACGTAGGGAATGGTGCGGATATTGAACAAGGGGCGTGGCGTAAATAAAGATGACAAAAATTGGTTATTGAAATTGGAATGGTTCAAGCGCAGTCTATTTCTTTACTGGAACTTAGCGCCAAAATTGCCGATATGTGGGCCTCAATTGCGTTAACCATTAGTTCTTCCTTGAACCCTTTCGCTACAGGTTTTTACTGGGGAAATTTTAAATTTTACGTCTCAGGCTTCTATGTGGCTATATTAGCAACATTCCATAAGAAATTTTTTCATTTTTATACTTGCACCCTGTATTTTAGAGTGTTTCCTATGAGAGCAACCACATCGCTGTGGCTGTAATTAAAATTAAAATTAAACATTAAACTTTTTATGCATAACGAAAATTTGAATATTTCTACATTTATTTTACTTATTATATATATATATATATATATATATATATTTACTTCAGCCACAATTAAAAAAAAAGTATCTAAATTGAGAGAAAACGTCAAATTAAAAAGTTATCTAATTTTTTCTGCTTCTTCTTGCTTTACTATGTCAAGATATACCATTAAAAAACGTGAATACTTCTCTTCTTTAAACTTAAATATTCAGTTTATTAATTTCGTATTTTTCCCAAAACTTCAAACTATTCTAAAGACCAACAAAAAAATGTATTCTTGCAACGTCCACAAAGTAGCATGTTGCCATATGGCAACAAAATAGCGAAAGGGTTAATAGGGTTTCTTCGTTAATTTGCATCGCCATAGATTTGCCATCTCGCGTATTTCATTTTACAAAAAAAAACAAATTTGGTTCGAAACGAAATTCGCCGGGTCAGCTAGTAAAAGTACAAAATAATTAAAGCTCTTAAACTTACCACCAAACGATGAAGCAAAAATGAAATAAATCTTAAAGTAAGTAAGCCCAAACCTCACAAGTTTAAATCAACTTGGCACACCACACCTAATGTTCTCTACCGACTGTCTGCCGCACTGCCACAAAACGTAATTTTTGCTCAAAAATTGTTTGGTCCTCACTTTCGAAGAAATCACATCAATGACAAGCGAACTTTGCACAAGGCTACAAACCATATAAACTGTCAAAAATGGCCAACACAAAGCCGATCTTAAGTCCTAAGCAAAAACATCTCAATTGATTTACGCGTGTGGTTCATTCCACATGGCCAATGCTAAACGCGCAGAAAATCCACTTCCTTCAGTTGCAATTGAAATAAAACTAAATACAAATAGCAATCGATTTTTCGGTGCACACACACACACTAACTCTTAAGAGCAACACTGGCTGTGCTGCCCGGCAGCTGTCAGTCGAAATTTGGCAACAACGAAAAATTGAGTGGCTTAGGACGAGGATTAAATATGACGGGTATAAATTGGGTGGTTGTGAAAATGGCCCAAGTTGGCCAAGAACTCGTTGCCATTTCGTACAGACTGCGCGTTAATGAAGCAAAAAACCGACGGCAGCGATAACAATGCGATTAACTGTTGATGGCCAAAAGACAGTGGAAAAGTATTGGTCGAGAAGCCGCACCAAGACGCATTCGAAACAGTGATAACGGGGGGCACCATTGATGCTTTGCTGGCAATGAAGACGCTTGAAATGGAAAAGTGTGCTTTGTGAGTTTTGCGCTGAAGGCTCTCGAAGTAGTCGTTTGGAGAGCCCAAGCAAGAAGTGGTCTAAATATATTTTGCTTACATTTAGACAATATTGAATAACAACTCAAACAAACTTTGTGCAAAATTCGAAGCTGCCTTTTATACATAAACTTTCCCCCTAAAAATTTTCGATATTTTACAACTTTGAAATAGCAGAGTGGCCAGTAGTAGAGTGCCTCATTTCTAATAATAAACAACTACACTTTACCAGCTTAAAGTGAAACCTTAAGCCATCAAAAGCTAACAAAGCTGGCATTCCTCCTCCTCAAGCGGCCACGTAGTTCAGATTTAGCGAAAATTATGCGAAATTTTCCATTACAATATTTTCAGTGCGCAAGCTTGAAATTTTACCTTATCTCACCGTTGTCAGCACGCAACTAAGTGCACTTGCTGCACTTTCATTTATGTCTCATCATTTGTTTTTATTATACCTGCATTGGTATTTTTATTATTCGCGATTCTCATTTCCCCAGATTAGTTCATGCACTCCAAGTGACAAATGATTGCCTGTCCACCTGCCCGTTCACTCATCTGCATTGAGTGCAAAAGCTTGTTTCCGGCCTCTGCCTTCAACGAACGCTAGCCAAATCCAAACAACGACGCTGGCAAATTGCGCAAATTTCTGCCCGTCACATCTACGCGTGGCAACGGCACATCTCGTTGGCGCTGCTTATTTTCCTATCGCGCAAACACCGAAGCTGCAGAATTTCTTTATAATGTTCTCCACTTCCAACTTTCGACTTGAAGTTTTCTTGTTACAAACTTGCGCGCTGGCTTTGGCTTGGCTACGACTCGACTGTATTTGCGTTCTGTACGCATTGTCATTTCGCTTCTGCCCCCAACACAGGCATTGTTTACACCACTCCGCCTCCCTCTTCTTAACTAAACAACAAGATAAATGTAGGTGCTCGCTTTAGCTTCTTCGGACACCTGTCCCAATGTTCCGTCACAGTGGCGGCCGAGGCCACAACGCAATGTCTGGGCTCCACAGGCAGTTTTAATAAATAACTTAATTTAATAGCTTTGACAAATAAGTGAACTGAGTGTTTTCGGGGCGTATGCGCAACATTTATGCATCAATAAAAACACTAATTATGGATATCTATGGAAAAGCTACAGACAGACAGAGGCGTATGAGTAACATTATTTCCAAAGAAGTTGAAATTTTTACATAATTTCGTCAATCAATTTAATGAACGATAATAAATTTCAATCATGAATGATATATAGGATTAACCAAATCAATGATGACACTTTCAATAATCAATCAGTTGATTGAGTCTCGAAGCAAATAAATTTAATTATACGTTACAAGAGTGATTAATTTATATACTATTTCATTGATCCATTGAATCCATTGGTTTAGTTGAGTATTAATTTATTAATCAATTGTAATTGGACCTTAAGTGTATAATTAATCACGTAAACAATTAATTATTGCATCAATAGAACCATTAATTGAGTTCATTATCGATTGTTAAATTTCAATTAGACTTGATTTGTATGATTATTCAGTTCCATTACTAATTTTTGCATAATCATCTTTGATAAACGGTGGACTTAATTTCAATTATACATTACAAGTATGAATAATCTTTAATTTATTTCAGTGACGCATCCATTAAGTAAAATGTCGATTGGTAAATTTTTTAATCTTCTAAATTAAAATTTTAATTTCATTTATTTTAATTTAATTTAAATTTTACATTTTATTTATTTTATTTAGTCAGTACGCGGTTAGTTCAACCATTAATTTTCACATCAATTAATCCCTTGATTGATTTAATAATAGATTGATGAATTTCAATTAGCCATAACATGTACGTCAATTCAGCAATTAATTATTGCATCAACTATTCCATTACCGGAAATAGTGGATTAAATTTCAATTATACATCAAAAGTATGACTAATATAGTAATTATTTCAGTGTGTCATCCATTGATTGAGTTTATTATCGATTGATATATTTTTATTAGTCAGGACGTAGTCAATTTAACAATAAATTATTGAATGAATTGAATTCATTTATTGAATTAATGACCGATTCCGATTATACATTACAAGTGTGATTACTCTATTTATTTCAATGATCTATTTGAATTAATTAAGTATTAATAAATTATTTAGTATTCGATTTTACATTACAAGTAAGATTAATCTATTTATTTCAATGATCTATTTGAATTAATTAAGTACTAATAAATTACTTAATATCATGACGTGCATGGTTAGTCAATTCATTTATTAATTTAGAAAATGGTGCATTAGGTTTCAAATTTTCATTACAATTCTGATTAATTGACCCATGCATTAATTGAGTTAATTAACGTTTAATTAATTTCAATTAAACAGAACGTGTACAATTAGTCAATTCAACAATTACTTATGGCATTAACTAAAACATAATCAATGTGTTAACGATTGACCAAATTCCAACTTTACATTTGAGGAAAGATTAAACTAATGATTATTTCAGTAATTGTTGACTAATTTATTATAATTATGCATTAAGTGCATGATTAGTCATTTGAACAGTTAATTTAATCCATTAATTTTTTATTTATGAATTAAATAAAGTATGATAAAATTCAATTAGCCATGACGTGTGCAAATATGATTAATTATTTCAATTATAATAATTAAATAATAATTAATAATTGACTGGCACGACAGCCCGCTTACGCGAGACTAAGGCCTAGCTTCCCGCAACCACCCGTGTTGTGCGTGTGAATTTGTACGCGGGTGGAAGGGACCTACAGTTTTATGCCGGTTCCGAACGGCAGGTTGGGAGCTCTTTCATAAGCAATTTTTACTCTCAGAGGTTTGCCATTTCCAGCTGAGAGGACAGCCACCGAAAGAGAAAACGAGTTTTCCCGTTATTTTTTTTTTTAGGTGTTATCACAGGCAGTATTTGAACCTGAGGTTGCTGCCTTCGACTCGCGGTCCAACGCACTAACCAACTGAGCCACGGCGGCTGCCGTGATAATATAATAATAATAATTATTTAATAATATTATTAATAATAATTAACTAAGTTAATTAATCAAGTATTTATTAAATTATTCATCAAGTAATCTACTGAGTGAGTAACTATGTGAAGAATAAATTTCATTTACACACTGCACGTAGGATTAATTCATTGAATATTTATTTAGTTAATTGAATCAATAAATAGATTGATCACTGATAAATAATAGGTTAATCTTACTTAAGTTTCAAAGGTTTGCCCACAGTCGATTTACACACCAACTTGTAGAACTCATCTCACATAGCAACACAACACACTCAACAACAAAAATTCACAACCAAATAACAACAATAAATTTTTTTTTATTTTCCTCCAGCAAAAGTGCTTTGCGTCTAAACTTTAAACAAGCCATAAATACAACTAATTTTCATTATTTTTTCATTGATTTCAACATTTCAATGAGTTCAATTAGAAAGCAGACAACAAAGGAAAAGTTTCACATTTTCAAAAGGTTCCTTAACTGATACCAGCACTGCCGCCCACAACTTTGTTTGATTAAAGTTACGAAAAAATACAATAAACCCCCAAATTTTTTAAGAATTGATGAAGATTTCAGTTGGTTTTGTGCCACTTCTTTTATATCACTAACCAGCATTTCGGCCCAGAATGTTACAGCAACACTGCCCACACGCCACGCCACACTTCGATACAGCCAACGCCGACGGCACACATCATTTGACCAGCATTTAGTCCGTCCTGTCTTATCGTTCAACTGCACGCGGCAAGGAGCGAGCGTCGTTGCCAACGCGTTTTAGATTGAAATCGCTGTGTCTCGTTATTATTTGTTAACAGCGACTGTTGCTTACGAAAGGAACCGTTCAGCTTAGGGAAGCGGGAAGTGAGCAGCAGCGGCCACACAGACGCGCCGCATTAGGCGTCCCAAGGATGCCAATGTTTGGAGTTGTAGTTGTTTGCGTTTCGTGTTGTGCCTCGTGGCACGCACACACCTGCCAGTAGCAAAGTGTCTTCTTTCGAAGTGTGCTGGCAGACAGTTTGCCTTCAGTTTCGAGCGCCATGTGCTAGTTGTCAGGTTAGTGTGCTCTCAACCAGCTGGCTGGTTGTTGTTGTTTTTCGTCGTTTTCTTCTTCTTATGATTATTATTATTATTATTACTTGAGCTTCGGCTGTTTCGTTTGGTCGTTCGCTTTGGCGTTATTATTATGACTGTTGTCGTTGTTGTTATTGTGTACTTATGGCTTGTCAGTTTGGAAATTTATATTATGACATTTCAATTTAGATTTTTATCAATCAACATAATGAGCTTCCCCACTGCGCCGAGCACACAAACACACAATTTATGAGTGCATACTTGTGATCTGTGTATTTTCTGGTTGTTGGCTTTGTGCTATTTAGGTCAAGTTTGTGTGCCGACAGTTCTATGGCGAATTTCAACACAATAACTACAACATAAATATTTGCTTGTTTGTATGTAAAATCGAACTATTGGCATCGTCAGCCACATGTTGGGCAAATTGTACCCAAGTCAATTTGGTTTGCTTTTTCACAGAATCTCCCTATTTGATTGTACGTTTTGGGGCAGGGACGGGGAAGCGTGGAAATTGCGCATCATTTGTGATTTTTTTCACATTGTACGCTTTTCTCCAGTACGAATGAGAAATACGTTTCGTAACACTTAAACCTCTACTGCCCCATACGGCCTTAAGGCACGGTTCACCAAAACCTAGAAAAGTCCACATAAATTTTAAATTTTTTTAATTGAAATTTTTAAGGCATGTTATAGATAAATTAAGTTGCCATTTCTTTAATGTAGCACGGATGTAAGCATCACATGTTTTCCGTTATTATCAGTTGAAATTTGAACTTTGTGAAAATTAGCAGAAATAATTATTTCGTGAAAAGTAAAGAAAAAAAAATTATTCAAAAAACTTTTTGTTAAAAGATTAAAACAAGATAATTATGAGAGAGTACCTTGTAATGTAATTTATTGATTTCAAGTGTTTTATAGTGAAAAAAAAGGATTTACAGTAACTTTTTCGGCTTAGGAAAGCAGACTGCCTTTAGGCTGCATCAGGCACCAAAGCGAAAAGATTTAATGCATTTGGTCACTAACGTATACTTGTATGTGGTTTCCGTTTTATAGATATCAATCGGCATTTAAAAAAAAATTGTCGGTTTTATGGGACAAAGAAGTACAGGAAGTTTTAGAAAACTTGGATTCCGAAGTTTTCGAACAAACTGATGAAGAAACGGATGAAGAAAATGATGAAGAAACTGATGAAGAAACCGTTAATGAAGTCTTAGCTATGTTATATTCAAAGTTCAAAATAGGAAATTTAGTTAAAAGTAGAGATTTTTCCTCTTTCATTTGATACCCATATCTTCATCATTTCACAACGGCAAATATTTAAAAAAATATTTGAAATATGTATGTCTTTAAAATTTTAAAGTCCTTTAAAAAGGACTTTGGGTCAGAAAATGAAAAACTCACTATGCCAAGTTACCATAAATTACCTCTAGTTTCACGTCTATATCAACATTTTGATGGGTCTCGGCAAAAATGTTTTTTTTTGTCGCACTGTGTAATAAATGTAAAGTTGGTGTTCACTTACTGCTTCATAACTTTGTAATTTTTTTTTCGATTCTATTGATGTTATGCTTCATATTTGCTCAAATAATATATAATTCACCATCAATTTTAAAACCAGAGCAGATAATTTATTTTATCCATAAAAAAATCATTAACAAATTTACGATTTTGAAAATGGTCGAGAAGTTCACTTTTTTACAACTTTCACCCTCAGTAACTTCCCCAAATCTCATCTGTTTTGGACAATCTATATATTGCTGGAAAGGATAAGGTATTATCTTCTGACCGCCGGACAGTTTGTGTTAGTCGGATGATTCGTTTACGAGATATGTGCTCATAACTGAAACAACACGGAAAAAACTGTTTTTTCGAAGATTTTTCGAAAACGCTTTTTAAAAAATTTTTTTGATTTTCAGCTTCGTGTTTAGCGGCCCAAAGTTAGTCAAGAAAACACTTTCATTGTTAAGTGCATTTTTTGTATCGAGTAGTGTAATCAATAAAACGTGAACAGTTTCACGTTAAATTTCAATTAAATTAAATTTTTTAGCTTATGTGCCCAGGCACGCAAATTTATATCGGTTTTACGCCCACACAGAAGCAATTTTTTTTATTTTAAAAATTTTCCCTTCTTATGGGGGAAAGCCACTGTGACGGGTCAAAAAATTAGTGATTTTAAACATTTTTTTTGACCGAGTAAATATAGGAATTTTTGGATCGGGTTTTTTTTATTTTATTAAGCAGACATCTAATAATATTTCCACAGATTTTTATTAAAAAATATTAAATAGTTTAAACAATAGAGATGATCCCGTAGCGCTTGAAAAAAAATTCCCCCTCCATGGCGGCATCGATTTCTCAAAAACCCGTACTCAGAAAAAAAAAAATAAAATTTTATTGTAATCTGTATGAATGTAGCTATCTTTGTACGTAGCCGGTTTTTGTATTTTGATTTTTCACAAAATGGCGACCGATTGAAAATATTTCCATGTTTTCGACCTTGTTTTTTTGGTTTTGAGACAGTTTAAAAAATAGTAAAAAAAAAAATTTTCCAAATCGGCTACGCTTAACCTTAACCACTACTAAGACGAACAAAACAAAAAAAAAAATTAGAAATCGGTTCATAATTGTTCGAGTTATTGATGCCGCCAGTTCAAAAAAAGTCGTTTCGAGAAAAACGCGTTTAAAGTTTTGAGTCCATTTCTCTCGTAATGAAATCATGTATCTTTTAAAATGTTCATACCTATATTATACTATCGAGTCCTGGACCATATGACTTGAAATTTTGTACACATATTTGTGAATATATAAGCTTTGATTTAAAACCAAAAAAAAAAAATTTTTTTTTTTACCCGTCACAGTGGCTTTCCCCCTTATATGATTCTAAAACTACATGGTGAAAAATTTTTCGACTTAAAAAAAATTGGGGCAGTAGATGGTTAAGATTACAATTCAAAATGATGAAAGCATTGAGGGTCTACTGAGTCTAGAACACTACATACATACATATAAAAATGTTTTATTGTAATCGATTTTTCTTTTCTTTGGGTCCAGAACACTAAATACATACATATAAAAATTTTATATTGTAATCGATTTTTCTTTTATTTTTTATATAAGTGATACGACCTATTATCTCCCATGCATTGGTCGTCTGAAAATACTCTTTCTAGCAGGGTTCAGGCGAAGCTAGAAATGCTGCTGAATGTGCCAAAACTTGATGTTTTCATCCAAGGAGAGGCCCTTAGGGTCATTTCCTGGTCCTAGTCCATCGTTCATGTTCATACTCCTTGATTCTATGTCCTTTAACGTCGTACTAGAAAAGCAGTGTAATGGCTCACTAATTGTCAAATCCTAGGAATGGGCCCATCACACACTGCTTTCAAGTATTTGCGAACGGCTCCAGAACAAAACAAGGTTCCCGCCCTGGAGCTGGTCGCATCAAATGGAGCTCGACCAGCTCCAGGCTGTGTCACAGGAAAAGGTGCAGTGATCCTTGTGGCAATGAACTCTGTTGCGGAAAGCAAGTGGATAGGTAGATCCAAATGTAACTGTAGAGACAGCCAAGCTGCACTCATGACCTTGGACAGCCCTCCAATCACCTTCACAATCGTCAGCTCCTTCAAATCCAAGTCGAGAGACATAAAAACCTTGCGCTCAGTTGGCTCCCAGCACATTTACGAATTCCAGACAGATAAAAGTCTAACTTCTTAGCTAGAATGAGCCCTGAGCAGTATTTATCGGCCACTTCCATCTGCGGTTATCAAAGCCACCGTTATCAAATGAATCATTTCAATTCTCGAGCCAGTTGCAGTTGGAGGATTTTTATGCTTTTCGTCATCTCTGACCACTGCAGTCTCTTTTGACTCTATCCCGAAAGCACTGCAGGTCCTTGGTCGACCTAAGACGGACCATTTTCTATAGGTAAATCACATCCTGCTTTTGTGGGAAGAATGATAAGGTTTGAGACATTTGGCACTGATGTGTGAAGAAGCGACCATGTGTGATGGCCTCTTGACATCACACGATCTACACAGATTTATTCTGAGGTCGGGTATTTTTAAAACAAAAGTAACCTCAGGTCGCAGAAAAATGGGCATTATGTTTTGTCTAAGTGCTGTGTTTGATATAATGTCCCGAAAAAGAAGAACGGTCTAGCGCTTTCGTGACTATTGTAGAGGACAAACGTAAAAAATTAGATCGTTCTCAGGCGAAATGCACAGCAATAAGCTTTGTTAAAAAACGACTAATCTTACGTTAGGGTCGTTTTCGACACTCACATATGGGATTTAGTATAAAAATTTACGTTTATTAAAAATTACGAAAATTGTGTATGTTTTTCAACATTAAAGAGAACGCCATGAAAATCCATATTTTCCGACTTTGAGGTCCAGTTGCCGCGGATTTTTAAAACTTATAAAAACAAATTACAGTGGAAAGGAAGCCGTGGGGTGTTGTAAATGACACAAAGTGAAAATCATTTCAACCGGTTTATTGGTTTGGAAATTACAATCCCAAACGTGAAAAAAGTCAAGGAAAATCCGAAAAAGTGGCACGCTCATTTTTTGCGAAAACGGAAACTAAGTTTTAAAAACGGTTTGCGGATTCGATATCAGCGGTCGCTAATTACCCTAGAACTGATGACAGAACCAGAAAAGCCATTTTGCTGTTGATCAGTGTAATAATTTAAATTTTTATTTACGTTTGCTATGAAATCACGAAGAAATTCGAATACAAAAAGCTTTGGCCGAAAACGACCCGGATTGACAAAAATTACACAAATTACAAAAAATACAGGGCCAACTTAGTTTTTAAATATAAAATAGTTTGATTTCGATAGATAGTAGTCCAAGTAAGAAAGTCATAAAAACAGCTAAAAATAATAACAATTTAAACAACAATTTCAAAAATATTAGAAGTATAAAAACAAATTTGGTCGAAAACGATCCCAAGGTAGGTCTACGGTTAAATTTTAGTTCTCAATTTACTACAAAAAAAAGTCTTTGTTTGAAGCCCCCCATACCCGGGAGGTCCGAAATACTTGAATATAAAAAAAATAGTAATCAATCATTGATTTCTTGTTTAAACAAATTTAGTCTTAGTTAAACCACATCTAAACCATTTCAGTGTTTTCATGATTTCATCACAAAATTCTTCAATATATTTATTCAAACTATCTGCATTTGTCAATTTCTATGCAAACGTGACTACATGAATAGAACTGAAACATTTGAGTGAGTTGACACAATTAAATTTCAAAGTTGTCCATCACTTGTCCCATTACAGCCATCTTCACGCACCAAACATCAACATCAACAGCGACATAGCCAACGACATCGGCACACGTAATCACGATTCATGTCGCGTTTACGCCCACAAATTGATGCCATTTGAAGTCAAGCGCATCAAAACTTTCTGAGAAGTGTCACCTTCCATTTCAAAGCTAAAAATAGATGCAGCATGTGCACAGGTACTCGATCTTCAATAAATATTATTTCAAGCTGGCCAAGTACTAACTGCCCACAGTGGGCCAATGGCTAAGAAGAAGCAGTCGTTGACAGTGTACAAAGTTGCTTTACATTTTCAACTTTGTGTCGTTGTCATATTTTTTTGGGTCATTAAAACGAAGCCACTTGAATACAATCGATTTTTTGTTGCAACAGCCATTCACATTTTAATGCGCGCACATAACTCAAAATGAGTGAATTTCCGTGTAATTTTATGTGCACATAAAACACGGCTAAGCATTGCAGAAGTTATGAGGCAGCAAGCAGATGTTATTAAAAATTTCCAACATCATAAATGTGCTGCATAAATGCGGCTTCAACGTCGCTCATATGAACGAATATCACATCACGTATACGCCCCGCATGCTCCCAATCAGCATGCATAGTCGCGACAGTGGAACGAGTAAATAGCAGCGTAACATTTTTCGCAGGAATGCTGCAAAAAATGCATAAAGTAGTTCCAGTGCTCGTCCGTAGCACAATTCTGAAGCGACACTTTTGCACTGAGTCAAACATGGAATGCAAAAAATGCAATGCAATTAAGTTATGAAAGACCCTCAAGGAAACGTAAATATTTATTTTATTTTATTTTAACCGACAACAGTCAGTGCGGCAATCAGCAAAATATTGAAATGCATGCAGACAAAAAAATAAAATAAAAATACATATAAATAAACGCACAAACGAACGCAACAGCGGTCCGCGAGCATTGTTAATTCTCGACTAAATACCTTCAAGTGCTCACTGGTAGCCAATGAATTCGCCACAAAAAAAAAGTAAACCGTAAAACGTAAACCGTAACCGTCAGTGTCGCTTCACAGCAGGCAGTCAATTTCCATTTCGAAATTTGAAGCCAACGCCAACAAATGCCAACAGCAGTCGAAAGCGTTGCTGCCTGTTGCGGCCAACGCTACATTTGCATGGCTGCGCTCAACGCACTCACACAAACACACAAAATACACACACACACACATGTATATAAAAACAAATACTTTTTATTCTCACACTGACTGTTGCCATGTAAAGCGCCACCCAAAAAAAAAAACATAACCCAAAAAACTTACAGCTTACTTACAGTTGTTTTCGTATACAATGCATACGCTGCCTTGTTGTTTCTCTAAGTTTGTATCGCATGAAAAAAGTCGCTTTTTATTGGCCAAGTTTCTTTTTGCTGGCATTAAAGCCTGTCAGCAGTGTGACAGCTCGTGTCCGTGTCTTCTCGTCCGTTGAGCGCGCACACACATACATACAGACAAAGGCTTGCGTAATGACAGCTCCATGTGTGCTTATCCGAGCCGTGACTGCGTTTGTAATGGATTTTTAAGCTACTCTAACAAGTTTGTTATTTTTTTTTTGCCTCGTTTTTTTCTGTTTTTGGTAAAACGTGTTTGTTATTTACTGCTGACTGCTCATAGCTTTTGTATTCGATTAAACTATGACATTTGTTTTTGGGTCAAAATTAATTTGTTCTTCTGCTTGTGTTGTTGAACAAAATGTATAAGGATGTATGAATTGTTGCCCTGAAGCATACAAATTAGTCAACATGAGACGAACTATTATGGGACATGAAGGACCAAGCTTGAAAGTGAAAAATTGAATGATGAAACTGCCCGCAAGCGTACAATAGTTGGTGATTAACAACATCTCTACCCAATGTGCAGCGTCCCGTGAGAACACAAATTACTGATAAAGTTTCGGTTTTGTTTAGTCTTTGACAGGATTGCCTGGCTATATTGCTGCCTCTGCCATCAAATTGTGGGCGTTTTCAACTTAAACAAACATAAACTAAATAAAGATGGGAGATATTCCGTTGTCACTTATTACCAGAGTTGTGAGAATCAAAGCAAGATTTGATGATATGGTAGACAGTCTAAAAAACGATTCAAATGCTGCCTGACTATTTACAAAAATATGTATTTTTAGTAGTCGAGAAGACGAAATGGGAGTTTACTGAAGAATATTCCATACCTCACCACAATTACACTACTCGACAAAAAATTTGTTCATCGCGTGCTCCTAAAAACAAAACAATTTTTAGACTAATCTTCGGCTGCTGAACATGAAACCGAAATTCAAAAATTTTTTTAAGAAGCGTTTTCGAAAAATCTTCGAAAAACACTTTTTCCCCTCTTATTTCAGTTATGAGCACATATCTCGTAAACCAACCATCCGACTAACACAAGTTCACACAGAACTTTGAAATAGAAAAAAATTTAAATGTATGAATCAACAGACTGAAAATTTAGTTAAAAGGAGACTTTTTCTCTTTCATTTGATACCCATATCTTCATCATTGCACAACCGAAAATATTTAAAAAAATATTTGAAATGTGTTAAATTAAAATTTTAAAGTCCTTTAACCCATTTTCGGCCGCTGGTCGATTTTTCGACCAGCCACTTTGAAGGAGAGTAGCTCTGCACTTAGACATTATATCTTTGAACTTTTGATGCAGAAAATAGCTTTGGTCTTTTGGTAACCCCTCGAAATAATAATTTTTTTTAAAAACGATACATTTAGAGATGTTGGCGAAGGCACGAAAAAAGCATTTTTTTAGTCATATTTTGAATATTCTGAAAAATATATAACCTTTTCAAATTATTTATTTATTATTGATTATTTATGAAGCCTAAAGACCAAATTTCCACAATCAATTGATATTCATAAGATTATGAAAATATTTTTACCTCTCAGCACCGCGTACTTTTCAGTAGTCGAAAAATCGACCATTGGCCAGAAGTCGTCATGTATGTACATATATAAGCCAACAATTGTTTGTTTTCATGCTTGATTATTATTTGACTAAAACTATGTACATATATATTTGTTTTTATTTGAAATTGAATTTTTATTAATTTATAAAAAAAAATTTGTAAAAAAAACACAAAAAAAATCCAAAAATATTCTTGATTAAGGTCCTAAATGTAAGTCCTTAAAAGGAATTACAAAAATATTGGCTATTTCTGGTAGCGGCCGAAAATGGGTTAAGAAGGTTTTTCAGAAAATGAAAAACTGACTATGCCAGGATATTATAAATTACCTTTAGTTTCACGTCTATATCAAAATTTGGATGGGTCTCGGAAAAATAAGACAATTTTTTCGCACGGTGTAATAAATGAAAAGTTGGTCTTTTCACTCCGTGCATCATAACTTTGTCATTTTTCTTTCAATTCTATTGATGTTAGGTTTAATATTTGCTCAAATAATATATCTTTTATCTTAGATTTTAAAACTAGAGGAGATCATTTATTTTATCTACAAAAAAGAGTTCGAAAATTTATGATTTTTGAAGTTAGTCGAAAAATTCACTTTTTTACAACTTTCATCGTCAGTAAGTTCTCTAAATCTCATCTGATTTGGACAATCTATATATCGTTGGAAAGGTTAGTTAATTACCTTCTGAACGACGAGCAACTTGTGTTAGTCGCATGGGTGGTTTACGAGTTATGTTGTCATAACTGAAATAAGAGGGGAAAAACGTGTTTTTCGAAGATTATTTGGAAACGCTTCTTAAGAAAATTTTTTGATTTTTAGTTTCGTATTCAGCAGCCGAAGATTAGTTTAAAAAAACTTTTATTTTT
The DNA here is from genome assembly GCA_963668005.1 of Melieria crassipennis. Taxonomy (NCBI): domain Eukaryota; kingdom Metazoa; phylum Arthropoda; class Insecta; order Diptera; family Ulidiidae; genus Melieria; species Melieria crassipennis. The sequence goes on along the minus strand of OY764962.1, from coordinate 108,115,626 downwards.
AGGAGCATTTTTCGTGTCGAGTAGTATTATCTGTTTCCAATGAGATTCTATTCTCGTGGGCTATTAAAATGTACGCAGACTAAGAGTTTCATTTGTAAAAATAAACCAAAAACAGACTATGAAACTGTAAAAAAATGCATAAAAAATGTTTCTAGGTACACTATGGATTTATATCCCTAACATTGATACCCATAGTAATAATTCCAATACTATGTTAAATAAAAATACTACTACAGAAAGACATTAACTTATTCGAGCGCCCCGGAGTGTATGTGCCAATTGAATTATCAGTCGATACCTTTTTTGCGATTTAGTCATCCCAACTGGGAATGTGGCAAGCGAATATATTGTTGCATTTAGAGAAGGAATACATACAAACATTCGTTGGTGTGCTTGCGTATCCATTAGTGAGTATGGTTTACCCAGCTAGGGCGCTGCAGTGGGTATAGAGTTTTCCCAGTAGGGTAAAGGACAGCCAGTGAAAAAATGTGAAAATGTGTGAAAAGTGCTTTCGCAACAGTTCGTTCCATAGACAAAAATCAAAAAAATTTATAGTCTCAGAATTTAACAATTTTGATGTCATTTGAAAGGTAAAACTCGAACTAAGAAAATCCCCAAAAATCTGTGCAAAAAATTAATTAGTGTGTGTGCAAAAGCGGCTCAAAGTTGAAACTTTTTTCACAAAAAAATTTAAACACATATTTTCTGTTTTTTAGTCTATTTAGTAAAAAAACATGTAAAAATACATGGTTACCAAAAAGTTGCTTAACCTTAAAATATAGATTAAGAAATGATGTGGCCATTTTCGCTTTATACTTTTACTTTTACTTAACTTTTAATTCAAAATATTTTTCTAAATTAAAAATCTGAGAATTGGCAAAACATAGAGGAAAATATCTAAAAAGTATGTGAAAGTATGTTCCTGGATTTTTTGTTATTTTAAGAAGCATTCTTTCTTTTTCGGATAATGTAATTACATCCTCCGATATCTTCTAATCTCAGAAAAGAATTCAATTTGAAAATTGGTCTAAACACCTATTTTTCAACAAAATTTATTTTATTTATCCCTAAAAGTATGCAATCAGCATGAAAAATGAAAAAATCTGCACAAATGCAAAACATACATCTATTATTATCATTTTTATTGCAAAACTAAAGGGTCCTAAGACAATTTCTGTTACTCTTTGGAATTATCAATGTTGACGTTACCGATGAAATGTAAAATCTGAAAAATCTACTTCACTTTTAGTAAAAACCACAGCTTTGCAAATTTTGAAAAATATTAAGAGCGAAAATGGCCACATCATTTCTTAATCTATATTGAAAGTTTTAGCAACTTCTTGGTAACCATGTATTTTTTAAATTTTTTTTTACACAATTGACTAAAAAACAGAAAATATGTGTTTAAATTTGTTTGTGAAAAAAGTTTCAACTTTGAGCCGCTTTTGCACAAACACTAATTGACTTTTGCACAGATTTTTTGGGGTTTTCTTAGTTGGAGTTTTTTCTTTCAAATGACATCAAAATCGTTAAATTCTGAGACCATAAATTTTTTTAATTTTTTCTATTGAACGAATCACTGTGCAATGGTGCAAAGAAGCCCAGTTAGCAAGATGGCTGCTTTTATTTTACTCTTGACAAATATACGCTATCTCAGATATATTTTAAATACAATTGTAATGCATTTTACTCTTACAAGTAATCTCGTTTGAGTTTAGAACCAATCGAGTGGGTTCAATCCAATTGAAATCTGATGTCCCTCAACACTGTTCCAATCTTTATAGCACACTTAGAAGCTTGAATTTCTATGCTTAAAAATCGTTAAACTGATCCTTGTCAAATCATCTGTAACTAAAATGTAGCTCAGATGAAATTGGAATGTTTTGGAGTACTAAAAGTAATTGCAATTGAATGAGAGACCATAAGAGCAGCTTGACTGCTCCATTCAAATAGAATAATCCCCCACCAATTGTCAGTGTTTTAAGCCCAATTAGAAGCTCAAAAAATAGCTACATTGATTCAAAATCTAGCAAATTGAGTAACATTTAGTCTTCATGAATGAATGTTACATTCCAAATAATTAAGTCGTTTCACGCACTTCGTAGATGTTTGTAGGCGTCTCTGCGTAAACTGAACCCCACAGCTTTCATTTTTTTTTCAGAAGTGGGAGCCATAGCGTCATTCCGGAAATTTTGAAAATTAATAATATTTTTTTACTTTTACATACAAACATTTTTAATTAAAAAAATCAAATTTTTGCAATCAATACTTAAAAATGACAACTCTTTTACTGAAATCTTTTAAAAGATGCCTACAAATTACCTTCAACTAAATTACTCATCTACTTGAAAATACCATTAACAATCCCGTCTACACAGTTGATGTGTTGCAATAAACAGCATTTATTACAGCGACAAGAACAACAAAGCATATGAAACAGGCCAACAAATCTGCACAACAAAAGTGAAGCAGTTAACTTTAATCAAAGCCAACAAAAGCGCACAGTTTCATTTCATTCATATGCAACGCCATTTTTTCTGTGTACGTTTCTGTGCCGTTCTACAGTTGGCACATATGTACGTAGATATATAAAATACAAACATACATATGTACAAATGTACATATGTTGAAACTGAATAATAACACACGCCCATACAATCGCCCATACAACCACAGCAAGTGCGTTGGCCGCGGCACAGTGCGAGCAAATATCCACCAGTTGCTGAATTCAGTAGCAGCAACAGCAACAACAACAACAACAACCACAATAAATCGCACAACTGTGGCAAAAACTTTCGCTTTCATAGCCACACAAATGCCTACACATAAGTATCCTATGTATCTATGTATGTGTGTGTGTGTGTGTGTGTATGCATGTGTCCGTTCGAGGGCTCATACGAAGCGGATAGCAGCAAAGTCCACCGCAATCCCACTGGGAAAATTACCAATGATGGCGTTTTCATTTCATTTTATTCCATTTCATGCGCCATTCCATTTTTGCTTGTTTTGTTTATTTTATACATATTTCTTGCTTTTTTCACTCTGCACATGTTGCGCAGTTTTGTGCTAACACTCTGACCAGCCAAACGAAGGCTAAAACAAAACAAAAGGTAACCAGCAAAGAGGATGAAGCAAGGAAAAAATTCGCACGCAAAATGGGAATGAAGTAGCCCATAAAAATTCATTAATTTTTTTGGTTTTTCTCGTTTTCGTTTTTTGCTCATGGACGCAGCTTTGGCCATCACTAACTGTGTTAGTGTGTGCGTGCGAATTTGGCTTTTTTGTAAGTTGTTGGCTGCTTAAAATTTACAACCGAATGGCGTGGAAATTAAAGAAAACAAAACTCAAAATCAACTAAAGCAGAACGAAATAGTGCTGAGGAAAATACATAACAATTTGAAAAAAAGTGACTGTAAGCGTGCAGCACAGCGCCGAACTAAAAAGCGCAAGTTGTGCACTAACATTAAGGGAGTGTTCCCGGGTAGAATGCCGATTTTAGGCTGTTTTTCAAAAAATTATTTTGGAGCTACAAGGCAACATGCAATATTCTGGTTTTTTGCTTGTTGTTCCTTATTATTTGGAGAACAGAAACTCATATTTGTGTCAAACAATTTTATTTTCTAAGTACAAATTTTCAGTGGTCAATGTGACCTTGTTTTCACTGCTGGCCGATAATAAATTTCGGGAACCAGTAATCTGAAACAGAAATGGGTATGCAATTATTAATCTGCAATAAATTCCGCGGATGCTAAACCACAGTTTTAGTCAAAATGTTGATTAGAAACAAAATGGCGGCCATATGAAAAAAAATTGTCCAGTTTTGCCACCTTTTTTTACCTTTAGAGTGCTTGAAAATATCTTTAACAATAATTTTTTGATGAAAACTTTGGTTTAGCATCCAATGAAAACTATCTAGAACATTTTCCCAAAATTTCAAGTCGATACCTCTCATAGTTGCTGAGAAAAATTATCGGCCAGTACAAAAAATGTGGTTTCGAGAAAAACGCGTTTAAAGTATCATGCGCAATGTATCAGCGGAGCAAAAAGAGCTGAGATTACTTCAATTAACATGCAAAAAAGTGGGTACTGAGTTTGCGGATTGAAAAACGACTTTGGGGGGTGATAGTATATAGTATAAGGTACAATAAAACGCAAAAAAAAAAAATCGATTTTTTCAAACTTCTACCCAGGAACACTCCCTTAAGCAGAACAACAACAAAATAACAACAACAATAGATAATTTAGCACAACACAAGCGCATGTAAAGCATTTTCATGTCAGTTTGTGTGTTTGTTTTCCTTTCCAACTTTTTCGTGTAGGACTGCAAGCAGCACAAACAAAAAAGGGAAGATGCCCAACGACACCAAGCAACACAACGAATTGAACGGAGGAGAATTTAGTCTGTTGAGAATGTTTAAGTAAGAATTACAATGTTATCCTTCTACTGATTTGCTTACTTATTTTTTGTTGGAAAACCCCATTTGTCGAAGTCAACTAAAGCCTCACACAGCCCCGGACTCGTTGGTAGTTGGTGCGCTGGTTCACAACTCAGCTGCTGGGTGCAAAACTCTGCTAAATGAATATTCAACTTCAGAGCTGATAATGGAAAACCTCCAAAATTCAAGTATTTTTATTTAAATATGGCACTAGCACGTTTGGTCCTTCTTTTCTTTAAAAATTATTACAAAATTTTGTTTGAAGGTTTTATAATTGGAAAATCACAAAAATTGTTGCTGGTTGTACATCAGTTGTAAGCATAGCATAAATTTCATTGACATTAGTGACATCAAAATATTATATTTTCATTTCGAAGCCCTGTGTGCTATTTGAAATCTGCGTCAGTTCATGGAAACCTCATTCATGCATTACAAAGTCTTCTTTACTTAGTTGAAACTCTATTCATGCATTATAAAACCAAATACACAACGTGAACGTGATTGCTGAAACCTGTGCCTTGGTTTCGTTGAGAGCAGCAAATTCCCCATATTTTTCACGTTTTCGAGTTTTTTTTTGTTATGACTAGGGATCGGATTTATATGCAAGTGCATATTTTTTTGGAGCTTCGGATTTGAATGGGACCAAGACAGAAACTATTTTTATTGAAACTAAATAACTAGTCATAACGTTTCGAATGACACAAATTTTCTTGAAAATGCTGACATCAGAACATTCTATTTCTATCCCACTACGAATCAATGTATGCTGTTTCAAATCTAGCTCCATCCATTCACTACAAAGTTCAATCCAAAACATAAACGGTTGTCTTACTTCCGCTAAAAGCTCTCGTAGCAGTTTGGTACCAGAAAACGGTTATAGATCCGCAAACAATTGTATTCCTTCACAAAAAGTATTTTTTTTATTAAAAATTGTTCAGTTTTAAATTGACTTTAGATTTTAACCATTTAATTAACAAAAATTTTAAACAATTAACTAAACGAAATGTTTCAAATTTTTGCTTTCTTCTTATTATCTCCCATCCCATCAGCATTACTCAGTTCAATCCATTACATTGTGGCATGTTTCTATACTTCACACTTCAATCAGTTACGATGGACAGCAAATTCTTATATCTAGTCGTCTTACAGGTACAACAACAATAACGTTTAACCCTTTCGCTACAGGTTTTTACTGGGGAAAGTTAAAATTTTAAATTTTACGTCTTAGGCTTCTATGTGGTTATATTAGCAATATTCCATAAAAAATTTTTTAATTTTTATACTCGGACCCTGTATTTTAGAGTGTTTTTCTATGGGAGCAACCACATCGTTGTGGCTGTAATAATTACTTAAACATGCAACTTTTTACACAAAACGAAAATTTGAATATTTCTTCATTTACTTCAGCCACAATTAAAAAACAGAAGTATCTAAATTGAAAGAAAACGTCAAATTAAAAAGTTCTCTAATTTTTTTGCTTCTTCTTCCTTTACTATGTCAAGATATACCATTAAAAAAACGTGTATACTTCTCTTCTTTAAACTTAAATATTCAGTTTATTAATTTCGTATTTTTCCTAAAACTTCAAACTATTCTAAGAGCCAACAAAAAATGTATTCTTGAAACCATAGAGGATTCAGACGTCCACAAAGTAGCATGTTGCCATATGGCAACAAAATAGCGAAAGGTTTAAAGTAAAAACTAATAGAAAATAACGCAGCGCACTCATCGAAGACACTAACCCTTTGATATCAGTACGCAAAGAGCGTCAAAGCAGAGTTAGTTAAAAACTTACAGTACGAAAGTGTTGTTGCTAGAGAGAAAAAAGATTAAGTTTTTTAACGTTCAATGAAGTCTTCAGAAAGATATGGGCAATTCGATAGTTACGAATTCATGTCTGCTGCAAAAAAAGATCCTCGCGGTTGGAAATATGCCAAAAGTCTCTTGCATTCATTGACCTCCCTGCTGATGATTGTATCCTTTGTTGCTTTTAAGTATTTCATTGAGCTTAATAGAGCACAAGTCATTCTATTGTATGGACAGTTTTCTAAAATTTTTGTAAAAACTTGTGGTAAGCAAATTTCAATATATTATTCAACAGTTGACGTCTGTTCAATTTTTCCACGAAACCCATAGCTAAAATTTTTGCTACTGTAAAAAAACTAAGCCTTCTTACTTTCATTGCTGACTTTAGTTGAATGACAGATTTGCAGCTTCCAGGAACTAACTGCGAACTGCTTGAATGCTGTTTCGTACTTGTTAAGGGGAGGTTCTTTCAAATTTTGCCAAAAAAGGCCTAAGTTTGGAAATGATTTGTGGCATGATGAAAAAACATAGAAACATCCGGTTTTGACGGTTGAATGGGTATTTTATTATACCTACAATAATATGATATATTTTTTGTAACAAAATTCAAAATGGCGGCTGAACAATGGCGGCTTAAACGAAGCTCGTCAATTGTTCCAACGTTATTTAGAGTAAAAATCGTTTTTTCTGAGTTTCTTAAGAAAACCTTGAGGAAGCATGAAAACTTTCTGAAGCCTTTGTTTGGCTTCAATTGGAATTTGAGGAATTCGAAAATCGTTTGATTTTTTATAGTGTCTCAAGATGGTTTATTCACTCTCAAATGCATGAATCCGCCTCGTGGCAGAATAATAGTTATGGGAAGGACAACCAAATTCAGTTTTCTTGCTAGTACTTAATAGACAGTTGTCAAAGTGGTTTTTTCTAGTAATTTTTTGTAGATTTTGTACCCATGATATTTAAATAGTGCTTGACAGCTAAAGTTGTAACAGGTCAATCTTTTGTCTCCATTACCTTTAAACTGTAACGAAATCACTTTTGCTTTGGTCGGAAGTTGTAAGCAGCCTTTGCAAGATTAGTTTCTACAATCTAAAAGATAATTCATGCTGCCATAAGGAAGGAAGGAAGGGAGCGGGCATACAAGGTAAAGTTTCTGATTGCGTTCAACCTGGCGAATGCCAAAACGATCCTTGTCCCTGTCCAATCCAAGCTGATTCACAGCCTCCGCGCGGCCCTTCTGGATAGCTATTTGGCACCCGCTGAATAGTGAACTAATGTGTGCAGCGTGTCCAATCCCCAGGACTTGAAATTTGGGTTGTGCGCAGGGTTTGGTGCCCGCCACGTAAAATCTACCACCAATGAAAGCCAAAAACAAAGCCTCGGAAGGAATGCAGTTTTATCTTTAGTGAATATTTTCACTTGTTCAAGGTTACTTGGTAACCCGCAAAAAATGCATCAACATTTTCTTTCCAAGGTTACATGAAAATGCATAAAGAATGTATCAAGAATTTCATGCTGCGTTGTTAATAAAATTTCTGCGTATTTTTCCAATTTTAAACATAAATAACTAACTTAAGTATTTTCAGTATTTTTGAGTAACTTTAAATATAGCTTTAACCCTTTCCTTCCCGAATTATGAAATAGTCATAGAAACAAATTGGAAGTTGGTTATTTGAAACGAGAGAAGTATTTAAAAGTATTTTGCATCATATTTTAAATGGCTTCGACTTTCCAGTGGGTGGTGCGAGGGGGTGGTAGCCATACTACACTGGACTATACTGGGCTTTTATGAAGCAAAATTACAACATATTTTATATGAAAACAAAATTTCCCTTTATTTACAAGTTTTCAGAGTTATTTGTTAGAATTTTAGAGTTATTTGGTGTCCTTTGTTAAACATAGAGCAATTTAATTCTGCTGCCCTGTCGAGCGGGAGCCGTTGCACCAATGTTAACAATTTTCAATGTTCCCAAAAAAACAAACTACATATTTTGCTGAAAAAGCTCAGAACAATGTTTCTTTTAAGCGACACAATTCATAGAATGGGGAAAAATCGAAAATTAGACATCGAAATTTCAAATTTGAATTTGGTAGCCATATGGCTACCATGGGAAGAAAAGGGTTAAGTATTATTTCCACCGCTTCCTTTTTCTTTCCTATACTTTTCAACCGAACATTGTAAAGAATTGAATAAAGTGTCATTGATCATCATTTTAAGTCTTTTATTTTGAAACTTTCTAAAACTTCGCTACCTTAGCCTGCTGCTGTTAAAAAACATTTATTTAAAAGTCAAATATTTCAATAAAAATTATTTAATGTGAACTATTGAATGCCGTCTGAATACATAATTTTTGCTTTATTTGTACACCAACACACTCTCACATATTTCTAATTTATTTGAATATATTTAACCATTGAAAAGCGTAAAAGCAATCTCCCACACAATACAAATATTTACACAAAAAACTATTTCCAAAATTAAAACAAAAGCTTTGAACAAATCATTCAACACAACTTCATACAAACAACTTCTCTCTTGTGCAACAACAATAATTTTTGTTTGTTTAATTTTCACTTATGTTCCACATGTCAAACATTAGCTGTAAAAACTTTTTTTTATTTGCAACCACATACTTTTCTAAAGAATTTAATTAAAACCATGCCTCATAAAACATTTTGCTTTTCGGTTGGAATTCCCTTTCTGTGCTTTTTTGTGCGTTGCCATTTTGTGAAGTACCAACGCAACTCCCCCATAAAGAAATATTTTTCTACTGCAACCACAACAGAGTTTTTGTTGTAATTTGAGTGCTGTTACTGGCGCCGCCTGTGTAGTTGATGAAAAAATTCAATTAAAAGCAGAGAGAAAATCAAAGCTGCTTTTCGACACAGCCCAACGCCAAACACCGTCAACAAGCTTTCAAGCAGAAACGCAGGTCGACAATTAAAATTACTCATACGCCACGCACACCATGTGCAAACAGCACTCATGCCAAATTAGTTTCACAATGTTGCTAGTGCTTTTGTTAGGGTTTGACTTAACTCATAAAAGGCTTAAATGTGCATTTGGGTGGAAGTAACGCACACTTCAGCGCTGTCCTTGGCGCATTGAAAGCAAATCCATTAGGCAATCGGCGCGGCCAAAACTTGAAGTCAAATGAATTAAGGTCGCCAAAGTGTACAACAGAATTAGGGGTTTTTTATTTTTAGTTGATTGTAAACTTTCTCCATTGAGGCCGTTGCTGCACAAAAGTTACAATGTAGCACTTCAAAAACTGTTAATAAATTTGCGCTGTTAGAAATTTTACGATATTAGTTGGTAACAGTTGTGCACTCAACATGTGTGGATAGGAAAAATTATGAAAAAAATTTGCTGTATAAGCAAAGCAATGAATCAATTACAGTGGAACGAGTGAAAAAAGGATAATTGATATAATAGGAAAGTAAAGTGAGTTATTTAATGAAATATATATATCAGAGCGATATATACATCGTTGGTATGCGAAGTGATGAAGGTATAAGAATAGATAGGAGAAAGGAGCAGCTGTTGGATGGGAGCACATACTAAGGTTAAATTAGTCAGCGAGTTGGACCACAAATCAGACAGACGTCACGTCAAACAGTATTATATCTTAGCCTCGATTTCAAGAGATCCCAGACGATAACTGAGTGTGTTTAGTATAAACTACTGTTCAGTAAGTATGAGTAGGGATCCCAAGACTACTTTAAATCTTCTGAACAAGTAACAAAGCTCCAAAAGCACTAATATTTGATACAAAAATTGGTGTACAACACTGAAGAGCTGAAGATGAATACTAGCCGAATCTTGGCCGAGATACAAGAGATGTGTATGTATGGGTCTGGAAAATGGCAAAATATTTCATTAGCATTTCATTAGATAATGTCCAGCTTTTGGCCTTTCCAAAAATAGTTGCTTCAGCACAATGACTACTATGGAAGAAGATGACAGGAAGATGAACTCGTGGAACTAAAACTATCCATTATTTTGCGTTTAACCACAGTGATGACCTACTTACATAATAAAAATCGAGAGTTTCTCTACCCTGAATATATAGAAATGACACCTACAAGCACTACGTAATGTGCAGCAATCCCTGTGTGATCCTGAGCAGTATTCGTCCAGTGCAAGCTAAGTGTTTCTTAGATCAAAGGCAAAGCGTTCGACACATTTAAATTTACTACAGTCCAGGTGCCTTTGTCTTGGAATATGCCAACCCTTTAATAATTTGACTAATCGTGAACACTTTTTAAACAGCTTCAGACAACCAAAAAGGATTCTCAATGCTTGAGCGTTCACTTAGACTTGTGAAAAGAAACTGTCCCAACTTCAGTAATCTTGTACGCACGATGGCTGAACAGAGATAAGACCAACTATTTCTTTTTCTTTCTAAGTTTTGCAGATATTGCAGGCTGAACCTAATTTCTGGTAGTTTGTACCCACTGTCGAAAGGCAGTTTACCTCTCTGAGAAAATGCTACATGATCCTTTTCCCAACTGCACTCACTACAACTCGAATTATGTAGTTCTGTGTTTCCGGATTAGAAAAGGGAAAACCATTTTTTTAGGCTGTCAGCATTCTTATTACCATCAATATTCCAATGGAAGGAACCCATAAGAGGGGAGGAGGTATTTCTATGCCATTCATCATATGATGTTTCAAATCAAGAATCGCTTGATTTCTTAAGATGTTTTTTATTCACCGTAAAATGCATAGATTCGCCTGAAGGTGAGTGAAAAGTTGTGAATTTTCTAAAACTGACGTATGTTGTCATACATCAATTGACATTGCACACCCTTAAAATATTCAAAAATTGCATCCTTATTACTATTTTTCTTTATGTGGGAAATTACTGTAGGTTTGTTTCTAAAGTTTCAGTTTCTGGCTTTTTTGGGGTTTTTTGCTTTCCTCAAATTTGAGATGTTTGAGTTGTGACTCTTTTGTATTTATTGTGCGACACATATCTTCAAACTAGACCCCGATATAGTTTTTTGGAACTGCAACTAAATCCAAAGTACTTTTGCCTGAATTTAATAGACATTTTAGTCAAAGAGGTTTACTGCTTTATTTTTGCTTTAAAAATAAATAACTATGTTTCTTAAACAACAAAAAAATGCATACATTTACTGTATGAAAATTAATTAAAATATTTTTTTTATAAATATTAATTGAATTATTGAATTTGTTTTATTTTATTTTATATTTTATTTTATATTATATTATTTTATTTTTTTTATTTTATTTTATTTTACTGCAACTAAATCCAAAGTACTTTTGCCGGAATTTATTAGACATTAAAGTCAAAATGGTTTACCGCTTTTGATTTGCTTTAAAAATAATAAACTATGTTTTTTAAACAAGAAAAAAATTCATACATTTACTGTATGAAAATTAATTAAAATATTTATTGTATAGAAATTGATTTATTGAATTTGTTTTATTTTATTTTATTTTATTTTATTTTATTTTATTTTATTTTATTTTATATTTTAGTTTATATTATATTATTTATTTTTTTTAATTTTATTTCATTTTATTTTATTTCATTTCATTACTTAAAAACTTTGCATTAACTTATCACTAACCTTAGTTCAGTTGATGACTCTGTGTCTTCGTTTTTCGAAAGTTGCCGTGTATCATGCAAACTGTTGCGCTGTAACTATTTGTTTTCTTTTTTGTTCTTTGCAAAAGTTTCTATTTGATTCTTCTGCTATTTCACTACATACTAATCACTCTTAGAGCTGCAGTTACGATATGTTTGCTTACAGAATTTTCACATCAAGTGCGCTGAAATCTTTATTCTGCACTTCACTTTATTGCAATTTGCACTTTTTCGACACTTTTTAAAACATTACAAAGTTTATGCACAACAAATCCATAAAGTTAACATTTTATTTTTGGTAACAGAATTGAATTCCTCTTAAATTGTCGTATTGATTGGACTAAATCGAAAAGAGACAAAACGATTCAATGAGCAAAAGTGTGCAAAAAAAGGAATATCTGAGTATAAATTTTGCAACAATTGTTAAGAGAAAGCGTTCGCTAAGCGTAAGAATAAAATCGAATAAACAAAAATAAGAAAAGCCAGAAAAATCAATATGCGAAAATCGCGCAAAGTCCGAACCAACTTGTGGCATTGGAAAGGCAAAGCGACCTGGCCAAATACGCAGCCAGCGGTCAGACTTGTATGCAAATTTCAATTTCGCAGAATTGAAAACGAAAGTGAAGTAGCAACGTGGCAACAGATTGCAAATGCTATGGAAAATTCTAAAAATTGTGCAAATCACACAAAATAAAAATGAAAGGAAACCCTGCCAAATGAAGCAAAGAAAGCAGAAACAAAAATAAAAAGCAGAAGCAGCAGCAGAAAAACTTCAGAAGCAAGCGAGAAGCAGTAGAAAAGAGATTCAATAACGCTAAGCTGACGTTTGTGGCGAGCGGCGGTCGGCGGCTGACTGGGCGAACGGACAGTTAGACGGACGTGAGCGTATGAGCCAGCGAACAGCGACCGAAGCCGCTGGTATGTTATGGCTGAATGGGCATTTGAAATGGGCAAAGTGCGACAGCGCGCAGCAAGCGTTGGCAAGCGTGAGATTGAAATTTCATAGACACCTGAAGCGGAGCAACATTAAAATTTCATAAGGACACGCAAATCATTTTAGTGCCAAGCGCCTGTGAGTCGAACACTGCTGTCACTGTCACTGTGCGACGACTTTGGCGGCAGCGATGTGGAAAATTAGCCTTCGAAAACGTGCGTTGCTAAAGTTTTATAAAGTTTTATAACTAGTTACGAGCAACTTGAATACACTTTTGCAAATATTGAAAAAATTGAGTACATTTTAAAGCAAAGAAAAATTTAAATTTGTAGGCAAATTGGCTAGACAGAAAAAGAGGGTCAAGTTCACCTGATTTCAAGGACACACGCACTTCAGGCTGTTTTTCTGTGTAACTTTCTGTATGAGTTTTCAAGGTACGCAATGTAAATATTTGATTTGATTTGTACATATGTACATAAGTATTCAGTTTTATTGAAATTTCAGTTGTTTATATTTTATTTGTAATCTTTTTCTAAACAAAGTCAACAACAAGAAACTTGAACTTGAACTTGAAATGTGTTGAATATTGTTGTCATTCTGCATGCGGCAAACGATTTGTTTGTTATTTTCTTCACCTGTCGACGGGCATTTATGCGTTTGCCTACATGTATACAGGTTAAATATATAACATATTAAAACACCTACGTATATATAAGTCAAGTTGTATACACCTCCGCTATATGTAGCACTAATTCTTTTGCAACTGTTCCATTCTACGTGCTTCTGCTGCATCTATACATACACACATTTTACTGTACATATACATATATAACGTTTTGTATATATAGGCTCGAGTATGTGCAACACACAATATAGCCAAAGTTAAACACAACACAACATTTCCACAAAATTTGTTTTGCGTTCTTATTTGTCTATTCACTAATATTTTTCACATTTTTATTTTCAAAACACAACTTGTTTCTAATAAAATTTATTTAAACATTTTTTTTTTGTATTACATTTCATTAAAATTTAATCTCAAGTTGTTTATGTTTTCGAGCCAGACACGGCGTTTCACTACACTCTGTGTTCCTGCTTTGTCGGTTGCTGCCGTGTTCCTGTTTCTGCCCTCCAATGCCGCCACTTTTACTTCAAACCCGAAACACACATACACTACGCACTGCCTCGGCCAGTGCATTCGCACACGGACACACACACGCACACAAGCCAACACTTTGTGGCAAATGTGAAAAATGTTTGACTGCAGCGCGCGCGGATCACTTGTTCGGCAGCTGCTCTGACCGTTTTGTCCGCGTTCAGCAACTTATCCTCGTAGCGGCTCGACTCGAACTGTGCACGCGGATTCGAAATATCGGTTCAGGCATATTTTTAGCCATTACTGCCACACACACACACATTCACCAGCTCCTACCTTCCTGTCAGCATTTGGTTGTTGCTGTTACTATTCGACCATTCGTGCGCTCATTCGGCTGGCTGGCTCGTCGTTGGCGCGTTCGTGCGCGTATCCTGACTCTTTGCCATCGTTCCTCAACCGCGCAGCGTCCGTGTCCCTTCGCGCCTGCTTCGACTAACGTAAAAACAACAATGTTGTATTTCATTAATTTCCACCTTAACCTGGCAACACACACTCACACACACTCATATAAGTACAGCGGCCCTGCATGCTTGCGCGCACACCCACACAGCAACCGAAAAGCAACAGTCGATTTTTGTCCCCGGACACACGGCACCGGGAGCACAGCTGACAGCCGCCACTGGCGCTCTTTGCGTTGTCAACTCTTAAACGAATGCCGTTTTCGCTCTTCGCTCAGCCGCAAGCATGATTTTCTCTGGTTGCCGCTTACATTCGTTGCGCCAAAAGGTACCTGTTAGCAGTTGACAGCTGGTTGTCTGCATGGAACTGGCTGCATGTCCAGGATGCTTCTTTATCGAATACTTTAAGTAAATTCAATGTTAAGTAAAACGTAAATGAAAGTTAATATGAGAGGAACAACTCGGTTTTGTCTCATGTTTTATGGCCATTATTGCGCCGCACTTAGTACATTCGCCCACATATCGTGTGGACCTGAAAAATTACTGCAAACTCTAAAAATACAAAAATGTAATATGAATAGCTCCAAAATGACATAAAATGATTGATCGTTTTCATTAATGAATAAAATCGCTCACACAATATGCACAGAGACACTTCGGCACACTCAATGGTAATGAATCCTTTTGCGCGGAAGGTATATAAAAAAGGAGAAATGTTTCAAAACAGTTTGGGTTAGATGGGTAAAATTTTATTTTTATTTTTTTGTCCTTTTTTACCTCGCTTGGGAGCATAGGGCCCGAACCAGGCTGATGCCTAGCGTTGGTTACGTTAATCGATTGAAGTTCTGCCTGGGTGAGTGATGACCCTACCGCCTGGGCCTGCCAACTATCGTCTCATAAAGGAGACACCTATGTGAAGGATGAATAGGGTAGGAAGCCGACTGGGAACTGAGATAAAATATGAGATGAGATTAAAAGGTTCTAGATTCGGATAAGTTAGGTTAAAGTGATTATGAAGTGATCCGAAAGAACTTCTAGAACGCAAACGGTCAAAGGGTTATTGTACTACCGTAAAGAGGGTAGGAGTGATATGTCTATACTACAAGTTAGGTGTTCCGTATACAACTTTAAAACCCAACAACACTTGAAACCATATTTGCCAACCAAAATGTTTGCCTGATACAGATTTTTCGGGGCGATTTCCATCCCCAAAACGCTTCTTGCGAGCGCAGGAATAAAATTTCTGTCGATTTGAGGTCATCAAAGTTTTCAAAGAAGATTAGGTCTTTCTAGTTCCTTTAAGAAGTGGTTGGGCATAGGCAAAGGAAGTGACTTGTAATTTCCTCTGCAAAAAAGATAAGCACAAATTTCCTACCAATAATCCAAGTTTAGGTACACAACACATAGGAATCTATAAATTTTAAGCTAATGGTTTTAGAAGTTTAAACAATTTAAAAATTTCTATATGAAATTAATAGATAAACATTTTTGCCACACAAACTTTTGAACTAAGTAGATACCGCAGACCATTGACTGAAATTGTCTTGTCATAAAGTTGAAAAATTCAGATATAACCAATAATCCGATACTAATTGGAACCAATAAAGCTCCATATAAAAGACAAACCAGATCTGAACCTGAATTCACTGTAAGAACTTGAATCTTTGACTGGTTTTTTCTCGTATCATCGATTGTTAACTACTCACAAAAAAGGATGGGCACAATTTTCGATGATTTCTTTAGAACGAAAAGGGTGCAGAAAATAAACTTCATCTGCTCTCCACTGGAAGACTCACCTGCGTAGCTTCTTTTTCTATGATCGAATTCATCGAACCCGCATGACTATTCACATTTTTAGGTTTAGTGTGCATCATATTTCTTTATGATTTCGATACACAAATATTGACAAAAAATATCTTTCCAATCAAATAATCAACTTTTTCAGTTAGTACTTTTTTGAACTTTTATAAATATTTTACATTGTAGACATCAAAAGTTTCGAAAACTTTACTTTGGAAAACAGTATGGCTGAAATTTTTAATGCTTGATTTTGTACTGAAAAAAATATTTTGCATTGTAGATATTATGCTTCCGTAAACTTAACTTTGAAAAACATTAGGTCCGAAATTCTTAAAGTTTGATTTTGTACTGAAAAAGTCACTAAAAAAGACTAAAAAAAAGTATGTTCAGGCACTCAGAGGAAGGGATATTCTAGTTAAAATAAATAAGTTAATGTAATTTCTTTATACAAAATTTTTTAACTTTATTTATTTTGTATTTTTATTTTATTTTTTAATAGGTATGTCTTAAAAATATAATAGTTCCGAAAACTGGCAGAGTCATGGATACTTAAAGTAGGCGGCACACAATGCGTCACCAAATACGCAAAACGCCAAAAACGTTTTTCTCTGAAATGAAAATTGCAAGGCAACTCCCACGATGTCTCAAGTTGAAGTAAAGCGATTCACTTAAAATTTTGTATTCACCCTAACAAAGTCACCTCGATATAGAAATTTTACAATCACAAAAGAAGGACAACCAAATATTTCGTTTGAAATGGCCGCCATTTTTTGTTAATTTCAGTATTACCGGAAGTAGCCAAACCCATTAAAGTATAAAAGAAATTTTACTTCAAATTTGTCAAGGTCAATTTTTCAGTTCTCATCACAAATTATACTGCAACATTTGTTTCTTTAGGATGGCATACGTTTATTTATAATTTAATTTCGTTTTTTTATTATTTTTTTTATTGCAGCTGCAAAGACTTACAGTACTACGTCGAAATTACCAAATAATTTTTAAATTTGGTTTTGTTGCAATAAACAACATAATCAAACTCAGCAAACTCAGCTCGCAAATCTTCTCCTTCCTGTAATTTACCCCAAAGCCTTCCAAGACAATAAAACAATAAAGCAAGATTATGGAATCTAAACCGCAACACCGACAGCACCGGCTAAAAGCGTATCGATTAAAATCCAATATAAATTCCCACTCACGCGCTCTAAAGTGATTTCCACTCACCACTCGTACCAATCCAGTCCCGAATCGCCGCGTGCAATATTAAAGCCAAACCATATCGCTGGCAGCACGAATCCATCGCATTTCGAATACAATAAATACATATGTATGAAAGTATGTATGTATAGTAGATCTGTAAAGTGCCTACATTCGGGCAACGTCAACATTTTCCTTTTCAACTAAGCGCTCGCACAACACAATGTCGCAACTATGCTTACTTGCAACATTTGGCGAGGCAGCCAACGACAGGAAGCGCACAATTAATAAACGAGAATGGCGAAAAAGCGCAACAGGGGCGCTCACATATACGCGCGCGCGTGTGTGTGTGTGTGTGTGTGTGTGTGTACGAACATCTGTCGCAAAAACCCAACAACATCGGCATTGCAGAATGCCGACAACGAACGAGCCACTCTTTTAATGACAAAGAGTTGTTCGAGAGAATTTAAGAGCATTGCTTTGAAAGAGCATGAGGAAGAGCATATGTGCTATTATTGTTGCGCGCCTTGAAGCGTGCTATGAAAAGTGAAAGAAAAAACAACAACAAAAGCACAAATATTCAACTGGTTGGTGCTGCGGCAGTGAGGCGACGATGGCAATGAAATGTTGTGCCAAGTATGTACCCGCATAATGGCTGGTGTTGGCAGTTTGTGT
This sequence comes from Melieria crassipennis, assembly GCA_963668005.1. NCBI lineage: Eukaryota > Metazoa > Arthropoda > Insecta > Diptera > Ulidiidae > Melieria > Melieria crassipennis. Next base: position 108,097,612 of record OY764962.1, on the reverse strand, counting down.
GTGTGTGTGTGCGTGTGCGAAGGACTCGAGCGTGTGACAGTGCTGGAGGCCATTCACAGGGCGGTTTATCTGTGCGTGTGTAGCACACTGGAAGCAGCAAGCAACAGGAGAAACTGGAAAACATTGCACATCGCATCGCACGTAAAGCCCAGCAACAACAGCGTGGCGAGACGTTTGGCGGCATTGCTGGAAATGCACAAAACAAGACGCACGCAGAAATAAAGAAAATTGGCAAAAGTCAATGAAAAAAATGTAAATTAAGGGAAAAGTGCTGAAGACGACGCAGGCAAAGGACAGCTGCGCGGCTAAACTTGCGAGTGCAGACAGGCAACAGTTGGAAAGGGGAATATGAAGGAAACGCGAAATATGAGCAAATTAATTGCGTGAGTATGAGCCAACGAAAAGGCAAGTGAACCACCAAACACACGGACTAACGAACAGACGCAAATGGACAGATGTGCGTAAGGACACGGCAGACAGGAATACATATTTAATTATGTACATGTAGAATATAAAAATCCATAGATTAGGAAGGTTGATGGGAGCAAGTAGGGGTGAAGGAAGACAATATAAGAGAATTTTGTGAATTAAAATGATTAATGTAAAATTTAAGCAAATACGACATAGTAAAACCATGCGAAATAGAATAAAATACCATTAAATAGAAGGAATTGCAATAACTCTAGGTGAATGTTGTGAAATAGAGACGAAGTGAATGATATGAAAGGTGGATATTGGCGGTTTATCTATCCCCGAAAATCTGTTTGTAACAAAAGATGTGGGCGGCAAATATGGTTTCAAATGGTGTTGGGTTCAAAAGTTTTGTACGGAACAACCAAACTGAAATCCTATGTGCGCTACTAAAAGGATATCAAGTGCAGTGAAATAAAGTGGAATAATTTAAACTAATTGTAGAATAAATTGAACTATTGTGATATATTACACAATGGAATAAAGTCGAGTAGAGTAAGGAAGATATCAATGCAGTTTCACATATGTTACATAGAATTATTTTTCCTGAAGTTAAAAGCATAAAATTTGGACTGTAAGAATGGATTCTTTCAAATTCGGTATAATTCCGAGACCACAAATTTGGTTTTGTTGTTATATTGAGAATCATGACCTAATGGGCTGATTTTAACTTTGACTAAACTACATAAAATAACTAAAATAAAAAAATAAATAAAATAACTAAAATAAATAAAATAAATAAATAAATAAATTAAATAAATAAAATCAATAAAATAAATAAAATAAATAAAACAAATAAAATAAATAAAATAAATAAAATAAATAAAATAAATAAAATAAAATAAAATAAAATAAAATAAAAAAATAAAATTAAATTCAAAAAATTAAATCAGTTAAATAAATTAAATCAATAAAATAAATAAAATAAATAAAATTAATAAAATAAATAAATTAAATCAAATAAATAAAATTAATAAAATTAATTTATATAATAAATATAATAAATAAAATAAATTAAATAAATAAAATCAATAAAATAAATAAAATTAATAAAATTAATAAAATAAATAAAATAAAATAAAATAAAATAAAATAAAATAAAATAAATTAAAATAAATAAGTAAAATAAACAAAATAAATAAAATTAATAAAATCAATAAAATCAATAAAATAAAATAAATAAATAGAATAAAATAAAATAAAATAAAATAAAATAAAATAAAATAAAATAAAATAAAATAAAATAAAATAAAGTAAATTAAAATAAATAAATAAAATAAAATAAATAAAATAAATGAAATAAATAAATAAAATAAAATAAAATAAATAAAATAAGTAAAATAAATAAAATAAATAAATAAATCATTGCCCAAAAACAACTGCGCAGTCAAAATGGTTGATATTTTTGTGAGTGCCTTTAAAAAAAGACACAAACAGTTTCCCTAACTATTGTTGACGAGTGCTACGAGTGTTAAAGTCGGAAACTTTTCACATCATCGTCGTAAAGTGGCCACCGAGATTGGGAAATTTAACGCCTTTAATCTTGAAACTTTGAGGTTATCTTAAATCGCAGGTCTATGCAAGTAAACAGCAGAATTAACATAGCAATCATCATCCAGCAACTTCAGCAAAATTTCTGCGACAGTCATGGAAAATTGGTCGCGGTGAACATTTGATTGACGTTATATTTTACAGTTAATGCCATAAAATATACGTTCAAATGTCAAACAAACCGATTGGATATCTCGGATGCAACTTGTGTCGTTTACATTTTAAAATTGAACCCTTTTATTGAAAAACTGTCAGATTGATATGAAATGGAATTTTATACGGTTTTTTATCATACATTACAATAAACCAAAGTAGAATTAAATGAAAGAGAACGTAATATTATGCACGTAAAAATTGAATAAAATAAAACAAGATGGAATAACATGGCACATTTGTCATTCCGATTGCGGTAATCGGAAATTATGTATGTCGAGCGCGGACTGATAGCACATCCAACTATTTCAACTCTAAAAGTAGAATTTGCTTGCATTGGGTTTGTTGTTGTTGGCATTGTAACTCATTTTCAATATGATTGGTCGAAAAGATAAAATCCAATTGAAAATTGCGGTGAAAAATTGAAAGAAGACGTGTTTGCCTGGCGCTTACATTTTGCCATCGACCGGTGCTCTATTATTGGTTTTGTTATTTTGTTGCTGTTGTTGTTGTCGTACTACTGCGTGAGCAAATTTTGCCAAGGCTACAAATAGTAGAATGCTGCAACATATGAAATCGTACGTGTGCAACACACACACACACAGTCACACAACACATTACACTTTCTATACAATTTTAGGACGGAAGCCCCGAAAAAAACTTTGTACCTATCGATAATTTATGATATCTGATAGATGTGTACAACCATGCCGTGTGTTGTACATGTACTCGAATGTGAAGAAGGATCAAACTGACTCTGCAAGCTGAACAGTGACCGGTTACAATGACTGCTGAGGCCTAACGATAGCTACGAATTCCATTCTATTCGTTTTGGCCGTCAGGTGCAACAACAACAGCAGCAAGCACCTTTGGCTTCGTTTTCTTTTACTCTCAACGCTGAACGCTGCCAGCAGCCGTTGACCCACTTAGCGGTGACTGCGACTGAAGCGCTCAACGCGTAGGGAACGCAACCGGTTGGCATCTTTGTTGACGCTGTGTTGGTGGCGCGCTGCAGGCAAGTCGGATCACAAAAACGCTTTTATATTTGGTGGTGCTGCGCATATCAGAGCAGCAACTCAGCACAAACGCGCCTCACACTTTTACTTATTTATTTTTACTTTCTGCGTTATCCTTTTTCCACACACTTTTTGCCAAGTTTCCATTTGCTTCTTCTCCACAAATGTACTTAGTTGCCAGCTTATTTTTCGCCGCCAACCGACCGTTGCGCGGATTTATTTCATTCTTCCTTGATTGTTCTTCCTGCTGAGTTTTTAATTCTATTTTCATTGCCCTTCCTTCCTTTTTTGGAAGTCTGTTTCTGTCTACTAGATGGATCAGCAATTTTCTATGGCGCCTGATTTTCGGGATTACTGGAATGCGTCCACTTGTACTGCGTCTCGATACTGCACCGAATGCTTTTTAATTAATTTGGCCGATGCTGTGTTGAGGGCAGCAGACGGTTGGTGGCGGTGCGCAAAGCGTCAAACCTGCATTGCTGGCATTTGGAGTTCAGCCTATGAAAAGTTCTTTCGAATTAATTCTCCAACTAAAACCAAATCCAACTGCAACTCTGCAATTCAAAGCAATGCAATTTAATTAATTAAAATGCAAAATCTCACACTTTGCAGATACGAAACTGCAACAGGAACGGCAATGACAATAATTGCACTCACCTAAGTCAATGTCCAACGGTCAAAGTGCAATAGCATTGAATTGAGTTGAATTGAACTGAAATTCAAGAGAATGCATTGAGTGGAGATTTAAATTTCATTAAAATTTTAATTTATTTAATATTTTAATTGCATTAAAATGAAATTGGAACAGAAAATGACTTGAATTTGAATGGAAAATAAATTTAAAAAAAATATTAAATAAATTAAAATAAGAAAACCAATTTGAAACTTTGTTTAAATTAAAAAATTAATTAAAATTAAAAGTCAGTTACACTACTCGACAAAAAATGGGTTAATTACGTGCACCTAAAAGCAAAAGTACTTTTTAGACTAATTTACAGTATGTTAGTCGGATGATTCGTTTACGAGACCAGTAGAAACCAGTACTCGTAGAAAAATTTTTTGATTTTCAGTTTCGTGTTCAGCGGCCCAAAGTTAATCTAAAAAACATTTTTATTTTGAGGTGAATTTTTCATGTCGAGTAATGTTATTGTTAAAAATAAATTTAGGTTAAAATTGAAATTGAACCTTCAACGTTAATTGTATCAAGTGTTTGTTTAATTTAAAATAAAATTGAACATTTTAAACAAAAAAGATTATTATTAAAATTAAATGTTATTATTATGTAATTTATTGAATTTGTATATTGTTTATTATTATTAAAATAAAATTTTTTATTGTTATTTAATTTTTACTCAGTTCAAGGTTAATGTTCATTAATTTAAATTTTACAAATTAAAAACAAAATTAAAAATTAATATATATTATGTATAATTACAAATAAAAATAATAGCACTTTTACCTTCATATTTTATTAAGATTAGAATTTTATTTAATCTTAACTTATTAACATCACATTTTTATTAAAATTTTATGAATCTATTATTATTATTATTATAAGATATTTATTAATTTATTAAAGTTTTAAACAAAAAAAGATTATTGCCAAAATTAAATTTGTATTGCTATTTAATTTATTAACTTATTATTTTATATATTATTATTTATTTATTTTATTTTTTTATTATTTTTTTATTATTTATTATTTATTTATTATTTATTAAGATTACATTTTTTATTGTTATTTAATTTTTACTCAGTTCGAGATTAATGTCATTAATTTAAATTTTACAAATTAAAAACAAAATTAATAAATATTATGTATCTATAAATAAAAATAAAAATTAAAGCAATTTTACCTTCATATTTAGGTAATTCAGATTAAAATTGTATTTAAACGTAACTTATTAAAATCCGATTTTTATTAAAATTAAATCTGAACCTTTCGCTATATCCAACTGGATAAAACATCTCCCATAAGATTTTATAAATTAAATTGAAACTATTCTGTCTACCTTATTCCTACTAGCGATTCTTTTCATATTACTTGACCGTACATTACAATTTTGCTCATGTTTAGGTAAAATTAAATGGCAAAAATTAATATTTGTGTTTCTTTACATTTGTGTGGGCAGTGCTTGGGTCGTAATGCACGAAGTGAAAATGAAAAACTCATAAATTCACTCAATAAAACGCACACTTAAACGTACGAACTCACATATGTATATGTGTATATATACAAGGTGCGTCCCAAAGTAAACAGGACTTTTGCAATAGGGACGTTTCTGGTGGCGCCATCTATGTGTGAGGACATGCGTTGGAAAGGTACATCTTTCATTCACATACTGTCTAAATTTCATGACATTTGGTCTAGTAGACGCCGAAATATCCCGCTCAATGTGACAGTATGTTTTTAACTTTGGTACGAGAATGAATGAGATCGAACAAAGAGCTAATATTAAGTTCTGTTTTAAACTTGGTAAAACTTTTACCGAAACGTTTAAATTGTTAAAGCAAGTTTATGGTGATGATTGTTTATCCCGTGGCCGTGTTAATGAGTGGTTGAATCGATTCAAGAATGGTCGTGAAGACTTGAATGACGACGAACACGTCGGCCAGTCGAAATTTGTGATTACTGACGATGCCATCAAAACTGTGCGTGATTTTATCAAAATGCAGCCAAAATCATCATTGGAATTGATGGAAATGAAATTGAACATCTCCAAAACATCAAATGATCGCATTTTAACCGAACATTTGGGTCTCCGTAAAGTGTGTTCTCGCTTCATTCCGCACACTTTAACCGACGACCAAAAAGCGCAGAGAATTGAGCACGCAAAAGACATCGTTCGGGAAGCCAGACGTGATCCAAATTTCTTGTTCAACATCGTAACCGGTGACGAAACGTGGTGCTTTCAATATGATCCCGAAACAAAGCGTCAAAGTGCCGAATGGAAGCACCCAGATGAGCCAAATCCGAAAAAAACCCGCCGTGAGAAGTCAAAAATCAAAACTCATCTCATTTGTTTCTACGATTCAAAGGGAATAATTCATCGAGAGTTTGTTCCACCGGGAAAAACAATTAACGCTTTGTTTTATGTTGAAGTTTTGAAGCGTTTGGTGCATCGCATTCGTCGTATTCGGCCAGAATATCGCGAGGAAGGAAGTTGGCGTTTATTGCATGATAATGCACCGGCTCACAGAGCCCTAGTTACGACCGATTATTTGACCAAAAATCGAATTTTTACCATCAATCATTCACCGTATTCGCCTGATATGGCTCCCTGTGACTTCTACTTATTCGGTCAGTTGCATTTGCCGATGAAAGGAAACCGTTATAAGGACGTTGAGGACATCCAAAAGGCTTGTACCAACATTCTGAAGGCGATGCCGGCCGATGACCTAAAACACTCATTCCAAATGCTTTTGGACCGTGCAAAACGTTGTATCGAAGCAGAAGGAGAGTATTTTGAATAAATAAAAAGAATTATACAAAAATAATCATCCGTTTTCTTTATTTTATAAAAGTCCTGTTTACTTTGGGTTGCACCTTGTATGTATGTTATATACCAAAAATATATATTGGAGGGATTTTGTCACGTGAAATGAAAATAAACACTAACCTTTTTATTAGCATAGCGAACGCAAACGCACTTGGAAATGTGCACACACACACACATACACACATACATATGTACTTGGTTTATTACTTATTTCTAAGCTTTGCAGAAAATGGCCGTGAATTTATGGCTTCTAGTGGAACTAATTATTTTGGAAATAATTTTTATAGCATGTTGGTTGCCTAACTTTGGAGCTGACTGCAATCAACATTTAATTACTTATTATAAATATTCTATTTTCGTTTTGATTACAATCGTTATGGCGCCAGTTGATTATTTCAAATAGACACTTGAGACTTTTATAACCCATAATAGTCCAATTTAATACCACATTTTAAAAATTTGCCTAACGAATGTTTCCTCTCCTGGTATCGTACGGGAACCAATCGTATTCTTTAATTAGGAAATCAATACTGCCGATATAGATCCTTGCTTAGACCATTGAACTATCGTGGAATGAATTTAAAGAGACTAAGTGTTCACTTCTATGCTCATCCAATGAACCGCGGCTACGTCAGGAGTTCAAGAAGGAGTAAGTCGTTGGACTTGACCGCCTAATAGAACAGTTGCCATGAAAAATACTAGAGTGGTCAAGGAATTGAGTAGTGAAAACAATCGAATAGAAATTCCACCACCTAAGCAGCAGTTTTGGGAAATATATTAAAATCCACATGGAACTATGTATGTCGAAAGTATAAACAATTTTACAATTAAAGATCTACAACGAAATATTAAGAGCGTTTAATTTCACTTTAACTTTACAGATTTTTGTTAATCCTCTCGTACGATGCATTGGATGTGACTTAATGTTCATTGAGTTGCCAAGCGAACGCACAACTGTCTCATTACACCGTGCGACAAAAATTAAAACAATTGTTCACCCGGAAAAAATCCACATGGGCGTGAAACTACAGACCAAACATAGTAATACTGCGTAGTCAGTTTTTCATTTCTACATCCTTTGTCTTTTTAAAAGGACTTAAAATTTTTGAAGGGGATAAAAAATAAAAAAATATAAAAAATACTTAACCTCGTTAAAATATGTCGATATGTATTCAAATGAAAGTGGAAAGGCTCAAGAATTTAAATAAGTAAAAGTGATTTTTTATTTATTTGTACAAAAAGGATATGAAAAAGGTTTTTTGAAAATTTTAATCTTATATATCCTTGAAAATTTATATAGAATTTTCTTGAAAAGTAAGTATGTATGTTAAAACCCCAAATCTCCAAATCTCCACGTGCCAAAATGTCATTATTCTCGCTTCATTGATTTGGTATCTTTTTATTATTTGAAATACTGATACTTAAATAAATTAGAATTTTTGTACTTCATTATAATTGCAGCTTCCGCCTTTTTTTTATAACTTTCGAACCAATAAAGTTAGAGTAATGAAATTTGGCACCTGGGGGGCTACTCTGTAATGCGATGCGAAAGCGATGCGAAAGTGAGTTGCGATGCGAAAGTCAATCGGTATTCTGTATCGCTTTCGCATTATTAAAAAACGGCCCTTACTTTGTTTCGAGAGTAAGTTGGCATTACTAGCGTCGAGTGTCATAAAATTCAAACAAAATAAAAAAAAAGGAAAACAATCGAATTTTTTGAAATTTAAAATCGAAATACGTTTTTATGTAATTATTGGATAATCCTTTCGTATTTTAATGAAATTACAATAAATTCAAATACTCTACCATAGAATTGAGGTAATAAGCTCTCAGAAGCGGCAACAATCATTTCCATTCAATTTACTCTCACAATCACAGTCAAGTGCAGCTTTGCTTCAAATGGTTTAATGCGTAGTGAAGTGCAGTGGTTGGGGGAAAATTAGGCAAAAATTTTTGCATTTTCCATTCAAAATTAGAATCGAGTGCTACGCTTGCAAATTCGCCTCCACCCCAACGTCACCAACGCAACGCCTTCGCCATTGTCGCTGTCAGTTTAATTAAATCGCAACGCCGTCAGTTGCAGACACAGTGAAAAGCGCAACATTTAATTCAGCTGCATTGAAGGATGACTGCACTGCTGCACTTGAAGTGGCCAAAGACAGTGCGCGACCAGTCGAATGATTAAGCGCATAATTTTATTAAAATCACATCATTTCATTACGTTTCCATTTCCATTGTCACAACAACGCTGCACGGTGTTCAGTGCGGTCGCAGCGTATATCCTTTGCATTTGTAATATCGTTTTGTCTCATTACGCTGCCGGCCATTTTAATCCGTCGGCGCGCGTTTGCTTTGCTGTGTTGCGGCTTCTCAGAGCCCAGTGAAGCGAATGGTTGGGCTTGGGGCTTTTTGCATAGGCAGCCGTAGCAGTGTCGCAATTATGCAGCTGTCACTAGATGGGGCATGGTCGGCTTTGGCCGCAGCTTAACGTGTTGCCAATTGCAAAATAATCTGCTTAAAATTTCAAATTACAAAATTTTATGATCGCTGCAGTGGAGTGCAGCGAATAAGCAGCCATTAGACGTGCTGGCTGCCGCATTGCCCGCGAGCGTCACTGCGTCATTGGACGATAATCTAATCTAAGCACGCCCAGGCGCTATTGAATACATAAAGACTTGTGTCCTACACCCACACACACACACTCAATTATAGACGCAACGCACTTGGAATCGCACATTCAGCCGCTTGAATACTGCTCGCACTTTACTACTTAGCTGCCATATTCAATTCAGAATTCAATTAAAACTATAAATTTTTCGATTTGCGATTAGCATAATGCGACCGAATGTATACTACAAACACACCCACACACACACACACACACACACACACTCACACCGTTGTAATCGCTGTATGCTTTTACTACTTTCATTGATTTACTTGGTGGCTGCACGAAGCAGTTGTTGTTGTTCTTGTTGTTGTTTGCAATTAGTGTAACGCGATCATTTGATGCGTGCGTTTTTTTGCGCCAGTTTTATATGCATGCAACACGCACTTGGCCCACACCGCATGAATGAGAAATTATGCCACAACACGCAAAGTGGCTTCTCACTCTCTACTCACCTAACTTCGCAAATATTTTTTTATATTTATTTTTTTATGTATTAGCATTGTTCCGCGATTGAAATTCGACCGAATTTGATGCGTAGAAATTGGAACCAATGAATGCCATTTGTATGAAAAGGTGGTAAGTGTTTGCATGTTTTAATCGTTTAACAATATTTCAGAATCGAACGAAAATCATTTTGTGATTGTGAACACCTATAAGTGGTACTCTGTCTACCTAAGAAAAAAAAGGCTTAAAAGGAAGATAAACATGTGTTAGCACATTGTTGTTATATTGACTTTCTATACCCAGCTTCTGTTGGCAGTAGTGTCACACATGCATTGTTGAAACAAACTACAGATTCCCCCTTCAACATTACACTCAGAATAGGGAAGAGGAGACTTAACAGGCAACGACGACAACATAATTAACACGAACGAGTCCAGAATGGATTGTGGCGCTGCACAGCGATTCGTTCCATAAACAAAATTCAAAAAATTTATAGTCTCAGAATTTAACGATTTTGATATCATTTGAAAGGTAAAACTCCAACTAAGAAAACCCCCAAACAAATCTGTGCAAAAAATTAATTAGTGTGTGTGCAAAAGCGGCTCAAAGTTGAAGCTTTTTTCACAAAAAAATGTGTTTAAATTTTTTTTTAATTTTAATATTTTCTGTTTTTTAGTGAATTGAGTAAAAAAATTGTAAAAATCCATGGTTATCAAGAAATTGCTTAAACTTTCAATATAGATTAAGAAATGATGTGGTCACTTTCGCTTTTAATGTTTTCTCACAATTTGCAAAGCTGAGGCTTTTACATCACTTTTAATTTAAAATATTTTTATAAATTAAAAATCTTAGAGGAAAATATCTAAAAAGTATGTGAAAGTATGGTCCTGGATTTTTTTTATTTTAAGAAGCATTCTTTCTTTGTCGGATAATGTAATTACATCCTCCGATATCTTCCGATCTCAGAAAATAATTCAATTTGAAAAGTGGTCTAAACACCTACACTGCACAACAGCATTTATGTTGCATGGAGTTTTTTACATGAATCTGAATCGTTTTCCCACGCTGTTTTCAAAACCATACTCCGTTTTTATGTAACAGCTCTAGTTTGCGAAAAAATGGGCTTTTTCGAATTTTCCTCGACTTTTTTCACGTTTTCGACTGTATTTCCGAACCGATAATCCTATCGACATGATTTTTATATCATTGCACTTACAACATCTCACGCCATCTTTTCTGACATTAATCAATTTTATGTATTCTAAATTGGCGTTGTAATAAGGTTTCAAAGTAGGAAAATATTGAATTTCAAGGCGTTTTTTCTGATGGCGAAAATTGTGCAGATGTTTCATAAATCAAGTTACGAAGTATATGAATGTCTTAAGAAGAAACATCAAGCAATACAACACAGCCAAATTATTTGGCGGAATACGCATTCGCATCGAAATAATAGCAAAAATGTACCATAGTCATTTTCATAATATTTCATACTTTTTCCTTAAAAAATTAGGTGCCTAAAAATATGCAAAGGTTTTAATTTTTTTTGTTTCGAGCAATTCAAAATTTTTATTTTTTTTTTGCTTATATTTCAGACTATAAATGGAACATAGGTATAAAAGAGCATATTTTGAGGCTCCTAATTTAAAAAAAAAAATGTATGAAAAATTAATATGAACATGACTATGGTACAATTTTGGTATTATTTCGATGCGAATGTGTATTCCGCTAAATAATTTGGCTGTGTTGTAATGTTTGATATGTCGGCTTTCATTATACTCCTAACTCGTTAATTGATTTACGAAAATTGTGTATGTTTTTGACCATCAAAGAATACGACTTAAAATTCCATATTTTCCGACTTTGAGGTCCAATTACCGCGGCATTTTAAAACTTATAAAAATAAGTTGCATCGGAAAAGAAGCCGTGCGGTGTTGTTAATGCGATAAGGTGAAAATAATGTCTATCGGGTTTTCGGTTTAGAAATTACAATCAAAAATATGAAAAAAGTAGAGGAAAAACTGAAAAAATTACACGGTACCTATATCTCACAAACTAGAGCTGCTAAAGAAAATCTGAGGATAGCTTCGAAATCAGCGCACCCAAATTAGTAAGAAACAGTAGGAACACTCCATGCAACAGAAAAAAGTGTTTTTTTTTGTGCTGTGTAATGGATAGAAATGTAGACTTAATAGTGCTCAATTCTTTATGTTGTTACATTTCTTACTGCTCGCCTGTACGTTGTCTTGGACACCAATTGCTATGCATGATATATTTTTTTGTTGGGCATTCTGCTTACCTCACACTTTGCTTCTGAAATCTATGCTTCAAAGCAAAAGCGTGATTCAATTCATTCTCACTTAAAATGCACCGAACCACAACAACAAAAACGGTCGTCACACTTGCGTTACACGCACAATTCTTGCAGTTAAAGTTCTTCAGCTTTTCAGGTTTTGTGCTCTTGCACTTCACTGCCAAGTGGCAGCGCCATTCAGACGTTTGAAATCTCAATTTATGCTTAAATAGTTTTGTCACATCACGACAGCCGTTTTCTTCCTCTGAGTTCTCAATACCGCCTGAACGCCCCTGCCACCTGGCACCCGTCTCAACGTCTGTCCAACACCTCGACGCGCCAAGACACGCAACTGTCGCACTGTAGGCCAACGCCACCGATTCCTTACTTTCTGCTTCAATTGAATTTTTCGTGTTCATGTTTCGTTGTAATTTTATTAAGTTAATTGAATTTTTGGTGACATTGTGCGTCGCTGTCGCTGCGATTGTTAGTCGAAAATTTGTACGCCGAAAATGTCGACGTTCCGCTACCAATTTGCGCCTTCACTCAACCATTTGCACGTTGCCGCACTTGGCAGGCCGCGAATTTAATTGGCCCTGTTGCTGTCGCGTTGTTGCGCAAACACGCAGCTGACGGCGCGGAAAAGTGTTGTACTCTGAATGCGGCCGTCAGAGCCAATTGATGACTGTTTTCATTGTCCATCAGCGGCTTTCAGCGGTGTTTTTGCCACATCATTGTTGTTGCTATTCGTATTTGTTGTTGCAGTCACTGCGTATAGCGTTGTTGGTGTCAGCTGTGCGTGGCAAATGTTTTTTGTTGGGCATTTACAAATTTCTCACCACAGCCAAACTGTCAACTTAATCCAATCTGTCAGTGTGGCGTTTGCCGTTTCAGTTGAAAATCCAGCCACACATAATCCGCACTACAGGAACACGCGCTGTGGGCGGACATACGGCGAACAATGAACAAAAACCAAAGTGCTAATCTATTAAAAGCGAATTTCAAGTTGCCGAAGCGAACTTAATTAAAACTTTGCTAAAAGGTAAAATTCTAATTAGGCTGCATGACAGGTTGAGAGGACGAACGAGAACGAAGCCAATGGAACGCAGGCAATTATTTTGTTATTTAATCGCATCGCTTATCGGCTGCAGCTGGTATTGGACAACATTCTGATACTGGCACCGAAGGACGTAATAGCGCTTTGAAGTACAAATGCATGTAAATTGTATAGAAAAGGTAGTACAAAAAACATTTCATGGGCTTTGATTCCATTTATAAAAATATTCAATTGGCTTGGTTTGATTTGTTAACCTTCACTCTGCGCGTGGGGTATACAGTTCCCCATAGCCACAGAAAATATGAATTTGTAAAGGTATCTTTTTCTGAACTACTCGTATATATTAATACTTATATCATTGGATAGCTATTGATGACAGGATTCATAAACAGTGTGCGGGGTGTAAAAATCATGCACAGAGTAAAGATTTAAAAAAGTTGTAGATCTGCCCTGGTCCAAATTTAGAACTGCTAGTCAGTCAGAAACAACTTACCCCTTTGTACGATATATCGTACCATTTTTTGGAGGATTTTTTATTTGACAGCGAACGCACTTTTTACTTAATTTTCATTAAGTAGGCTGTGTTGTATCATTCTGTTTAAAAATATAAATTATAATAGGCGTGGCTACACAGTATGAGTGAGTTTTGTAAGTACCTCTTTGCAAGAATTTAAAAAAACCAGCAAGTTACGGTACTTCTGCGTAGGAATTTTTAAATATGTAATACTTTTTGGTACCAAAAAGCGAAACAATTTCAAAGTTTGAATTTCAGTTGATTTATTGAACTTACTAATTTTAAAATTTTTTGCGTCGAAATATTTTTCCCGAGTCTTTAAAAAAATTTTAGGATATATCGTACAAATGACCGCAAGGGTTGCAAAGCTTTGTACGATATATCGTACAAATGGAAAGCAACGGTTGCAAGTTATGTTTAAATTTTTTTAAGTTATGGGTTTGGTAATAGAATTTTTGGGCTTGCATGCCCGTCACGCCCATCTGTAAACCACGTGACTAATAAAATTCGACTATTCGCATTCGATTAAAAATAAGAATTAATATAAGAGTTTGTGTTTTACTGGACAGACATAGGTTATATAAGGTTCGACATGCGTACTTGCCACTCCCACTACGGTAATAAGAATCGGTTGTATTAAGTATCTTTCTGTAAAACTATATGAATTTTAATTGATTCTGTGTTTTATTGAGAGGAAAAGGGCTTTGCAACAACAACAACGGTTATATAAGGCCGAATAAATGTGACTAAATTGTTTTATATATATAATTTATATAACTTTCGATCAAAATGAAATCACGTTTTGATTTTTTTTTTTGTTATAATTTATGTTTTCTATCAAAAAAATCAATGAATTGTTCATGAAACTTAAAAAACGAAACCAAAATTTCATGAATTTTTACTTCTTTGCGGCCATTGCACAATATATCGTACAAAATTGATTGAGCTCTAATTCTCAACCTAAATGATTTTTTTGATATTTTTTTTATTTTATTGCTAAAATGTTCAATGAGGGTCAATATTTTTAAGGAAAAATTTGTATCTCAAGAAATGCGGAAATTGACCGAAAAGGGTTAATTTCTTCCTGCTTTTCTTACAGTAATCCAGTTGGACAACATTTTTTAGCAAATTTCCTAATAAAGACTTCTAAAAGGGATGCATCATCATCATGAACCCCAAGTCATGGCTACTTTAATATCGATTTTTTTTTTTTGTTTTATAATAGTAGAACTTTCCTGTTCAAAAGATGGAACAGGCAGTCGATCCGGTAGGAATTTTAGCCAAAAAAATCCAAGACATCATATTTGCATCGGCACTTCTATGCAACGTAGCTCCTGAACCAGAAGACATGACTGCCTTAGATAACAACTACTTTTGTAGTAAGACCTTTAATTTTTCCACAAAGACGTCGATCCAATAGCTCACCGGAAAATCACAAAAAATATAAGACAACATATTTGCCTCACCATAGCAGCAAAGCATCACCATTGCTATCAAAGTTGTATAAATCATGCCAGTGCCCCAACACTTGAACTATTTTCTTTGTGAAAAACGCAGTCAATTTTTTACACTTTTTTCAAAAAGCTCCTATCCTTTTATTTTTAGCGTTTTTTTAATTTTCTGGTGAATTCCTGTGTCCGAAAGCTTAATAATTATTAATATTTTTTGTTTTTTTGTTTCAGATTAGCCAATCCGGAGATTAAGTGTCCGCAATGGAGGATGTGTTTGTTTTTTTTTCTACGCGACTTCAGCTCCACCTATACATATAAGAGACAATATGCTAAAAAAAACAAACAAAAAAATTTTTGTTTGTGTTCCTTAGACCTTCAATATATTGTAAAAAAGATTGATAAAAAAGGAGCTGAAAAATAAATAATTTTTCAAATCATTAAAAAATCCCCTTTCTAACGTGCCATGATACCTTAAAAGCTTTATCCATTTGCTTAAAGCCGAGTTTGCTGCATGCTTTGCATATTTAAATCTTAAAACTGACTACTGTAATCTGCTACAACAGTCATGTATGTTCGTATATATGCATATGTGTACATATATATTTATATTTCTACAAAAATCCCCCTTGTCAGAACGAATGCCTGGCTCTGCATGGCGTATGAGTAACAAAAATTAATACAAATGTCACGCACACAACACCATGCAAAATTGCCTCGAAATGCTAACACATGCACGTACAAAGACAGATAGAGTAATAGAGAAGGTGAGAGCGATGGAGAAGTAGACATAACCACACGCAATTGCCCACAAGCACACATCCGATAATGTATGTATGTGTGTAGTTTTAATCAAAAGTCTATGCCGACCGCAAACGATTGAATCGTTTTTGCCATGAAAATAAATGACATTACTTTAATTGTCTGTGTGTGAGCTGCTGAATTGCAATATTGCTGATTGCCGTTGAAGCAGAGCACAAGTCAAATTGGCCTCTGGCACTGTCTCGGTTTCGTGTTTGCCGCATTTGCGCAGGCAAATGTTTCTAATTGTGGCGAAGCTATTCCCAGCCCTGAGCAACTTGTTGCTTGTTTTTGTGTTTGGTTTTGCTGTTGTGGGTTTATGCTGTTGCCTCGGCCGTCTTATTTCCTGCTGACAGTGTGCACATTCAACGCAATTAAGCCAAATCCAAAACAGACGAACATACAACTACACACACACACCCACTACTGAGCTGAGCTGAGGGTGTCTCATTTGACCAGCTGACACTGATTTTCACATCGGGGCCACCCCCTATTCGTTCCATTTGTGGCCGCTACTTTCGGTCACATTAACCGCACAACTGTTGCTCGCGCTATTACTGCTGTCGTTGTTGTTTTTGTTGCTGCTATTGCTGTCGTTGGTGACGGCTGTAATTTTATCTTTTAATCGCATACTAAAAATAGCTAAATTTCAAATTATAAGAAAACACATTAAAATCGGAGGAAAAACGACGACTCAAGGAATATGCCAGCGTCAGTGTGGCCCATTATGTTCAGCAACTACAACAACAACATCGTCTCCAGCAACAACAATGGCCATTGAAGCAGAGTGCAGGCTGGCGGATGAACGCCTGAACGCAAAGTTAAAAATAAAAGTCGAGCAAGTAAACTGTAAAACGACGTCAACTTCGTGTTATTCTTCTTCTTGTTCTGCCTCCTGTCATGCGCTTATTTTCTTCGTTAGCTTTGCTGCTTTTTACGCAGCAATTTGTGCAAAAAGGACATACACACTTTGGCGACTGGACAGAGTTGTGGAGTTGTTTTGGCGTTCGCGTGGTGTGGTTCGAACGGCGCAACTCGGTGCAATTGACGTGCATCATATGCCTGACGCGTCTGACTCGCATTTGTGCAAAATACTAAACAACAATAACAACAACTGGATGACTTGGCCGCACTGACGGAGCTGATTATCGCTGATTATTGCCGATAATGATTTTAACGCGCGGCCCGGTGATTTTTGCTGCTGCTGCTGCTGCTGCTGCTGTTGCTGCCTTGACGATGGCTGTTGTGGCTGCTGTTGTACACAATTGTTTGTTGTCAGCGTTGTTGCTGTTGTTGCATTGATGTTATTTTGATATGATTATTTCGAGCAGCTTTGCAGTTTTGTTTTCTTCCTTGCGCACGTTGTTGTTATTGCTATTTTCACTTTAATTGACGCATTCCAAAAATAGCAAAAGCTTCACCCATCCACATTGTTGTAGTATGACGACAGCAACAGCAACTCATGCGTACGTCAGAATGCGTCTTTAAGACATAATTAATTGTACCTCAACTCAGTGAGTGTGAATGCTCCTCGACCAGGTTGGGGAAAACTCATTAATCGATAATTGATTATAGCGCAAACTCTGTCTCTTTCCTGTAAATATTATTATTTCAAGCATTTGTCCTTTTTAATGGACGCGTTTTATTTTTAAGCATAAGTTACGTTGTGTATAAGTTAGGTTAAGTTGGGTTAGATTACACCGTGCGACAAAAAATCAAAACAATTCAAAACACACGAAAAAATCTTTATACTCCCGAAACTAGGGGCCGAATGTAGTAAAACTACGTTTTTAGTTTTCCTCTCTGACGTCAAGATTTTTTTTAAAGGACTTTAAAATTTCAAGCACACGCTTATTTCAAGAAATTATTTTAAAAATTGAGCGCATTGTGGAATAACAGTATGGGTATCAAATGAAAGGGAAAAATCCTTAGAATCTTAGAAAATTTAATGTTTTGGTGCAAAAGGACGAAGAGGTATTGAAAATGTCCTTTTGAAACTTTATCCTTGAATATCCTTGCAAATTTCCAATAGTTTTTTTTTTTTTAAAATATATCTTAAGGACTAATATGTACACTACCACATACTGGTATTGAATTTCGTCCTTCTAACTTTATTAGTTTATGATATAAAAATTGAATACTTTTGTCAAGACCCATTCAAAAGATTGTATGAGCGTGAAACTAGAGATCATTCATAGTAACTAAGCATACTCAGTTTTTCATTTTCTGATCCCATGTCCCTTTAAAAGGATTTTAAAATTTCAAGAACAGAAGCAATTCAAGGAATTTATTTAAATATTTGCGGTTGTGCAATGATGAAGATATGGGTATCAAATGAACGAAGAAAATTTTCGCTTTTCGACTATATTTCTTACTTTTAACTTTCAAGACTAAAATATGTCAGTAAGGTCCTTTCAAAGATGTATCCTTCGATATCCTTCAAGTTTTCTAACGAATCCTTTTGGAAAAATTATATGTTTTGGATCTTGGTCTGTAGTATAATACCTCAAAATTTGATTCTTCTGTCCCAATTGGTTCTAAGTTAAAAAAAAGTTTCCATTTATACGCAGGAATTTTGTATGGAATAGGCAAAAATATTTTGTCTAGAAAATTAGACAATAAAAGTGTGAGGTATTATTTTATTATTATTATTATTATTCATCATTGCACAACCGCAAATATTTAAATTAATTCCTTGAATTGTGCATGTCCTTGAACTTTAAAGTCCATTTAAAAGGGAAACGGATCAGAAAATGAAAAACTGAGTATGCCAAGTTGATACTTATGAATGACCTCTAGTTTTAGTTACAAAGTTAGTTTTTAGTTCAAAAGTTTTGTCGCACGGTGTAATAAGCTAATTCCGGAAGTTCTGTGCGTACTTCCACTTGGACGTACTTTCCCATATGTGTGACAGAAGAGCTCACATTTGTCCGATTTTCCGTCCATCTGTCCGAAGTTGCTGTCAGAAGTCAAAGTATTGTCCTTATTAAATCCTTTGGTCCCCCAGATGAAATTGAGGAAATCCGGTAAATTTACTTTCGTTATCTGTATTAGGTCTGTGAAGAAAAAATATATCTTGAAGTAAACTTGTACAATAGTTTTCCAAAGGTCAACAAATTTTTCGATCCAGTTTTGTTAACTGGCTTGTCATCTCTTTTAGTTACAAATTTTGCTCAAAATCGTTGGTCTTAACTGAATTTAAAGCTCTTAAAAAATGATTTGGTGTTGTATAAAGATTCTATATAAAGGTCAGATCCTCTAATTCTTCCAGATTTATCATTTTTAAAAAGAAAAAGAATGATATAGTAATATTAGTCGTCACCAAATACATCGAAGCTGTGGTTGTGAGTGGAAATAAGGCAATTCAAGTGCAGTTAAAATACGCAGAACTTAGTAGAACAAAAGACAGAAACTATGCTTATATGCATCAAAAATACAAAGTGACCAACCTTAGATTTGGTGTCACCTAATCGTCGTCAAATCCACAATGGTTCCATTGCATATAGAAACGAGCATCTGGAGCAGGCGAACACAAAGTGGGAGAGCGTTGCCGAGACTAATATACAACACCCCAAGGCAAAAAGGAAGGCAACTCCTAGCGAGCAATGTCCAGAGCCTCCTCCACTATGTGTTTGAAATCTTATGAATCGGTGTATAGATTATATGCTCAATGCCGTTTATTGTGCGCCTTTCGAGCCATATACGTGAATGTTGGCAAAGGAGGCACCCGGCGGGGTGCAGAGACACTAACGGCGCAACAACAAAGCCAGCAGGAGTAGAGCACTGAGCAGAGACTTAGCACACAATAGGACCACTTGGCTCGCAGGGACTGGTTCCCTACCCAATTCCAATTCTACTGCCAACTAATTAAACTACATCAAAGTACATACAAGTATACAAAAAGAATAGTCAGATGTTTTTTTGTTTTTGGAAAAATTATTTCTTTATTGTTTTTTTCATGTTTATCACTTTGTTATCATTATTATTATTATTTTTCTGGTTTGCTGTATGCTGAGAGTAATAAGTAAGATAATGGTAATATGTATGTATGTATGTATGACTTTAAAAGTATTTTATTGTAGTTATGCATAGTCATTTAGCGAATATTGAATTTGAACATAATTATCAATTGTCATCGGTAACAACATTTTGTTATTGCAATGCATAAAGTAATTAAATTCCTTCTCATTACATAATATTCTAAAATGTTATATTTAAAAAGTATGGATGCAAATAGCAAGCAAAATCCTTTAAATGTAATGTTTGTTGTCGGATTGTGTGGTGAACTTGAACAACATTTCGTTGTTATTGGAAATTAGTTGCTTTGTATAAAAACGTTTTGGGTGGAAGATTTTGTTTGTGGCATATTAGAGAAATAATTGTGCCATTGCTGCAATTAAATGGTAATTAACAGTTAATGAGTGCCTGCGCGTACGTGTGTGTGTGTGTGTATGCTTAATATGTGTACTTGTCAATGATGGCTTAAACATTTACTACATTATTTGCTTATTCAATTACTTAGCACATCTCGGGTTAATTGCAAATGTTAAACAAGTGTTAATTGTATTGCTGTAATTGTAATTTGCTTGCAATATTGTTACATTTAGTTGAATTAAAAGTAAACATAAAAACAATAATAGCGCATTGATTGATTGTAGCATTTATAATCAATTATAGAAAAAATAAAATTCTCACAATTATATAAACATGTTTTCCTCTTATTTTCTTCTTTGCGCCAACAGTTCAAAAACTGACGGTGTATTTTGTGTTATAAACGCTGCTATATGTACGTTTGTGTGTGTGCAATTAGCTCGTAGAGCGGCACTCACTCTTGTTTATGTATATGCTAAGCATGTTTTCACATTTAGAATTTGCAGTGTACATTTCACATAATAAATACGACTATAGTAAGCTTCAAAAAATAGCTGAGTTTTAAATTTTTCCTCATTTTGTGTTTTTCTTCATTTCATAACTGCGGATAGTGACTAAATAATGTAGTTTAAAATGTATTTAGAATTCAGTTTGAATGTTTTCAAAGAGTGTAATTAGTAGAAGGCTTAATTAAGTACGTTTGCAATAGTTTTAAAGTTTAAAATTTAGTTTAAACTAATTTAAAGTGGCTAAAAATTGTAACGAAAATTTTCTTTAAAGTGTAAATTTTCAATTATGATTTGAAGTAATGGTTAAACGCACAAAGGCGCCACTAAATGATTTGCTTTAAATTTATGTTAATTTTTTTAGAACTGAAAAAAACGGAATTACTTGATAGAATCTTTTATGATTTACAATTATGTTTTTTTCTTTTTAACTTAGTTTTTAATATTTTTTTGGGTTAAGCACTGTTAAAAAATGGCAACTTTTTCAGTGTATGCGTGCTCTGTGTATAAAATTTTGTATTTGCCAAAAAAACCTACAGCATGATTTTGCATCGAATTCAAAATTTTCAGTTCACAAATGTTGGTTTGCTTAGTTCATCAAAAAAAGGCGTTTTCTTTCCTTCGAGGAAATACTTAGTTCAATTACTTTTAAATATTAAAGGATATATATGTACATTGACATGTGAAACACTCGTGATTTCACTTTATTCACTTTTTATGTTAAGTATTTTTGTCATTTTTTCAATTTTTTTTGTTTTTTTTTCTCTTTAATTATTCAACATTCTTATGATATTTGAAAACTTAAATCTGCATAAAAATTATATTAATATATTTACAACTTATGGATATTTGATGTAGTATTTAAAGCTACAATTTATGAATGTTCACGTAATTAAGATTCTTTTTTCTTAAGCAATAGATTTCCGTTTATGTTTAGCAAACAATCATCTTTGAGGATTCGTCCGTGGTCCAATATGTATTGTATCTATGTATGAATATTAGCACATTTGATAATCGTCACGTGGTGGGAGGTGGGACAGGTGAGTAGAAAAGTTGCAGCGTTACAGAGTAGCGAAGCCGAAAGCACTTATTTGTCTTCAATGGAATAAACTAAAGTTGACTCAGAGCCAAGCAAAGTTTGACTTGGTTTTGTGTCTTATTCGCCGAATGCGAGGCTCATTCGTCGCACTAGCTCGCATCTTATTTGCCTTCTCACTCAACAGTATCTACCTGAATTTATTTAATTTTTTATTTTTGTTGGAATGATCTTAATTACATCCTCCTTATTCGCTCCTCCTTTTACACAGCTCGCTCGCATTCGCCGTTTCACACTAACAAACCAAAGCATTGCACTCGCTTCCCATCCCAACTCGCTTCAGCATAGCGATGACTTCGCAATGGAAATTGCACACAACAGTGCACCGTTTTGGTTGTGGATTTACATAGTTAATTGATTTGATATCAACAATTTCTAAATGCATTTGAAAAATGGGGATTTTCATATCGAAAATGTGTTTTTAAGGAATAATTTGAATGTGTAGTCTTTGAAGCCAATGCGAGCTAAAGTGAGAGGAACAAGAACTGGCCCAAGAAAAAACATTACATGGGCCCACTAAAACGTTATACTCGTCGTTGTAACACTTTATATAACCACATTTAAGGGTCATTTGATCCCAATTTAAGCTTCACATTGTAAACATTTTGTGGAGCGATATTTTAGTGGCACCATTTAATATTTTCTCCTTATCTCGTTCAACAATATTAATTAATTGCCCAATTTTATGCTTAGCCGCATAAAGGGATCCTTGAATTCAGCCCACTACGCTTGAAAGAAGTAGTTTCCTTCACATCCACACCCACATTTAACTCTCTTAACTCTTTCCTAACCTGTTGTCCCTTTCACCATCACGTTTGGACCCACCAGACGCTCCTCTTACACCGCAAAGTCACCCCAGGACATCTTATAATCATCAATGCTGAAGAAATCAAATATGTCACCGCCCGCTCCAAAGCCATCCACCACGCCACCTCCGTCCACCACGCCGTCCGGCACTCCATTGGTAGCACTGCAAATGGACATTTGTTCGTGTGCTGTCGATTGCGCAGCACTGCCAGTACCGCCAGTGTTGGCCTGCATGCCGCACGTTGACGCTGCGGCAGCGTTTCCACTGCCGCTGGCACCGATACTGCCGCTGCCGAAGGGATGCGGCGGCGTGTTGATGTTCGAGTCGGGCGATAGCGTCGAGAAGCTGAAACTGCCCAACGGATTGTCGAAATCATCGCATACGTCCATCGGTGTGGCCGCATAATGACTGTCGCTGTGGTTGCTGCCGGGCGCGCTCTGATTGCCATCGCTGCTCACGCTGTTGTTGTGATGATGCTGCTGCTGATTATGATGGTTGTTGTTGTCGGTGCCACCTTGGCCCAGCTGGGCCATAAAGCTGGCCGCATCGAAGTCGACTGTCGCATCCGCCGGCGAACCGCTGCTAATTTGATTGGCGTCACTGCCATTGCTATTGCTGTTGTTGTTGCTGTTGTGGCAGTTGTTCAGTTGATGATGATGGTGCTGTTGTAGTTGGTGGTGCAGCTGTTGTTGGTGTTGCATTTGCTGCTGTATGAGTTCGCTAATCGACGGCTGCAGGCTCGGATTCATGTCACGTCGCAGCCCGTTCAGCGTGGCCGAGCTGTGGCCGGCCACGGTGCCGCCCTTTTCGTTGCTGGCATGAAGAAGCGCATGACCAGAGTTGTGGCTGTTGGCGTTAACGCTGACGCTGCCAGCAAAGTTGCTCGCATCGTCGCCAATGTCCATCTCCAGCTGCTGCGACATTAGCTCCAGCAGCTCGAATTCGTCAAAATGATTGAGCTTGGCGTCCGGACTGGCGGAATGTGCGTTGCTCAGCGACTTGTCCGGCGAGCTGGGCGCCTGACTTAGCATGTCGTGATGTGTGGGCGACTGGTGCTGATGCTGCTGCTGCTGTATGGTTGCCAGCGCTGGCGGCTGCGAGGACGCTGCTGGCTGTGTTGTCGCCACCGCTGTGGAATGATGTTGATCGAGGAAATAGTCCAGTGTTTTTGCCACACTGTCGGCGACGATGTGCGCGTCCGGCTGCAGCGGCGACGCCATGTCGATATTCTCGATGAAGTTGCTAGCCGGCGACAGCGACGTTGAGCCGTCGTTTGTGCTGGCGGCGCTGCTGCTGACGCTGTGCAGCATTTGGAAAACGCTCTCCATGTTTGAATGTTGTTCCGACTGCTGTTGTTGTTGCTGCTGCTGCTGCTGCTGTTGTTGTTGTTGTTGCTGTTGTGCGGCACTGGATGCTGTTTCCATAGGCTGCGACACAAAATTGCCGTCAGCCAAGAGATTTCCGCTTTGCGGCTCCTGTTTGGGTATGAGCGCACCCGAAGCGGCCAGCGCATCCGCGGCAGCTGTGGCGCCGCCAGCCGATGTCGTGAATATCAAATTGCCGCTCAGATCGGTCATTAGCGAGTTGCTGCCGGTGGGTGTCAACGGCGTAACGGGCATTACAGCCTCGAGCACGCTCTCCGGCAACTCGCCCTGCTTCACCAGCACGTCCAGCACATCGGTCACCTTCTCCGACTTGACGGCGCTTTTGCGTTTGCTTTGCGTCTGCGTGGTCATCGAGTTGGTTTGGCCGCCCGTCGCTGGCTGCGGACTCGCAATGGGCTCTTCCTTGATTTTAATGTGCGCCATGTTGGCCAGCTGCGCCTTGGCGGCCAGCTGCTTGGTGGCCTCTTCGTATTGCGGAGGCGGCGGCGGTGGTGGCGGCAAGTTCTGCGGCTTAATGTCCAGCTGTATGATCTGCTGTTGTGGATGATAGCCGCGGTTGTGGAAGTGCTGCTGCTGCTGCTGCTGTAATTGCAGCTGCTGCAGCTGCTGCTGTGTGATAACCGGCTTGGCTTCGAGTAGCTGATGTTCGTGCCCACTCGCGGCTGTCGTTATGGGAAACACAATGCTCGGCAGCGAACTGGTGCGTTGGTGGCCGTTCAGCAGCTTCTTTGTGGCCGGACTGGCGTTCGTCAGGCTAATGTTGCCGATGGTGTGCGCGGTCATGTGCTGATCGTTGAGACCCACCAGGAAAATGGTCTGGTTGCCCTCGTTCCACACCACGCCCAGATTATTGTGCGTTTTGGCCGCCAGCGGGATCTGATTGGCCAGTATCGTGGTGGTGGTCGTAGTCGTGGTGGCGCCGACACCACTGTTCTTGTTATGGTTGTTGTTGTTGCTGCTGCTGCTGTTGTTGGAATTCTTCTGACGTGCCGAGGGCGCTTTCTCCTCCAGCTTTGTCGTTGCGGTTGGAATGAGTACAGTTTGTGTCTTTTGCGTGAGCAGACGTAGCTGCGCCTGGGCCTGTGCTTGCGCGAGCGCCTGTGCCTGCGCCTGCTGTTGCGCCTGGGCGGCAGCCTGCTTCTGCTTCTGGATCTTTGCCTCCAGCTGCTGCTTCACCATCATCTTCTGGCTCATCGGCTGTGCAACCGTTGTCGTCGATGCGGCTGCTGTCGTTGCAGCCATTGGCGCCTTTTGTGCTGCTGTCGGCGTCAGCATCTGCGTCAGGCCTTGTGCGCTCGCTTTGTGTCCATGTGGCTGCGCCTTCACTGTCACCTTGGCTGGCACCAATGTTGCTGTGGGTAGCTCCTTGATTTGCGGCAGCATTGTGAGCGTTTGCGGAGCCGCCGTCGTGGTCGTTATCAGTGTGATCTGTTGCGTGGGCAGTGCGTTCACCACTTGCGCAGTGACTGTCTGCTGTTGCTGATGCTGCTGTTGTTGTTGCTGATGTTGTCGCTGTCGAATTTGCTGCAACTCCTGCTGGGAGCGTTGCAGCTGACGCTGCAGTTCGTCGATTTTGCGCTGCTGCTCGCGCAGCAACTCCTCATTGGACAGTATGATGGTGGCGGTTTGCGGCTGTGGCTGGAGGACCGTTTGCAAAGTCACCGAATGCGGAGAGTCCACCTGCTGCACCACGTCCATTTGCTCCTGATGCTCGGGCGACATTCCCACGGGTCGCGGCGAGTTCACAATCATGGCCACCGGCACCTCAGGCACCGCCGAGCTGGTGGCATCCATCGCTTCTGCAGCTGCAATTGTAATCACCTCCGAAGAACTACTGGACACGGGCGTGTTAATTACGGTCGAACAGTCCATGGCGTCCAGTGGCAAATAAGGCTTTAGGCGCTCGATCAGCTGTGGCTTAGGGCCCGAAACAGGCAAGTTGCGGCGCTTCAGGTGCATCTTCAGATCGGAGACTTTCATCTTTTCGAGGCGCGTAATGTCGGTGATGGAGCAGGTCGAGTCTGCGTAGCTGGTGGCCGGACTGGGCGGTATGGACGAACTTACGGAGAGCGCTGGAGAAGGCAGCGGTGGCGGACGCGGTGTGGAAACTAGCGAAAAGGTCGAATTGGCTGGCGAAGCAGTGCTACTAACCACGTCGTTTGATGCAGCAGTCAATGCGGGCATTGGAGTAGCGAGTGCTGGCGACGGCAGTGCGGCCACCACTGCGGTGGTGCCGCCAGTCACCGCTGTGGTCGAGGTGATGTTGGGCTTGGCGATGGTCATTGTGCTACTGTGGGCAGCATTGCAGCCACTCACGGAGCCGGCGGCGCTTGCAGTGCTGTTTGGGGCTGGAATTATGGACTGGTTCTTGTGGAGTGTCTCGAGGAACTTCAGCAGGCACGTCTGCTGCTCCAACATCAGCTGGTACGAAGTCTCCTCGGTGGAGCTGCACTCGCTGCTCAGCTTTTGCGCGGCGCTCGGCGGCCCCTTGTACTCGTGAAACTTGATGGTGCGCGCTTTCGACACCGGCTTCGATTTGCTCTTCTTGCGGTTCTTGTCCTTGCCCGGTGCGTCGGACTTGGCCACATGGCTTGAGAGCACTGGACGTGGCGTGATCGACTGTGGCGGCGAGGCAATGGAAGACAGCGGACTCATTGTGGATGTGGTGGCCGACAGCGAGCTTGGCGACGACACCATCGGCAGAAAGTTGCCGCCGGGACTGGCGCTCGGTCCGACCACCGACTGGCACAGCTCCTCAAACAAATTGGCAGTTTCCTGCTTCACCTGTATGGCCGCCACGCCGGCGCCACTGGCTGTTGAAGATGACGATAATGAAGGTGGTGGTGGCGGCGGCGGCGGCGGCACATATGGCGACTTGGCAGCGGCCGGAAATTTCGTCTGCGTGGCAATGGGAGCCGATGTGACCACCACCTGGCCGCCACTAGTTGGTATGGTGAGTGCAACGGTGACAATGCCAGCCGAAGCAGCGGCCGTCTGCAGCACATCGGTGCTGCTGCTGCTGCTGCTCGTGACGGTAGCGTCATCGACGCGTGGCGGCGTCTGCCGTGTGTCGCTCTCCGAGCTCTGCGAGTCCTCCTCGAAGGTGACATAGCTGTTGGGGTGCTGCGGTCGCGTCGGCAGTCCCTCGCTGGTGGCCTTGAACGACACCAGGCCCTCCTTTACGATCTTCTCGATGGGCTTCTCGGTGTGCAGAATGTTCTTCTTGATCAGCTCGAGCGGACCGGGCCGGTGCTGGATCTGCGAGTTCAGCTGATCGGCAAGGCGCGCCTTCTTCAGCATGCGCTGCTTCTCTGCCAAACTCGGATCGATGTGGCACTCGTCCTCCTCGAGTATGTGGCGACGCTCCAGGTCCTCGCGGTTGGGGCGCTGCTGGATTTTGGCCTTCAGCAGGTCGCTGGTCTTGGCACGCTCCAGTTGCTTGCATTGTTCGTGTATGGCAGGTGAAGTCTTCAAAGCTGCAGAATGGAAAAGAGAGACGAGCGAAAAAGAACCACAAATTAGCATAAAAATATGGGCAATTTTATTTGAAATGCAAAACTGAAAGGTAAATAACGCCACAAATGCCAACGGGAGCCGAGTAGAGAGCGTCATGGGCGCGGATCGTGGGCGTCAGTGTCAGTGTCAAGACGTGCCCAAAATGTGCCTTGTCAACCGCAAATGCTTTTGGCATTAATTTGCCATCAATTGATATGTTAAGAGCGAGTGAAAAGTAGAAATAACAACAATAAACACAACAACAACAGCGGCAATCGCAAAAATAACAAAGGCGCCAAATAAGAAAAGGGCACAAACATACAAAGCGGCGCGTTGCGATGCGATGCGAAAATTGAATGGAGTTGGTGTATTGTGCACTCGTAATTTAAATTCAAATTTATTTCGATTTTCTTCGCCCAGTTTTTTTCCACACGTTTTACGCTTTTGGCAATTTTTGTTGAATTTTTGTTTCCTAAGAAAATTCGCGATGCCTTTTGTTGATTTTTATGCTTTTTCAACGCATACACTTTTCGCATAAATTTCGCCAAATAATACCGAACGCATATTTTTGGAGGGCGGAAAGCAGCTTGCACCGGTTGATAAGCGGAATAACGGTGTTGGAAGTAGGAGACGGGGACGCCTGTGGCGATATTTACATAAGACGCGGTTTAAAGTGAATGGTACAAGTGAAATTGTTTGAATGTGTGTGTGTGTAGCAAAAATAAACATTTCGCTTGAGTCAGCTGAGAATATTAAAAAATCGTTGGAAAAATGCACATATTGTTACATATCTACGTAGATATGTTTGTAAGAAAGCACTTTTGTTGATATAAAATCGTTGAGTTTAATTAAAAAACAACTGTATAATTGATATTTTAGCTAATAAACGATTCAACAAGGAAAATAAAATGAGAAATTAAGAAGAAAATTACAATCAATTACACAGCTCTGCAAGTTGTTGTTAGTGGACAGCTGGGGATCATTTCTAAATTGAATTTCTGAGTTCGAATCTGACCTACGTCTAGGTCCATCAGTCGAATACTTCAGTTCAAGTGTCTAAAAAAAATGTTTTTTTATACACATATTTTGAGGTTATGTGCAGAATTTTGAAACATTTGAATACTTTATTTGATTTAAAATTCAACTTCAATTTGATATTAATTAAGTATTTATGTCAGTATCAGTATTTCAGTATTTTAGGTTAAATGCTCGAATAATCCTTTTCTGACTACATTTTAAGGTTATGTGCAAAACTTGAAAAATTAAAACATTTTTGATATCAGAATTGTGACCAAAACACATTAATTTCAACATTTTTAATCCTCGTTTACAGTACAATCAAATATTTTGTTATTTAATGCACAAATACAAAACAATTTTTATAAATGTTAGCTGATTAAAAAAACATTATAGTATATAGAGCACGATTAATTGGTTTTCTAAAGCATTTAAACCAGCCAAACTATAAACATGTATGCGGCAGTTGAGCTCGTTAAAATATTTATTGATGAATTCAGCAACGCATTTCATTGTTTATAAATTGAGCGTGAATGTGATTAATGCTAATTACATTAGGAATTAAATTGAATTTTACTACTTAATTTCAAATAAACGAGGCCCACATACAGGAAATGCCTCTCGAAATGCAAAACATTGCTTTGGTCTAAGAAGATAAATCAAAGTAAAGAAGAGCAAAGTCTGAAGACAGATAGAACTTGCGCGCATTAAACTCTCAATTCTCAAAATAACGAAGAGCATAGTCTGAAGACAAATAGAATAGCAAGTTCTCAATTTCTAACTGCCTTCGGACTGTGGTCTTCTTCTCTTTCAAAGGCCACTAGTCGACACTAGCAAAAGGCAAAATCTTAAACAGGGACCGTAACAGTTATAAGTTTTATTATAAAAATCAATGTTTAAGAGTTATTTTTTGACTCTTATTTAAGGACTCAACAAATAAAAGTTATTTTTTATTTATATTTTAAAAATCCTATAATAACAATTATTTTTGATTTTTTTTCTTATTAGTCCACAAATAATAGTTTTTTCGATTTTTATTTTAGTTGTCCTATGGTAACAATTATTGGTGACTTTCATTTATAAAAGTCATCAATAAAAATCATTTTGTAATTTTTACGGAAAAATTAAAAAATAAGAATAATTTTTTATTTATATTTTAAAAATCCTTTAATAACAATTATTTTTTTATTTTTTTTTCATATTAGTCCACAAATAACAGTTTTATTTCGATTTTTATTTTAGTTGTCCTATGATAACAATTATTGGTGACTTATATTTTTTAGTCATCAATAAAAATCATTCAGTGACTTTTATTTATAAAAGTCATCAATAAAAATCATTCAATGGCTTTTATTTTTTAAGACATTAATTAAAATCATTCAGTGACTTTTATTTTAAAAGTCACCAATAACAATTATTCAGTGACTTTAATTTTTAATCATCAATAAAAATCAGCCAGTGACTTTTATTTTTTAAGTCGTCAATAAAAATCAGTCAGTGACTTTTAATAATAAAAGTCAGCAATAAAAATCATTCAATGACTTTTATTTTTAAGTCGCAATATAAAAGTAATTTTCATTAATCGCACTACTGGATTCATTAAACATCGAAATGTATATATATTCCTGATCGGCTTAACAAGACCTGTCTTGACAATTCTATTTTCTGGAAGAATCATAGCTTTTGCAGGCATTAATGAAAATTACTTTTATATTGCGACTTAACAAATGAAAGTCACTGACTGATTTTTATTGATGACTAAAAAAATAAAAGTCACCAATAATTGTTATCATAGGACAACTAAAATAAAAATCGAAATAAAACTGTTATTTGTGGACTAAGATGAAAAAATCAAAAATAATTGTTATTAAAGGATTTTTAAAATATAAATAAAACATAATTCTTATTTTTTAAATTTTTCCGTAAAAATTACAAAAAAAAAGTTTATTGCCAAGTTTGATTCTCCGTGCGAAAAGAAATGCATTGGTATATTTCATTTATTTGCATGAATTTTCCTTCATAGTAAAATTTTCAATTATAGGTTTCATAAATAACTGTTATTTCCGGTCCTTGATCTTAAAGCTTGCAGCCTAAATATGCCATGAGTTGCTATCAAATATTATTTTACACAACGATTGAAGTAATTTTTTGCCAACGCAATATTTCTAAAAGCCGTCAGTCGGAAATGTCTAAAATTTGTATCAAAATTCAGCTAAAGCCCAAAACTTTGGCCAACTGCGTAAAAGTCGCGTAAGCCTTTTAACTGCTGTTCTTGCATGTCACATTTGCATTTGCACAGTCAAACTGGCAGGCGGTTATCTACTAATAACGCGACTCACTGGGGCGTATACGCCACATGCAAGCACGCGTTGCTCATACGCCACAGTGGCTGCTTACATTCCCAAAAACCTTGAAATTGAACAAATTTCAAAGTTGTTGGATGCTGTGCGGCTGACGAGCAGCAAAATATGAGAACTAATACTTGGAAAAGACATAACCGAAAAAGGCAAAAGTGCCAAATAAACAGAAAGCAGCCAGTCGAGCAGGCAACGAATGGTATACGGACGTCAGAACTAATGGCGGTGCGAAATTGTTTACATTCGTCACTGTGCCAATTGCCAACAACGAACCGAACAAAACATCGTAAAACATCGCAAAACAACGCAAATCACAAAATCATCAACCACAGCGCTTTCACACCACAGTACCGAACGCACGTACACACACATACAAACAGGCAGACAGACAGACAGACACATGCAACAATTTGAGTGAGTGTGGCGCGCTGCTGCTTTTCAACACTATTACTTAATTATTGAACCTCACTAAGTAATCGCACTGACGTCACCACTTAAATACGGTGCCAATAATATATGGAAAAGTGTATATTTAGCAAGATCTTCCGCTCACTTGGCAGCGCCAAAGGACAGAAAGGAGTGGCGCGCAAAAAACAAAAACATCACCCCATTGCGCATACAAATGAATTTCCATTAACAACAAAAACAACAATAATAATAAAAACAACAACGCAACGACAACAACCAGACCATCAAAAAATGAAAACCACAAAAACAAAAAAAAAAATATTGTATGACACACGGCGCTGTGTGGGTGTCGCCGGTATTATTCAGTCATTCCATTGTGTCGCTGTCCATCCGGTTGATTGTGTGTATGTGTGAGTGTTTCATATGCTCGTATTTGTTTGTTTGTTTGTTCATTAATTCGACGTGCGGTAAATAGCGCAAAATAATGTCAACGCGACAACGCGATTGTTCCAAAATATTTTACACAGCCGCACTGACACCCAGACACGCTGTGAACTATGTGAATAATTTTTCGAAAACAAATATTAATGCATAATAAATTTGCGACCATCAAAATTATTTCTACTAAATTGTCTACATTTCTATTTTGAAACAACCACCGAAATACATAAATTCCAAATCGTCCAAACGCATCTATGGTAAAAGTGTTGTGGACACATGAATGTGAGCGTTTTTAAATATAGAAAGCAAAATTCATGCTTATTTTTATATATTTGTACTTATTTTTAGAAATCATTTTCGAAAAGTTGAGAAAAAATTGTCTCAAGATTTTAGTAAAAAATAAATAACAAATAATAAAAATACCAAACTGTTCGAGAGTACATAACACTAAAGAAACAAATTAAAAGCAAAGTTATGCTGAACTGAATAAAACGTTTTAAAAGTTTCTTATTAAAACGATAACCAAGCGAAATATTTCACAAGTCAATCTAATAAAAATAATATCAATTAATATTTGAAATATTTGGCAACAATAGATGCTAAAGAAAATATGCTGTGGGCAAAGTCCAGCACATTGGAGAGTTTAAGTAAAATTTTTTCAAAGTTTAAAGTATCTTTGGGTTGGGTAGGAAAGGATCTTTGCAGAGCAAGCTGCATTTCCATTTGAAAACCAAGAAGGCCCATTGTGGTCCTCTTCTTAATTACTGGCGATAGGTAGTTACAGTGGGGAGCGCAAGGGAAGTTTTGTGGGTTTCAACCCTCCAAATAACGATTTGCTACAAAATTGTTGAGTGACAAATTTCGTTTTAAATGGTATTTGTCATGAAAGTTATACACGAAACTTTGCAAAATGAAATGCTGTATTCGCCACTGGGTCAGTAGGTAGAAGTGGCTGTTCCGAGCGAAGCTCATCTACGTCACAGAAGCCCATTGAGATTACAAGATATTCGGTCTTATATCGCCTTACTCATAAAACCACTTAGTAGACTGCGATTAAATCCTTTTGATAGATTGCAGGATAAGTGTAGGTATTCGCACAAACGGTAAAGTATGCTCTCCCCATTGTCCTCGTCTGTGCAAGTTCTGCGAAAATTCGTTAACAGACAGTCGCAGCATTTTGGCGTCACTGGCAATTATTGTCTTTTTTTGGGGCAAACCACCAACCAGGACATTTTGTGAAGCAGCGCAGATTAAAAGCATTGACTGTCACTGCGCTAGCCGCGACTCTCTGGAATCTTGACTCCAAGGAAGAAGTGTTGAATCGTTTCTCGAATAAATTATCTAAATAGACCAGAAACACCATTTCATTAGGAGGGAAAAAACAGAGCATGTCCGGTAATGGCCTCAAAAAGATGCCGTATAGAGGTTCAACTCAGGCACTTTTCAAATAGTGTTTTCACCATGGAAAGTATGGTTGAAAATTGCAAACTACAATAACAATGACAATGTTCAGCACAATGAGTGTTTGAATGCCAATATTTAAGTTCCATTTCCTTAAAAATTCCCCGCTGCCTAACTCCAACTATTCAGTCTTTCTTGAATTAGATCCAATTATTGAAAAAAAAACCCATACGATTTATATATCATCACAAAGTATCCGACCGCTCTGAAGATTGCAAGTAGAACTAGAATTTTACAGATTTCAAGCACGAACTTTGGAAGCTCGTGAAATTTGTCAGAACCATTCTGGCATTGCCATGGCTTTCAGTTTAAGATCAGCGGGACATGTGATTAACTAAAAAATTTATATATTTTTATTGCTATCTACAAATAAAAACTTTTTCCAAAATTGTATTCCAATAAGTATGAAGTTTCCATATTAAAATAGTACAACTAAAAAAACTATGTAATTGTTTTTCATATCTTCCAACGAATTCCACACAAAATTTAAGAACAAAATAATTAATTTTATTCCATAAATTTTTTTTATTTGTGAACGTTGTACGTAAGATTTCAAGATTTTAAAAAGCTGCATAAACTGAAGCTATGAACTTTTTTAAAATACAAAGAATTCTATAGCTTTTAAGTCAGAAATATAGACAAGGAACTCTGCAACTTCCTAGGTTTATTTAATTTTTAGATGCAACAGAACTTAATTTTAATTTTTTTGGATTCATTTTTCCCCCAAGACTTTGAGGAGTTACGAGAAGTTGAATTTTGAAGTCTATTAAAAACCAAACACAGATGTATAAACTATTCTAAGGCTGTGACTTTAGGAATATAAACAAGGAATATAAAAAAGGAACTCGGAAATTGACGGCTTAAATCTTTTTTTAGGTGCAAAGGACCTTTCCAGTTTCTTTTGTGAGCATTTAAAGAATTGCTTAGAATTATAAGAACTGGACCTTTGAAGTCCTGTAAGTAAAAAGGACCACAGGAGTTTTAAGAAGATGCTCCAAAATTTCCAGAATCTTGTTGACCTGGAAAAGCTACGAAAAAAGTTCAACTTTGAGTTTTGAGCTGTTTGAAAACACCGTGCGACAGCATTTTTCATACCGGAAAAAATCCATATGGGCGTGAAACTAGAGACCAAACATAGTAATACTGCGTACTCAGTTTTTCATTCTCGCTTCATTGATTTTGTATCTTTTTATTATTTAAAATACTGATACGCAAATAAATTAGAATTTGTATACTTCATTACAATTGCAGCTTCCGCCTTTTCTTTAATAACTTTCGAACTAATAAAGTTAGAGTAATGACATTTTGGCACGTGATCAGGGAGATTTATGGTTTTAACATAGTTGCTTTTCAAGAAAATTCGATGTAAATTTTCAAGGATATAAAGGATTACAATTTTCAAAGTACCTTTTTCATATCCTTTTTTTACAAATAGATAAAAAATTATTTTTATTTAAATTTTTGAGCCTTTCCTCTTTCATTTGATATATATACATATCGCCATATTCTAACGAGGTTAAGTATTTTTTCTATTTTTTTTATTTTTTATCCCCTTCAAAATTTTGAAGTTCTTTTAAAAGGACAAAGGATGTAGAAATTAAAAACTGAGTACGCAGTATTACTATGTTTGGTCTCTAGTTTCACGCCCATATGGATTTTTTCCGGTGTGAAAATTTTTTTTATTTTTTGTCGCACGGTGAAATAATACAGCCGTGACAAATCAAATATCTTAGCTTAACTTCACTTTCGACGGGCGCATTTCATACTTGCATACACCTTTCAATCATTCATTCGGTGTTTATAAGTATTTAAATTTAACTTTTTTACGTTAATTCTTTTTTTAATAAATAAAAACTCATTCATTTCATTTCATCCTTCCCAGAGCAACAACATAAAAGGTCACTTAAATAAAAATATGGAAATCAATTTTTACAGCCACCTAAATAATTTTTAGTGTCCACCTAAATAAAGTTTTGCATAAATGTACTTACGTGGTATGATTCCTTGTTCGACGAGCTGTGAATGTGGTCGTCTCACCATTAGTTTCACTTTAAGCGCTGCACACAACATGACGATGCCACCAAACCAACCCAACAACAACAGCGCGACAGGACATGATGTGGCACGAGCAATGGTCACGTCGAACATATGGCAACACCAGTCAATTTGTTGTTGTTTTTAATGATTTTCGCATGAGATGAGAAGCGGCAACAATGAGTTGAAAAGAGAAGGAAAGAAAGAAATTTATGAAAACATTAAATGATACTCCAGAGATTATTTTTAATATTCTACATATCGATATACATATATATGTGTGTGTGTATTTGTATGGAAGGATGCATTGATGTGTGTGTGTATGTGTTTATATGCGCATGTTTAGTATGTATGCGCGTATAAATTGAGAAAATACATTCGACAAAAGTGGCAGAATAAAGCGCTGCCCATTAGCAACAACGACAAAGCAACGATTTTGCCGCGCAACACTGTATAATTCCGCAATCAAACAATAACAATTTTTAAGCGTACGAATTGAAACAATGGCCAAAGCGAACAGAGCTCGAGGGCGCTGAACAAAAGCGAAAGCGAAATAAAACCGACAGCGAAAACAATAAAAATTTTAACACCTTTTAATAACCAAATCTTTGTCGCTATTTGCGGCGTCGTAAAGCGCAGATAATGCCTACTCAAAAGCACACGCACACATACATATACAAACACACACAGCACCCACTTGCAAATACGAATTATGTATGTTTGCATGTGTATGCCGCAGGCCATCGCGGCCGAAACGCGCTTCGACGAGGTGGCAAGAAAATAAAATTCATTTTTAGTAGGAAAAAGAAGAAGCAGCAAGACGGATAGCGGAGGAGAGCACAAATCAAAAACCACCGTCGGCTCGGCTCGGCAATATTAATAAATCAGAAAATCATAAGGAACGACAGCGAAAATGGCTCGTAATTTCAGAGGTCGAGGGTCGTTCAACCAAAACAGAAGGACAATATCAAAAAAACCGAAGGAGGAAGCGGCAACAGGATAATCAGTGGCGGCACCAAATACTCCCGAACAACTGGCACAACAGACAGTGAATCCGAACGACGCAACAGTCAAACCAAACCGAGACCGCAACACGAACGCACAACGCCAGAAAATATGCAACAAAAGATAATGAACGGCAACCGCAGACAGCAAACGCTGGCGAAGGCAGCGCTAATCCCAGGGCAAAGTGAATTTGTGCCGCTGTGCAAGTTTCAAATTTATTTGTCTCTATGTTTGTTTGTTTGCTTGCTTGTTGCATGAGCCGTGACAGCAGCAGCGAGCAGCTAAGCAATGCCGCCGCTCGACTGTTTTCGGATGCCTAATGGAAAGCTCGAGTTTTCACACATTAACGCCACCGCGTTCCACACAGCGACTATTGATGGTGGTGGGCCCCAAGTCCCCAGAGCCCACCAGCAGCAAGGTTAGACGGCGCCAGCACCGCCACACGAAAATTAATGAAATTAGCAACGTTTCGGCGAGAAATTTGAAGCATCTGCGTCGCGACGTCGACTTTACGCCGACTTGATGAGTTTATGAAAACGAAATTAATTTTTTGCTTAAATTTTTCTCTAATTTAAATTAGCAAAAGAGCGTTAAATAAAAGCCAAACGTTGCACGTTCGTTGAGGCAATGACGAAAAGCAGAGTTTACTTGTTTACAAATTGTGAGAATGAGAAGAGAAAACAATTCAAGTTAAAGCCAATTTTAGAATATTGGATTGGCGTATAATTCTCAGTGTGGTTGTTCTGGGAATGAATTGAAAGTTGTTTGTTATACTTATACCTAATTTTTTGTATTCTTCATTTTTCGCTTCATATGTTTTAACTGTCAGTTGTATTTGCTGCTTTTAATATAAAACAAATGCATTAATTTTTAAGCTTCAATTCCTTATTTTTAAATCTGTTGAATTTTTTTTATTTACTCGTTATTTATTTTTATTTTTTTATTCAAATTTATTCAAACTTTTTATTGTTACCTTTTTCTTTCTTTCTAATTAATTAATTGAGTAATTTAATTTTTATTTAATTATTTCATTTCTTTATATAAATCTTTATTTTCTACTTTTTTATGTTATTACATTTTTTTATTGAATTCATTTTTCTTAAGCTTATTTATTTTTAAAATTTATTCATTCTTTACTTCAAACCATTCTTTACTTTTTTCAATTCCAATACTTTTGTATGTTTTGCTATTTTTAAGTTTTAAATTTAAATTTAAATTAATTAAATTATATTTTTTTTTATAATATTTTATGGTTTTTTATATTTGGTATTTTATGTTTTTCATTTTCATTTTTATTTTTAATTTTCTAATTTTATGTTTTGTTATTTGTAATTTTGCTTTTTTTCTTTTAATTTTTCAGTAAGCATTTTATTTGTAAGGTTTTATTTTTGAATTTTTACTTAGAATTTTTTTATTTCAAATTTTTCATTTTTATTTCTTTGTTTTATTTCGTTGTTTTATTCTCAAGTCCTTACTTAATTTATTAAATATTATTTTACTGCTTCTTTTTTTTTAATATATAATTAATTAAGCAATTTAATATTTATTTAATTATTTCATTTCTTTATTTTAATCTTTATTTTCTACTTTTTCTTATTTAATTTTTTTTATTGTTTTTTCCAAAGTTTTTTATTTTTAAAATTTAATTATTCCTTACTTCAAACAATTCCTACCTTTTTGAATTTTTGTGTTTTGCTATTTTTAAGTTTTAATTTTAAATTAATTAAATTTTATTTTTAAGTCGTTTTTGTATTATTTTATGGTTTTTTATATTTGGTTTTTTATGTTTTATGTTTTTCATTTTTTTTTTTTAATTTTTTAATTTTGTGTTGCTTTTTCAATTTTGCTTTTTATCTTTGTTTTTATAATTTTTATATTTCAAATTTTTCTTTGAATTTTATTATTTTTTTATTATTATTATAATTTTTTTGTATTATTTTTTATTTATTTTTTGCTTTGTTTTATTTCGTTGTTTTATTCTCAATTCCTTACTTAATTTATTAAATGTTATTTTACTGCTTATTCTATTTTTTTAATATAATTATATTTTATTACTTTTTCACACTTTCTTTTTATTATTTAATTTGTAATGTATTTTTTTTATTTTTACATTTAACATGTTTTATATTTTTTAAAATTTAATTTAATTTGATTTCAATTAATTTTATTTTATTTTATTTTTTTTTAATTTTTTTCAATTTTCATTTATTTTATTTTATTTTATTCTATTTTATTTATTTTATTTATTCTTCAAAACTGCTCGACTTACCATACACATATTTCTAACGTTATTGCAGATTTGATTTTATTATGGATTTTTAATGATATGGGCAGTGTCACGTCCTCTTACCCATTCACAACAAAAGATATCCAGAAACCTTTCGCTGATATCAAAATTTCAGATGATTGAATCAAGAAGCTTTTGAAATCAAGGGAACCCCTCTTTCCATTTTCAATGTGGTTCTTTTACTCGAGCGTTGAACAAAGTTAAAAAATGTTCATCATACGCCACGTTGAGCCCATTATGACACTATAAGCCAAGTGTGGGCTCCTAGTGCGCTACAAACAATTTGATTTTTTGTTTTATCTATTTTAATTTAATAATTTTCAAGGACTTTCCCGTCAGAATTTCTTAAAGTGATAGGGTTTAGTGATTCTTCTGGCTGTTGTTTGCTTCCTTCTTATTCTACCCCTGACTCAGGCACAAACTAATTTAGCAATTTGAAATTAGGCACGAAAACAACTCTTGAACCATGCAACGATTCATTTTACCTGCCTCGATTTTGCTGCAGCCATGGCCGAACGCAACAGACCATTGCAAATCGGCGACAAAAGCAATCATCAATGTTAATCAGGCAGTTAATGGCTAATGTAGCGTTCAAATGAATGAAATTCGGTCCATTTAGAGAAACGGATTTTGCTACAAAGCTTAAGCAACAATTAAATATTTGCAAGCAATCAGCCACTTTATTCTATTACATTTCGAAAAGTTGTGTGTTGTGTGCGATTGCCACATGTTGCACCAAATTTGTGGCTGGCTGTGGCAGCGTGTGGAATTGGCCAACAACAAGGACAGAACCGCAGAGATGTGCGCCCGCATGGCGCGCACCATTTGTCGACCAATTTACGACTATGTGCAGCATAAATTGTTTGTATCTGCTGGGGACGGCCATTGCGGCCGTGTGCTTGCATCACAAAAACATTTTAATAACGCACACATGTACACACAACTAAGGCGACAATTAACACACAGTGCAACGGATAATTATTTCGTGCATTATTTTTATTTTTTTATTTTAATGAGATGTATATTGCAACACAATTACACAACAATATGCTACAATATGGTCTTATCACATTGTCATATATTCTATAAGACATAATACATTAGTTTCCATTGGCATTGATGAAATTCCACAGCAAATGTGGTGGGATTTCTCAGCTTATTTTGTGTCGTAAAACATTCTATTGAAAAACGCAAAATTTCTGTATTCAATTCTTAAGCAATTTGCATAGAAATTTAATTGATATAATGAACAACAACGCAGAGTTGCGCACAATGCTGCAGCCCTCAGACATTCAAGTTTACGTATAAAATAATGCAGAGGCAAAAGAAAGACAATAGCAAAACAAACAACAATTATGCTGGAAATTTTAATAGACATGAATTGCATAGAATTGCCAGAAAAATTCCAATGAATTGTTGACTTGTTATGTAGAATTGAAATTCATAAATAGAAAAAAATAGAACACGTATCTCTGTAAGCTTATTTTAAACTAGAAAACTTATATAGATATTATAACTTATATATACCTTCAAAAGTAGGTAGGCAGATAGAAATAGCAGCTATCAAATATGAGTTCACTGAGGCCAGTGAACAATAAACCGTAATTTAAAACACCTTTACTTAACCCTCTAGGTTCGGTTTTTGTGGATATTGCAAGTGAATATTTAAAATTCCAACAATTAAATCGCCATAAACACTCAAACACAAGCATACACACACACACAAACATATATTGGCCTATTATTGTCTAATGACAATTCTGCGCACAACTGTGGAAACCATTTGCAAGTACCAGCGCCCATTCAACATTTGAACAAATAACCGACGCCGGCATCCTCCAACGCATGCTGCAGACAATGCCAAGTTCTCAGACTTGTTTTTCTTCACTTTTTGTGAAAATTTACTTGAAAAACAAATAATTTTAGCAAGTGGCTCCAACTTCCGCTTGCATGAGGCCAAATATCAAAACAAACAGCCAAAACAAATTTTTTTTTTATTTTAACCACAACAACAAAAATTGTTAACTAAAAAATTAAAAAAAAAACAACAAATATAAAAAAAAAAACAAAACATTGTAAAACACGCACGTGTGTGTGCTCTTAGTATTATCGCCAGAAATTCCAGAAGTTGTATACGCATACAAATGCTTTTGGCCTCCTTTAGTAAATTGAAAAATCGTGGCACATTTTGTTGAAAAATCACTGCGGCGATAAAAAAATTTAAAAAAAAATATCCAAAAAAAAATACAGCGAAAAATTGCAAGTAAAAACTAAAACAAAAATGGGCAGCCAGAAGAGACATCAAAGTGACGACGACTCATTTTACACTCAATGACGTTATTAACGCAATTTCGTCGTGTATGAGCGCCAAAAACAAATAGTACATAACATAAGTCCAAGAGACACACGCAAGCAGACACGCAAGTACCGGCGCCAGACGAACACAGACATGTGTGCAGAGTATAGAATAAACGAGTATGTGCGTGTGCGCGTGTGTGTGCATGTGTGCAGAGACGTCAATGCATAGGCCGCTCAGAGTTAGGGGGCCGTGACAGTTATGTTAAGAATTTATAAAGGAAAGTCTGCTAAGGTCGGCAACTTTGGATGTTTTTTGGAAATTTTACCAACTTTATTGTGTTCGGCAACTGCCCAGACAGTCCCACCTACAACTATTCAAGTTGTGTGCGTGCCTTTCGCTTAGGATGAATCTACAAACAATTTCAGAATGAGGAATTTTAAGTGGTAATTTCAGACTTAGTAGTACGAGAACTTACTTAAAGTGACATCGTTAGGTTCTGTTTTCCGAGGAAACATTTTTTGTACCTAAGGTTTAATAATAAAAGATACAGATGTCTCGGAAAGCATATCTTGGACAAGTAGGAACTCCATCAGCTTAGTTCATGCTATATTCATAAATTTATAACTGACATCTGTCCGACAGAAGTCCTATAGATGAGATAATTATTATTTCATAAACCATTAAGGGATCATAATAAATCTAACAGACGGCAGTGTCTAAAATACTTTTATGAGCTTAAGCTAATCTATTCTCAACGATTTATCATTTACATTTTACAAGTAAAATTGAGCAAAATTTGTATAGTTCAACCTAAGCTAAAAAAACATCAAAAGCCTAAATTTTGAGTTGTGTAACGTTGAATGATAACCATCAACTGGTTGCCAAAAAAGATTAAGATTTTCGCAACCGAATAAATACTCTTTTTATTATTTAAAATACTGATACTCAAACAAACTAGAATTTGTGTACTTCATTAGAATTGCAGCTTCCGCCTTTTTTTAATAACTTTCGAACCAATAAAGTTAGAGTAATGAAATTTTGGCACGTGATCAAGGATATTTTGGGTTTTAACATACATACTTACATTTCAAGAAAATTCTATAAAAATTTTCAAGGATATAAAGGATTAAAATTTTCAAAGGACCTTTTTCATATCCTTTTTTATACATAGATAAAAGAGAAATTTTATTTAAATTCTTGAGCCTTTCCTCTTTCATTTGATATACATATCGGCATATTTTAACGAGGTTAAGTATTTTTAATATTTTTCTTATTTTTTATCCCCTTTAAATTGTTGAAGTCCTTTTAAAAGGACAAAGGATGTAGAAATGAAAAACTGAGTACGCAATGAAAAACTGAGTACGCAGTATTACTATATTTGGTCTCTAGTTTGACGCACATATGGATTTTTCCCGGTGTGAAAAATGCTGTCGCACAGTGTTAGCAGCATTGCGACATAAAACCCCCATTTGCGCTATGTGCAATCGACAACCCTGCAGTTAACCCGTTGCAAACTAACGGCCACTCAACACACTTTTTATGCTGCCGAAATTCGTTTCATTCACTTAAAACATATTTGCGGAAATTTCATTTCATTTAGACGAAAATGTGTGCCAAGTGAAAGAAGCGACGCATTCAACTATGTGTTGGATGTTTTTATTGTTGATGTTGTCGTTGTTGGTGCCGCGATGGCTTGAATGAAAAATATGGAGGTTTTTTAATTAAATTTATGCTGCGACCGCGCAACATCAAAACATTATGATGTGCTGCTGTCGGCAAAGATGACGGCCCGCAATTGGTGGTAATTCGAAATAATAGTCGCAGTTGGAGCAGTACACTTATTGGTTTTTTTTGGTTTTTTTTTAATTTTGAAACAATATTTAGCAAAACTGGCGCCGCCATTAGACCGAAATGGGGACATGAATTTTTCGCTGCTGTCGTAAGCTGTCAACTTGTACAAAGCAATTTTGCACGCAATTTTGCCAATCAATGCACAGAAGTGAATAGAACAAAACATTGCTGTAATTACAGTGGTGATATAAAAGCGTTGAAAAGCGCCCACGAGGCGCTTTGGAACACACACGCACACGTACAGACAGACAAAGGAGCGCGTGGGCACGCAAATGTGTCCATATGCGGCAGTTGCAGAATGATTTGAATGTAAACACATTTGTAAACAATTTCGTGTGAATTTTTATTGACGCCATAAAGAACGGCACTAAGCACGCACACACATACATACATGCACATGCAGGCAGACACCCACATGTAGGCACACAATGTTGCAAAACGTCAGTGCGCACGTTTCATTGATGCTACAGATAAATAATAAACAACGCCCGCAACGAGAACACAGAACGTCACACTCGCCTCCACTCACACACGCACAGTGGCCATCGTTAGCGGCAACAGCGCCGCAATTACTATCGCCGAAAACGTAATCGATTACGTGATTTGCTTGACAGCACAACGCCGCACCAATTCTGCTTTTATTGCACAGTCAAAACGATCACAACAATAAATACAAAAAAAAAACGATACGTCAATAAAAGAGCGACGAGGAGCAGAAAAATTAAGCAAATCAAACGAAAAGCGATCAATGAAATTGTTTCGGTCGAAAACTTCGATGAGCAGGAACAATTTCGCGGAATTCATCAACAACTCAAGGCGCCGCAGGGCGGGAGAGGGGAGCTGATGCGACGGAGGCTGTAAGCTGACCGAACGCACCAAAGGTGGTTGTTTCTCTTTTAGCGATTTTGTTTAGAATAAAATACCATATTTTAAATGTACAGGTTCAGACAATGCAACATTTCAGTGAGACGACTTTTAAACAAAATACGAATAGTTATGCAAAAAAAAAATTTCATAGCACACTGTGAGTCACATTTGACATTTTCCATGCCCACAACAGCGATT
This sequence comes from Melieria crassipennis, assembly GCA_963668005.1. NCBI lineage: Eukaryota > Metazoa > Arthropoda > Insecta > Diptera > Ulidiidae > Melieria > Melieria crassipennis. The sequence continues at coordinate 108,053,810 of OY764962.1, read as the reverse complement.
TTCTTGCTAAACGCTGCCAAAAATAGTTGCAATGTTTGTTTAAATAGAAAAGTCTCAGATTTTATATCTTCTAACTTATAAAATTATATGAAAAGGAACTGGGGTTAGAGAAATCACAGCAATGTTTATGTCTAAACTATAATGTTTACTTTTAATTTTCGAGGTCAATGCCGCGCAAATGTTGGCTGCCATTAACTGCATTAATGGAACAAGGAAAATATTGAAAAATGTAAAAACACATTTAATGAGATTTGATTTAAATTACAACCTCTCGAAAATTTAACTTACAACCTAAGAAAAACTAATTTAAGCCAAAGAGTACGGATTGAGCCGGACGGACGGAGAACGGACTGAGCCAACTAAACAACAAACAAACGATTTCGTAGTACAATTGCTGCGAATAATCCGGATCAAACATTTAACGCGAATACGTCAAAAATTTGATCGAAGAACTCTAGAAAAATAAAACCTTTTTTTAACAAATTAAGTCAAGCATTTAACAAAAGGGTGTCTTACAGTTTGTAAAAAGTCACTTAGAAAATCATACATTTTTATTCTAAAATTTAGGCAACAATTTGTTTGGAATATGTCAAACAGAAACACTCGGAAAATAAGAAAACAAATTGCTTAGTAAAGTCAAAACCTAGAAAAGCAAGCACATTTGAGTTAATTACTCTGTAACAGTGTAACAATTCAACTCACCACAAACAAAAGTTTTGAACCACTTGAATAAGACTGGATACAAAAAAAGGAAGCTCTATGCATGGGAGCAAAAAACCTCATGGACCGAATTTTTATGTTGCTGAGTAGCAACAGAATAGATCCATTTCTGAAGCGAATGACGATTGGTGATGAAAAGTGGACAACGTTAAGCGAAAACGGTCGTGGTCGAATGGCGGTAAGCCGGAGCAAACGGTTTCCTAGCCATGATTGACAGTTACAGAAGTTTTGCTACAAATTAGAAGACCATGAAACCACTGAGCTACTAATTGAGCGATTGATTACTTCAACATTATCAAACTCACAGCGAACTTAAAAGACAAAACATTTATTGTTTTGTCTCCATGGTTTTTCTCTTCTTTTACATTTCATCCGAATTTAATTATCACTTGAAATCTCATTTCCAAAGCTCATCTTACCCTCCAACTCAACTTTAACTAAAAATAAAACTCTATCACATCAAGTAAATCTTTGCCCGCATCAGCCTAAATTCACTCAAATTTAGCTCAACTACAGCCACATGGATTAACTACCGAATTAACATTTTAGCAAATTTTGCTAATATAAATATTTGCAAATAATGCACAAAAATCAAAACAAGCGCAATTGGAACATTGTGAAATAAATCAATCTGGCCAAATGTGCGACGTTAAATTTATGATACAGCAATTTTCACACTAAATTAACCATAAAATTGAAAATGCATTGCACAGCGGGCCACTCACCCGCCACGCCGCCACGCCTCTTCTTACTGTCTGGTCTTTTGAGGTTAATCATCAGCCAGCCAACCACAACGTCAAACGCAGCATCGTGCAGCAAGTTGCTGTGCGCTGACACGCCGGTTTCACATTTTAAGTGCGCTTTATTTATAACAAATTATGAAAAATTCATTTGAGTTTTGAATTTTTGCTTTATTTCAGATTATTTGTTTTTTTTATTTTTTAAGCAACAATTTGCGACAAGAAAACAAAATATTTCCGCGACGTTTTTGTTGAGAAAAGGAACTACCGAGCCTTTAGCTTTTCATGCACTTCATGCAACTCTGCTCAAGTGCAGCCATGTTATATTTCATATTTCCGTTTATTCCTTTTTACTTCTTCAATAAAGCGTGATCAAGCAAACAACAGGTTATGGGCCGCATGCCACGCGGGATTTTCTGAAATATTAAAAAATGAGCGCCGGTTCGTTTTCAACACCGTTTACAGTCGAAAGACTACGGGGTCGCGAAAATTTCGACGTGTGGAAAAGGCAGGCTAAGTCGTGCCTAGTGATAAAAGGATGCTGGAAGGTCGTCGAGACTGGCATCACATCGGAAAAAGACGTTGAAATGAACGAACGTGCGCTGGCTGAGATTACGTTGATGGTGGATCCGAGTAACTTCGGCCACATCGCATCAGCTAAAACAGCACAGGAAGCGTGGAAAGCTTTGTTAAGTGCGTACGAAGACAACGGGCTGACGCGAAAAGTGGAACTCTTGAGACAATTAGTGAATTTAAAGTTAGACAATCACAACTCAATGCAGGAGTATGTGAATGAGCTGGTTATGATTGCTCTTAAAGTGCGAAACGCGGGACTGAATATCGACGACGAGCTTACAGCTTCCCTGATGCTTGCGGGGCTCCCTGAGGACTTTAGGCCATTAGTGATGGCAGTGGAGAACTCCAAGGCGAAGCTTACGGTCGATTCGGTGAAAAACCTTTTACTCCAAGATGCGAAGTTCGATAGTGCGGTCGCTAGAGAGAATGCCCTATATTCAAAAAACCAAAAGAAAAACTACAAAAAGTTTAAGTGTCATAATTGCGGCAAAGTCGGCCATTTTGCTCGAAATTGCCAGAACAAAAATGGTAGCAACGAAAAAAAGGGCGAAGTGCTATTCGCTACGCACGCGCGAGCATATGCAAAAGCAACTATGCAACGAGTAAAGCTCAAAGAGCACAACGAGCCTGCGCAGTGGTTCATAGATTCAGGAGCCACGAATCACATGACAAATACTCGCCAGTTTTTTTATAACGAACGAAAAGTAGAAAACAAAGTGATAGTGGTAGCGAACAACAACGAGCTAGCAGTTGAGAGTGTAGGTGACGTGGACATAGAATTTTGTAACGAAAAAGGGGACAAAAGTGCAACTGTCAAAAACGTGGAATATGTCCCAGGGTTATGCGTCAATCTTCTCTCCGTGCGGCAAATGGTGAAAAATGGAAAAAAAGTGGTGTTCGAAGGAGACAAATGTCAAATATTCAACCAAAGTAACGAGTTGCTGGCCAGTGCGTCAATAATCAACGACCTATACCGCGTTGAATGTAAAGCTGTGCAAAAAAAAGAGCGCTGTTTTTTCTCAGAAAACAATTTTACGTTGTGGCACCGAAGGCTTGGACACATTTGTACCAACAATATGAGAAAAGTGAAAACATGTTGTAGTGGGGTAAAATTTGAAGCGGGAAAAAGTGACATATGCAAAGTGTGTGTTAAAGGAAAACAAACGCGAAAACCAAACAAAGAAAAAGGTACACGCGCGGGTGATCTGCTCGAACTAATACATTCAGACGTAGTCGGACCGCTGAAATGCAAATCATTTTCGGGTGCGCGGTTTATATTGTCGTTTGTTGATGACTTTTCACGCAAAACCTTCGTTTATCCTATTAAAGCCAAATCAGATGTGTTCAGTAAATTTATCGACTTTAAAAATATGGTCGAAAATCAGTGCTCGAAAAAAATAAAATGTTTACGTACGGACAACGGGAAAGAGTATGTGAATACAAATTTTGAAGTGTTTTTGAAGAAAAGTGGAATTACACACCAGAAAACATTCCCATATGCACCAGAACAAAACGGTGTCGCGGAGCGGATGAACCGTAACCTTGTCGAACGAATGCGGTGTATGTTGATTGACAGTGGGTTAAAAGAACATTTTTGGGCAGAAGCTGCTGTAACAGCTGCATACATTATAAACAAAATTCCTTGTAGGAACAGTGACTGCAGCCCCGAAGAACTGTGGTGCAAGAAAAAACCAAACTTAAAATTTTTACGTGTTTTTGGTTGTACGGCAATGGTGCACGTAAGCAAAGAAAAACGACACAAATTAGATGCCAAATCAGTCGAGTGCATAATGGTAGGGTACAGCAGCGAAAGCAAAGCTTACCGTCTATTCAACCCTAAGACAAAAGACATCATTATAAGTCGCGATGTAGTTTTTCTTGAAAACGACAAAAACACTGGTTCCAATGAAGACAGGGGTAAGTGGTATTATCCTTCACTTATTCACGAAAACAGTGTCACTTCCGGGGGCGAGGTGTCAAATATGGAATCGACACCTGTCTTCGATGCCCAGCCCGAAATCGTAGCAGAAGCTGAGGCCGAACCCGAAATCGTAGCAGAAGCTGAGGCCGAACCCGAAATCGTAGCAGAAGCTGACGCCGAACCCGAAGTCGTACCAGAAGTTGAAGTTGGTGAAGTCCGCAGGTCTAAACGAATTTTAGACAAATCTCCTCAATCATACAACTTCTGTGCAATGCAATTTGTGTCGGCCGATCCTCAGTCATTTGAAGAAGCAATCGCAGGAGACAATTCGGTTTCATGGAAAAAGGCAATGCGAAGCGAACTTGAGTCACTATCGCTGAACGAAACCTGGGTGTTAGCTAAATTACCTCATAACAGGCAGGCTATACCGTCAAAATGGGTTTTTAGGACCAAATGCAACGAAAATGGCGTCCCAGTCCAAAGAAAAGCCAGATTAGTGGCCAAGGGTTTTGGTCAACGCGAGGGGGTAGATTATGCCGAAACATTTGCTCCTGTGGTGAGATACGAGTCCATACGTTTTTTGATAGCATTGGCAGCGAAATACGACATGACGATACATCAGATGGATGCTGTGTCTGCTTACCTCAATGGCTCGTTAAAAGAGGAGGTGTACATGTGCCAGCCTCCGGGCTACGACGATGGGTCCGGCAAGGTGTGCAAACTTCTAAAAGCCATTTACGGCCTAAAGCAATCTGGACGCGTGTGGAATGAAACGCTCAACAGTGAATTACTTAAGGCTGGCCTCATCAGAAGTGAGGTGGATCAATGCATCTATTACAAGGTCACTACACAAGGTCATCAGTTCAATGCTCTGTATATCGCAATCTACGTTGATGATGTGCTGATATTCTCGAACAACATACGAGATATCAAGTCACTGAAAGAGACTCTCGCTGAAAAATTTAAAATGAAAGATATGGGTGAAGCGTCGAATGTTCTTGGTATCAAAATCACTCGCACAGGAAATTCCATACGAATTAATCAGTCTAAATACATTAGAGATGTGTTAGATCGGTTTGGAATGGGTGATTGTAACCCAAAATCAACTCCATTCGACTACAATCAAAAGGTGTCCGCCGATATGTCACCAAAACACGATGCAGAAAAGTTGGAGATGTCCAAGACGCCGTATATGCAGGCAATAGGCTGTCTGCTATTCGCCGCACAAGTAACCAGACCCGACATAAACTTCAGCGTCAATATGTTGAGCAGATATGGTACAAATCCAGGGAAGGCGCATTGGGAAGCTGTGAAGCGAATAATGAGGTACCTCAAAGGCACCGCTGACAGGGAGCTTGTGTACTCCAAACAACCTGAAGGGCAGATTACAGGCTACTGTGATGCGGACTGGGCTGGAAATGTAGATGACCGACGTTCGACCAGCGGCTATGTGTTTCTTTTCCAATCCGCTGCCATATCCTGGTCAACGAAGAGGCAGAAGACCATCGCTTTGTCGTCGACAGAAGCCGAATTCATGTCCATGGTCGCAGCTATCCAAGAATCTATTTGGTTGAGGCGGCTAGAGGGCGAGCTAATTCCGCAAATGCAAAATCAGCTGACACTATATTGCGACAACAAAAGCGCCATTCACGTCGCACTAAACAACTCTTATTCAAACCGTACAAAACATGTTGATATAAAGGCAAAATTTATCCGTCAAGAAGTACAAAGTAAAAGTGTAGAACTTAAATATGTATCCACGAATGAAATGGTTGCAGACATTCTCACAAAGGGCACTACTGCTCAGAAGCTTAAGTACTTGACAGACAAATTCGGCCTCAAATAATAAATTTTGTAAAATGAAAGATTGCAACTTGTAAATGAAATGCATGAACAACAAAAGGTGGTGAAAGCACTATGTAGTTCAGGGAAGGTGTTGAGAAAAGGAACTACCGAGCCTTTAGCTTTTCATGCACTTCATGCAACTCTGCTCAAGTGCAGCCATGTTATATTTCATATTTCCGTTTATTCCTTTTTACTTCTTCAATAAAGCGTGATCAAGCAAACAACAGTTTTGATGCTTGGCGGCGCTGAGCGGACGGACGATTGCAGCAGCGGGTGTTGAACGATGGAATGCGTTGACAAATGTTAAAGCGACTGTGACTGCGCGCAAATGGGTCAGCAACCAGTGGTCGCTGGTGACGCTCCCGTCTGGGACAGTTTCACTTAAAGTCCGGCAGAATGGAAGAGCGCGCCGGTAGTCTGCTGTGTGTAGGTTCTTTAAAAGCAAATTCCTTTTCAATCAACAATTTAACAAATATAAACTTTAAACTCGCCTTAAACTTTTTTGCGTAATCGCTTTGAGATTTGCCTTGGTTTTGTGCACATTGATTGGTTTTGGCTTTACGAGTAAGTTGCTATTAATTGAGAAAAGAAAACCACAAATTCAAAAAAGCCAGACACCAGCTGTGATATAGACGAGGCCTTAACGGACACGAATCATTGACTCGTAGTGAAAAGTTTTCGACTGCAATGAACTTGAAACGCAAAGTTTGCAAAAACTTAGCCTGCGTGGCTCCCAAAGCAGTTCGGGGCGCATTAACAAACAGCGGCCGAAGCAAACAGTCAAGTTTTCAACAACGGCATTACAACAACAATTACAACGACAAAGCATACAAACAAAAAATCTATTAATTTTGCATAAAATTGAAGGCTTTATTTAGCATAGTTAAAGTAATTTTATTTAGGTGAAATATGCAACATTTTGTTCGATAACTTGTTGCTATTCTTAAGGTAATTCTATCTTTCGAGACAGTCGATTTTCTCAAATTTTTCTTTAGACACATTTTTCACAAGCAAAATCATTCGCCATAGACAGCAACAGCTGGTAATCACTGAGTGACAAGTCAGGACTGTATGATGGATACATAAGAACCCCCCCAATCTAACTTCCAAAGGTTCTGGCGAGCCATGTTCAATAAGTGTTTCCTATTTTCCAAACCTGGCCGCTTTCTTCAGACGTTCCAATTGCTGACTGTGCAGGTCCAAATTAAGATTACTTCGTATTAATCTCATATAAAATAAAACTATATTAATCTAACAAAAGTTATTTGCTTCGGACGAAAGTTTTCGAGAGTTATCAGAGATAAACTTGCGGAACGTATTAATCGTATTAATCTTATATAAAACAAAACCATATTAATCTAACAAAAATTATTTGCTTCCCTGGGAGCCCCAGCGGTGATTAGTAATTGCACTTGCTCAGCACTTTTCTGACAGCGGCAGGGTTACAAATTTAGTTTAAAAAGATCGCAAACATAACCAATTTCATTGTTGGTGCACGATTTTGCAGACAATTAAGTTAAGTAAGTTAAGTACACATTTAATAAAAAAAATCCATATAAAGGCTTTAAAAACGCCCTTTCTCAATCTCTTAAATCGCATACCCACAATTTCAAAAAACCAACTATCTGTTAAAATGTTTTCTCAAAAATATCATTCATACCATCGTACTAGCAAACTTTTAATTTTTCTCAAAATTACTACTAATGCATACAAATTTTAACTTTAAAAAATAAGTTAAAAAAAATGCCATAAATCCACCACAAAATTGATAGCTTTGTTTACTATCATTAAAATTGCCTCAGACTTACATTCTTTGTTTTTATCCATTGCCGGTTGCAGCGGACTGGAATCGACAATCGCTTTCGGCGGCGATTGCCGCGGATCGTAGCTATCGGAATTTGTGCCATCATCGCTGCTGCCCAGAAACGATGCATTCAAGCGTTGTTCACCTGCGAAATGCAATCGAACCGAAAAATCAAACATTACCCAAAATGCAAACAAACAAGGCAACGGCAAGCAAATTTCACAGCCGCCACAACTCACCTTCCGACATATCGTCGTATACCTCCTGCAGCAGTATCACGTCTTGAAACGAATGCTCGTAGCTTTTGCCGCTCAAGTGCGACGCCGTCAGCAGTGCGTTGCACGACGAATCGGAGATTATCTCAACGGTTGCCGAGCCCGGTGATGAGAATGTTGCAAGTAGTGAGCCACCGCCGAGACTGTGCACCGACGATGACTTGGAAATTGCTTTGGATTTGTGCGCCTTTACCGATTTCGATTTTTCGCTGCTACGTGTGCCGTTGTTGTTGTTGCTGTTATTGTTGCAGCCGTTGTTGATAACCGCAGTGGTGCTCACACCAACGACCGCACCTGTGCCCGAGCCCGTGCCGGACGCAGACTCTGTTGAGGATTTCCCCGCAGCGCTGACGGAAGATACGGCAGATGCTTTTGATGATTTTGCCGATGACAGCGACGATGTCGATGCCACTGACGAGGCGGACGACGATGATGAGGACGACGAGGAGGAGGAGGACGATGACGAGCTGCTGCTGCTGCTGCTGCTCAACGACTTCTTCGACGATGCCGCCGACGCTGCTGAACAATTCGAGGCTATCGATGAGGCGGGCGACGCCGATGACTGCGACAAAATCGAATTGCCGTTCAGGTGCTGGTGATGATGATGATGATGGAGTGTTTGATTACTGCCGTTTTTACCGTTACAGCTGCCGTTCTTGTGGTTGCGGCTGCTATGCGCGCTCTTCAGGTTTCTGTTGGCGTTGTGATTAGTGTTGTTGTTGTTGCTGATGTTGTTGTTGTTGTTATTATTATTGTTGCGACTATTGTGATGATTCCTTGTGTCGACCGTCAGTTGGGCGATGCAAGTGTTGCCGTTGATGCCGTTGCAAGTGTTAGCGATGGCCACAGTGGCAACTGTTGGCGGCGCGTGCGATGTGCCGTTGTTTGCTGTTGTTGTTGCAGTTAGACGCGGAACGCTGTTGTTGGCGTTCGAATTTGCCGACTGAAACCAACTGGGGAAGCTGCGTTTGAGCGTGTCAAATAGATCCTGATCGAGCGTTACAGGCCACGATACAGGTCCGTCCACGCCGCGCGTAGACTCTGCAAGTACAGAACAGAAGCAAATCGAATTAATAAATAAAAATGGCTTTAATATGCAATAAAGACAATCAAATTCAAATCACGAAATGCTTATAGGGACAATGAAGCGTCTCACAAGTGTTTTTATGAAAAACAAAACAGGAAAAATTACCTAAAACCCCTATTCCGATACCTTGTCTTAAGCGACAGAAGGAAATATTTTTGAAGCATGTTATGATCCGCTTTTTGCTGCATCGATAGACAAATTGGTGGCATTGCATTTTTTGTGCAATATTCAACAGCTCCAAAATTTCAAATGAAAAGTAACCATACCTAACCTTAAAAAACCAAACTCACACAAAATTGTATCAGTTTTAGAATTAAATATTAAAAATGATTTTATAACTCAAATATTTCTTTGAAAAACGCTTTGTGACATAGTGTCACAGAGAAAATGTTGTGTGACAAAATGTCACAAAATTTGTGTGACAATCCAAAAACACTGTAACGACAAAATTAAACTGAGAAAAACACATAAATGAAAAACATTTTATTCTTCTTGCATAAAGTCAATAAATGTGCTCAGAATATAATAAACAATTAGTTGTACTCGTGTTGTGTGTGCGTGTTCAATGCAAAAAGTCAGCAATCAATCAAAAGAGCCAAATGAATGTATAAATGAATACTGACGAAAAATATTTCTATGTATGTCTGAATGTATGTGTAATTAAATCAATTGAAATTTCCATTGAAATACATTTTCGGTCTTTCAAATTCAATGGAAAATCTCTTACGAGTATACAGACACAACAACGACCACAATTATTCAATTATTCAAAATTATTCGAATGGAATTTTCATGTACAAAGCACAACAAGACGCAAATGCAAAAACCTATTTTTAGCAATACAAAAAAAGCCAAACATTATTTGTAATGAGCAGCTGACGTTTTTTGCAGTCAACATAGAAACCGTTTAAATTTCCTTTTTTTTACAAAAATTCTATTATAAGTAGTTTAATGTCTGACCATTGAAGTATCGTAAACTGATGAAATAGACGGCCAGGCACATTACTTGACGATACTTCTTGTCCCATTTACGCCAATATTTTGGCGACAACTACAAGGAATTTTAGAAATTTGGTATCTCTTTAATATGTGAACCTAAATTGGGTGCCGAGAGTAGTTAAATAAGTATAAAGCTTATCGAAGCAAAAAGGTCTCGAATCGAAAGCTTTGAGTAAGAACCTTGGAACATTGTGGTAAAGTGAAGGGCTATTCAACCAAAGTTCGAACTTCTGTCAAAACAAACTATAAAAGTGCTCACTGAGAAAAATTAATCGGTAGAAAAGCCGAAGGACTAGTTTTGCCAACTAGTTTTTTACGTAACTATAAAAGGTAACTAATTCTAGACTAATTTCTTCAGCTTTAGCAAAGTGCTGCTCTGAAGAAGAAAGCTCACTTTTCTTCTCCATTTTGACTGGATTATCACCCAAATCAATTACTTCCCACACACTAAGTGACAAAGCCAGTCAAAACAAAGCATTGGCGATGCTCAGTAAGCATTTTCTTTACGATCTTAGAGAACATCCAGGTGATGTTGCTGACATTAATCGTCATCGCACTTAAATTAACAACTAATATGTGGAATACGCAATCCCATCAATTCTGTATAGAATTTCTTTTTTTAATTGATTTAATTTACTTCAAAGTCTACAGTAATTTAACTTAGAGGCTAAGCAAGAATTTAAGTAAGAACTTAAAAATAGAATAACAATAAGAATATCGTTATTCGTAGAAGCAATTAAGAAGTGTTTTTATTTCTTGTTTGGAAGTGGATAGGTCAAGGTTAAGAGAACCAGAGATCTTGGCAAATTCGGAAAGCGTTCTCACCAAAGGGGCATTCAAGACATAATAAGACCTGCAGGGAGATATGACGAATAAGTCGTAGTGACCGAGAACCCGAGAAGGAACGTTAAGTTAATTAGACACAGAAGGTAAGGACAATCAACAGAACTACTAATAACATCATGGACGAACAAGAGAAACAGGATAGTTCTTCTGCTCTCAAGTGATTTAAGGTTTATGAGAGAGCAATGCGATAAATACGGCGAAGTGGGACTGGAAACTTTAGAAAACGAAATTAAAAAATTTAAGAAGTATTTGGTCGTGCCTTTTCTAGTTAATTCATCTACCCTAAAGTTCTTAAAGTAAAGTTTCTATGATCAGTTACCGAAACGAAGTGGATGAATAACATGACATTTCAGTTTGGCCATCTCTTTGAGGTGGCTGAACTTTATTTTTTATGGCACTCGATGAGCCTCATGACACATCCAATCAGTGGCGCACGCAGGATTTTATTTTGGGGGGTTTTCTTACAATTTAGTCTAATACCATTTGAAACCAAATTTTGCACCAGCAATTGCTGTATGTGGAGGAGGGCATTCAACCCTCTGTGCGTCACTGGATCCAATGCTATTTTGGGCTTGTCCAGACAGATATGAAAATATTTTAAGATACAAATACGGGAACACCGATTTTAAATGTGGAGGCGAAATAATAATTATGAAAATTGGTCTAAAAATATTAGGCAAAAGACAAATAACGCAGACGATGATTCATCATCTGTCATTATCTCTAAGAACGACCCAGTTTTCTAATAACAGGTGAGCTGTCAGCGAGTAAACAAATGCTCAAGACATATACTTGTATGTTTAGATCGATGAATAATTTGCAGTTTCTTGATGAAGTACTACAACAACCTGCCAATGCTAAAAAACACACTTAATTCCACTCAGTTTTATGAAAATCATTTCAAGTATTTCAAGTATTTATTAAGGCTTTTTCCACAAACAGAGCCATTTAATTGGCATTGTTGGGTAGTTTTATTGCGCTGCCGCAAGCCTTTAAATCTTTAATGAGCACTCAATACATACATATTTCAATTTGCAATTAATTTCAATTTTAATTCCCACCACTTAACGGTTAAAGCGAGCGTTGCACGTTTTCAATTTTTCGCACAGAAAACGCACCATAAAGTGTCGGTTTTCGCTTTGAGTTTCGATGCTCATAAATTTTATCACAAACTTAAGTGCATGAAATGGTCGCTGACATTTTTGCGCTTGCAATGTGTTTCAAAGTACCCAAAAAAAAAAACAATACATATTATCAACCGCAACTGCAGGATGTGAGGGATGTCCGTTTGCTGAGGTTCTCAAATTGAAATAAAATTTACTGTAATGTGAATGTTGTAGCTTGTTTTATTTATGCGCCAGCGAATTGCATTGACAGCTAGTCGACGGCAAATGTTTATGTTCTATCACAGTTGCAGCAACAAGTGAGCCGCAACCGTTGCCTGTTACATTACTTGTGCTACAGCAAAGTGTTGCCCATACCACGCCCATTTGGGCGACCCACTCACTTCTCGACGACGACGACGACAAAGCGCTTAAAACTCATTGTTCCTGTCCGCTGCCTTTGGCGCATCGCATTCGCTCCCCCACCGTACAACGTGCAGTCGATCCGTTCAGTTTGATTGCGGTTTTCTTGCTCTTAAAATTGCGGTTAGAATAACAATTTCCAGTTTGTGTCTGCGGTCACACGGAAAATTCGTACTTTTTACTGTTTTTATGGCTGCTCCTGATGGCAGCAGCAACAAGTCACCTCTGATATATTGCCAACAGTCCAACCAACCAACTCTCGGACCGGCCAATAAGCCAGCCAGCGCATTCATCACAGTTTTCACTTCAACCAGGGCCAACCAACAAGCAGACAACTGCTGCAAAATTTTTGTATGCTGCTCTGAGCATTGCCAACCATTTCGAAGTACATAAAAGCACATTTGGAAAGTATTGTCAGCATTTGTTGCTTTCATTAATAAATACAACAGAGCCGAGGGGACCTTGTCGAAGGTGCTATTGAATAGCCAACGTACTGCAGTTAATAAGCGAATGAAAAATGTTGCAATGAAATGCAAGAAATAGTAAATAAAAAAAAACTTTTTATTAGTACAAAAATAAGCACAAAAGAAAGAATAAACTTTGATAAAATTTATTGAGAAGATATGTTCATATTGTAAACAGCATCAGCTGGGCCAGGTATGACAATGTATGGAATTACCACCTCTCCACAGGACCATTAAAGACACAGAATTCTTTAGATTCGCTTTAAAGTAGAAAAACCAGCGAGTAGTTCAAATTGCTTATTTTCTTCACATTTATTACTCCAATCACAGTTCAGATTACGAATAGCACTTCTATTGTTTTAATAGACTACGCGATCTATGAACAAATCCGAGTAGTATTGGTCAAAAGTAAAAAGAGAAAATTAAAAAAAAAATAACATAAACAATTTTAATCTTCTCGTTTCGTTGATTTTGTATATTTTTATTATTTAAAATACTGATACTCAAATAAATTAGAATTTTTGTACTTCATTAGAATTGCAGCTTCCGCCGTTTTTTAATAACTTTCGAACCGATAAAGTTAGAGTAATGAAATTACACGTGATCAAGGATATTTTGGGTTTTAACATAGTTACTTTTCAAGAAAATTCGATATAAATTTTCAAGGATATAAAGGATTAAAATTTTCAAAGGACCTTTTTCATATCCTTTTTTTACAAATAGATAAAAAATTAATTTTATTTAAATTCTTGAGCCTTCCCTCTTTCATTTGATATACGAGGTTAAGTATTTTTTATATTTTTTTAATTTTTTATCCCCTTCAAATTTTTGAAGTCTTTTAAAAGGACAAAGGATGTAGTAATGAAAAACTGAGTACGCAGTATTACTAAGGTAAGGTCTATCCATGTATAGTTGCAATTTTTTTTATTTAGATTTTATTGTATGTAGAAGTTGCCATTCCGCCTGCAGAAAACACTCATTTCGTTGATTCACTCATTGTAACTAAGCATGGCTTACCAGTTTTCTTAGTTCTGCACGAGTTAATTAACTAGTCACCAATGTCACATTGGCATGATGCCAGTCAACACCACCACGGCAGCGCTAACTCACTCGGTTATGACTGTACCGCCTCAAATTGAGTTCGCCTTTGTTTTGTATGTGTGTGTGTAGTCTGGCGTTGGTGGCGCTGTCGACCGTAGGTGACACCGTCCATCGCATCAATCAATTCTGCGGCGTACGGCAACATCAATCATGCGGCGACCGATCGATTTCAACTGAAGAGTGACACGCCCGCAGAGCGTACAAGTGTAAACTTTTGCAGTTATGATTCGCACAAAAGTGGCAACAAACACTTTCTACGACACTACTATGTAGCATGAAAGAGAAATTGAATTTTAATGATGTTTTCGTGTGCGACAGTTTTGCTCGCCTTCAGTTTTGTGGGTCAGTAGTGAAAAGTGGAAGAAAAGAAAAAAAAACAAGAAAAGAAAAGATTATTAAAAAATATAAAATTCTCTGACTAGAGATTGTTGCGCACCAACTTCCGAGGAAAACTCAAACTCATAAGATACATAAAAATCCCAACAGCAAATGTTGATGATGAACTAAATAACACCAACGCAGTAAAAGTGTCAATGAAAGGAAATAAATAAAAGAGTCGAAGGTTTATGTGGACACATTGTGATTTCGTTAAAATTTTACGAAAGAAATTTTGTATATAGTCCAGCGAAAGGTCCAGAGGCTCGCACAAAGTGGAAAAACTATTAAACTAAATCAATCTTACTCGTATCAATCTTACACATATCGTTAACCCTTTCGCTATTTTGTTGCCATATGGCAACATGCTACTTTCTCGACATCTGCATCGCCTTTTGTTGCAAGAATACATTCTTTTGTTGGTCTTTAGAATAGTTTGAAGTTTTAGGAAAAATACGAAATTAATAAACTGAATATTTAAGTTTAAAGAAGAAAAGAATACACTTTTTTTTAATGGTATATCTTGACATAATAGAGGAAGAAGCAGAAAAAATTAGAGAACTTTTTAATTTGACGTTTTCTTTCAATTTAGATACTTTTTTTTTATTTATTTATTTATTTATTTAAAAACGTGGAACAAATAATACAATTATTTTTTCACGAAAAGTAAAGAGCACTGGCTGCCAGGACCTTCGGCTCGTAGATGATATAAAATAAGATAACTTAATCTTTACGTGTTATTTACGAGTAAAATTTTGTAAACGCTAACGTGAGAATATTTATTGGTTGTACTTTTTTTTTAATGTTGGCTGAAGTAAATGAAGAAATATTCAAATTTTCGTTATGCGTAAAAAGTGTTATGTTTAAGTAATTATTACAGCCACAACGATGTGGCTGCTCTCATAGAAAAACACTCTAAAATACAGGGTCCAAGTATAAAAATTAAAAAATTTCTTATGGAATGTTGCTAATATGACAACATAGAAGCCCAAAACGTAAAATTTAAAATTTTAACTTTCCCCATCGAAAACCAGTAGCGAAAGGGTTGACAATCAATAAATTTAAAAGTCAACATGCTGGTACAATAAAATGTCTAATGAAGTCAAAAATTATATGACACCTCCGGACAAATAAGTCATGCAGCACAAGGGACCAAAAGGACTCCAATAAGTGATCTCTCCTTAGCAACATTCGCAAGAAAGCTTCATCGTAAGATTTTTGACCCTTTCTGCTTGAGTATCGATAAACCTAGCATTCGATAAAACGAGGAGCTGTTAATGCTTTTAACAGCGGTACATAAAAATCTAAAATACCAGCTCGATAATTGTCAAACGGATGGAAGAAACAGACAAAAATATCTAATATTTTTAAACCTGTACCTCTTCAAAAACTAAAATAAAGAGGATGTCCCCAGCTCCCCTGGAAGGAACAGATAAAGTGGATACGAAGATCTAACAACTGACTGAAGTGGTGTCGAAGGTGACTGTCACAAAATGTTTACATGCTACTGACAAAGGATTTAAAAGGCAGGTTTGGCATTTTATCTTAAAAAAATGCTCACCAAATATAGTGGATTGTTATTAGAAGCCCGTTTTCTTAAATATTGCTTCGCAAACTACTTCATGATACGGATTACAGTGTGAGACAATCTTGGGAGTATTGAATCTGATATGGAATCGGTCAATACTAGAATAGAATACAATTCAATGGGGTTTGTTTCACTGAGAAGTGGAGGAGTAGTGATCTATTGTGTCCCTACAAGTTGTTAGAGAACATCCCTTAGACCCACCGACCTAATGGAGCTTAGTAACTAACGGGGGCTTAGGTGCTTGATGTTCTCTTCTGCAAGAACTAGCCATAGTAACGCATCCTGCTTCGACGTGCCGCATCGACGTGTAGTATAATGTGTTCGGGAGTCTCCTCTGCTGTTCCACACAGAGTCTACAGAAGCTAAACTATTCTAGCCCGATTGTATAGATATGTTTCCTCAGTCTACAGTGCCCAGTTAGAGGACCAGTGACCTGCCTGAGCTGGTCCTTCCTTAGTTTGACGCATTCATCACTTCACTTAGGGTTATAACCATTAATAAAGATTTTCGAGTTTCTAAGACCCGAAGCGCTTTTCCCCAGTCCAATGAAGGGTTCCGGTCCCAGAAGGTCCGTGACTACCAGAGTTCTAGCAAGACTGTCTGCCTCGGTCAATACTAGTCCGTAGTACTGCGATAGAGTAACAAAACTCTAGTTGGATTCGCATAGTTTGTTTTTCTTTTAAAAGTAACAGCCACATTTTTGAATATTCCAATGTTTAGATTACCGAATTCTGTGATCATTCTATAGTCAAATAAATATGTCTCACCGAAGACCAATGGTAAAAAAATTTGACTTTTTGGGGTTTGCAAAAAACGGTTGCAATAAAAAAAGTTCTATTGATAGAGTTATGGCATATGGACTTTTGTCAATTATTTTCACACATTTCTACTCACTCAGCGGGTAAACAGGAACTAGTCATTAAGAGCAAAGCAACCATGTCTCAAATTTATGCCAAACACGATGGCATAGTCTGTGAAAATTGTGAAATGTGACTTTCATCTCCTCCCCCTTGCAAGTGACGCTCACTAAATTCACTTCTATGATACAAAGTTCTCTTCGGTTTTTTCTTTTCATTTTAAATTTTCAATTCGCACATGCAGACACTCAATGAGAAAAATATGATGAAAAGCATTGAAAACGCGTGCCAAAGTGCCGAAGTGTGGCCACTTTAGACGCACACAGGTCAATGTGTGTGCCTCCTCGAACGAATCGTTTGGCAAGTGCGTGCGGTCCGAAAATCGCTTTTCGATTTTAAATTCCACTTGTTACTAGTTGTTTGGGTTGGCCTCTTTTGAAATTCATCAAGTTGCGACATTCGAAACATCAACGATATCAACAAGTTCGAAACCAGCAAAACAAACACAAAAACGACACAAACGCATAAACAACTACGACGTTCAACCTTGGCAAAAAATTTTTGAGTTGTTTTGGGCGTTTTTTGTCTCATTGTACTTGGTACGTCTAAAGATGCTGGCTGGCCTTTTCTTCATTTTGTCGTTTTATTTTTTTTCTACTTTTTAAATAATTTTTTTATTTTTAATTTTTTGCTTGTTTTGTTTACTGCAATTTTAGTTTTGTTTTTATATGCAATTTTGTTCAGCAATTTATAGGTTAGGTGCGGGCACACTCGCACACGCACACACACACCGAAATGAACCAAATTTGTTTCGCATTATTCGATAGAATTCATTTTAAATGTGATTTTTGACTAAGATTTTTTTGTTGTTAATTTGTTTTGTTTTTTTTTGCGCCAATTAGGGCCGGTCGACCCTCTTCGCATGTTCCCGTTTGCGTTCGTTCGCGCTTCGACACCAACCCAACGTGGCGGTCGATGTATTTACGCTTTTCAATTGCTGTGCCAATAATTTTGCCAATGCAGAAGCAGAGAACAGCGACACGTAAACAGGTACACACGATTCTGAAGGGTGTTAGAAATAATTAAAAATTTTTAATGAAGCATGAATGTGCCGCACAAATACGTGAAATTTAATTAAATTCGGCCATGCTGGCAGCATTGCGGCATATTTCCTTGTCGCACGACAGAGGCGTGCCAACGACCACTTAAGGCTGTCGTTCAACGGGAAAGTGATACAAAATCTTTGAAAGGCATTTTGAGCATAATTAAAATCGACACTCGGCAGCCATGGCAGCCAAAAGGTCAAACCTTTTTTGCATATAACTGAACTAGACTCGTGAGATAATTACTCCACTGTGCTGTCAAATGAGCTGACAAATCGGACAGCTGATTATGTGAAGATAAAACAAATTCCTAAGCTTTCCCCAAATATGTTTCAGTGTCATTAATTTTGCAATAATATTTGTGATTTAACCATACGAGCTGAATACAATCGATCATAACTTCATGAGGCAGCTGTACCTCTGCTCCATTGAGACTGTTAAGGTGTAGCAAAGAGTCTAAAATCGGTTGTAAGTATCCCTATCAATCTTTAGAATAAGGGACAATTTAACAATTTAAAACAATCGAAAACTGAATATTCCATTGTCAAATGTTGGTTGCTGCATGGCTATGAACGGAAACCATTATCAATGCACATCTCTTGTGAGAAATTGTGGTTGTTAAAAGTACTTGAATTTTAAGTTCAGGAGATGAGCCACTCTAAAGCTTAGACCGCGAAAGCAAAGTGCATTTGACTACTTGATGGATCACGATTCACTTTCAGAAGAATCAACAATGTTTTCCTGGGCCAAAAGTACAAACCAGAGATGCCGGTTGGTGCCACAAAGAATCCCATATGAAGAGCGTTGCGTTTATGATGTCAACCCTGTTGTTAGTGACGCATGGGTTAGGAGCGTTTTGGTGGGTTCAAACCATCACAAATATCGGTTTGCTACAAACATTTTGGACGGCAAAGATGGTTTCAAATGGAATGGGGCTCAAAAATTGGAACAAACGAAAAAAAGGAACAGATGTTCCAATAATTATCTGCCAAATATCTTTAGACAACATATCCCCTACCTGAGAAGTTATAGGGGTACTTGATAACACAGTGCAACACTGAAAAAAAGACAAAGTCAAACCCGTCTCATTCGATAGAGGACCTCAGTAGATGAAAAAGTGTGTATAAATTTAGCTCTCACGGTTTCCAGGATATTCAAGGATAAAAAATTAGTTGATGTCCTTCACATCCTTTTTCATAAAATTTTTCCAAAAAGGATATTGTGTCATCGACTTGATATCATTAGCTTTAATTTGACGTAAAAATTATTCCTTTTGGCATTTGAGTCAAAAGATATGATGTTTTAAAAGTTTCAGTAAGGGACATTAAGTCGCCATCTTTAAACTGCATTTAAAAAAAAAAACTCGAACATCCCGGGAAAAATCCCTTGACACTTTTTCATCTACTGAGGTCCTCTATCGAATGAGACAGGTTTGACTTTGTCCCTTTTTTCAGTGTTGCACTTGTCCCTCGACATTTTTTTTTGAATTTGTTGCACTGTGTAATCACTGCCATCAGTCAATCAATTATTCAAAAATTAATAAGGACACTGAAAAAGAGTGTAATTTGAAACGTGATTGTGACGAAAACTCGTCCCAGTCCATTATCAGCTCAGTCATTTCAGTATGTTGACATTACAGTGGTTTCGTAAACTCTGGCCAAATGAATCTTCTTTGAAAAGTATTAGATTTAATGGAAAATGTAAAGGAACAAGTGCAAGACAATATTCGAGAGTACATAAACCGCAAAAACCAACAAAATCTACGTAAACAGATTGCAACGATTCAACTCGACACCTCTGTCCACACAACTTGGATGCTACTTTGCTTGGATGCTCAAGCAAATGATTCAATCAATAGCCAAAGCTTCTTCCAACAGTTAATGCAATATTTTAAAATGTTAGTTTTTCATATAAATATTGCCTGTTAAATCTCTACCCCATCTGCACTGATGATCATGAATTTGCCCAATTAAACGCTCAACATTTATCTTATTTTAATATATATTATTCAAGTACTTAAGAAATGTTAATGGCGTGACAAAATTTGCACGAATTATCGCAAAATGTGGCCACATTTAATACGTTTGCATGAATCCAAAAATATTTAATCCAAGTAGACAGAAATTAATTGATATTTCTCGCGACTGAATGTGCGCCATCAATGAATCGCCAGAGACGAGAAACGGCAAGCGCGGATCGTCACCGAGTGCGCCACATTTAAGTAGCGGCGTTCGTCCAATGAGACGGTGCGGCCAACAATGGGACAGACCGGCAGACAGATGCGACGCACACGCCAACGGCACAAACCCATCTAACCACAACTACAAGAAGAAGAGTCGGGCATGTGGCGACAATGGCGCAGATGTCCGTCTGGTGGGGGAACGGTGGCTGTTGCCAAGCGTCCGACTGACCGGCCCGGCCCGGCCAACCAACACCCGCACACAACGGCGGCCAGTCACAGCGTACAGTTGCATCATCGTCGGCATGCGAGGCACGATTGCGGTGCAGCGTGGCCATCGATGCATTTTAATGATCACAACAGCAACAACATTCGACAGCACGACCGCCAGCGACTCACCACCACCGAACAGTTTCGAGAATAACCAGCGACAGGAAAATAATGCCAGAAGTTTGACTGCACAATATCTTTTTTGTTGGCGTTATTTATTTTTGATTTTTCATTTAGTTGGTTTTTTTTTAATTGTTTTGTTCTATTTTGTTCTTATTTTTTGTATTTGATATTTTTAGCATCGAAGCTCTGCTCTATGGGTTGAGACGCGGCTAAAAATACAGCCAAACATTTTCAATTGAATCGAAAATAAAATGCAAATGATTGCATCTTTGTTTTGTTGTTAGTCGCACTGGTGTCATTGTTGTTGTTGTGCGCTGCCAAGACATCGTTTGATGCCTAGTAAATGGGAACAATGCGCTGGCATGCAGACAAGCAGCGCGCCTCTGCCGCCACTTGATGATCTAAAGCGCTCGTGCTGTTATTGTACTAGTTGTTGTTGTTGTGGTTGTTGGTGTTCTTGTTGTGCTGATTGCCACTTGCAAGCAATTGTCATGCGTTGTTGCTGTTGATTGTGATGGCATCGCTTGGCGTTGAATAATCGCTAACGTGCGCTAACTTTTCCCCGACTAAATTTAATTCGAATGGATTTTATCTGCATTCCATTGCATTCATACATTTTATAAAAAATATACATATAAGTATATATAGATTCACAAAAACAAACATATTTAAACAGCAACAAATCAACAAAACAACAATGTTTGTTTTTTCAGCGCTCTTACGTGCGACATCTTTGAAAATATTTACAAAGCATAAGAAGCTGACATGAGCGCACACAGTGGCGAGCGCCTCGGACGAGCGGAACGATCAGCGCCAGCTCAAGTGCAATTGACAAGTGAATGTCATTTCGAAATCAGAAATTCTATTTCGAGCCACAACGATTTGTGGAGTGAAAGATGCTCGCCAAAAGAAGCTCGCAGCTGGAGCAAGAATCGTTTGTACGTTGGGGTTGTTTGTAGGCAAAGGTGAGAAAATTACAACAATAACAACATAGCTATAGGTAATTTTACTCAATGAATTTTATGTTTTTTAAAAACATTTCACTGACCAACAGGTCAGGTCACAAGACTATCGTAATGTTAAACAAAATTTACAAAAGGATTTTCAAAGAAACATTATTTCTTGTCCTTAAAACTGGCACCAGCAATATTTTCATATTTCATATTTTTCATTTTATATTTTTCATTTCATAATTTTTATATAGAAAAGGTAGTTAAGGGGGTCAATACGTGTAAACGGTATATTTTTGGAATCGCGCATACGCCGGAAAAAATTAATGCAATTTTTTTTTTGGCGTGCTCAAAATCGCGGCGGTGGTGGGGGTCCAACTTTGGGCCCAAACTCTAGTATCGGGTGTTTTTTTTAGAGGTATAGAACTTCGAATTGAAATAAAACACAAGAAAATCGTTTTAATGTCCATCAATTTGGCTTTGTTGGAAGGATAATTTTATGCCATTAATGTTTAAATATGATTTCGGGCATGTGGCCGCCGCGGCTGGCTCGAATAAAGCCAATTCTACAGGTCCAATTTTCAACCACTTTTTCGAGCATTTGGGGCCGTATGTCGGCAATAACGCCACGAATGTTGGCTTCCAAGTCCCCTAACGTTTCTGGTTTGTTGGCGTAGACGAGCGACTTCACATATCCCCAAAGAAAATAATCCAATGGTGTCAAATCACACGATCTTGGTGGCCAATTGACAGGTCCATTCCGCGAATGTCGAATCCTTCAATAAATCGATTGTGACGTGCGCTGTGTGGCATGTAGCGCCGTCTTGTTGGAACCACAACTCATCCACATTCATGCCATCCAATTCGGGAACAAAATAGTCGGTTATCATGGCTCTATACCGGTCTCCATTAACGGTAACTGACTCCTCTTCTGACTGGGTCCTCTTCAACATTTTGCTCTACAGCGGCAATTGTTTCTTCGGCGCGCACTGTTCGACGTCTCTGCGGATGCGTATTGTCACATAGAGTAAACGTAGTGCGAAAACGACCCATGGTTAACCGAATTAATTGCTCTGATGGACGATTATGTCGACCATAAAATGGACGGAGCTTGCGGTAAACTTCGCGAACTGAACCATTATTTTCGAAATAAATTTGCACGATTTGCAAGCGTTGTTCTTTTGTCAACCTGTTCATGGTGAAATGGCAAACCAAACTGAACATAAATGACATTAGAGTTGCCAGATTTGACCACAAAATGCCATTCGAAATGCTATTCGAAAAACAAACCTCTAAAAAAAACACCCTATAGAAGCCGGCGCCCCAAAAATCATCGGAAAAAATATTGCTATTAGTTATTATGAGAAAATATATGTACCTTCTAAAGTAACTAACAAAAAAAAATATTTTCTCGAAAATACAAAAATACGCTCCAACCGAAAAAAATTACCTTTTTTTTCTTAATGTCCCGAAATGGCGCCGCGGATTTCGCCAAAAACAATGACATTTTTAGTTACTTTAGAAGTTCTATGTTTAAAAAGTTGCTGCCCAAATTTTAGATCGGTGGGACTAAAACTTGCCGAGATATTCTACTTCCATAATCAAAAACCAGTGTTTCGAAATAATTCGGTTTAAACTTCGGGCGTTCGGCTTCATGCGGAACGAATTGACCATCAATAAATCGCTGCTGCAGGGGAACGGGTCATCAGAATTAAAAACCACTTGAGGGGGATATTCTTAAGACCCCCTGGAGTCTATTTCACAAAAAAAAAATTTTGAAAATTTTGTAAATTTACAGGGGGTCACCCTTAAACCATTTAGAAGTTAATCGAGAAGACCATTTATGGATTAAGCTTTTCATCCAGAAACACCTACAGTTCTATTATAATGAAAACTGCTCAGAGGGATCCAAGTTTTTGAAGAAAGAAATTTTGAAGAAATTTGATCCAGAAAACACAAAAAATTCTTTGAAACTAAAAGTTGCTTAGTGCTTAGAGATTTTCATCCAGAAAAACCAGAAGTTCCATAGAGAATGAAAACCACTTAGAATGTTCAAATTTTGAACCCGAAAAAAAGTTGCTCACCGTTCAGAGACTTCTATGCAGAAAAACCCGACGTTTCATTGAGAATGAAAACCACTTAGAATGTTCAGTGTTTGAGATTTTTTAGAAATTTTGTTTCTCTTTTAGAAACCAGACGGCCAAGAAAATTGCTGCAATTGAAAGGCGCTCCAAATGTTCAGAGTTTTTGTAACAGGTAACTTAGAAGTTTTAAGAGAATGAAAACTCATCCGAGAGTTTCAGAAGTTTTAATACAGAAAAGTGAGTGTTTAGTGAGTGAGTTTTTGAACTAACTAGAAAGTCGTCTATGACTATGAAAAGCGCTCAGAAAAAAAACCTTGAAAAGTTTTTTTAAATCCAACACCCAGACATTCTATCGCTGTTTGAATTTCTAAACCAGAAAATATAGAAATTCAAAGCATGAATGCATGCGGAAGGTTTATGATCTAAAATATCGAGAAGTTTTAGGAGAATGGAAACCACTGACTGAATTTTTAAACCAGAAAACCCAAAAGTTTTACGAGCACGAAGACTTTTTTTAAAGGAAAACTCACAGGTTTTTTGCGACTAGAACCAGATTGGAGTGTTCCGAAACATTAATAAAAAAACCGACAAGTTCTATGAAAACAGAAAGACTTTCAAGTGTTTGGTTCTAATGAGAGCTAAAAAGAGTTATTATTATTATTATTCGAAGAATTTAATCAGGATAGGAAAAACCGCTTTCAGAGCTGGATTCAGAAAAACATTTATAAGAATGAAAGCTCTCAGATGACCAAGAAGTTTTATTAGCATGGAACTATAATTTTGTCTCAAAGGTTATGGCAAAAGATGGGCCCATACTTGGTTGATAAAAGTTTTTGAAAAAATAAAAATGTATAATAAAAATAGCTAATAAAGAGAGAAAACATTTGGACAAACTATGATAAAAGAAAATAGGCTCACACACAGGCAAGAATGCTCAATGTGAATTGTATAAAATCATCTTAAACATCATCAAATGATTCAAGACGTGATGCTATATAAACATTTACAATATTAGCAGTTTACAAGAATTGTGAAAGGAAATCGCGCTCTAAATGAAACAAATAAATCGCCAAAGTAAAAATCGCTGTTTGGATGCAGCGTAAACATGTTCGAACGACTGTAAAACGTTTTAAAACCCATAAACCGATCGAGCATCAACGCATCAGTCATTTCGTGTTGCCCCGTCAGTCAATGCGATGCGACGCGTGTTGCAGTCAAAGTCGAGTCAATGCGGAAAAGCCATCAATATCAACGCCATGAACGATGTCAAAACTATAATCAAATTTTATTTCCTCAAAAATGCAATGAATGCAAACATTTTGCCAGCAAAACGGGCAACGAGCTGCAACAACAACAAAAACATCAAGCAAGCAGCAAATGCGACATTATGCAACACATTTCGGGGGTGTTTTAGGTATGCGACGGCACGCGGTGCAGCGTTGCGGGGAGCCAGCGATGGCGCGACAATGATGCAACTTGGCGGCTATGGCAGGCAGCAGTGCGACTGTCACTGGCACTGCGACTGGGGGCTACAATCTGCGCCAATGTCTACGTGCCAGCGAGCGCGAGCTGGCGCATCGATGTTCCTGGTAGCATGCCTGTGTGTGTGTGTACGTGTGTATTTGTGTTGGATGCGGTGTTTGGCTGCGGACATTATTGCGTTCTTGCCGCTGACACTGATAAGCGTGCACAATAAAAACTGATGCGGTTAGCTGCTGGCGTTAGTGCGGTTGTTGTTGGTGTCTGCGGCCGCCCACGCGCTTCAACATTAAAAGCCAATTGGGACACGCTCGTTGCCGTTGCACCGCACACTGACACTCCGAGTAGCAAAACAACAGCGGCAGCCATCCGCCACATGTTGCCGCGCTGCATCGGCCGTGGCAGCAGCAGCGTAAAAATAAATTCCCACTTTATTTTTGGGTTGACATTAATTTTGCCTGCATTGACGTGGTTTTGTCGCCGTTTGACGACGCTTATTGACACGTGCCGGCAGGGGGATGAGTGACCGGGAGGAGAAAGGAGTGGCCTGCATGCGAAAGTGATAAGCGTGCATATAAATAAAACTAAATACAAATCAGATAGAACTAAAATAAATTTCAAATATTGCAAACGCCAAAGCAATTCACTGGTGGCTGAAGACAACAGGAAGAAGTATAGCGACAGAAATACGCTCAAAGCCAGCCAGAAGCCAAAGTATAAACAAACAAACAGTAGAAATAGAACAGGTTGTCTACAAAAATTGCAACTTCTGGCAAGAAGAAAAACGTAAACAAATGATTAAAAGTGCCAAACAGACCACAGACAATATTTGCATAAGCCGAAGGATTGAAATTAATAATCGATTCAAGTGTCTATGGCTTTCAGCCGCCTCAGGCCAACTACCATTGCCATTATTTTTTGTGAAAATCACTTTTGTGTAATTTGTGACCGTCAACCAATTTTTTTGAATAGCGCTCCTGGATTAATAAAATTCCAATTTTACTGATTATCTACACCGTGCGACAGCATTTTTCACACCGGAAAAAATACATATGGGCGTGAAACTAGAGACCAAACATAGTAATACTGCTTAATCAGTTTTTCATTTCTACATCCTTTGTCCTTTTAAAAGGATTTAAAAATTTTGAAGGGGATACAAAATATATAAAAAATACTTAACCTCGTTAGAATATGGCGATATGTATATCATATTAAAGAGGAAACCCACCAAGCAAAATGTGAGAAATAGGCAACAATCGTCAGTGGCAACAAATTGGCGACTCGCCGATTTTTGCCGCAGCGACAAATTAGCAACATGTCCCAAAAACACGTTGTTTTCCAGGACTTTGAAATATCGAATTGATATGCTTTGTATTTCAGTGAGATTGATCGCATTTAAAAAATTTTTTATTCATTCGTCGACGGTTCATTGATTAACAGCATTGATTCAAGCTCAAACAATGAGAGCAACATTGAATCTTTGTATGTAAATGAAATTCCATCCCAACCAAACCTGACTGACTTTTTATATATTGATAATTTTCCAAACAATATGATGTATTTAGATTTAAAAATGAATCGTCCAGGCGATATGAAAACGACTCGTCACGGCGATATGAAAACGACTCGTCACGGCGATAAGAAAACGACTCGTCACGGCGAGTTGCTTTCGGCGGACGCTTTAGAACGACTGGTGATACGAAATCGATACGCTGGCGATATTACCAGCGAAAATCCTTTGAAAATTTTAATCCTATCCTATCCTTGAAAATTTATTTAGAATTGAGAAAAGTAACTATGTTAAAACCCAAAATTTCCTTCATAACGTGTCAAAATTTCATTACTCTAACTTTATTGGTTCGAAAGATATTAAAAAAGGCGGAATCTGCAATTCTAATGAAGTACAAAAATTCTAATTTATTCAAGTATCAGTATTTTATATAATAATAAGATACAAATTCAATGAAGCGCCCATATGGATTTTTTCCGGTGTGAAAAATTTTTTTTTAATTTTTGTCGCACAGTGTTATTTATGACAGTTTGAGAGATTGTGGGTGGGTAATGAGCTACACATGGATTCCTGCAGAACAGATAACAAGAATGTTATTCGGATTTTCTTGAAGTCCATCCGAAGGAGTCCTATCTCTCAATTTTTGTTCTCGGAATTCTAAACTAAGGAATTCTTTAATTTCATACCAGGAAATATTTCCCCACATAGCTAAGGGAACAAAAAAAAACAATTTTTGTTTAAACTTGGTCCTCTAAACTTTCCTCTTTATTCTCTAGCATTATTCTCTCATAAATTTCAAATCACTTGAAAGCAGTAGAAATATTCTGTTTTTGTTGTTTGTGCATCAACGAATTTGATTCGTTTGATGTTATTTTTATCATTAACAGACTTCATAAACTTTAATGGTTTCGCTCATCATGGCAGCGAAATAATTTTCTACATTTTCAATAATTTTCTACATTAGAGATTACATTCAAATTTTCAAAGAGCATAGATAAATTCTTGTATAATCAAATGAAGGTATAGAAATAAAATAAATTTTTTTCATTCATCTCTATGTATGTTGCACCTTAACCCTTTCGGAATGGAGTAGAATTTTGAAAACCAAAATATTCTTAGAAATGTTTCCATGCTATGAAAATTGGGGCTACTTACAAATCCTGTAAACATTTTTTTACCCGAGGACATAACATATAATTCGAATAATTATTTTGCGTGGGTCATAAAATGTGAATAATTATTTTGAGGGACCTTAAAAACTTGCTAGAACGTATTATACCAGTAGTTTCGAAAGGGTTAAGCTTCGATTTTCCAAACTTAACGAGAGTCAAAGAATTTATTCGCTTTACAAATTGCCACATATCAGCAATAATCTTTCCAAATTTCAACATCGTATCTTTACATTTATGAAAGTACTACAGTTTTGAGTAAACTTTTTTGGTTTTTCGTTTTTGTTTTGATTTTTGCTATGAAGCAACATTTTCAACAAGGACGAAGCACTTCAAATCATTATTTGCGAGTTAATTATTAAAAAGTAACAAATACCATTTTGCAGCCACCGAATTCACATGATTTATTCCCTCAACTTTTTTCGATTTGATTTACTCCAGAACCCACGAAAATCGAAGGAACTACATCAAAGAGGACATCAGCTTTGAAAAATAAACATGTATTTCCAATTTTATAGTTTTTGATCAAGATTGTAGAACAAATAAATATATTCGAAGTACTTAGAAGTATTCAAAAAGTATGAATCCAGTATCCTTTGGGCTATTATCCATTATTAAAAAACATTTTTATAGTGCATAGCAAATTTGTCAAATATAACGCAACGCAATCTAACATTTAGAGTAACACAAAAACTATTTACACTCGGCAACTTTATATCATTTGAAGTATTTGTTTTTGCAATTACTAGCAATTATGTACATACTTCAAGCACGAAGTGCCCATGAACAAATGCACACATATTAGGAATGTCAATAAAGTGACAAAGCACGACAGTTAAGCAAACAAGTGCAAATAAACAAAGCGAATACTTTATCAAATTATTCTTTGAAATAACAGAATTAAATGTGGACCACAAAGCAAAAAGCAGCTTACAAATAAAACAAACTTAGACACACACACACACACACAGACGAAAAACAATGCAAAGCAGAAAATTATAGCTGACCACACAAGGTTTGATAGAGGGCAGCCAGACATGGCTGAAAGCAGCGCCAAAGCGGAAACAACGCAGGGACCAAATCGGCAAATGGAACATTAAACGGAAATGTACACAAACGTTTCCGCTTGACGTGAAAGCAAACACAAATGCAGGCAGTAAAGAAGACATACAAACACTTACACCAAAAGGCGCACGCACACAGACACAGACAGTGAATGGCCTCGGTTGAGCTGAGCTGGTACCACAGTGGTGTCTATACGTGATTTTGTGGAATATAGTTTTTCTTTTCGCTGCTGTTTATCCTTCGCTACCCACTCCTAACAGCGTGGAACTAAAAGCCTGCCCCGACCACCGTTTTGCGGAAACGGAAATAAATTATGTACGCTTTTACGCGCTGGAAAGCTACCAGCAGCCGCAGCCATAGCAGGCATAGCGACACAGAAATTCTTCAGCCACGCTCTGTGCACACCACCCAACTTCATCATATGCTCCCCCTTTCGCTCCCCTCATCGACCATCTAGCCTAAGCCGCATTGCACAGCTGTGTTAGTGTGTTAGTGTGTTTGTGTGCAGTTCAGCCTCCGACAAGAGGACATAATTTGTCTGCCTCTCACCACACCGCAGCCAATTTATGTTCGTTTGAAGCACAGCTCGTGGTCGGAGCCACTTGCCGTTTATGCATAAAATCGATTATGTAAGCAGTTAACCTGGTAATTTGTATTTCTTGGCAAAATTACTCAAGATCGATTGCGTTCGATTGGCCCGCCTCGGAAACAGTGAACATAAAAGTGGGGTAGAGCGTTTTTTTGGTTGTTTTGACCCTTTTTGTGCGCTTGAATCAACAGCAGCAAAAATATTGCTGCCAGATTTGAAAAGGATGCGTATTAATCAAAATGAGAGAGACAGGAGAAAATCCCATAATGAATTCCATGAATGTGGAGACGCATTCACTGTTGTCTATTTTTGATCCAAAAACAAGAGAGAAAACTATAAAATGTAGAAGAAGCAAAAACAAAAATTGTAAAAACTCTGTTAAATATTTTTAAATAAAAAACCCATATACAGTCGTGTAGAATATAGATTAGTCTGCAAAAATACGTTTTGTGGCTTTGAAGAACTTTTAACTATGGAGTTATTACCTAACTGAACCCAATAACTAATTCAAATTCCTGCACATTATCTTTGTAAGAAAACACTACATTCAATGTCTGTGTTAGTCACACTACACAGAAAATTGATACTGGCCCTTCGAACTGTTCTGTAAGATAAAATAAAATAAAATAAAATAAAATAAAATAAAATAAAATAAAATAAAATAAAATAAAATAAAATAAAATAAAATAAAATAAAATAAAATACAATAAAAAAATTAAATAAAATAACATAAAATAAAATAAAATAAAATAAAATAAAATAAAATAAAATAAAATAAAATAAAATAATATAAAATAAAATAAAATAAAATAATAAAATAAAATAAAATAAAATAAACTAAAATAAAATTCAATTCAATTAAAAAAAATAAATAAAATAAAATAAAAAAAATAAAATAAAATTAAGTAAAATAAAATAAAATAATAAAAAATAAAAACTGAACGAAATATGTACTGTATTACAGACATTTATCAAGGCAAAAGCGACAGCAACGATAACAGCAAGAAGCAAGTAAAAACTATAAACACCTTTTGTTTACACAGCAGTTTTAATTTCAAACGCCAATCAGTCACAACAACAACAACAAATTATAGCCAACCGCTATCATAGCTACAACAATAACAACAACAAAACAACAACAACTAACTAACAAGTCAGCCAAGACCAGCTGCTGTTGGGCATGGCTTATGATGTAATACAAGAAAATGACACGCCAAACGTCAGCAACACAACAATAACAACCCAAACAACAACGACAACGACAACGCTAACGACGATGAAGCAAAAAAAGAGCAATTAATATAAAGTTACAACAACAAAGCGGCATCAACTAAGAAACAACGTGAAGCCAATTGATGTTGTTGTAAACATTTTTAAGTTTACTCTCGTCATTTGTTGCTAGCGAATAGAAAAAAACTAGACCGAAGTGCAAGTGCTCGATATGAATGTGGAAGGTAAGTAATAAATATGAGATTTTGAAAAAAATATTTATTTTTTTATAGAAACACGTTTTGTCGATGACTGAAAAATGTCAAATACGTTCAATTATGGCTGGTTTTCATTAGGTTCAATTCATACGCAATGGTTGAATGTTGTCATACGGTGCTGAGTTTGTTTATTTATTTGATTTATTATATTTTATGTTTTATTTATAGACGTTCATGTGTACAATTCATGAAAACTTATCTATATTTACCGGCAATAAATTAAAAATAAAACCAAATATTACGTCAAAGATAAATAATTGTTGGACATTAGAAGAAAATTAATATTTTTGTTACTGAATTCGCCGCACAGCGAAAATCTTTGACTCGCCAAGGCAACAACCCGTCTGATAATCTATTCTATATTTTCTATGATTGATCATATTTATTATTAATGCTAGTATTTATTTTACTACTTCTAAGTCAGCCCTCTGCCACGCAGAATTCTTTTCTGTCAGTTGTTGGAAAACAATATTAAATCGATTACTTACTATAACAAAAATATGACATTCAGTAAATGTTCAATAAACAGAACTCTTTTCGCAAAAAATTTCCATCCCTGGCTGTGAATATGGCATAATGTAAACCAGTCCTACTTTACGTACTTGACTGATCTTACGAATGACTATTGTTATTATTATTGTTATTGAATCTCGTCGTGGAATTGCTAGAAATTAATAAACACAAAGTTGATTTTCCTTTTTGAAACAACAATAACGAAATACCAGCAACAAAGCAATAATTCTGTATGTATTGGTGCACAGCTGCCAAGCAAAATTAATTAAAACTGCGACTCTGATGAGACTATAACGAAAAAACATGTTAACACGTTTTCAAGCGTTAGCAGCTTGTAGATTAAATTGCAACAATAAAAAGTGACGACAAATTAACAGCTGACAAACTTTAACAAATATGAAACACTCATTAGTAACTTTTTTTACTAATTTTTTTAATTTAAAAAATTTGTTTACATAACTATTTATTTATTATTTGTTGCAAAATGTATGTAATATTCAGTTTTAGTCTAATTAATTTTATCAATTTAAAATATTGAAAACGTGCGTAATCTAATCTTTGCCATTTCCCATTTAAAAATTAAACCACAACTGAAGGCTGCAAGCAAAAGACACAAATCCCTCATTGAACAACAACACACAACAACGCAGTTGCCACTTGCAAAAGTGGCTTAACTGCAAGCACGATTTAATCGCAACAACAACAGCAACAATTCGAAAATAAGCTCAACGCTGATAAGCGCGTTTGGCACCTTTATGTAGTCGAATAATTGGAAGGGGAACCAAAATCGCTAAAAAGCCGCAAACACCACTGAACACATTGAAAAGTTGTGCAGCTAAAGCGAAAAATTGCTCAACGTCACAAAAATGACAAAAAGTCAAACTCAACACCTGCAGCTATATTGGATGCTAAAACAAGTCTTGCTGTTGTTGTTGTTGCACATGGTTATAAATACCAGGAAGCAAAATGTTCTAACACGAAAAAAAAACACAGCTAAAGCGCTCGCATCAACTTCTTGAGCTCACATCTATTTTTAGCAACAAAATGTACCCCATTTGCGATGGAAACAACAGCAACAACATTAAAAAAAGTTTGTTGAAGTATGCAGTAAGCAGAGTTTAAATTGACATAGGCGCCAAACGAAGAATTTAACCCATTGTTGCCACACACTCAGCCACAGCCACAGACAGAATTGCCAGTGCGCTCCATTTCTCACATTTAAAGCGTTAAATTTATCTTGAAATGCGATTAAAAAGTTCGCGGAAATACGTAAACAAGTTCAACAACAATGCAACAATTATTTTGACGCTCGAGTGTATTTAGCATGATTTTAGGCGGTTTGAGGAATGTTATCAGTTGGTATTTATTTTCATAATCTCAACTCTGACCCACATTTTAAAGCAATGAAAACAATTATGAACGTTTGTGCGGGTTACAAATCGATTGTAAGGACGACTAAGAGGTGCACCATTAACATTTGCAGTTGCCTAATTATTCGCGTTAATGTGGGAACTTTTATAATTTTGCAATTTTCGTTGTATGGCAACACTGCCTTCTAGTGAACAGATCACGACCATTTTATTATCAGCTCTCGATTAGAGATTAAGTACTAACTATATGAACTTTTGTAGCAATATCTCAACTACTTTCAAAGTTAGTGCGTACTAGTCGATTGATAGACCAACGAATGTGATTAAAACAGTTCTTTAATTGATTCTCATTACATATGCCTACCAAAGTTTCTCGGCTGACCAACCATTTCTTTCAATCATAATGAAATAAAACACTGCCTTTTGACCAATAATTTATTGGGAAACATGCCTAGAAGCTAAACACTCCCTTCCCTACTGCAGGAATTGTGGATGAAAACTTAGATGAGAAAAACGCCTTCAAAAAGGGGTTCAATCCTTAGGTTTCCTTTGCCTGCCGAACTAGCATAGCGACCTGTCGAAGCCGACACAAGACAGATAGCACATTTAGGGAATCTAACTAAATATCCTCTACGTGAGTGGTCCGATTACTTAGCCTACAAAAGAAAAACGAAAATTTTGGAAAAGTGGCGATTTATTTCTCAACATAGTCTCCTTTCAACTCGATACACTTGACCCAGCGATGCTCCAACTTCTTTAACCCGTCTGAAAAATACCTCCGTGGCGGCGATAACCTCCTCATTCGACTCAAATTTCTGCCCGGCGAGTGACTTTTTCAAGTTTGGAAACAAAAAGACACGGGGCCAAATCTGGAGAATACGGTGGATGGGGCAGCTGTTCGTAGCCTAATGTGACCAATTTGCCGAATCACCGACCGATATTGCTCTTTTTCCATTTTTCTAAAATCCGCGGACACGTTCGTTTCCACACGCGGTCAAAACAAAACTACAAATCTAATATGGCTGAAATTTTGACAGTAGCCGTCTACGAGGATGTACTACACGATAGTAAATTTCTCTTACGATAGTGGCACCATCGGGCGGTGGGGCTAAGTACTTATCGGACTGCCCACGTAGTCTAGTCTAGTTTAGTCACTTGACAGATCCAAAACCTTAACACTTATTCAATATTTAAGGGGGTCAATACGTGTAAATTTACTAAATTTTCAAAATTTTTTTTTTTTGTGAAATAGACTCCAGGGGTTCTTAAGAATATCCCCCTCAAGTGGTTTTTAATTTTGATGACCCGTTCCCCTGCAGCAGCGCTTTATTTATGGTCAATTCGTTCCGCATGAAGCCGAACGCCCGAAGTTTAAGCCGAATTAGTTCGAAACACTGGTTTTTGATTATGGAAGTAGAATATCAGGGCAAGTTTTAGTCCACATGATCTACAATTTGGGCAGCAACTTTTTGAAACATAGAACTTCTATAGTAACTAAAAATTGCATTGTTTTTGGGGAAATCCGCGGCGCCATATTTTTTTGTTAGTTACTTTAGAAGGTACATATATTTTCTCATAATAACTAATAGCAATATTTTTTCAGATGATTTTTGGGTCGCCGGTACACCTCCTACTAGAATTTGGGCCCAACGTTGGACCCCCACCACCGCCGCCATTTTGAGTACGCCAAAAGCTACCTTTTAATAAAAGAATGAAAAAAAATTGTACATTGCATTAATTTTTTCCGGCGTATGCGCGATTCCAAAAATATTCCGTTTACACGTAGAGACCCCCTTAAAAAAAACATGTTCAAAAGTTCTAATTGGGTTTCCTCAAATCACTGGGGAGTATAAAAGTTTATGAGTTCCACCTATCTGTCAGTTGTGAAGTAGATATTTTATTAGTAGTAAATCATAAAGAACTTTCAAGGAATTTATGAGATTTATCAAACAAAATTACTTGAATGTAGAGAAAATCCATTCAGTTCCGTGACTACATTTCTAATTTCTTTTTGACACTAGCCTACAATGTAGGCGTGTTCGAAACTCACTCTGCCGTTTCTTCGCATCGACCATAAATCCAAGGCTTGAGGAAAAAACCACCGTCATGCAGATTACACGCCAAGCGTGGCGTGACCGAAGGCCAAGTGCTGCCAGCACTATCGGCAGCCGGCATTTGCGATATGCATTCCCCCTTTAATGGTTGAATGTATGAGTCGACTGTGGGTTGGGCGTTGAATTTTATCAAAAATTGCGGCTCATTTCTTGCATTTATTTTGGACGGAAGTGGCGAATTAATTAAATTTCAACACTTCATTCTCACTTTTGTCAAAGCAGAGAACTCAAACTTTAGCACACAAACACAGCGACACTGCAAATGCCACACCTTATTTTTGTCGAGATAACCGAAATCGGAAGCAAAACTTATCAAATAATTAAAATCGAACTAATGTCGCGCGGTATTTATGAATCAGAGCGTCGTACACGTTTCAGCGAATATGGGCCAATTGTTTGTGGCATTGGAAAACATCGAAACAAAAAAATTACACAAAAGCAAATATAACATTCAAACACTGACAGTTGCACGACAGTTGACAGTTGTTTTGAGCGATATTTGCCGTCGGCGTCGCAGCGTCGCAGAGTTTTAGAAGTAAACAGAGAAAGAGAGAACAGCAAAAACAAAGTGTTGGGTACGCGCCTACGAGAAGTGACGGTGACGAACGCACTGAACACAAACCGCCCGGCACAATGACCGTCATCAACGGGAGCCAGCCGCTCGCACTGCACGAAGTTGGCTGCGATTCGGCCAGCAACACGTACGACACGCGCGCAACGCGTAGCAAATTAATTTCATTTGCATTTAATTTCTTATTTGATTATTTTCTCCTTTGTTTCGATTAATTTTTATTGCTTTTGCTAAACGTTTTGTTGTTATTGTAATGGTGGTTAGAGTTTTAAATCCATATGCAATTACTTTCATGCGAAATACCCACAGCACCAACGAAATGAAAAG
This sequence comes from Melieria crassipennis, assembly GCA_963668005.1. NCBI lineage: Eukaryota > Metazoa > Arthropoda > Insecta > Diptera > Ulidiidae > Melieria > Melieria crassipennis. The sequence goes on along the minus strand of OY764962.1, from coordinate 108,018,183 downwards.
TGAGCGCAAGCGAGAAACAAACACGAAACCACAGCGACACACTGACACACTGATTGCACAATATAAACATTCAGTTAAATGAACATCAAAACAGTAGTGAAGTCATACGAAAAATTAATATCCATATTTTTAATTTCATGATGTTGAAGAACAAAATAAATAAATAAGGGAACAAAATAAGGGCTTAAGTTTTAGTCAGTACGACTCACTTAGAAGGTTTGACGGTCATTAAGGGGGTCAATACGTGTAAATTTAAAAAATTTTCAAAATTTTTTTTTTTTGTGAAATAGACTCCAGGGGGTCTTAAGAATATCCCCCTCAAGTGGTTTTTAATTCTGATGACCCGTTCCCCTGCAGCAGCGCTTTATTGATGGTCAATTCGTTCCGCAAAGTTTAAACCGAATTATTTCGAAACGCTGGTTTTTGATTATGGAAGTAGAATATCTCGGCAAGTTTTAGTCCAACTTCTTCATTTTCGAAAAACTAAGGACCAATGACCCCGCCGGACCATAAACCGCACCAAACAGTCACACGTTGAGGATGGAGAGGCTTCTCAACAATAACTCTTGGGTTTTCCGAGCCCCAGATGCGACAATTTTGCTTGTTGACGTAGCCACCGAGGTGGAAATGGGCCTCATCAGTCAAGATGATTTTTCGATGGAATTCCGGATCATTTTCATGCATTTCAGGGACCCAATCAGCAAGGACACGACGTTGTTGATGATCGGTCGGCTTGAGTTCCTGTGTTAACTGAACTTTATAAGCCTTAAGGCCCAAGTCTTTATGCAAAATACGGTGTAATGACGTTTTTGGAATTCTCAATTCCAAAGAACGACGAGGAATCGACAAACCTGGGTTTTCTTCAACACTTTGGGCTACAGCAGCAATATTCTCAGTTGTTCTTGAGCGACGTGCACGGGTTTTATTCTTCACATCACTAACTTGTCCCAACAGCTCGAATTTGTCCACCAATTTCTGTATTGCGGTCCGACAAGGTGCTTCACGACGACCTAAAAATGCTTTAGTTTTGCGAACTGTGAGTGCAAGATTTCTACCATTTTTGTAGTGAATTTTAATAATTTCAATGCGTTGTTGAAGCGTGTATCGTTACATTTTTAGTAATGGCGTAGTTTCTACTTGTCAAATGTCAAAGAATAAAAGCTTCAAAAGTGACAGCTACCGAAATACCGGGTGATTCAAAATAACACCTCTTGTTGGAAAACACTATACAATAGTTCTGTTGGAAACAGTTTTCAACTACCTGAACGCCCTCTAGAAAGTGGATTGAACGGTTTTATTTTGACAACGGAATAATTCTCATAGCCAGTTGTGCCCTATCTTTTCAATGAGTGAATAGATTGGTTTGGTGAAGGTGATGGGTCAATTAGCGAGAAAGCCAAAAGTATTCCAGAGCACTCACTTGGCGAAAAGAAAGTAAAGGAAAGGAAAGGGAAGGAAGGTGGAAATGGAACACAATTGGCATTTACCATCTCCTGTCCGATAAATTCGCACAGACACAGAGGAACTTACAGATCATATGACTGCTGCCGAAGCTGATGAAAGTCGAAATTTACACTTGGGAACTTGGTAGGTAGATAGATCCGATCCAGACTTCATCTCATGGATTTATCTCTTTATTCTCATTGGATTTTCTGTCAAGTGATCCATCACATGCAGTTGTTTTCTTAATAACTTCCCATATTCGAGAACCAGTTGGTGGTTCTTAGGAATCTTAGTAGATTTTTTGGCGGCGTTTTTTTCTTAAGTACTTAGGACAACTTTGGACCTTACTTATTTTAACTCTAAACTTTTAAAAATTAAGAATTATTAGGGATTCAGATAAAGTACGTTCGTCTACACAGCTTTACAGTGAAGATAGATTGTTCTCGATTTTTGGCTGCTTCTACAAAACCATTTGCAGATTATCTCCAGTTCTAAACCAAGATTGGTTGCATATTTTCTTTAGCTGCTATTTCTATCAATACAAACGAAAACCTATGTCAAACATATCGTAATCGAAGAGCACTTCTCTCGCCATTGTTGTTTAGTGTAAAAATTCGAAAAATTCATAACTCAAAAGAATAATGTTTAAAATACACATTATGCTTTTATTTTGCTGAACGTTTTATCAGTCTTTGAAAGATGTTTCTTTTTTTATTGCTTACACCTTTCCATTACTTCAGTTCAGTTATTTCGGTCGATTACTCAATTTTTTTAAATCAAAGAATTTATAATTACGAGACAAATAGAAAATCGATTTTTCTGTTCAATTAACTGATAAATAAATCGCACAGTCAACCTACGCTTAAGCCCTTTAACAAACAATAATGAACGTTGCGGAGATAATCAACTCAAAAGTATTCATACTGGCAATGCGTGTGGGTCGACACACGAAGCGTCATAGTTTTTTATACACTTAAAGAGTTTTTGTTGTTGTCATTTCGAACTAAATATTATCTATTAGACGCACAACAAGCGATAAACAAATTCAATGATCAGCACTTGTGCAGAGGCGTAACAACTCAAGCACAAAGAGAATGATTTGCAATTGCCACACTTGGCCAGCGAAGACAACTCGAAGTAGCATCGATGGCCAATATTGAAACCATTTGACAGATGTGTCAATCAATTATCGACCATTTTACAGCGGTGCGTTTGAAGTATAAACAAAAATAAGTATGAGGAACCCGAGCAACGGACATGAGTTATCGATAGATAACAATGGGCCAGTTTGTGTGATATCTGTGAGCAAATATTTTTAACGATTTTGACATTTAACAGATGCTATATAAGGCCGATAAAATGTTTAAGAAATAAGAAAGTATAATGGGGTTTTAAAAAAGTATTATAGTGATATTCGGAATTGTTGAATGTTTGTTAAGTAGTAAAGATGTCTGAAGGTAACCAATCGATTTTGAAGGTAGTTATATTAGAACTCGTAAGTATTAGATGGGAAACATTAATTGGCCGATCCAGCACAGACTACAGTCAATCTATGATATTTTATTGGTCTCATCGGATCGATACGTGGCGAACGAAATTGGGATATAAGCTTTTTTGTTTGAGTTGCTCAAAAATTTAACAGTTCTATATCGAAATAAAAAAATTATGTTATTACATTGGTCTGCCAATAGAAGAGTTCTGGCAAAATTCTTGATTGAATATTTTGAGTCTGAGTGTCTTATAAAACCTAACAGTTTGATATCGAAAAAAATGACGACTGAATGAATAAAAATAGGGTTTTTTATTCCAATCCATAAGTTTTGTGAAAATTTCGAATCTAAGACAATTATAGACAATTCCTTATGCATTCAAATAGGCTTCGAATGCTGTCAAACTATGATATTCATCAGTCGTCGGATCGATAAGATACAGGGGGGGTTTTTTATCAAAGTTAGTCTTAGCAGTTGGTGCTTCTAGTTGAGGAAACTACAATTAACGTGAAACTACAAAACGTGAAAGCTCTGACCTCTGCAACGATAAATTACGGATAAGTTTCGATCCAAGTTGCTCACAAAATGTTGCAATTCCATATTGAAATATAATGAGATTATGGTTAAAGTATGCTAATCCAACGGTTTTCTATTTATAAAACTTAACAGTTTAATTTCGAAAAACTATGAATATTATAAAACTCTGGTTTAAAAGTCTCCCAGTAGATAAATTACGAACATATTTTAAATCCAAGCTTTTCTGTCTGACAATTTCATATGTATTGAAATATACTGCGAATACTACCAAACTATGGAATTCATCAGTCGTCGGATTAATAAGTTGCAGGTGAAATTTAATCTTTTAAGTGTGACGTGTGACGAATTTTATATTTAAGAAACTATGATTACTGTCAAACTATCAGGTGTACAACTTTGCTTCCGCCGTTTCCCGATAGGTGGCTGTACCGGCTGAGGCTGGTTGAAATACATAGATGGTAATGCCTTTAAAGTGAGTGTGGACAGTGCCTAACGAATTGTCATCGCCGTTTCAGTGACAGTTGTTCTTGTTTTCGTATTATTCACGCTCGAAAATGTCCGTTTATGTGCCCAATTCTCGCCATTTGCGGGAAGTTTTACTTTTCTGTTACAATTCGCAAAAAAATGCAGCTGAAGCGCATCGAATGCTCTCAGAAACTTACGGTGATGCTGCTCTGAGTGAAAGAACGTGTCGGGAGTGGTTTCAACGTTTTAAAAATGGTGATTTCGATGTCGAAGACAAACATGGTGGTGGAAGAGAAAAAACCTTCAAAGATGAACAACTAGAAGCATTGCTTAATGAAGATTCGTGCCAAACCCAAGAAGAGCTTGCCGAATCGTTAGGAGTGAGTCAGCAAGCCATTTCAAAACGTCTCAAGGCCCTGGGCATGATTCAGAAAGAAGGAAACTGGGTGCCGTACGAGTTGAAACCGGCCTCACGTCGCAAAAGTGGTCAAAAAGTACCTGGAAACGCTGAAATGGGAAGTCTTGCCCCACCCGCCGTATTCCCCAGATGTCGCCCCTTCTGACTTCCACCTATTCCGTTCGATGACACACGGCCTGGCAGATCAACATTTTCAATCCTTCGAAGAATTGGAAAAATGGATTGCTTCATGGATAGCGTCAAAAGAGGACTCCTTTTTTCGAGCCGGGATCCGAAAATTGCCGGGAGAAAGTTGTCGCTACCGACGGACAATACTTTGAATAATACATCTGTAAGCACTTTTTCGCAATAAAGCTTTTAATTTTGGAAAAAAACGGCGGAAGCAAAGTTGTACACCTGATATGTTAAACCGATTTTTCTTGTCTGACTTTACAATGATGTCCACATTGCAAGGAATCAAAATTATGTTTATATCCCTTTCAGACCTGACGCTAAACTACTGGGAATTTTTTCATAATTTTTGGAATATATGGTCTCTATATCGTATGAAAATATAATCAATGTTTAGGTTTTACTTTTTTATATCCTTCAAGGATTTTTAGGACACGCACAATGATGCATCTCGGTCTAATTTGATTTTAAAATAACCAAAGCCCCATATGATAACTTGTTTATACTATTTTTATTTTTCAGTATGATACAGCCTGAAACAATTATTATTTTTTTGCTGAAACATAAAAATATATTACATCGCATTTGGTGCATCGTGTGCCTGTACGCGACTTACAGTCTTTGCGACGGCACATACGGACTGCTTTCAAATCGAGTTATGCTGGCCAGTGATTAAAGCCATCCAGCCGTTTTTCGGGACATGGCTGGTCCGCTGGGCGATTTGGGCTTGATTGTTGAACAGTTTCAACCTCGTTCGTTTCGGATTTAGAGCTCCACTCCACGTTGTTAGTTTTTTGAGTGGCGTCCAATGTTTCAGCTAACGCAAGTTAAAAACTTAGCAAATCGTGCGATCTTTTGGTAGTATTTCGATTTCCCGTCAAGCATTTCGGTACTCCATCCAAGCATTGCAGCATGCCGAATCTATGAAATGTATGATTACTTCCAATGACCATTTTTGTTTTTGAAAAAGGTCCAATATGCCTCCATTTGTTGGTCACAAATTTCCACACCACCCATTGACTCATTGTACTGCTGGACTATATTTGGACATGCGACTTCGATAAATGTTTTCTCTTTTTTACACCAACGACGAACATAATTAACGGGACTGCATCCAAATGCAGATGACGCCAATAAAACCGACTTTGAGTCTTTCCATTGCACAATGGCAACTGTATCCTCAGGGGAACAGAATTTCTCCATATCTCCTCTTTTCATCTTTTTTTCATCAGTCAAGTTAACGCCTTTTATATGACTTTTCATTATCGTTCCCGCCCCATAAAGTCCTTCTTGTAGAAGCTTATCCAATAGGGGCAATGAGGTAAAGTACCTGTCAAAAAATACTTTGGATACTTTGTTTGTACAAGACGCAGAACGAGTGCAGGGCCAAGTCCAATATTTTCCTTCGGAAGAGGCGTGGTATTGCCTTGATAAATTTACAACTAAATCGAGAAACTATAGAAACTAGATAAATCGAGAACTAGTCCGTCTGATGTGATCAATTCCCCCTTTTTTTTAAACCAACACCTCTTGGTTTGTTGGACAAACTTTGGCGTACTGGACAGCGGCCTGTGAATAGTATAATTTGCTCATCAATGGAATATCGTTCATTCTCTTGTCTCGGCAAGCGTTTTTAACTGAATCAACAATTTGCTTAAAAATTAATTAGCACTTAAAAATTAAAAACCCACTTTTTTAGAGACATAAGACCCGATACGCACAATTGATGCACTCGTTACAATTTTTAGCTAAAAGGCATTTTTATTGCATCAAATTACTTCAATTGGCTTGAAACAATAAAATTTCTAATTTTTTTAGCGCAAATATGCCCACTTCACTATTTGTTAACGATTAGTACTTTTGTAATTGAAATCACAACTTACTTCTGCGGCTGATTTTGACAAAACTGAAATGTGACGCAAGAATTCCGCAATAATTGAAGAAATGGTAAAGAGAACAGCTGAATAATGTGAGAAACAAACATAAAGAAAAAGCAGGGAAATCGATGCATGCCGGTCTATTTGACATTGGTCAGATAGAAGCGAAAATATTAAAACCGAAAACCATCCGCACAATCGATGCATCACGGTCTGAAAGGGATATATTCTGAAGGGATCGTAGTTGGAGCTAGATGGAGAGGATATTTTATAGGGCCACATTGGTCTAAGTAAGTGTTCTAAAATACGTAAATACCACTGAACTTTGCATTCATGCCTCCTTACCATAATTTTTAAATGGCTTTATTCAGTTTCTTTTTCCGCTGAACCAACACTCACACCACGACTGAGCACAATGGGCGTTCACCTTTACGCTGTGATTCCAAAAACGGAAACATAATTTCTCCACAGGATTCACTATCAGACGCAGTAAGTTAAACCTTCGTACTTATAGCAATAAGAAAAATATATCATAAGAAGGATATATGTGCATGTAGAAATATTTATAAAATTATATATTTATGTGTCTATAGGTGTACGTATGGCCGCCAGAAAGTGGGTAAATATAAGAAATCGATAAAGCGACAAGTATCGACTTGCAATGCGAAGCACGTAATCTCATCCACGTTGTATGAAGTGAATGTAAAAACGGCGCCAGCAAGGATTATCAATAATAAAATGAATAATAATATTTTCGTATTCTCAACAGTTTTGTGGTGTGTTTTGTAGTTATTTTTGGGCAGCTGTGCCAACGATACGAGTATTCTTCTTCTTTTTTTTAGTATGTCTGTGGCAAAAAAGAAAAAATAAAAAACCTCACGTACGAAAACAAAAATAAGTTGTCATTTTTGAAAGACAAATTGGCTGTTAGACAAAATATAGCAACAGTCGTGGCATCCAGTACGCAGTGTTTAAGGTAGGAAAGCGACAGTTGGAGCGTAAAATGCTACACAAATGCAACGAAATGTCGTTCAATTAAAATTAATTAACTTTTGCGTTCTGCTCAATAAAATAATTCAATTTCGAAGCGACGAGTTTGCTGCATTTTCGTAGCGAAATGTCCAATGTTACGCCCCCTAAACACACCCCCAACGCGAATCGTTGAGCTATAACATTTAAATAAATTTGAACGCACGCTTTAGTCGCAACTGTGGGCTGCTCGCGTGCGACAAGGTGTCGAACGGTGGCATTAAATGAATGTCTTTGACGAAAAATTGGCAAGAGCTGACGACGACATCGTCGACGTTGCGACGTGCGTTATGCTCAGCTGGGCAATTGGGCGAACGTCAACATAGCACACACAGGCACACACATACACACACACATACATATGCATGTGTATGATTCGCAGTCAAACGTCAACAGGCACAGTGCACAATGACCGACGCGCAGTTTTTCGACGCCTGCATTTGTTGGTGTCTTCATAATTTGGCGGCATGGTTCGATATATTTATGCAGCAGACAGGCGATGTGGCACACTGGTTTGTGCTGAAATCGAAAAAAAATTTAACAAATACCCAACAAGTTCGACCATTAACCTTCGGCGGCAATTGTGTGTTTATGCGTTGATGCGGTTTGTTGCTATTGTTTTTTTTTTACATAATTGCTTCTTCTAATTTCAATGATAATTACTTTGTGAATTAACAGAACTGTCAAGAAATTTACGGAGATCTTAAAAAATGTGAATTGTCTTCCATATCGACTTGCAGGGACTCAGAGTGAAGACAAAAATTACCCAAAATTAAGACAAAATGTGTTTTGTTTTCAACATTTGCATTATATAATTTCGCGGAATTTTCTATTAAAAAAAATTGTGCTTAATTTGTAACTAGCAAATAAAATTGCCTACCAAATTTAAAAATCACGAGGACCGCTTAGAAGTCTGAAGTAACATTTCAAGCTACTCAAATAAAAATTGCTGGAGCAAAAAGTTGCCTCAATTCGTCACAAATTTCTATCGAAAGCACGGTTGCCGTTTTGGCCGAAATGTACTAAATTTGATACATTTTTTTAATTTGGTACATTGCACAGTGATTCGTTCCATAGACAAAATTCAAAAAAATTATAGTCTCAGAATTTAACAATTTTGATGTCATTTGAAAGGTAAAACTTCAATTAAGAAAACCCCAAAAAATCAGAAGGAAAAATTAATTAATGTATGTGCAACAGCTGCTCAAAGTCTGAACTTTTTTTACAAAAAAATTTAAACACATATTTTCTGTTTTTTAGTCTATTGAGTAAAAAAAACATGTAAAAATACATGGTTACCAAGAAGTTGCTAAAACTTTCAATATAGATTAAGAAATGATGTGGCCATTTTCGCTTTTATTATTTTATTGATAGATCAAAATTTGCATAGCTGAGGCTTCTACTTCACTTTAATTTTAAAATATTTTTCTAAATTAAAAATCTGAAAATAGGCTAAACTTAGAGGAAAATATCTAAAAAGTATGTGAAAGTATGTTCCTGGATTTTGTTTTATTTTAAGACGCATTCTTTCTTTGTCTGATAATGTAATTACATGCTTCGATATCTTCCGATCTCAGAAAAAAATTCTATTTGAAAAGTGGTCTAAACACCTATTGTTCGAAAAAAATTCTTTTATTCATCCCTAAAAGTATGCAATCAGCATGAAAAATTAAAAAAATCATTATCATTTTTATTGCAAAACTAAAGGGTCCTAAGACAATTTCTGTTACTCTTTGGAATTATCAATGTTGACGTTACCGATTAAATGTAAAATCTGAAAAATCTAGCCAACACAAAAAATGAGGACAATTGCAAATTTAAGTCTCAGGCATTGTCAAACTACAAAAGTTTAAGAAAAACAAAATGAAGATTTCAATTCAGCAGACCATGATTAACGAGTATACCATATATTATGAAGAACGGACCACTGATTCTAATTTTGTTCCGCGGTTGTATGAAGTCAAATCACTGTGCATTGGTACATAACTTTCAGATTTTGTACATGTTTTTACTATCTTACGTAAAGTAAAATTCTGACTTTAATTCTACAATTTTATTTATTTTTATTATATGTAATTATATATAAGTGGATTGTTCCAGTTTTGTTAAATTGTATTCTTTTTATTATTTTGTTTTTAATGCATAAAAACTAAAAACCTACATTTTAATGAAAGACAAAAACGATCTCAGTCTCACATTGGGTTTTGTATTCTAAAGAAAATGGTTTGGTAATATACATAATTTTGGACTTTGGTCCACAAAAAAAGAGGGAATTGGCAAACGTTATCAAAATCATTTGATTCAAGCAAATCAGGAATAAAAGTTGTCAGTACGGGCTATTATTTTGAGTTATTCTTAGCTTGCTTACTCTATTTAACTTTTACGAATTAATTAATTTTTCATTTTCTCCATATTGTCATGTTCATTCATTTATTCTAAGATAGCTAAGATCTTGTTGGGTGAAACTTTTTCATAGACAAAACATTAACAACAAATCTATTTAAATCAGACAGCGGCAACACAGACAAATGCATAAAAATGCCACGACCATGGGCAGACTATAACGATAAATCATAATAGTGTGGCGATAAATTGCGTAAAACTACAAACAACAACAACAGGAACAAACTGTGTTTATGTGTGTTATGTGTTTCGGAGAAATTACAATCAACATTAGGCAACAGTGAAAATATTACACAAACAAACGAAACACAACATTTTAAATTGAGGGTGTTTAATTAGAACCGGTTATCGCTAACCATATTGAACCTTATTACAACTAGATTATCCCATACGCAATGTGATGTTCGTTTGGTAATGTTCAAAGTAGACACAGCGATGTACTAACTGGGTTTAATTCAAAATATTATACGTAAACAACTTGTTTGGATATTTTCAATACCATTGTGATAAAATTCGTTGGATTCCTGATTGAAATATTAGTCGAAATGGGTTCGGCAACACTGTAGCGGCTGAAAATCTTGCCAACTTTGAGGATTTATTTCGCAACTATAAAAAGAGAAAGATGATTTATCTTCAAAGAGTATATTTGGCACATATTGGAGTATGGAAAAAAATGTGTTTATTATTTTATTTATTATTTTTATTCAAATTGTCGGCGAAAGCGCCACGCTTTGAAATCGCCTTAATTTTTAACTGTAAAACGGGTGGACGAATTTTTTCGTAAAGTATGGAAACACCTGGAAATTTTATGGAAACAAACACATTTTATCTCGAAAGTATGGTTTAGAAAAAAAATTAATTTTTGCAAAGTTATATATATATATATATTTATATTTATTTAATTAAAAAATAGTGTAATATCTACTATAAAAACTATTTTATTTGTATGTTAATTTAATTTATTTTTTTAATTTAATTTAATTTTTATTAAAAACCTACTATCTTTTATTTCAAAATAAACAAACTACACTGTGACAGCAGCCTAACTGTGCAAAAGCAATTTGTAACGCATGTTTTTCACTAAATTTCGCAACTTAAAACTAAAAAACAAAACAACTTCAAAGGTGACATAAATTAATATATAAAATTTATTGCTGTCGAAAACTTGGGCTAGCGGCACTGATTTGCGTAGGACGCGCACTGCTAGTTGCCACCAGTTGCGACTCCAACCAATCTTCGTCGATTTAATTCTACATGTATTTGTGTCTGTATGTATATAAATAGTGCAATAATAAATGAAAACAGCCAAGTACCAAAAAAACTATCAGTAGTAAAAAAAAAACCAAAATAAAAAAACAAGCAAATATAAATAAAAAATATATAAATAAAAAAATAAAATAAACAAAATAAAAAAACAGACACAAAAATGTAAAACAAACACAAATAAAGATGTTAGAAAAACCAAAATTAAATAAAAGAAAGCACAAAAATGCAATGTGCAAAACAGTAGCAAATAAATGAAACAAAAAATTTAGCACTCGAACTATTTTAAATTTTGATTTAAGTTTGTTTATCTGTTGGTTAAAATGCTAAATTGATAACACACACACAGACACACTTAAGGCAACTGCACGCACAACAACCGATCGCAATTGCGAAAACTACAGCGAAATCGAAAATAGTTGAAATGAAAATTAAAAGTGTTAACCGAACGCACAGGCCGTGAGGCAACTATTGGCAGCGGCCGGGCCGCCGATTGGGGCGGGACTGATGGCAACGACAGCGTTCAAGCTCGTGGCTTTGTTTACTGCAGCGGCAGTCTTGCCAGCTGCGGCTGGGAGAAGGCCGAGACGAACGGGCTGCTGTTGCGGCATTTCTTGGCAATCGATTCAGGGCTAAAATGTGCGAATCCTAATTGCGTGTTGTTGTTTACTTCATGTGAAACACGCAACCGTATGAAATTTGCAGCGCGAAAAATGTGAGGCATTGGCAAATCACCTGACAAATAGTTGTCACCCACGTACACACACACACATAGAGATATCTATTGTAAAAATTGTGAGCTGCTAATTGCAGCTGCCATTGCTGCACGCGTGCGGCAATTAAAATTGCGCAGCAAATAGCCAAATTAACAAACCAATAACAGCAAATTTATTGTTCCGCAAATAAACGAACTGAAAATGATAGACGTTCCTTTTGCACACACACACACACACAAACACACAAAGTGCGCCCCCAACCTTCAACTGCACTGCAATAAGGAAATGATCAGATTGCGCGTAGTGCTTGTGTGTTTGTGTGATCGCAACAAAATTCGCATAAAAACTAAATAAACAAAACGTTTGCAACCTAAACAACGCCAACAGCCAAATGATAGACAGCGTGAAATTTTGCCCAAAAATTTTGTTTAATTTAGCATGAAATTTCAGCTAAGACACACCAAAGTAGCAACAGCAGCAATGGCAACGCAGCAACAAGAACAATAACAACAACAACAGCGACCACAACAATGTTCGCGCACCTTGAATAATTCATTGTGCGCTAATTGCGTATGTGTCAATGTGCGTGTGTGTGTATTGTTTACATATATCAATACATATATGTATATAAACACCTATATATATATTTATACATAAACATATGCACATACAACAAATCAACAGATACATGCGAACTTCCCCCTCCACCCTGCCACAGTCAACTACAATCGCCATCACCATCGAGCGGCCGACCGGCATTTTTCCGGCTCTTAACCTCAACTATTCGGCAGGTAAAGACGCCGTCGTTCCGTTTACGTTTGTTTGTTTGTGTGTGTTTGATTTTCGCATAAATTTTCACGTTTGTTGCGAACGCTTTGCGGTTTTCACTGCCAGCCACATTGGCTGTTGTTGGGTTGTTGTTTTAGCTAAACGCATTATTGTTGACCGCTGCCGCGGACTATTAACGAGAACGTTGCCCCTTCCCTCGCTCTCCCTTCCCCCTTGGCACTTACTGTATTTTACTCTGTTCTTTTGCACAAACACACATAACACAGCCACCGCATAAAGGAATATTTGTATCTTTTGGCCGTTTGCAGCACTGGCAAAACTTACAACAACAACGCCCACATAGACATTTCCCATCGATCCGGGACCAGGCGCGCTGGCGCTCTGAATGTGCGACTGCAATTTGTTTGTGGCATAACTCACCTGAAAATGGAAAATAAAAAGAAAACAAAAGGTTATTGAAAGTTCTTGTATTAATAAATGTAAGAAAATTAGAGATGTGTCACTCGATTTCGACTTATGTTCAAAAAAATTTAGGCAATCTTGTTCTTAATCGAGTTTATCGCTTTTGCTGTTCACACATTTATAACACCGTGCGGCAACAAATTTTACACATGAAAAAATCTATATACTCGCGAAACTAGGGCCAAGTGTAGTAAAACTGCGTTTTTAGTTTTTCTCTCTGACGTCTGGATTTTTTTTTAAAGGACTTTGAAATTTCAAGGACCTGTTTATTTCAAAAAATTATTTTAAAAATTGAGCGCATTGTAGAATAACAATATGGGTATCAAATGAAAGAGAAAAATCCTTAGAATCTTAGAAAATGTATTGTTTTGGTGCAAAAGGACGAAGAGGTATTGAAAAAGTCCTTTTAAAACTTTATCCTTGAATATCCTTGCAAATTTCCAATAATTTATTTTGAAAAAAAATGTATCTTAAGGACTAATATGTACACTACTACATCCTTGAATTTCGTCCTTCTAACATCATTAGTTTAAGATATAAAAAAATTTAATGTGTTAGAGTGTTCGCGATGGTTGAAAACATAGATGTATTCTCCGAAGGCTGATCCATCGTTAACCCCATCTGACTTTGGTTTTTGGAAAATATTCAAAACACATGTCGAATTATTTTCATTTGGTTTTACTAAGTTTGAAATCAAAAAGCCAATAAAATCATGTTTCTCCATACAAACTTGTAACCCTTAGTTTACCCCGACAGGTTTTGATTTTTAAAAAAATTTACACGGATGGTTGGTTTACGAGATATGTGTTCATAACTGAAATAAGAGGGGAAAACGTGTTTTTCGAAGATTTTTCGAAAACGTTCTTAAGAAAATTTTTTGATTTTTAGTTTCGTGTTCAGCAGCCGAAGATTAGTCTAAAAAATGCTTTTGTTTTTAGGAGCACGCGATGAACCCATTTTTTGTCGAGTAGTGTTATTGACCTCGTTCGATTTTGATTTTCCAAAAACTGAAATATACGTGTGGAATTATTTGTGATTTGGAATATCCTCATTAAATCACAAATTTGTATACAACACCTTAACCCATGTTTTGCCTCTTTAGACCCTAAATATCAAAGAATCACTTCTTAGCGGAGCATCATTTTCTAAAATTAATCTACAGTTCAAATTTCGTATTTGTAGCTTTAGCGGTTTGGGCTGGGCGATGCTGTATCTGTAAATCAGTCAGTCAGTTTCTCAGGACAAAGAATTATATTTACATTGAAGTGAGGCAAAGTTCTCACACAATTCAAGGTAAATGAACACTGGATTACCAATCACATCCAGAAATTTACTGAACAGCATTGGATCTTGGTCATGGTCTTGGAGCATTGTTAAAACAAAACCGCAATCAGACTAGAGAAAACATTGGAATTGGACTAGAAAAAGAATTGGCAGGCCGGAGACTGCAATTGGAGTGTAGAAGAACTTCATCACTTCTAAAGCAGCCGCTTTTTCTGCCGTTCTGGTCTCAGTAAGTGCGAGATTTTTGGCGACCTGGATGAGTGGATAGATGGATATGAGGGGAGCCGAGAAACTGAAACCTAGCAGACCCATTTCTCGGGCTAGATAGCCCATTGTACTTGAGGCTCAAGAAGAAAAGGATGATAGAAGAAAGTGAAGTCGGTCGTTGTAAGAGAGAAACAAAGAGAGCAAGTGGTAGGGAAGATTAGGTTCAAGAAGGGGAGTGTGCGGGCCCCATTGAGTCCATTGTGAATCCCTTCATTGGGAAGGAATGGGGACTGCACGTCTTCCTGCACGAATTTTAGGGACTTAAGCAGTCATGGCATTTCACTACTAGCAGCGCTGCCTTCTAACTATTCGTAGATATAAATGAGCCAACGTCGCTTGCGAGGAGCAGAATCTTCATCACTAAACTAAAACATGTTTCACCTGAAATCTTATTGGGTTTCATTTTTATGGTTTCAAGGTATCATGTGCCCACACATTCATTCAAAATCATATCATTTAAAGTTACGAGTGTTCCTGAGTTAATTTCCCTGAACGCACGAACGAATCAAACCGGAAAAACATTAATTTCATCTACTGAAAGTAAAATACTAGGAATACTAAAAAACCAAACCAGTGCACTCGCTTCGCACTCTTTTAGTGAATTAAAACCCCAATCAAATTTTCGTTGCAACTAAATAATTAATTACGACTCGTTTCTAGTAATTCAATGATTGTCACGCAATACAAATACAAATACAATTCAACTAAATATAAATGATAATTAGAAACATATGCACATATATAATATTGCAACAATTATGCGTCAATTCATTAATTAAAAAATTTGTTGGATATTATTTCAGGAACGTTGTTGATGACTGCATGACTGGTGTAGGCTGTGTAGGCGTTCGTTGACAAATAAATCATATTTTATGCAAAATTTCATGGGGCTCATTTTTCACACTCGAATGGATTTCTCGTGTTGCCTTTAATTAAACTAATCAACAAACAAAACGACACATACACACACACACACACACTCGCTGGCACATTAAAAATAAAATTATGAACATTTGAAAATTTTAGGAAACGCTTCAAGTACTTTCGCATTAATAAATAAGGACAACTTGACATTATGCAAAGTCATAAAAATTGCAAGTCTTCTCAACGCTGGTCTTTTTCATTTTCGGTGACGTGCTAGTGTCGATAATAGAAGTTGGAAGAAGTCATTTTCGCACTGTCAGCGTCATTGCGACTGAGCGAATTTGATAGAGTCTTAAGTGACTTAAGCAACAACAACAACAATAGCAACAGCTTTACAACTTTGCATTCACATGACAACGTTGTTGTTTTATGCTAAGTGGCAGCAACAAGTAAGCAACACGCGCTTAATGTCACACTAAACACGCCGTCATCACTAACGGCAACAACAACAACAACAAATAACAACTATGGCAGTAGCAACAACACGTTGCAGTGTGTATTGCCAGAAGAAAAGTCCAAGCATCGAACAATTTTTGTTGGCTTCTTGTTATTTAGTTTTTATTTTGTTGAAAAAATGGAACGAGGATATCCATCAACATCAGATCGAATCGCATTGCGTACAACACGATTGCTACCAATGTCAGCAAAGTGTGTCGGCGACACTCTCAGACAACAGCAACAGCAGCGGCAACGGTGGGACAACAGCGCACAAAAATGGTCATAAATGTGTCTGGCTCGCGTTCGCTAATCGGTGGTCGATGGTCGATGGTCGACGGTGGGTGCCAGCAGTTGGCAGTAGCGCCGTTGATGGTGTTGCCGCTGCCATGGCATTTAACGATTTGAATGACTGCAACCAGCTGTCACTTTGACACTTAAGCACAGCTGTGTCGCAGCGGGCGCGTCGCAGCTAGCGGCGAAAGGCGAAAAAGGCGGCGAAATGCAAAACGAAAGTGTGTATTTTGGACATAATTGAGCGTGAGACAGCAACGGCGACGGCGACACCCAATCGCACGCGGACAGACAGCCTTTGAATTATGGGTGCGCGGTGGGTGCACGAACAACAACGAGGCACAGTTAAGCTCAACTGGGGCATCGAGCCAAGGCGCCCCAAACGAATGCCGGCAAGTAGAACCAACAGCAACAAAGGCGGCGGAAAATCCGGCCAAAAATATTGCCAAATAATGTCAGCAAAATATTTTGCTAATTTCACAAAGCACTCACACACATTTTTGTGACAAAAATGCGATATAGCTTAGAAGCGAACGGACGCGCCAGAGGCAGAGGCAGTAGGGGGCAAATTTCGAAAGTACTTTTGCAAATACGAATCAACAAATATGGCGCTTCCTTTGCCGATGTGGCGCAGAGGCGAACAACAACAGCAACACACACACATGCACACTCGTACCCCGGGAACTGACACAATGAGCTAGAAAACAAACAAACGAACAACCGAATGAATGCTTCCTGTTTCGGTCCAAAAGCAAAACTGCTGCTGACGACAGCAAAGCGCACAAACAGGCACACTGACACGCTGCACACACAGCCAGACGCCAACAGCAACAACCCAAAGTAATTGCACACTGGTGTATAGTGTGACATTTGCCAATAAACATGACACATACACATGCAATGTGCACTCATAGGGACTCCAATGCGAGAGGCCTCGAATGGCTTACAGGCTGTCGATGACGATGGCGATGACAATGACAATTGCGACGTAGGTTACAAGGATGATGGCAGCAGCAGCAGAAAGACTCAGACTGCGTTTGATGCAACTAGACTTGTTACGAACTAACTAAGAAAATAACTATAAAGCAAGAAGCAATTCCAACAAATGAGAAAATCAACAGTTCAAAGTTTATTTTCCAAATTTTAATCTACATATGTAAGTATGTACATATAATTGTTTGTCCTGACTGACTAAATGACTGATTGATTCAACATCGCCTAACCCAAACCGCTAAAGCTACAAATCTGAAATTTGAACACTAGGTACATCTTAAAAATGAATCTCCACTAAGACGGGATTTTTCTAAGTTCAGTGTCTAAGTAAAGGGGCAAAACATGTGATAAGGTTTTGTATGAAGAAACGCGATTTAATGGGTCTGTTGATTTCAAACTTGGTACAAATACTCCAATTAAAAAATAATTCGGCACGTATTTTGAATTTTTTCGAAAATTTCAATTTAAAGGACGAACTAAGGATTAAGATTCATATACGGAAAGACTAAGAAAAAACCCTTAACCGATTGGCCTATTGACTTCAAAGTTGGTGAAAACACTAGAAATCAAAAATAATTTCACATGTGCTTTACTTCTAGGTTAGGAAAAAATACCCGTTATACTGCCGAAGTTACATCAAACACACGACCAAATTTCATTATCCTTACTTATCTTTGTATGTTCGCTTAAATGACTTAAAGGTATTAAATTGTTTATATCTTAAACTAATAAAGTTAGAAGGACGAAATTCAAGTATGTAGGAGTGTACATATTAGTCCTTAAGATATATTTTTTCAAAATAAATGATTGGAAATTTGTGTTGTCAAAGTCCTTTTAAAAAAAATCCTGACGTCAGAGAGAAAAACTAAAAACGCAGTTTTACTACATTTGGCCCTTATTTTGAGTACATCGATTTTTTCGTGTGTAAAATTTGTTGTCGCACGGTGGAATATATAAATAAAATAAAAATAAATAAAAAAAATAAAATTTTGCGAGTTTTTATTTTTCTATGCATGATGATGATCCTTTCAATGGAGATTTAGATTGTTCATTATTTTTGTGTTTCAGTTCAAGATTTTTATAATAACTTTATGATTCCTCTTGAATGACTATTGAATATTAAATTATTAAATTTACATCAGACATCAAACTTAAAGCCTCAACTGCTGTATACCACAGAAATTTGTTTGTTTTATCTACCACTCTGCAATATCTAAACTTATTATGTGTCATTGCTAACAAGTTAGGAATAGCAAAATCAAAAATTCGATTTGTGGAAAGTGGCCCAATTTCGCTTAAGGGGGGTTTCTACCTTGTGCGGTAAAAAAAATCGATTTTTTTTTTCATGCATTTTTGGATTAATACATGATTGTAGAATACGCTCCCAAAATTTTAAGTTGAAATCTTTCGAATTACGGAAGCAATTTATCGAAACAGGTAGCGGTGTCGAGCGCGCCGAGCTGCTGAAGCAAAACTTTGAACGCGTTTTTCTCAAAACTACATTTTTTGACCTTGCGGAAGTGATTTAGGCCACACGAGTTGAGCAATAGCTACGAAATTTTAAACAGTCATTTATCAAGGTCTTAGCTATGGCACGAACTAGGATCTTCAAGAAATAATAATTTTTTCTCATTAAAAATAGAAATTTGTATTGAAAAAAGTAGGTAAAAATTGAGTTTTTTAGTCAAAATCGCATATATCCTTCATTTTTCATTTGTTTTTTTAAATCCTAGTTCCTGCCATAGACAAAAGGATACAGAATAAGAAAAAAATTCATTTTTGTGTTTCAAGTCATCTCAAACAGCGGCAGGACTTCCGCGAGTAAGGAAGTCCTGCCGCCATTGCTCGATGGCCCCCTCCCCCCCTTTGCATATTTTATCTTGAAACTTTTTTTACTTATACAATAAACATATACCTACATCAGAAAAAATTTTCCAGTGTTTATCTTAAAAACCTTCCCATCAAAAATTTTTCAAAAAAAACATGTTTTCTCGGCCGCACAAGGTAGAAACCTGCCTTAAGCACACTTAATATTCGCACAATTGTTTAGAAAATTTGCACTTTAAGCATTGTTTATGCAGCGAATGCGCTTGACACCAAAATCCACTAAAACTCGCGCAGCGCAGAGTACAAAAAACTTTTGTGCGAAAAATGCGCGCCACTCGCACCAACACACACACACAAACCCATACACACGCAGACATTCGCTTTCGTGGCGTGCGAATGAAAATTTGTGGACCAGCATAACCGCAAAGGAGATGCACGCATTGCTGTTACAATAATAACAACAACAACAACAACAACAAAAACAGTAGAAGTAAATAGCAAAACAGCAGACGCTGAGTGCAGCAAAATGTATATTGTTTTGTTGTTGTTGTAGGTTAAATAATCGTTTCTGGCTGTGGCTGTTGCTTTAGTTATTCATTTGCCAGCTTGGGCGCTCGCTGCAAGTCATTATGGTTGAATTAGTATTGGTAACAACAGCAACAATCGCAATCACAACAACAATAGCAACCTGAAAGCATTAACAATGCCAACAACAATGCACTAAAAAATTTTCACAATGCTGCACAGCCATTTTTGCACTCCTCTCCACATATACACAGAAACACACACACACATATATATTCACTAAGTATATTAAATATTTGAATAATGAAGCACGCTTGACTCATCTCGAAATTATTGCAAAACTATGCGGCGCACATGGGGCGCGCAGACAAGACGCGGCATCCGACGGCCCAACAGCGGTCGAACGCTTGCAGTGAGTCGTCGATGTCGTGCGCTCGCATTCAAATTTTGCAAGAAATAATTTTTGCAATTATTTATTTTACATTTACAGTCGAATTCGAGAATGATTTTCGACTGACGGCGGGACGCGCTGCACGCTATGCACAAAACGTGCGCGCAATTTTCAAATGCAAAACGACGATACGATTCTATTGCACAGAATGAGAAATTCTGCCCACTGCAAAGGCGACGAAAAGGCAAAGTGTGCGCCCCTCCACTTTGCGCACGAATTGCAAAACTTTGAACTTTATTTTGTTGCAGTTGTTATTGTTTGTTGTTGTTGTTGTTGCTGTCAAATATTTTAAATTGGTCAAAATCATAGAAAAATCGCACACACCGCTCGCGCTTGCGCTCCCGCTCCCGAGTCGGCATCAGTTGGCAACCTTTCCTATGCCCAATGACGTCATCAATGAGTGGCCAACGTCGACGCAGCGCAAATTAATCGAACGCAGCGCACAAAGCGGCGCGCCGCAACACCTCAAAAATGGCTTTATCGATGACTAATTTTAGTTCATGCAATGTTGAATGAAATTCGCTATTTGCAAAGTGCAAATTTTTTGTTGTTGTTGTTATTGTTGGTGTTGTTTGGATGTGCAGCTTTTCGCAATTTGCGCCAATTGAAAGAGCAAAAGCCATGTCCCACCCCCACCCCCCATTCCCTTCTCATTCCCCCCGTCCAACGGGTCGCAGCCGCAGCATCGACCGCAAAGCAAATTCAATTTTTGGTTTGCTTGCATTTTTCGCATTTATTATGATTTTGTTGTTTGCAATTAAAAGTGTCGTTATTAGCAAAATATTTTCATGGCGGACATTTGACGAAAGTTGCACGTACCGTGGGACCTTCAAAGTCCGTTGAACCGTGGCGTAGCGTTGCGTCGCAAACAACTGGCGACAGTTGTCAATCTTCCAAATTATCGCAACCAACACCTGCCACCAAGTCCCGAATTGTCACAATAAATTAGTTTAAGCTGCGAGTTTTATGCGTGTGTGAGTGTGTGTGTGTGTGAGTTTACGTTATTTTTGCAATTGTTATTGCTGCATAAATAAAACTGCATAAAAATGTGAATTTAATGGCTGGCCAGAATCGTTAAAGTTGCGCACAAAAAAAAACATTTCCAAACAAAAACAACACTGGCATAAACTTACACTCGCTGGGATCGTGCAGTTTGAATATTTTAAACTGACTGTATGTTGGAGGATACAAAGCGTCCACTTACTAGTTTGGAATTCGCAATTTTTGACAGAAGAGATAATTGGAAAAGTCCTCTAAACGTCCTTTTCTCTAGGTTTAATAATTTCTACGTCGAATGGCTTCATACAATTTGTGACTCTTATCCAATGATCTTCTTCTTCTTTGCACACAAACCTTAATTTTAGGCTTTTTATAAATTTTAGCACTTTTTGGGGTTGTAGTTTCCAGATGGTTGATGGCGGTATAGACGCCTGACCAAACTGGAGAAATCTCTTTCTACTGAGCGCAGGACATTCGCATAGAACATCACTCCACAATGTTTCCTGTTCTAGCTCACATATCCTGCACACATTCGTTGAGGATATTCCCATATTTTTGAGATGGTACCTAAGTGAGCAATGCCCTGTTAGGGACCCAGTGAGGATGCGAAGGTCCTCTCGGTTTAGCTTGAGGAGTTTGTTGGATACCCCTCTGTCCGGGGCCAGGAATTGTTTTGCCTGCCGTAGTCCCGTTGTGTTGGCCCATTGGTCAGCAAATTCCTGGTCAGCCCATTTCCGTAACCACTCCTGAATATGTCCTCTTGGTAGTCCACAGAATCGTTCCGGGCCTATCAGTGGGCGTAAGGCACACTTTTTCGCTAGGCGGTCCGTTTATTCATTGCCGTCATGTCCTTCATATCCTGGTATCCAGTGCAGTTCTACAGTGTTGCGCATGCCCAGTTCATTCAAGAGATTGCGGCAGTCCGTCACCAGCCTTGAGGCAGTCGAGTAGGCTTCTAGCGCCTTTAGGACTGCCTGACTGTCGGACAATCGTGCCATACAACAAGAAAAGAGTCGAGGCAGGTATGAGTCTCTCAGAGCATAATCTAAGGATTATTACAGGCATGCTGACAGGGCATTGCAGATTGAATTATCATATAACCAAAGTTGGAATTTGTGAAAACAAATATTGAGCTTAAAGAAAAATAAAACTGCAATACGTATACTAGAAGAATGCCCTGTATTTATGCATAATCGAAAGAAAAACTCGAGGGATTTCCTTATACCAGTTGCAGATTGGGTATCCAGAAGTTTAGAATACCTACAATTCCTCTCGGATGCTGGATTCACTGACGAAGTGCGAGTCTATAAAGGGGACACAATAGATCTTCTAATTCGCAGTGAACTATCCCCTGCCCTGTATTTATGCATAATCGAAAGAAAAACCCGAGGGATTTCCTTATACCAGTTGCAGATTGGGTTTCCAGAAGTTTAGAATACCTACAATTCCTCTCGGATGCTGGATTCACTGACGAAGTGCGAGTCTATAAAGGGGACACAATAGATCTTCCAAGTCGCAGTGAACTATCCCCGTCAATAATAAAAAACATAGGTCACATTTCTTGGGAATTCGTTTACCTTATTGACCTATCAAAGTTTGCTTCATAGACCAACCGAGATCGATTTACCATTGTCCCATTGGCGTCAACATCTTCATTCGTTATCATAACTTTCTCATAATAACTTTAATATAACCGTTATTTTGGGTATCCGTTCTTTGTTTTCCTTACTCAGGTTTAATTTTCTCAATGGCTCAACTTTGACCCAAGTGAGTTACTTGAGTTACTCTAACTTAACCCAACTTTTCTTCCAAAGTTTTACTGTTTCTTATTGCAGAGAATATTTCAAAAACTATGCGCACCTTTGTCAATGTTTTTTTTGGTCCAAGCCAGAAGTGAAATGCTAACCCTGATGACTCAGAAATGCTTCATATCTAAATAGCTGCGCAGTATTCTAAAAGCAGTCGGCAGAATGCAACACTTGTTGGCAATAATTCATTTCGCATGCGAACACTGGCGCGGCCACCATTTACGCCCGCTCAATCCGGGCTCGCAGTGCTCGGCCATTTTCGCAACTAATTCATGTGGAAACACTTAGAAGAAGCATTTTTCATGCTCAGATGCCACACTGACAGCAGCTGCCCCAACAAATGCAACACTGTTACCAAGTGCACGAAAACTGCTACAACAAAAGCAGCTGCTGAACGCAAGCTATGTGTAATATCTGCCAGATACAAATCGCTTGGATACAAATCCGACCAACGCCAAAAACGAGCAGTGGGAACGAATGCACTGAGCACACTTTGGGGACTTGCGGGCAAATGGATGCGAGCTGTGGCCACTCAGCCACTTTGCACTGCACGGCCGCCGCATCCACAGGTGTTTGTTTGCTTTTGTGAGCAGCTCGACGGCGGGGGCGGCCATCACTACTAAGCCCCCACACCTCTCCCCGCCCACTATTCAAGTGCCATCCGGCCATTCAGTGCAGTCTACTAGTTATTTGGCAAAATGTTTGCCGAAATAATGAAGAGACGCGCTGCGCCCATCGGGATTTTATTAGCAGTGGCCGCTTTTTGTTGCTTGGTGTTGAGGCGCGCCGTTCAAAAATTCGTTCAAAAATTCAACAGTTTGCCAACACTTTGCCGCGGCAAAGTGCCGATCAGCCTTTTTCTTGTTATTTGGTTTTATTTTTTCGTGTATATGCAGCGACGGCGTTAAAATATTTTCGCCATTTTATTTGGTTTTGTTGCGAAACGTAAACATTTTTATGGTTTCCTGTTGGTCTTTAACATGTCCTGAGCTTAGTAAATGGCGAAAACCAACACGAAGGCCACAACAAGTGTATTGCCAGCCGGAAATGCCAAATTTGAGAGAATGTCTTGGCCGAGGGAAATGAGCGATTTTGAAGAGCAGAAAAATATATATTTGTATAGCTTAGAAACAAACAATAAAGAAATTCAAATATGTTTTTTTCTTAAATAGGAAAATACATTTAAATCCTTAAATTCTTAAATAGGAAAATACATTTAAATCCAACTTAAACAGAACTATTCTCAGGACATGAAGTAGCCTAAAGCTAAAGTCCCAAGATTGCCGCAAATGCGCCGATCATAGCCCGATCTGGTCGGGCGTTGACTACGCAGAACTTGTCAATTGAGCAAAACGTTTTTTATTTGGATCACACGATTGCCCCAATTGCGACAAATTTTGTCGACTCAACCTAACGAACAGAAATATCGCACCGAACGATTTCATAGGTAGGTCACACGATTGCCCGAATCGAAAACAAAATTGAAATAAATTCTCAAAAAATTTCAAAGCACCGACAAAATTTGTCGGCCCTATGGTTGGTGCTCGAGTTGCCGACAAAATTCGGCTCCATTTTTAATTTTTTTGTCTGGCTTCAACTGTTCACACGATTGACGCTACAGTACCGATTTCGTTCGGCGCAACAGGAGACAGATCGAATATTTTTGACATTTGCGGCGAAACCGAATCGAGTTCACACGATTGGCATTTGAGTTTTTTAAAAATGCGTAAAATTTCTACGCATTGTGGCAATCGTGGGACCTTACCTTAAGAGTTCCTTGAGTCTGAATGCGACTCTGTTCTAACTTGAGTCCAGGTAGTAAAGTGGCTCAGTGAACAGCCCAAAACACACTCATAAAAGAATCAATTTTGCAACCAAACTTTTGATCGAGTTTAGATTACGTGTTCTATTTTAATTTTGATAAATTTTATAATATAATAAATTTATAATAAATTTTTGTTTTATCTAGGACCCGCTCCAAAAGCGACCTTGCAATACTTTCAAACATCTTCCGAGCTGATACATGCTGCATATATTTGTCCCTCACATTTCTGAACGCCTTGATCACCTGTTTTGTCGCCTTCATTTCCTTTTAGACCAAACCCCAGTCTGTACAAATCTGTGGAGTTCTATACAATTGGGTGGATTTGTTGCTCGGGGGTGCAAACTACATTATTCTGACTGTACTGTTCAACCAGTCAAGGGCCGCTTTAATGTAGTGGCCGGAAGCAAGATTGAGTCAAAAGAAACTGGACACGACATGTTGTCTAAAGAATGAGTAATCTCTTTTCCAAGACTTTAATATAAAAATTTAAGTTTACTTTTGAGCCTCAATTAAAGATGACCAAGAATTGACTGTGTTTTGACTGTCTTGGGACTTGATATTTTGATTTTCATTCCTCGGTAATCTTCAGTGTAAAACTCCTGACCTGCGAAAACAAAGTCCTGAGCTGCGAAAAGTTCACGAGAAGTTCTCATTAGTATTTCCTTTCAGAACTGTTTGCAGCTTAAAAACTTGTCAAACCAACTTACTTTATCACAATGCACACAAAACTACGAGCTTTTAATTTTTTGAAGCTACTTTTCTAATATACCAGAAATATGCGAATTTATGTTCAACAGAGCTGTGACTTACTTCGCCTTTTCTTAGTTACGAAACCTTCTTCATTTGTCCAGAACTTGTCTTTCGAGTACATAATGCTCAAGTCGTCCTTAAACTTTTAAATAAATCTGGAGATAGCGTTTGTATTGATTTTCAATACCGGAGTCGTTTTTTACAAGTTCATTGCAGATGGTTTCGAAAAAGGTTTAGGATGATTTTGCATAGTTGATTAGTTGATTTTGTCGTTTGGTCACTGAGTATTTGGTTGGTAGGAAAGTAATTTCAGTGTTTTAGTGTGAAATAAGACTCAATTTCTTTGTACTGGACCTGAACATGCCGGCTGTATTACATGTAGTACATTTGTTTTGAAAATGATGCGTTAACTGTGCTATAATTCTGTTAATCATAACACCGTGCGACAGCATTTTTCACACCGGAAAAAATCCATATGGGCGTGAAACTAGAGACCAAACATAGTAATACTGCATACTCAGTTTTTCATTTCCACATCCTTTGTCCTTTTAAAAAGAACTACAAAATTTTGAAGGGGATGGAAAACAAAAAAAATATAAAAAATACTTAACCTCGTTAGACTATGGCGATATGTATATCAATTGAAAGAGGAAAGGCTCAAGAATTTTTTAGAAACTAATTTTTTATCTATTTGTAAAAAACGGATATAAAAAAGGTCCTTTGTAAATTGTAATCCTTTACATTCTTAAAAATTTATATAGAATTTTCTTGAAAAGTAAGTATGTTAAAACCCAAAATATCCTTGATCACGTGTCAAAATTTCATTACTCTAACTTTATTGGTTCAAAAGTTATTAAAACAAATGCGGAAGCTGCAATTCTAATGAAGTAAAAAAATTCTAATTTATTTATTTACCCAATTTTTACTCATTTTTGTACCTATGAAATCAATGCCAATCAATGAAAGCAATGAAGCTTATGGTTTTTTTCCGGTGTGAAAATTTGTTTTAATTTTTGTCGCACGGTGTAATACGTAAAGGTGCCTGTAGTACTTTTGGCATATCTGAGTTAAGGAGGGGTTGGAGGAGTTCCGTTTGCCATATTTCTGGCAACTCCTTGATTCCGCACTCATAGAACTTCTGGTAATACAAGGTAAATTTTAAGTTATCATCATTTGTAAAAAATTTGATATTCAAAGAGTTTTGCAAACTTTGTTATAAATGGTAGATAATCGAATGGTACCAGGTCAGCACTCCTAACCAACTCCTAATCAATCTTCAATAACTTTCAGCAACTCACCAATGATACGTGAGGTCTTGCATTGTCCCGCAGGAAAACGATTCCTTTGCAATTCTGGCCAATTTTGTTATTGCTTCCTTCGGTTTCATAAGTTGCGAGCAGTAAACATCCTTGATTTGATTGCTTAGTTACTTGGAAGTAGCTCAAAATACACAACACCCATTAAATTGACATTGGCAAATCAGGTTTCGATATGATTGGTGCTGGTTTGTCACGCTTGCACACTGATCTCTTTAATTCAATGTTATTGCAAACGACCCATTTTACATAACCAATGATGATTCCTTTTCAAACAGGGCAGACTTTATTGTATTTGATATGCACTTCGCATAGACTGAGTCGTTGTGTTAAGTGAATCTCTTTCAATTCGTTTGGAAAACAAATAATGAACCTATTTACGAGTTCAAGACGTTTTAGTGATTTTAAAGCTCTCGCATAGTTGCAGGACGATTAAGGCTTTAGTTTAGTCGACTTTTACTTGGTTAGGTCAAGCAGAACGTTGGCCATCTTGGAGTGAAAAATCACCAAAACGAAATTTTTCAAACACCACAAACTTCACATATCTGCTTTTAGGCTTTAGCGGCCTTCTTGTCTTTACGAAAATAAAATTGGAAAATCTGTCGAAAGTTGTCGGGGGGAATCAAAATTGCTTGCAATTTGCTACTTAAAAGAAGCTAGAAGTAAAAGCTATTAATTTTCAAAAGGGACAAATCATAACGTTGACTAAAGTTCTTCAAAGCAAGGCTAACGCCATCAATTTGTGAAAACCAAAATTACTTTGTTGCCAATCCAATGAAACAAGCTTCAATATAGATAACACACCACAGTGCACATCTTGTTCAAATTTTAATAGTAAAACGGCATAACTAACTTATAACTTTATATCAATTTTCAATACCGTTCAAGAATTAGAATCGCACTGCGTCTCCTTGACTGCAAAACAAAACTAAAAAGCATCCTTGCACCACAATTTTAAGCTGTTTTTAAAATGTCAAAACTTTAAATTTTTATTTTTTTTAATTTTAAAAGAAACCCAATTAATATGCTTCAAAACAACTACAACACGTTACCAACTATTTAGTCTATGTCAATTTTCGACTTTTGGCTTTCAAAGTTGCAAGAAAACAGCTAGAAATTGTTCCAGAAGAATTTGAAATTTTAACAAAAGCAAAAACTAAAAACACCCACCATAGCCAATTGGCCACAAGTTTTCAATGCGACAAAAATTTAACCTTGAAATAAACATAAAAACGCTGATAACATAAATTTAGACCCACGCAAACAATTTTGTGTTTAGCAATTCTTTAGCGATTTTGGCTGCTTAGCAAAAACAACTTCACTGATAAAAACAAAAGCAACACAACGGCAGGGCCACCTTTTTGAAATTTGTTGTACAGTTTTTTTTGTTTTTTTTTTTTAAATTAATATATACCAAAAGAAAATGCCGGCCGGTGCGGTGTGCGTTTGGCCAGCAGAGCCATAAAAATACAAATGACACTTTATTAAGAACAGCAGAGCGGCGGCTTTTTCCAATATAATTTATACACTTTAGACATTTTCGCTTTTGGTTGCGACACGCTTGCGACACGCACACAAACGTCAGTTGTAGGAGGGGGGGAAAACTTTTGACAGCTTGTTGCCGATTGTGTGCGGATCGCATAAACTGTTCGAAATGGCGGAAAATTGAAAAAGGCCAACTTTTTTCTTCTTCGTATTACAACAACAGCAACACAGCATAGATATTCTATTTTTAAGTGAAAACAGCACAAAATCTGTCACAGTGTTTGCGTGGGCAGCGATGCAGCTGGAAGACGCTTTGAGCCGCAAGAATGATGAAGATGCGGCTGCAGCTTTCACATGGCTCTCCGACACTCATCATCAGTCGGATATGTATAGCACTAACACTTCAAACGCCAAACGAGGCATTAGGAAGACTTAGGCGCAAGTGAAAAAAGCAAAAACAAACAAACAAATGCGAGCCACAAAAAGCGAATGTGAACGTTTTACCTTGAAACAGAAAAATGTCCCAAATGAAAAATGTTAAAAGCTAAAAAAGAAAAAAACAAAAACAAAAGCAAAACAAAAACATTATGTCTTGCGACTGTTGCATAGAAAGTCCAAAATGTCACATCGCAACGCAAAAGATGAAAATCCCATAATTAACGTTCAAAGCAGCTCGCTCGCTCATATGTGAGCCACCACACACACACACACACACACACACATACGCTCGGTCGCCCCAAATTGCGAAATAATATTCTAAAATCTAGACAGACGTTCGTTATTATTTTTAATAATTTTTCCGTTTTTTGCGGTCTTGATTTTGATTAATTTTCGTAACGCTTCGAGTGCAAATGCACAACACCCCCGCGCCCAAAAGCATTACACGAACGCGCCAAAACGACAAAACTATTTACAGTTGGTCTTGCAAAAACAGGTTACGCAGTCAGTGCAAAGGCGCGACAAAGGGATCGACCAACACATGAATGCACCAAACGAACGATTAATCACTTATTTGTGATAATTGTCACAAACGTTCATTGTCATGTGACAACTCGATCGTTTTTAATCGCCGCTGTCATAAATCAAATTTCGGCAATGCCAAGACGAACTGCACGCTGCAGAATTGCGCATTTAAGATTCTTTTAGGATCTTTTAAACTTAAATGTCTGCTAAATGCCGAATCGAGAATTTTTAAAGATAAACAACACCACAGAGTGACAAATACTAATGACTAAGTTTAATTGAGTTCGCAGGAAAATATTGAACAAAAAGAACCTTGAATGTCTATTTATGCACTGTTCACACTGACTAAAAGATGGCATTAGTTTTGTTGCTAATATGCTTTACTTGAGTAAATAATTTGACAAGGGTTACATATTGTCATTTGTCATTATACTCTGCAATCCTGAAGCGATTAAATAGTATAATAAAATAAATTTAGAGAAATAAATTAAAATTCAAATAGGCAACAATGGCTAAATAACAGAGAAGAAAATCTGTTTTGAATTGATATTGATTTAAATTTTATTATGACTTTATTTCGATTAAATAGTATAAGGTGTAGTAAAAACAAATCTATTATTTTTTCAATACGATGGCATAGTAAAGTAAATAATAATCTACTTCTTCTGCGAACAAGTGACGTTAGATGCCTTTAGAAATATAAGATTTTATACAAACAAAACTTGTCAGATAGATTTGTGATTGCTTGACTCAAATTTGTTTGAAGGCGCGTCCAAGCTGACCTCCAGCAAACACAAAATACTCGTATGCCACATTTTACAGTTTTTTTCTTCGATAAAGGTGGAAACCCAAGTCAGAAAATTTAGTTAAAAGAAGAAAATGTTACTCTTTCATTTGATACCCATATCTTCATCACTGCACAACCGCAAATATTTAAAAAAAATTTAAATGTGTATGTCCTTAAAATTTCAAAGTCCTTTAAGAAGGTTTTTGGGTCAGAAAATAAAAAACTGACTATGCAAGGATATTACAAATTACCTCTAGTTTCACGTCTATATCAACATTTGGATGGGTTTCGGCAAAAAAAAATTTTTTTGCAAGGTGTAATAATGTAAAGTTGGTGTTTTCACTTAGTGCATCATAACTTTGTAATTTTTCTTTCAATTCTGTTGATATTAGGCTTAATATTTGCTCAAATAATATACACTATGATCAATAAGTACCGGGACTGTGTATTTTAAATTTTCCGCCGTTGCCCGATGCAGGTCGGTAGGACCTTAACTGACATCTGTGTCAAATTTTGAGCGGGATTGCATTGTTTGGCAGCTGTTAGCGTCAGTCAACTTTTTGTACTTCGTCGCATTTTGCAATGGATAATTTTGTTGATCAACGTATTTGTTTGAAATTTTTTCTTAAGAACGAAATTTCTTGTGCCAATGCGCTTAAAATGTTGCAGAAAGCATTTGGGGAGTCTGCTCTATCAAGAACCAGAGCGTTCGAGTGGTATAAAATGTTCAAAAGGGGTCGTGAAGTGGTCGAAGACTTTCCTCGTTCTGGACGTCCTTCAACATCGAATACCGACGAATATGTTGAAATTGTGAAGAAAATCGTGCTTGAAAATCGTCATGTGAGCGTCAGAGAGATTTCTAACGATCTTAACATCTCTTATGGAAGCGTACAACACATTAGCGTCGATATTTTGCGCATGAAACGCGTCGCCGCACGGCTTGTTCCTCAATACTTGAATTTCGTCCAAAAAGATCATCGAAAGCAAGTGGCTGAAGACATGATTTCCGAAGCTAAGAAGGACCCAACGTTCATGAAACGTATAATTACTGGTGATGAGACATGGGTCTATGAATTCGACGTGACAACTAGCCAGCAATCATCCGAATGGCGTGCTGAAGGCGAGCCAAAACCAAAAAAAGTGCGCCAAAGTCGATCAAAAATCAAGGCTATGCTCATTGTTTTCTTCGATTATCGTGGTGTGGTGCATTATGAATACGTTCCGACCGGTCAAAACGTTAATAAAGAGTATTACCTTGAAGTATTGAGGCGTTTGAGAGATGCTATTCGTAGAAAACGACCGGATTTGTGGGCCGATAACAGCTGGATTTTGCACCACGATAATGCGCCGTCTCACAAAGCACACATTATTCGCGATTATTTGAACAAACACAGTGTGAATATCATCGATCAGGCTCCCTATTCTCCAGATATGGCACCATGTGACTTTTTCCTGTTCTCCCGACTTAAGTTACCGCTTCGTGGAAAGAGATTTGAGTCCATAGAGGTCATAAAAGAAAATGCGACGCGAGAGCTGAAGGCCATACCTGCTTCGGCTTACCAGAAGTGCATGGACGATTGGATTAAGCGTTGGCATATGTGTATTGCTTCAGATGGGGCTTATTTTGAAGGGGATAAAATAAATTTACCAGAAGAATAAAACAATTTTGTTTTTTTGACACAGTCCCGGTACTTATTGATCATAGTGTATCTTTCATCTCATTTATTTTATCTATAGAAAAAACATTCGAAAATTTATGATTTTTTAAATTGGTCGAAAAATTCACTTTTTACAACTTTTACCGTCAGTAACTTCCCCAAATCTCATCTGATTAGGACAATCTGTATATCGCTAAGTTGTTATCTTCTGACCGACGGACAACCGACAGTTTGTGTTAGTCGCATGATTCGTTTACGAGATATATGCTCATAACTGAAACAACAGGGAAAAAACTGGTTTTTCGAAGATTTTTCGAAAAGGCTTCATAAAAAAATTTTTTGATTTTCAGTTTCGTGTTTAGCGGCCCAAAGTTAGTCTAGAAAACATTTTTATTCTTAGGTGCATTTTTCGTGTCGAGTAGTGTTTTCACCTGTGTTTGCCTATGGCGAAGGATTTAGCTGGTGAAAATTTTGTCTCAACAAAAAATCAACTGTTCCAGGTTTTCTCAATAGGAACGAAAGATTCTATAAGAAGGTCACAATGGAATTACTTTTAAAATAGTAACAAGTTATCGAGCAACACAGTGCATATTTGATCAAAATTTCATCAATCGATTTATGCTTAATAAAACCTTCAATTTCGTGTAAAAATAATTTTTTTTTACTAAACCTTACATTATTTAAACAATGTTAATTTAATGGATTAGAAGCTAAATTAACTGAGTTATTTAATTTATTACTAAATTATTTTCAACTACTTTTAAATTTTTATGGTTTTCATAAGATTTTATAAAAAAAAAATTTAATTAAATTAGATTTAATTTTTCATATGATGTTGTCTTGTTTTGATTTACGTTTTTTTTTTGTTTAGTTTGTTTTGTTTTAAATTTTTTTCAATTTCATTTCATTGTTTGTTTATTTAAATTTGTTTTTATTTTTCAATAATTTGTTTATTTTATTGGCATGTTTACATTTTTTCATTTAATTTGAATTTCGTTTCGATTTCAATTTGGATTCTTTTTGAATTCCTCCTGCTTTAATAAATGCATTTATTATGTGAAAAATAATATAGCTAATATCTTTTACATAAATTTGAGAACTGCCACAACCTGCGGCTTGCTGTCTTTTGTGTCCATTAATTGTTGAATATTTTCTGTCACACATTAATGGAACAAAGGAAACTCAAAAAATTGTTTCAATTTAAATTTAAAATTAAATTCAAATAAATTATCACTCGTCTAGTTAGAATCTAACAGACACATATTTTATTTTCTGACATTCAATTGTCTCGATCTTTCTGCCTGCGAACAGTAGTCAGATATCTACGCTCTGCAGTGGGCGAAGGACACTCGAAACTGTACGCAAAATGAGTGGTAATTGAATATTATAATTCAATATACGTTGGCGCGCACGCAGGCAGGCTTCATTGTGCAATGAGAAATGCAGCACGTTGTGCACATTTCACGGCCGGCAGCTGACAGCAGTCATTGCGCGTGTGTGTGACTATATGAAAGTGTGTGTGTGTGTGTGTGTGTGTCTGTGTGTTTGTCGTGTTTCTAGTGAAATGCTACTCTCAGATTTTCATTTCACGTTCACGTTTTGAATTTTTGCCTTAATTTTTTGCCAATTAAAAGTTTCTCATTAAACATTTCTCGCAGCATTTTTTCTACTTGACGTGCAATTGCTCGTTTGGCTTGTTTCAGTTGTCTGCCTTTTTTTTCTTTGTGTTTGTGTTGGCGTTTAAATTTCAGTGTCACACTAAACCGTTAAAGCCATAAGCGTAGCCAACAAGTTGAATGTGAAATTTTGCCAACGCAAATTTGTCTTACGCTACGATCAGTGGATTCAGTCCACTATAATTATTCCTGATGATTCAAATTCAAAGAGAATTTTGTTGTGCATATAGCAAAGTTTGGTATGAAATTTCAAGTATTTCTGTGGAGCAGCAGTGGGTGTTTGATTATAAGGTTTGGTTAGATGGATGGTGAATGCATGGATGGTCGTCTTCAGGTACTACTTCGACTTGGGACCATTTGTGTTGGATCTTCTTGTGTTCTACATATGAAATCCTATTCATTCTGCTGAAGAAGTACCATTGTCCATGTAATGGAGACGTCTTTTTTATTATAGTTCGTTTCATCTGCTGATTTCTTTCATAAAAATACTTTTTATGGGAGTCTGAATCAAATTACAAATGTTCCATCAGGGCATTCCTGGGTTATAAAATCTACTACCAGCATAAGAGATTTGTTTAATAGAATCATCGCATAGATCTGATCTGCTTTTCCATGAGGCCTACTTTGTTAGTCTTTCTCGTATTTTTTAGAAAGAGACATTTTTCATGTAAAATAGAAGTTGATTCTAACTGTGTTTCCCCTTAAGGTTCTCAGTGTCTTAATTTCGGCAACTTTATAAATTTTTTGTTGAAATTTTCATGCCCAAACCATAAAAAAGATGCTTAGATTAATGATTCATCATGATTCTAGAAACTCTCATCTTAACGATTTAAATATTCAGTCCATTGAATTCCCGAAAAACAGCTCTGCCAGGAGCAGAATATATAGAAAACGATTAAATCAGACAATATCCACGGTCATGGGCGTAGGGTATTTTCACGTACAGACTCAACCAAACCACATTTACATACTTGTTGTGTTTGTCTATTTTTACGTTTTTATGACCGAATTTAATTTTGAAATTTTCGAAATGCGCACAGGCTTTTATTTTTATTATTACACATTCATAACAATATGCAATATTTGGCTGTAAACGAACAACAACAAAAACACGAATTCAAATTTATTGACCGCCATTATTGCCCAACACACAGTGGCGACGCGACGTGCATCGTGCGCGACCCATCACCGCTCACACACACGCGGGTATTTATTTGTAATATTTTAGTGTTTTCACATAAATTTGATTCCGTCGAAAATGTAAGCCGGAAATTAGCCAGTGGCATTGAGAAGGAGCGACAGTAAAATTTGCATATACGAAATTTTCATTGCGGCTGAATTTTCGAGCACAATTACTGTCGACACATGTGATGGCAACTTTTGATTTGGAGTGTCTTGATTGCTGATTGAGTTGGCATTTAGTTAGGGGCACATTAGACAGCAATGCACTCATACATAGACATACCAGAGGTTGGCGGAATATTGCCTGAAAATCCACATCAAAGTCATCGGAAACTCACCTGCAAAAAGAGCAAAACAAGGAATACAAATTAAATTATTTTCAGATTTAAAATTCTGAATTTAAAACAAATTCAACAATAATACAGTCCCAACTAAACCATTCAGCGAATATAAAAAGAGAGGAAACATGAGTATTTTCTAACCCGTCAAATGTAAATTTCGAAAACTGAAAAAAATGCATTGAATTTATTTATTACACCGTGCGACATAAATTAAAAAAATTTTCCACACCGGAAAAAACCCATATGGGCGTGAAACTAGCGACCAAACATAGTAATACTGCGTACTCAGTTTTTCATTTCTACATCCCTTGTCCTTTTAAAAGGACTTCAACATTTTGAAGGGGATAAAAAATAAAAAAAATATAAAAAATACTGAACCTCGTTAGACTATGGCGATATGTATATCAAATGAAAGAGGAAAGGCTCAAGAATTGAAATATAGGGTGTTTTTTTAGAGGTTTGTTTTTCGAATAGAGATAAAACTGCCATTTTGTGGTCAAATCTGGCAACTCTAATGTCATTTATGTTCAGTTTGGTTTGCCATTTCATCATGAACAGGTTGACAAAAGAACAACGCTTGCAAATCGTGCAAATTTATTTCGAAAATAATGGTTCAGTTCGCGAAGTTTACCGCAAGCTCCGTCCATTTTATGGTCGACATAATCGTCCATCAGAGCAATTAATTCGGTTAACCATGGGTCGTTTTCGCACTACGTTTACTCTATGTGATAATACGCATCCGCAGAGACGTCGAACAGTGCGCACCGAAGAAAC
Source organism: Melieria crassipennis (assembly GCA_963668005.1). NCBI lineage: Eukaryota > Metazoa > Arthropoda > Insecta > Diptera > Ulidiidae > Melieria > Melieria crassipennis. The sequence continues at coordinate 107,982,556 of OY764962.1, read as the reverse complement.
AATTGCCGCTGTAGAGCAAAATGTTGAAGAGGACCCAGTCAGAAGAGGAGTCAGTTACCGTTAATGGAGACCGGTATAGAGCCATGATAACCGACTATTTTGTTCCCGAATTGGATGGCATGAATGTGGATGAGTTGTGGTTCCAACAAGACGGCGCTACATGCCACACAGCGCACGTCACAATCGATTTATTGAAGGAAACATTCGATGAGCGCATAATTTCGCGGAATGGACCTGTCAATTGGCCACCAAGATCGTGTGATTTGACACCATTGGATTATTTTCTTTGGGGATATGTGAAGTCGCTCGTCTACGCCAAAAAACCAGAAACGTTAGTGGACTTGGAAGCCAACATTCGTGGCGTTATTGCCGACATACGGCCCCAAATGCTCGAAAAAGTGGTTGAAAATTGGACCTGTAGAATTGGCTTTATTCGAGCCAGCCGCGGCGGCCACATGCCCGAAATCATATTTAAACATTAATGGCATAAAATTATCCTTCCAATAAAGCCAAATTGATGGACATTAAAACGATTTTCTTGTGTTTTATTTCAATTCGAAGTTCTATACCTCTAAAAAAAGCACCCTATACAATTAATGTTTTATCTATTTGTAAAAACAGGATATAAAAAAGGTCCTTTGAAAATTTTAATCCTTTATATCCTTGAAAATTAATATAGAATTTTCTTAAAAAGTAAATATGTTAAAATCCAAAATCTCCTTGATCACGTCTCAAAGTTTCATTATTCTCGCTTCATTGATTTTGTATCTTTTTGTTCTTCAAAAAAATACTAATACTCAAATAAATTAGAATTTTTGTACTTCATTAGAATTGCAGCGTCCGCCTTTTCTTTAATAACTTTCGAACTAATATAGTTAGAGTAATGAAATTTTGAAACGTGATCAGGGAGATTTAGGGATTTAACATACTTACTTTTCAAGATAATGCTAAGTAAATTTTCAAGGACATAAAGGATTAAAATTTTCAAAGGACCTTTTTCATATCCTTTTTTTACAAATAGATAAAAAAATTAATTTTATTTACATTTTTGAGCCTTTCCTCTTTCATTTGATATACATATCGCCATATTCTAACGAGGTTAAATATTTTTTATATTTTTTTTATTTTGTATCCCCTTCAAAATTTTGAAGTCCTTTTAAAAGGACAAAGGATGTAGAAATGAAAAACTGCGTACGCAGTATTACTATATTTGGTCTCTAGTTTCACGTTTCAGTTTTATATATGGATATTTACCGGTGTGAAAAATGGTGTCGCACGATGTAATATGACAAAAATGTTTTTTTATTCACGGAAATTAAATCATGCAACGAAATAAAAAATTTTATGAATCATGAAATTCTTCACAAGCCCTCAAACGGCAATAAAAACAAACAAATCCAAATAAATCTTTAATAATTGTTCAATGTTGTTGTTGCACCGAGACTAGAGTGAAAGGACGCCCAAGCTGGCATTTTCGTCGCCTTTCCAAACAGACGGCACAACGTTTGCTACGAAGAATCCAATTAACCAAAAAACAATTGTGCAATAAAAACTCAAATGCAACAAAAATAAACAAAACGAAATGAAAATCCTCTGAAAAAAACCGAGAGAGAGAAGGCGGAAGGTGTAGAGAGACTGGCAAACTGGCAGATTTTAATATTTTTACAAGACATTAAAGGAGTACGCAGAAAAAGCGAATAGAACCGCTGACGAAAATGCAAATGTACCGACAGGCTCACACACACACATACACACACACATATAGAAACGAAGATGAATAGGTGCACAGTGGCAGAGTCAGTCGCAGCTAAAACGCTGAAGCAATGGCATACCTAATTTTGACAATATGGAAGATTTTCATACCGTCTGATTCATAAATTACAAGCAAACACACACCAGCAACAACAGCCGCTACGCTGCGACATGTTGCTGACACACATGTCAATAAGCACCGCGTATGACAATTTTCCTCGAGCGGCAAAACTCATAAACTTGAACAACAAAAAACGACGACCACGGCAACCAAAATCTGGTAGCAGAAAGAATGCAATTTATAGACATTTCAGTTAAAGGCAGCAAAACGATTCACGGAAAACTAAGCAAGACCAGCCACAACTGAGCGAGACAGCGTGACAGAGACAGAGAGATAGAAGAAACAACGTCAAGACATCATTTTTAAGTGGGACAAAATCTGAACTAAAAATACTAAAAATAACACTCGACTTATTCACGCACAAAAAATAAGACACCGAACCGAGACGTTACGTTGCTGAGGTCGCTGTAGGTGGAGATGTAAATAGAAATGTCCGGGTAGGGTGCGAACGACAAACGTCGATGCCCAAAAACAACAACAACAACAACAGCAGCAGCAGCAGGACCAGCAACAGTGTCATAATCATTATGGGCTGAATAGTCATCACAATTACAATTATGAGAGGCAGAAAGGTCGCCAGCTGGTGCAAATGACTGGGATGCATTGTTGTTGCTGCTGTGGCTTGTTGCAGCATTCATCATTAAGAAGCAAAAACAAAACAAAACAAACAACATGAACAAAAAATTGAATACATTTGTATAAATGTTGTAGTAGCAGTATCACAAGCGCCCCCAAATGTCCAAAGTGGATTTTGCCATAAACTTATAAACTTTTGGTTTTTTTAACGCTGCCACGCGAAAACGCCACGAAAACAATGCGACTTTATTCCATAAAATTATTTTGAGTTTTCTTTTTCTTATGGCCAAATATTATGATGATGAATTGCAATGATTGATTAGCTGCTGTTGTCCGTCGCTCCTACGCAGATTTTCAGTGAGGCGTAAAAATCAACGGCCGCCTTTCGGCGAAACGTTTTCCATTGTGTATGTATGAAAATTTTTTATCGTTGCTTTTGTTGTTATGGCAAATGAATCGTTGTGAGACAAATAGTTGAAAATAATGGATTATGTTGGGCTTTTGTTTCCGCATTGTTTATTGCGCACATTTAAATGTGTGTGAAATATTTTACGAATTGTTGCGCATAACAAGTCAACATGTTTTAGTTGGTCTTGATCGACTTAATGATACGCTGCACTATAGTGTCATACGTTTGATATTCAACTTGCAATTGTTTTCCTTTCCAATGTACAAAATTATTGATTTAGATCGTAAAAAAAATTGTGTAATAAAAAAAAATTATTCATGCTCATGGCTCACAATGGGCTCGTAATCCAAGCGAAGACTTTCTCAAACACAGCAGATTTCTGGATGACACTGTCAAACAGCAACAATAACACCTCCGCTGGGTACTACTTATCCATTAACTTGATTCCTCTGATATTCATAAAATTGTAGCAGAACGGTTCAGAAGTTCCACAGATTACATCGTTTTTGCCTTACAAGCCTTAACCCATTGCTGCCGGGTACCAGTTCGGCCCATACGATTTTGATAAAATTTCATACACGACCTAGAAGTGACCCAAAATGATCAGAAACAAAAGTTCAGCTTTATATCTCTGCACGGTGCTAAGATATTCATATTGGTAGGTATTTTGTACCCATTACGCAGCAATGGTAGTTTTTTCCATACTTTGTGTAGTGATCAGCTAAACATGTGAACAAAAGTTGTATTTTTTACAGGTGAGTTATGAGGCAGATTTTTGTGAAATTCTAAGGCCACTACGTTTCGCCACATTTTCCTACTCCGGAAAATTCACAATTTTTGGAGTCTGGTACCTCTAGCTAGATGGCGAATTTTTAGGGTGACCTTCACTAGGTTAAGGTAGTTCCATCTTTACCCTAACTATCCCTATCAATGGTTTTGAGAGATCTCAAACATTGACTTTTTTGTGATTTTTTAAAAAGCAATTTTCATGGGTAAAATTTTACCCATTAGACAGCAATGGGTTAAGAAGATCAAAATAGATCTAACAGGTCGCAGCGTACAACATACTGGGCTGAGTTTTGGAGGTTCAAATATCTGTTTGGAAATTATAGATGGCAGATATGGTTTCTAAAAGTATTGGGGTCAAAATTTGTGCACTGAACGCCACCAAAATGAAATCCAATGCTGCTAGGACATATTTTAAAAAACTTTATTAAACTAAAAGAAACATCATCTCGCAGAGAGCCGAGAACAAAACTAAAAACTTAACTTGAATAAACTTTGCTTAAACACTTAAAGCAATGATTTTTTTTAAGAGATTAAATTAGGACCATTGCAGAGGGTTATAGGGATGACTATTATCACTTAAGACTTTTATAAAAATTAAAGAAATGATAAATAGACAAAAACAAAGACTTTTCTCTCTGCAAACCAAAAAGATTAAATTTAACTACTTTAAAGCGTTGTCGGGATCACTATCGGAGGGATTACAGCGTTAAGATATTCCAAAAGAAATTGCTGAAACGTCAGGTTACTATGTTTCATAAACAGCTTTCAAAACCAGTTATGAGTGTTGCAGAGATCCCTATTTGTAAATTAACAGCCCGAAGAAACTGGGTTAATTTTCTAATAATGTCTGTAAAATTTAAAAAGATGAAAGGAAACAGAAATCTTCTCTTTTCGAGCCATTTAAATCGTTACTTTTTTGAATTTCAAAAAGAAGTAGCTGAAAAATTGGTCTTCTTTTGAAAATGATGACACGCTAAGAATTTGTTCATGACTTTCAAAAATGTTAAAGAGATAAGAAGTAGAACAGACAGACAGAACCCTTCTATCTTTAATGGTGTTTTAGGAAAAGTGGCTAAAACGTCGACTTACTAAACTTTCTAAACAGCTCTCTGAAAATAAATCAAACGGAAACCATTGTGTGGATTGTAGGGGTCACTATTTGATGTTTAATGGGTGTAAGTTTAAGAAATGAGAAGGAAACAAAAATACAAATGTTCACGCTTCGAACCACTTAGGTTATTCTTAGGTTATTTAGGTTATTATATTCAAGGAGAAGTAGTTTTAAGGTTACCATCTGTGGCATACATTTTAAAGTTGAACTCACATTTTAGCTGTGACCTTACATTACGCTATATTAATCCAAACATGTCCCCGTAGGAGCATAGTTACTTAACCTAACCCCACCTAAATCACGCATTCAAGGCTTGACAAAAATTTACATAAAATATTCGCCATCTCGCTCTCAATTCATGCGCATAATCAATTTAAATTACTTTTCTATGAATTCAACACAAACCAATATAAAACCACGACTTTTATACTTTCAACTTTTTCCTTCTGTCTGCATAAATTATGACAATTATTCACAAACTGAGCGCCGGAACTCTGCGGTGATACTTTAAACAGCAAATAGCAAAGTTCACTTATTGCCCAACACAAAAACTTGGCCAGACAGGCCCAGAACGGCACATCGCTGAGTCGCAATGGAGCAATGTAAACATAACAACAACAACATTAATGTGATATCGAGAATTTGCGCCATTTTGACACTGTTTCGCGTCGGGACTTTGTTTTTGAGTAAATTTACTTTTACTTTCGCTAGCGGAGTAAGAACGTCAGGCGGCTGCTATGTCATCTGCTTTTGCATTTTATTTGCACATTGATTTGCAAACTTCATCTCATTTCTATCAACTTTTGTGCGAAAATTTCCGTTCATAGTATTTGCGCGAAATTTCAACGTTTGTTGAACGCCCGAAAAGCTGCTACACGAAAGCACTCTAAAACGATATCTTTACATAGGCACACACACACTTGCATATAAATGAGTGTCTGTATGAATTTGTTTGTGTAATGTCAAAGTGCGGCAACGACACCCGCAGCGGGATTAGAAAGTATAGAGACCAACACAGTAGGGCAGCAAATAATGAAACGGAAACAAGAACCTGAAATATTTCAGTCGAACTCAACCGACTTTTTTGTACGCTGCAAGCTCTTTTTTTACCTACTAGAAAAGTTTTCCATTGAACACTTTTTAAACAAAATTTTTGTGAAGGAATAAATGCAAATATGGAGTTAAGATAGGGGCATATGTCGTACCCATTTTAAAATATGTGGCATTTTGACAAAACAACCTAAGTTTAATTTCCAAATTTTTCAAGAGAGCGAAAATACTGAGAAGAGTAAATTTCATATAAAACTAAATGTCTTAGAAACAAGCCGATTACACCAAAAGAAGCATCTTGAAATTATATCTTCATGATTAAAAAACTGGAAAATTACGCTATCTCGAGATAAGTTGTTTTGTCAAAATGTCACAGAAACAATTTTTTACATTTCGTACAATTCAATCGTATGGCAAGCCTACTTTAAAGTAGTAGAACGCCTATTTTCTGAGCTATTCTTAGATTCAAATCTATCTATTTATATGACCTACTGTCATCCCTTTTGGACTAAGAAGGACGAGTTCAAAATGCATTAATAATATATCAGAGGGTTCAATTTAATGGTTAGTACCCAGCACAGGTGTTATGGGTGCTGGTTGGAGTCTCTTCGAGAGGTCTGCTGTGGCTGATAAAGATTTTCTCTTAGCCCATTATGAGCCATAAAAAGTTAAAGGATGCAAAGACATAGCTAAATCGATTCATATGGCAGTCCAGATCAAAACCATACTTTTTTATAAACTTTAACTAAACAGGACCCCAATAGCCAAATAATGCCCCATTATCATGCGGTCTTTTTCGCAAAGGGCTTCGTTTTGTCTTAAGGATTTTGACAACATCCATCTCCTTTTTTTTCTCTACGCAACATCTACAATAACTCTGCTACCTATGGCCTTCCTGATTCAAACAAGAAATATCTCCGTCAGATGATTGAACCAACGACGGGACACAGTTCGTGGGATCAAAACATTTTAAGGAAGGACAACGTCCATTTTGTTTTCCCGTGTGATCTCCTTAAATTCATAAAGGATTCTAAGAGAATTGCACACGAGAAGAAATAGTTCCTACTCTTTTTTATTTATCAAATTTTTAAATCCACCACTCCGAGTCTAAGGTACAATGGAGCCATAAAGCCTGATAGGGTTGAGGGATGGAATGGACTAACATCTATTCATCCACGGTTCAAATTTTTATCATATTTGTATGTAAGTCCTGCCAGTTTTCTATAGAGACAAAATGAACCAAAACGGTTTGAAGACTCAACCATTGCCAATCAAGTAAATTCCTCTTTCGGTTATCTAATGAATCCTTCTCAATCTGAAGCAACAGACTTTCGCCAGTTTGGTGGATACCTCGCATTGTTATCTTCTTAGATATAAATGCCCAACACTCTACGCTTTCGTGTCACCTTTGATCTCTTCCTGACTAGTTAACTCAAAACCACAATGACCGTCCATCATTCTGAACAATGCCAACTTCAAATTCCACATCAAAAAAACTGACTAACCCTAACACTTGCAGTGCAGAATATAAAACCCCAAACAGACAGTTCGAACATCTCCTCGATTGGGGGGACCTTTGATGTCTTCCTGACTAGTTAACTCAAAACCACAATGACCGTCCACCATTCTGAACAATGCCAACTTCAGACTCCACATCAAAAAAACTGACTAACCCTAACACTTGCAGTGCAGCATATAAAACCCCAAACAGACAGTTCGAACATCTCCTCGATTGGGGGACTTTTTAGTGGAAAATTCCGCTGACATTAAGTGACAAAGACAGCGCCACGAGGAAAGTTGAGTTAACAACAAAACCCGATATTTGTACTCTAATAACAATGTGTCGTCGTTGTGCATTTTGACATACAATATTTGTCAGTTTTGCTTTTTTTTCTCTTCATTGTTTTGCCAGATTGTAGAAACTTTATACATATTTTTATTGACTGAAGGAAATTATTAAAGTGCACAAAATTGACTCTGACATTATAAAAAATTCACATGCAGTCGCAGCTCTGCCGTGTTTTTACATTTCGCAATGTTTTACACTGTCGAACGCATTGAACTGTTTATTTCTTTTGTTTTTGGTTGCTGTTCGTTCCTATCGGCGTTCTTACAGCTGAATAAATCTACTGATTGACTGTTCAGGTGTTGTGTCAGTGTCGATGTTTTTCACATTACTTCGTAGCGTTGTTTTGTTGTCTGGTGTCCGTTAGTCACTATTGTTGTAATGCCCCAGATTCACTTTTTCTTTAATGTTGGCACTACATATTTGTGTTGTTGTGTACGCAATACGAATGCTGATGCTCATTCTGATTGAATTAGTTTATAGATATTTAAAGCACACTTAAAGTGTCGAAGACATAAGCTAAATATTTAAAGAAAGGTTTTTCTCTATTTTGTTTTGGTTTAGTTGTAATTCTAGCAAATCATTCCAGAACAAAACCACCGAACCCTAAATCCCACATTTAAAACATTCAGATGATTAAAATAAAAAAGAAACCTCAAATTTTTTTTTTTTTAAGGAAAATTGTTTCTTCTATATGTTTGTGCTCTATGTTTATCAAACATAACAACATCGATTTTATAATATAGATCAAATATTATTTTATTAAAAAAAAACACTATTTATTGTTATAGTTTAATTAATTCAAGAAGCTAAGTACCGATTTCAATCTACTTTTGTAGTTATTGTTATAAATATATAGATAGGACCAGACCATTTTCTTAGTCAAAAATTTTTTCAAATTTTGTTTTTGTGCTGAACAACGCACTTGTCGCATGCAACAGAAGCATTCTTCGCTCTGATGTTTGCGCCAAAACAAGTCGCGGCATTTCCTTTTTACTTTAATTTGCTGCTTTTGGTATTTGGGCAACTAGCGTCAAATAAAATAGATCAAAAAGCTGCTTGAGAGTTGATAAAAGAATTTTGAAGAATGCCTAATTAGAACGAGACAATCTAATGAAAGACTCGAAAAGGAAAACAAATCAAAACTAACTAAAAAAATATTGCAGTTGCCGAACAGATTTGATAAGTTAAATAGGAAACGAGTATAATTGTGGTGTTCTCGACAGGTAAATGCTCTAAGAAATGACTCAGATGACTACAAAGATGCATGTTGCCATATGGCAACAAAATAGCGAAGGGGTTAAGCACTTTTCTTATGCTCAGAAGTCATTGTTTTACTGGCAAAAAGAACAAATGGTTGCAAAATTGGAGGGACATAACAGTTATAACGTTTTTAGAAAAAAGTTGGAAAATAACTGTTTCTTTGTAACAAATATTTTAATTGTTATTTATAATTATTATTTTGAAATAATTATTTTTACATCTATGTATAACTATTATTCGTGACAAAAATTTTTTTTTTGTTGCCTAATAACTATTATAAGCAAGAAATATTTTTTCCATTGCTCGGTAACGTTTATTTTTTAAAAAATCTTTTTTCCGTCATCGCATAACTGTTATGAGAGAAAAATATTATTTACGTTGCTCGGTAACGTTTATATTTTGAAAAATATTTTTTCCGTTGCCAGTAATAATTATGAATGGGAAATATTTTTTTTACGTTGACTGATAACTATTATTTTGCAATATATATTTTTTACGTTGAAAATACCGGCACACAAAAGAAACAAAAGTCTGATCGGTGAATGTGACTATACATTTTCTATGGAATTAGGTTCGCTCATCAGGAAGGAGGAGGTTTGTGGTTAACCACTGAGCCGAAGCGTGAGTCGTTTCATAGAAATAAATTCAAAACAAAACATTGTTGGCACCCTGATCATTTATTTCGTGCAACAACGACAAGCAACTCAATTTTTTTCCAGGACCTTCACGCAATTCTGTAGTTGAAATTCACTTGAAGAGCACAATTACCATTTGCCTTAGGCAAACGTTTACAGATTCCAACTGCGTTAAGAAAAACAGAGAGCATAGCATTAAAAATAACGACAAAATTCGCAGAAAAGTGAAAGCAAAAGACGCACTTAACTTGGAATCACTTGTGATCTCAACAAAACTGAAGCGACTGTAATAAAAAAGAAATAAGGAAATATACAGAAAAAAGTCTGAAAATAAGCAGCACAACAAGCAACAGTTGCGTGACAGCAAGTGTCAACAAAAGAAATGCACATTTTTAGCCAAATTAGATGCAAATCGCATCGCTACACACGCACGAATACTATTCATACACACACACAGAGACACACATAGCCAGACTCACAACCACAAATGGTACATAAGATAAAATGGAAAAATTTCCGCGACCAAGTGGCAAATCCGAAAAAAGGAACATTTTTATGTATACAGTTTTTTTTTATATCTTTTTTCTTTACTTGCGAAGCACACTTCTTCTAATCGACGCTGGGTTGGCATTAGCCACAGTCGCTTGCCGCAAGCCACAGCGTGTACTATCCGCGGTTCTTCCTTTCCCCCACCCTCTTTGAATAAGCAACTTGAAAGCGGACAGCACAACAAAACAACCAACAACCAGAAATGCTCGAAAACAGCAACAGCGACTCGAATCTGAATGCCCATTTGAATGCATAAATAAAGACGCGCTAAGCTGTCGGGCCGCGCTGGCAACGACCACTGCCGCCTTGGCCAAATTGATGCTGGCTAAAAAATGCATTAGAAGGCCCAGTCCGTTGGCTGCTTGTTGCTTGCGATGCGCCGGTTTGCGTTGCCTTGGCAGCCTCTGCCCGATCGGTGCGTGTTGCGCTATTTGCGGCTACAGCCGCGCGTGTGCAATTTTTGTGCCTATTTTGGCTGCAAATTTCTGCGGCCTAACTGCGACTGCCGCTGCAACAAGCACAACAACAACACCAACAACGCACCGTTTGCACGCTTGCCAATATTTAGATTTAGAATGTCAGATGCGCTGTCGATAAAATACCATAAATTTTTATAGGGATTTAGTGCACAGACAACGCACGCCGAGCGGAATTTGTGCCGCTTGCATGCGTTTTGTTTCATTTCATTTCAATTCATTTTTTCTTTAAAACCCATTCAGCTATTTATGTTCGTTGAGGTTATAGAAAGAAGCATTTCGAGGCTGCAGAAACAGAAACTAACAATTCAATTTCTGTCCAACAGATTTGCCCTGAGATGAATGTAAGAGAATAAATTAAAGTTTAATTAGCTGTTAATAAGTTTTGCTTCATATTGCCTGAGCAAATGGGTTAATAAGCAACTGCAACTTTTGTTGAGTTGAACTGACAACAAAAGAGCCGCTAAGCATTCGCATTCTGACTTTAACTATAAAAACTAAAAGATTACAAGAGAAAATGTATAACTAGTCCTGTAAAGTTGAATAAAATTCTTTTCAAGTTATGGAGACAATTACAAATAGACAATTTGAATTGTTGTAGTAATAGATTTGAATGCACTTCAACATTCGGTCTGAGTAGTCCAAAGCCCCACCTAAGCAATAAGTAAAACATAGCTGGATTCTGACTTAAGAATAGCAATGATTTGGTACATAGTTTCTACATATTTTTCAATACCAAAGGAAAAATTTAAATTAAATTTTGATTTAATTTTTTTTTAAATTAAAAATTTTATTCTATTTGAATCCTCTTCAAGTTCAGTCCGAGTAGACAGAAATCGCACTAAGCAGTCAAAAAAATCAGAGCTCGATTCTGACTCTGACTTTAGCGCACAAAAATACAGCTTAGTACTCAAAACAGCGAGACCCAAATTTGGTTAAAAAATAAAAAAACCAGAAAAAGGATTTAAATCGAAAGTCTGTTTTCCCACTTGACTACTTTTTCTGTAAAGTCAATCAGAACAAAAACTTTAAAAACTTTATTGAAAGTCGGACTGCGTGAACAAATGCACGGCTTGGTAATCGGATTCGGACTTATTTTTTCTCAATTAAAAACAAATTAAAAAAAAAACTTTAATGAAAGTCACTGCGTGAACAAATGCACGGCTTGGTAATCGGATTCGAACTTATTTTTTCTAAATTAAAAACAAGTTTTTAATGTTATATAACAAATTTGCCAATGATATGAGTACAAAAATTTTTAACTGTTCCTACAAAGTCAATTTGAACCCTCGTGACGTTCAGTTTGAGTGGACTCGGACACCGCTGAACCCTTGGAAAATGAAGACTTGATTCAAACTTAAATGAGAACAACTTAAATCAGAATTTCTCTCATTGCGTCTTAACCTCTGTCAAACCTAAAAATGTATAAATATCGAAGAGATCTAAAGCCAAAAAATTATAAATATCAAAGGCATCATGCACAGAGAGTGCACTTTTGTTCAAAAGGGAATAGGTATGCCGTCTGCAATAGCATTTTTAAAGCTTGACAGTCTGTGATGAGGCAAAGTGATGTGAGTGAGGAAAACTACGCGAGTGTCAAAAGATCCATCCGATTTCTAATGCAATGGTATACCGATTTTGCGTGAGAACAAAATCTAAAAGAGACGACTTTATTTTACCTCCACGACCACTGCCAGGCGCTCTCTACACGGAGATAAAAGGCACTGTGCTCTCTACTTAACGATAACTTGGATGATCCCATATCAGCCAATTTAACAGACCAGACAATTTTAAATGTATGCACGAATCAAACTGGTTAAACAGCCTTCCATATGACCTACAGTACTGACACATCACTACCTTCTCGTGGTATCACAATGGGCCCATTTGCGGCCCAAATATGCCCTGCGACAAAGTGTCGTACCCAGACAGTCCCTATAACCCAACATAATTTAACGCAAAGAAAAATGTTATTTATTAAGCAAAATCTGGACTGGATATTAGAGAAGACAGAGCACAATTGAGGGTATCTGATTGGCTATAAAATGTTTTCAAATAAAGTACAAAAATTCTTCATACATAAACTTTGCTGACTACCAGTCTTGAAAATACACTAAAAAATATAAGATAATCCAATAGCTTTAATAGGCTATATCTATATCTATATCTGGGCTGAATAATACTTATATCTAACTGATTGGCATTTCATATCATTATAAAGCCTTTCCACTTATTTTTGTTGACAAAATCAAATTCATGCAAAGCAATTAGTATTCTCACGATCTTAACTTTTAGCCTTTTTTACAATTTTTTTTTAACCAACTATTCATTATCTTTTCTGTTCCAGTTCTTGATTATTATTTTCCTTAACCCTTTCGACCCTGTCGCCTGAGAACAACCTCACCTACTTGTCATCTTAAAGCAAAAGCTGGGATTGATTTATGGGTTGATTTAAGTAGACATCAATAAATTAGTATTTTTAGAAGTGAATTCAAAGCAAATTACAAAATTTTTACTGTTATCCCCAAAAAAATTTCCAATAATTTGCAGCGATATTAGGGCAAGTTTGTGTTCTAATTGAAGTCTACGAATTGGGCGCGTTTGATCAAAGCCCTGTTTCTTTAATAACGGTTAAATAAAATCAAAAAATGATAATTTTGTATTTTTCCATAAATATTGAGTAATTTTTCTGTAATTAAAAAATATTGATACACAATTTTTTAAATCCGTTTTAATCTAAAATTGTTCAAAAGTAAACTAGCTCTAGAACTCTAACAAAGAGGCGTGGCGACTTCAAATGTCTACACTTTTTAGGTAAATGTTTCATGATTTAAATACCAAAAAGTAATATCGAGACGCAGAGTAAAATTCGGGGGGCCAAAGGGTTAATCTTTCATTATTATTTTCTTTTTATTTTAATTACTCATTCGCACTGATAGCGCTTTGTGTTTGTGCAAATATCGCAAGTTGCAAACACCTGTAAGCCTTGCCAAACCTAATTGGCCGTCAAAGAAATTATCAAGCGCCCCTCCACCCCCCTTCAACTAAGTGCATCTATTTATGCTTACACGTTTGTTTTGTTGGTGCGATTATGTTTTGCCGATAGCACAGGAAGGCATAAATTTTTGGGCTTACGCTTCTCTGTAAATTTCTTTAAAAGCAGCGCAGAAATCAGTGAACTTTGCTCACACATTAAACTAATCCGTGCGTCTGTATGTCAGTCCGTGAGTGCGATTTGTTTGCCCTTGAGTTGAAAGTCAAATTATAAAAAACTGTATATATGTTTACGTTTGTGTGTGTGTGTTTTTAATTCCTTATGCAAATGTGAACAACAACAAGACACAATTTAAAGCCATTTGGAAATCTTATTTTAATAGATAACATTTGTATGTGTAAAAAGTTTTTAGGTTTAGCAATAATTTTAAGAATGAAAAGTGTTGAGCAACGCCCAAAAAATCCAAAATTTATTATTTTATTGTCGTCTTCACCACGGCGGCCGATTAACGAAATGACAATAGGTGATAAATTTTATGCGAAAAAAGTCGGAGCTGAAAATTTCGAGATTCACAATCAACACAAAAAAATCGAAAATAAAAAACTAAAGGCATATACATAAATCAGCGCATTTTGGACGCTTTTCTATACGAAGCAAAGCGACTATAATAACAACAACAACAATATCAAAACAAAACACCTAAACGCTGACGCACTAATCCAAATTCTAAAGCACGCGATTAGTAGTTGCCGTGCCTCCGCCCCACCCCCGCACGACAAGTTGGTCAGCCCAACCAATACAACACAACACAACACACGCACAGCCAGTCGGCGTACAACAACACTACACATAATGAAATGAAAGGTAAACGGAAAAGTCATGGTCAAACAGTACAACAACAACAGCCCCGACAAACCATTTTGTACCCTCGATAGATATGCAGCAGTGACGATACCGAAGCAAACTTTTAGTGTTTTAGTGTTGCCAACTGCTTTTTGTTTTGTTCTTTTCGCATTGTTTCTTTTGAATTGGCAACAAAATTTTGCGTATTATTTTAGTTGCATGCGAAAATCTGAAAATCACTCTGGCGAATTTGGCAAACGCGGACCTCATTCCGATCTAAACAAAGCAAAAACGCATAATTTAGCCGCGGAGAAGGAAATTATTTAAATGTGCTCCGCACCATCCACGCGCTGCTTGCCGCTTCTAAATGTCGACTGTACAATGGGACGAGAATTATTGAAATTTATTTCGCAATAACTGTTTGATATGAAAAACATAAATTGCGGATTTATTAAAATGGCATTAACACGAGTCACAATGAGTGAGCGGACACTGTGTGTGTGTGTGTGTGTGTTCGGAAAATTTGAATATTAAAATGCGTTAAGCGCCCAACAGTCTCGTTGTGAACAAAATTTCAGCTTTGGATCGAAAATAATATAATCTGCATAGGAAAAACTATGAATTAAGCGTCAAAGGGAGTAGATCGTAAAAAGCTTGAAAACGCGTTCAATGTGGAAACAGTTTGGTTTCGAATGGTTTCGGCGCGAACAAAAACAATCACTCTGCAAGCACTCTTAAGAGCAGACGATTTCACTTGTGATCGATGAGTTTGATAGAAAATTATGACTTTTTATTCAGTAGTTCAGTAATGGTGAAGTTTTTCAAATATTTATTTTATTTATTTACAAAAATAATAATTATAAATAATTATTCCTCTTAAAATTAACATGAGAACTGGTTCGGCTCTTTTTTCAAATATATTTGTCAGTCATTTGGGCAGTTAAAGTTTAATACATAATTTGAGCTGAGCAAAACTTGTTTAGAATGAAAGCTCGTAAACTTCATCAATAATACTTTTCAATTTAAAATGTTTTGAATATGGTTCACAGTAATGACTCAGATAACATTTGTATTGCAATAATCGAAATTTAGGTCAATTAAATACGAAAAAGTTGCCAACAAAAAAAATAAATATAAAAAATAAAAACAATAAAATAAAAAAATCAGGCGCACAGGGAACACAACTATGCAACAGTAATGAATCAGAAAGTCTTTATAATTATAATAACCAAAATTTAGATCAATGTTATATTTAACATATTAAGTACGAAAAACCTTATAAAGTTAAATAATTGCGTATAAGAAGCTCCCAACCCGACGAGTATGCAACAAACAGAGAAAAGGACCCTTTATTAATTTTTATTTATTTACTGAAATCAGTCAACTTAATGCACTAAAATTAACTTCATACACACTGTTTACATGAAGGAAGAACAAATTTATAAAAATCATGTAAAAACTCCAACTAACTAAACTAACTGAAATCAATAAGAAATCTACACGAATCATACGATTGAACTCAGAGAGAAATCTGGTTGGGGGAGTACCTATTTCTAGAGTAATCCGATTTAAATATATTTACAGAGAATTCAAATTCAATTTATGACATTCACAATAAATGAAGACGAGAATAATATATTGTCAAATATATATATATTTCAAAGTTTTAGATTCAAAAGAAGACAATGAAGTTTGAAGAAAGAGATTGAATAAATGAATATTTATGCTTTTTTTTGTTAATTTCTAATGTTGCTTTTTGTAATCTGTAAGGCCACAGCCCGGTAGATTCACACTAAAAAATAAATAAATAAATAAACATTAATCTGAGAGTGCAATTATTACACAAAAGGATCTAATTTGCTGTTTAAAGTCGTTATAAAACTGTAGATCCTTTACGTTCATTATTAAATTCTTACGCTCATGATGAATAGTTCCGGGAAACTGAGCTTTAGAGCCCACAGAAATGTCATGCCAAGTCTAAAAATTTGTGAAAACTGGTTTGATTGCTGATCCAGCAGTGCCTAAACGACGCAGAAACCACTGACCAACTACAACAATTATTGACAAACGGACACAACGTTCTGTTAATCTGAAACCCATAGTGCTCAAGTGAAGTTTAATCCCTCGTATTGCAAATAGTAGTGGATGCAATTATTGATGCTTGTGTGCACAATTTTCTGTAATTTCTAAACTCCTTGTCATAATAAAATGTATGGCGACCCATGTCCTGTATTGAAAAATGTTGTTAATTTCAACTATTTAATTAGCCTCATAAAATTTAGGAGGACCTATAGTCAACAGAAACCGACACAACCTTAGTTCAAGTGTACTCAATTTTCAGTTAATCTCAACCCATCGTCGGGACAAAGTTTAGGAAGAATGTTTAACTCATTCATTCTCCCAATTAAATTTAGGACTTAATGGACTTAATAGAAGGACACTTGATTCATATTTCAGTAGTTAATTTCAAGTTGAAATTTTCAACCCATCGTAGTATGTATGTACGGTGTGTATGTAATTTTCAGTATGTACAATTTTCTTTTAATCTAACAACCGCTCGGCGAATGTACATACAACTAGCAAATACAACAGCAACAGATTGTCAACACTGACACAACACCAGACAGATACTTTTTGCGATCTTCTTACAGACAACCCGCGCGCCAAAACTCTTTCTAACATTTCAAAACAAGAGCAAAACAGGCGACACGCATAAAAATAAACATGTAGGTGTACGTGTCCGAAGCGGCGAGCCTCGACGCACATTGAACCGACGTTTTGGCCGGGCCAACTGTTTAATCGCTCAAGCGGCCAAGCATTTCAGTTGTACGATTTTTGTCATGTCCCAAAATGCCTTTGCTATGATTTATCTGTTCGCGCACTTGAGCTGGCAAATTAACAAAGTCTTGGACCAACAAAAAGAGCAACAACAAAATATTCCGTGGAAGTGTACAAAATGACATTTGCAAATGGCGAAGGACCGAAAGACGCAGCTAATTTATAACAGCTTAATTAAGGCGCACATAAATGCGATAAAAGTGAAACTAAAAAAGACCACCCGCGATCGGTCAGAGCGCAAAGCATGAAAATTAGCGCAAGCGATTGAGTAGTAAAAGCGAACGCAACTTTGGGCCGCTGCCAAGATGGCCCAGAGCATTGGCAGCGGCAGCAGCGGAACATTACGAAGCGGCTGTAAACAGTTTTTGCTTATGCGCTGCGCCCGCCCGCTCACCCGCCCACTTGCCGGCCTGATTGTCAGCCAATTTTCGTGGCGCGCTCGTAGCGCTGAGCCGAGTTGCAGCGTTCATGTGCAGCGGATGCTGGGCCCATGGCGACTGGGCGCTGCTGGGGGGCGTCGACGAAAACCACCACGAACCAGTACGAATTCAATAGATTCCCAAAAGTGCACAACGCTACGTACAGACACCGACTCAAACAGACTGACAGTCGGCCAGATGCTGGCCAACAAGTAAAGAGCCGGACAGACGGACAAACTGACGAACAAACGGTGGGACGAACAAACGCATTCGGCGTAATGTGTGTGAAGCTTTGCACGAATTACAAATATTTCTGTGTGTCGTTTTTTGTTTTGGTTTTTGTTCGGCGCTGCTACTCTTTGACTGTTCGACAAGGTGTAAACGGCGCACGTGTGTATGTATGTGTGTGTAATGTTCGAAAATGCATAGGTTAGAATTTTGTTTTGATACCGTTGGACAGACGCCCAAACTCAGGAATGAGGACGTAGGCGAAAGGGAGCGCACAAAAACAATAACAAAACTATAAAAAAAACAATAACAAAATAAAGTGTAAACGTTTGTTTACTCGTAGTGTGAGTGAAGGTTGTTGTACGCCTGATGACCCCCAGACGGGCTCAGTTTGGACCAGAACACGCCACCGCACAATACAACAACACATACAAAAAACTACAATATATACGAACGAAATTAATGAAATTTTTTGAGACAACAACCGGCGCGCAGACAGCCAGCCACGTTGCCAGACAGACAAACAAACGAACGGCAATTATTTGTCTGAACATTTGCTGAGCAGAGAAAAAATACAACAATATTAAAATGTGCGAGAGCAAGAAGTCTCCAAAAAATCTATGGGGGGGGCGGAGGCATTGAAGAGCTCAGAGAGGGTATGGCAAGACTATTAAAATGTCAATCTTATTTGTTGAGGTTTTAATTCAATTAAAATTTATGCGCACCGAATGTGAAACGTTGCAAACAAAACTTTTCCCATTTGAAATACAAGGCAAACTGAAATGGAAAATGGAAGAGCCGAAATAGTAAACGATTAAATATAAATGCAAATAAAATTGAAAAATACACAACACACACACCCACATGCATCCACCCACCCACATACACACACACACACACACACTGTGTGCGTGAACGAAGGCAAATAGTTTCTTGAGTCATGCAGAGCAATGGTCTAAATGTTAATGAAAACTTTTGCAAACTATGCTGTGAATTATGTCAAGACACATTTTGCCAACAACAAAATATATAATAAAGGCCAAAAGGATAAGTCAAATACAAATCGAGGTCAAATAACTTAATAAAAATTTATGTTTTAAATATTGAATTCGTTTAATGGTGACTGGTTAATTGATTCAAATCAAAATTTAGGTGAAATAACTAATAATTGATTTTTACAAATATTGAGTATAACCAACAGTGAGTGGATCATAATTTTTTAATACACCGATAGAGGTATATATGTAACTAAAAAATTACTACAAATAACTAAAAATATTTTATGAGAATAATAGTGAGATCATGATTCGATTCGATTTGACACTATTTAGAAGGAAATCGAGGTGAAATTAACAAAAATTGTTTTTTTAATATTAAATGTATCTATCTTAATCTGTTTTACTAGTTCAAATACAAATCAAGGTCAAATAACTTCATAAAAATGTATGTTTTAACTATTGAATTCGTTTAATGGTGACTAGTTAATTGATTCAAGTCAAAATTTAGGTGAAATAACTAATAATTGATTTTTACAAATATTGAGTAAAACTAACAGTGAGTGGATCGTAATTTACCAATACACCCATAGAGGGATATAACTAAAAAATTATTAAAAATAACTAAAAATATTTTATGAGAATAATGTAATAATATTTTATTAGGATAAAGATTCGATTCGATTTGACACTATCTAGAAAGAAATCGAGGTGAAATTAACAACAATTTTTTTTTTTATATTAAATGTATCTATCTTTATCTGTTTTACTAGTTCAAATACAAATCAAGCTGAAATAACTAAAAGTAGATTTCTTGTAATACTGAATAAACCAGCATTGAGTGATCCATAAATCAATGTTTTACTGATTTAAATAAAAGACCAAAACAAAACTTTAACAACGTATTTTGGATGCAATCGTACAAATTCGCTGAATGAACATTTTAAAGTCATCAATGAACGAACGAATGTCCTGTTGACAAAGTAACAACCGGTGAACTAAAAACTAGAGTACTACCTAACATGGACTTGGTTTTAGTCTCAAGAATGAAGTCCCACGCAGACGAGGTAAAAGGATTACCATGCTTTTTCTTATACAAAATAATACTACAATTCAAACATTCAACAGCTTGGTGGGACTTGATGAAGACAGTCAAGACGAAGTTCGTCTCTGAAGATTTCAGAGACGAACTGCTATGGCCAACTAAATTAGTAAAAAATTGGATTTATTATCCAGGATTGGATAATTCTATAAACTCATTGGATATTGTGTTGGGCGACCATATAAAATGACCAGATCTCTTTTATAGAAGAGGCAAATAATGGCTTTTGTTCTGCTGTTCAAGAGACAACATCGGTAATAGAACGTTGAACGATATAAATCAGTGGATACACTCGCTAGATTCATACATCATTTGTAGTGGTTCAGATCATCCTAGGAAGAAGAAGAACTCTTGAGCGAATTTTTTTACTATTTTTTTTAGTTTTTACAATGGACTTTAATGGCCTTCGAGTGATTTTACTAGACAAACAAGTCGCCTGAAAACCGAATCTAACTAAACCTACTTTATTCTATAGTCAAACTGTGTATTGAAAACCGTAACACGAATAATTTTTCACTTAATTTATTTTAATATTTCTTCAGAATAAATGAATAGCTTTGTTTTCTTAATATATACAATGAGTATCAAGGCTCAAATATTATAATTTTTCTACTGCGGAAGTAAGGTTTCTGAGAAGTCTAACATATACAATTAAAGTCAAAGTATCAGACCTCCAAATCTTCATTAAGAAGTCGATTTGAGTTACGGGTTGATTCTGATGACAGATTATTCAAAAATAAAAAAGGGCCTCAAAATGAGTCCATCACTCTTCTTAAATGAAATGAATTTTTCTATTTGACAAACTGTCTGCTTAAAGCTTCCTTTCTCTTTAACGGTACTTTAGACCTTTGAAAGCAAATAAGGCGTCTTCTACACATAAACTTTACACAGGTTTAAATGATGTGACATACAAGTTGTCTTCTTAACCCTTTACACGGTACAGTTGCATATCTGCAACCAACCGTAAAATTGCCCGTAATTTCGGAAGTAACTATCAAAACTACTCTTTTCTGCTATTTTACAACTATGCAACGTTCCTTTTTTGAAATACTGGCATTAATAGTGGGAAAAAGTAGCTAAATTTTGCTTGACAGCACTTATTTGACCGATTTTCGAAAAGTTACACGCATTTATTTTAGTGAAACAAAAGTGATTAAAACTTATTAATAAAAAACACACAAACACTTTGCGAAAAATGCGGAGTAGGACTATAGAACTATAACAAACGCATTAATTGTTTTAAAAATTTTCATTTAAAATTAAACATATTAAAATAAAAAAGCAAGTTTTATTGCTTTGTTGCATATGTGGAACCAAATGTTTTTAAAAAAAAAAACCTTACAAAATTAAAGTACGAGTATATTAATAAATACGTGTTTTTTTTAATTTAGGTTTACATCTAAAAAACCACATTTGATGAACAAATTCGCTGTTGCCGTGTAAAGGGTTACTCCTACTTCCTCACAGTTCTTAACCTAATATAACCTAACTTGTCTCAGATCTAATTGAAATTACGTACGAATTATGTCCATGATCCCAATTTCTCACGAATTGTCTGCTTAACCCTTGCTACCACTTTAACATTTCACTGCTGCTCACTTTCCTGCCACTCTACAAATGCCAAATGTAGCGTAAAACCACAAAAAATTTTATGATCCAATGATTGTCGGCACGCACACACGAACATGAACATATTGCATGAGCCGACACACACACAGACCGACAGACTATCAGACGTTCGTTACACACGCACGCACTTAAGTGGCACAGCGCAAAGCAATAACAACGGCCGCGGCCGTCTTTTTATAATCGAGACAAAGTGTTAATTGCCCCAATCGAATCGCCCGAAATTTATTGTTTCGATATAATTGAATGAAACTTTTTTCGGCGGATATGGTTTCGCGGCCGCGTTTCGTTTCGTGCACAATTCACATTCGAACATTTCATTAATTTGTGCAAATTTACGAAATTCCAGAAGCGATGAACGGGCCGGCCACTTGGCTGCGCGGCGCACGCAACGCGCAATTAACGCCCAAACAGCGCCAGCGAAATGGCCGACTGCGCACGGGCCAACAAGTGGCAAGCGGCAAGTGGCGCTTATTTCTGGTCGCGGCAGCAATTTTTCCCGCGCCATAAGCAGCATAAACGTTTCTCGACTTTTTACAAGTTGTATGTTTTCCAAAACAAAAACACCAAATGCGTACAACAGAAATTTGGCTATTTTGAAACGCTCGCATTTTTATGCTTTCGTCGCGGCCATTAAATTGCATTGTGGCTGTGCCGAACAGCGAATCGAGTTGTGGCACTGTTGTTGTTTTTATGATGGCGATTGGTTTTCCGAATAGAGTCGCAGAGTCAGAGTCAATGAACTTTTTCGGACCCTCAGGCGACTCGTCGAAAGTTTCGCAACATTCGGTCGCTCCTTGCGGTGAGTCAGTCAGCGCCAGCGTCGACTACTTCCATATGTGCCGCGCAGTCTTATCGCGAACATTTTCGCCTACAAATGTCAGAAATTGCACGTTTTAAGTTGGCTATGGTGGCCGGCGGAGGGGGCGCTGTCAGTTTTCGTTCGAGCGCATTATTTTTACTTTCATATCACAAAAAAAGGAAACATTTCGTGTAATTTTCATTTGTGTATAGTATTTGCCAGCGCATTTTATGAATTTCAAATTCATGTTCGCCTTTTCGCATTCGCATCGAGCATTTCCAAACTGTTCCGAAAGGGCATTGACTGCTGGACCCGACGGCGCTGGAGCAGGCAGCATTATGGTGGTTGGCATAGCACATGGCACAGCATAAAATGGCACATGTTGGCGTGCTGTCCAAACATTTAAATAATCACAGCACGCGGCCACCAATGCTGCAGATTTCGGCCAAAATTCCAAATTTTTAAAAAAATTTTGGACCACATTCCTGTCACTCTTATGAGTAATTAATATACTTTATCATAGATTTGATTAGATTTATAAAACTGCGACTTGTTAGATATATATAGTGATTCCCAAGGAAGATTTGTGAAACCTCTGTCAGCTCATAAAAACAAATATTTCCTTCTATTTTTAAAAATTTATTCAGAGTAAAGACTTAGAGTTGATATGAGATAACTGCCGATTGTGATGAGACCAGCTGGTAAACTATTAACAAAAGAGGAAGGATCCACTTACTGCAACGTCTATGGAGCATCCAACTCATCGATTATGCGATTCCTGAAAAAATATTCAATTCAACTGACTTTAACCCTTTCCGACATGAAAATAAACCCGTTCTGTATGAATTGTATGGGCTGTAGTCCAATATATTGGACATTGTGACTGAAAGGGTTAAGTGCTCCAGATCTACATTCGAAGATTCAAACCCTCTGTCTGATATTAAACACTCTTAACCATTGGTAATAAAGTCCACATTGAAAACCATGCCGAAGCTTGAACTACCGTTTACAGAATACAGGTACAAGCTGGAAACATGCTGTCATAAAAATTCCAATATTAATTTAACTCAATATTATTATTTTTTAATACAACGGATATAACGGACATAACAGGTCTTTAAAGGAACCCCTAAGGATTCTAAACCTAAGCCTGAGTAAAGCAATGATGGCACCGTGCGACAAAAATTAAAAAAATGTTTCACACCGGAAAAAATCTATATGTGCGTGAGACCAAACATCCATTATTTCTACATCCGTTGTCCTTTTAAAAGGACTTAAAATTTCGAAGGGGATAAAAAATAAGAAAAATATTAAAAATACTTAACTTCGTTAGAATATGGCGATATGTATATCAAATGAAAGAGGAGGCTCAAGAATTTAAATAAAATAAATTTATTTTATTTCAATTCTTGAGCATTTCATTTGATATATATATGGCGATATATATATCAAATGAAAGAGGAAATGCTCAAGAATTGAAATAAAATAAATGTATTTTATTTAAATTCCTGAGCCTCCTCTTTCATTTGATATACACGGAACGAAAAACGTTCAAAAAATGTGTGAATTTGTGCATAAACTGTATGAACATATTCATAGTTTTTGAACCAGTGAACGCGTTCATAAAAAGTTTATGAATGCATTCATAAACCTTCGGGTGACCCGAACGCTCATGAGTGCGTTCATAAAAATTATGAATTTATTCACAAAAGTTTATGAACGCTTTCATAAGCCTTCGGGTGACCCGAACGCTCATGAATGCGTTCATAAACCCTATGAACGCATTCATAAGCCTTGTTCATAAACCCAAACGTTTATGAACGAAATTCATAAAAAGTTTGATTTTTTCATAAGAAAAATTCCTGGAATTCAAAATCCCTAAAAATTGAAAACATTGGTATATTTTGTTTATTAATTATAAATATGAATAATTAAATTTTTTAATAATGATATAAAAATGCAATAAATTTTCGTTTTATAATAAACAGTATATGGCCGCCACCCGCATCTTTGACTGCTAAAAAGAAATTGACAATTAATAGCAGTGAAATAATTTAAAAATAAATAAAATAATATAAAGAATTTATTTAATTGAATTCGACTTACCTGTCTCGGGTAGCGCGCTGGCTTCTCATACCGATGCCCTAGGTTGGATTCCTAGCTTGGGCTGGTAAAAACGCTCATCTACTTCTTGCGCTTACCACATAAAGCAGATGAGAATTACAAGAATCGCACAAGAGCGCTCTTGGCAGGCAATGGCAAAACCTCCAAGTGTGAAAGAAAAAACTGCCAATCGCCGTTCGGATTCGGCGTGGCCGAACGAATGGTTTAGGCACGAATTTCAGAAACTTTATGAACGTGTTGAAAAACAGATTCATAAAGTTTATGAAAAAAATCAAAAAATTTATGAATGTTTCATAAAAAGTTCAAAATAAAGGTAGCCTGCCCGCTCGGCTCGTACCCGAACAAAAAATGCGAGATTCGGGTTTTATGAAGCGATTTATGAACGAAGTTTCACAATTTTTATGAACGCGTTCATAAACATGTATGAACCATTTCATAAATTTTATGAAAAAAATCAAAAAAATTATGAATTTTTCATAAAAAGTTCAAAATAAAGGTTTATGAACACCGTTCATAAGATTTTTATGAATTATTTTTACCCGTGTACATATTGCCATATTCTAACGAGGTTAAGTATTTTTAATATTTTTTTTATTTTTTATCCCCTTCAAAATTTTGAAGTCCTTTTAAAAGGACAAAGGATGTAGAAATGAAAAACTGAGTATGCAGTATTACTATATTTGGTCTCTAGTTTCACGCACGTATGGATTTTTCCCGGTGTGAGAAATGCTGTCGCACGGTGTAGTAAACTCTAAACTTTTTTAGTTTAGAAATTAAGGAGCACTTAGTTTAAGGAACTTGAAGGTTGAGGTCATGAAAAAATTCCACATAAACTAGCTAAGCTTTATAATCTTATCATAGTGCGTTTTCTTCTTTATGACATCTATTTTACTCTTAGAGTTTTAATTACTCGCTGCAAGAAACTGTTTTTTATGTTAGCTTCAAAAAGCTTCAAAAGCTTCAAATAAAGATTTCCTTTAGAGATCTTTAATCAAAGTTCTATCAGAAAACGTTTGCGGAAGGATGAACACAATTTTGAAGCTTGGACCTGAACGAAAAGTTTCCAAATTAAATTAAATTTTTCAGCGAAATGCCAGAAAACATAACTAACAAGTTTTTCTAAAGGTTTTCACGCTCGATTTGTTATGCTTGGGTAACCCAATTAAATTAGGATAAATATCTGAACTAAAACCTGAATCTTTTAGTATCCTTACATCTTATTTAAAAACGCTTATAAACCTATCACAAACAACTTTAACATGAGGAAAGAGCCTTTTGGAAGAGTCTCGTGTACAACATAACGTCTAACACTCTTTCATTGTCCCTGGGCACCTTCCAAAAGCTTCAAAACATGGTTTTGCATTTAGACAGGATATGATTTATTCCTTTGATGGGAACAAAATAGCCCCTAAAGATGTAATAATAATAAATACAAGTTTTAGCAAACAGTTAAGAATTGATGAGATAAATAAGAGGATAACAATATGTTATATGATTGAGTCTTTAAAAAGCGCTTCATAATTTTTTAGTTTAAACACACAATTTTTTAGTTTAAAAAGGCGTGCTGTGGCGAAAGTTGAAGGGCGCTTTTCGTCGGTTTTTTGTGTCATTTTGTTCTCTTTAGTCACAAGTTTTTGCGTTTAGTAGGTTGGCTTCATTTGATTCAAGTCTGCTAAAAGCATTTCAGCCTTCAATGCAACTCCAGCTGTGTTCTCAAATTGGGGTTTATTTTTTGTTAGGTTGACGCCAACATTTCTCTTAAATAGTTTTGAGTTCTTTAAAGTCAACCTGTGTCTTAAGTAGCTCATCTATGAACATTGTAGACACGCCGCAAAAAGGTTTTGGTCCTATCAGAGCAGCAAAGACAAGACAATCTGCATCTTTATTATCATCTAATCATCATTTACATTTGCAATGCAAAAGTGGTTCGTACCTTTTCACGTGACGCTAATTAACCAAACCAAGCGTAAAGATTTAAGCTTTTTCGCCATTAACTCGTCACCGAAAACTGAAAATCTCTTTCACGAATAAACATTCACAGTTCTTGATTTTCCCCCCAATGACGTCGTCAACACGCTTTTAGCCTAAGTAAACACCCCACAATTGACGCCGCTCATCCATGCAAACGCTAAATTGCGTCAATGCGTCAACAAAAGCCAAAAGTCAACGATAAATTCAAATGCTGTCGCAATTTATTGCATCCTTGTTAAGCTGCTTATTGCCTGCGGATAGTAAGACAATGCAAAACAGCGGCGAACAAGGGACAAATATTAAAACAAAAGCAACGAAAACACATTTTAAATTTGTACCTCAATGCAACGCCCACCAACTTGTGGCGGTTCTGTACCTGAAGCACAAAACCATATTTTCCATGTTGCTGAAGACTGCATCGATTGCGCGCCGCTATGCGAAAGAATTTCATTATTTATTTGCGCTAAAAAGGCGCGCCACGGCGAAAGTTGAGGGGCGCTTTTCGTCGGTTTTTTGTGTCATTTTTCGCACTAGGAAAAACGCGCCAAAGCAGCAGCTTCGCCGCGGGCGTGGTAACACATGTGCGGAGGGAGGAACAGTAAATGCGGGTTATGTGATGGCCAACGAGTGGCAACGAGCATTAGTCATGTTTGACGTGAACTCCGCTTTGGGTCCTTTCGTTTTCGGTTGGCCGTGAAAGTGGAAAAGATGCTAGCAGCGTAGAACAATTTATGTTGATTTGCGTCGGCAACTGTAACCTGTGCAAGTAATTCATGCTGCGATAGCAGAATTTATGGCGGCAACGAGACAGAATAGACGGGTTTAAAAATTCTAAGAGATTCTAAAAATTTGCATTTAAATGTGTAACCCCTTAATGGCATCAAAGTTTTGTTCTAAATTAAATTTAATTAAGTTTGACTAGTTTTCCTCCCACTCAATGTGACATTAAAAACAACAAAAACGCTCATGAAAACTCATAACTGCAGCAAGCTCGAAATTGTTGGTGTAACTGTTATAAAATAGCACACACACTCACATATTCACTACTACAACTACAAAGCCTTTATCGCCGAAAACAAATCGCCCGACAGCATGGCCACAGTTGAAGGCAGCAAACGTTGTCGTTAAAAACTTGACTGAGATGTCAGCCAACTGCTCAATTTATGCAACAAGTTGACTAACGCTTCAACCGTCCAGCTCGCCATTTTATTCAATTTCGACAAATATCAAACCTACGATAGAGTCAGATGCTAGCGAAAAGTTGCCATCGTCAAGCGGAGGGAGAGGCAAGCCAGGCAAAAAATGCTTTCATCAGCTAACAGTGTGCAGGGAAGACTTTGCAGCGGTGTTCATGTACGGCAAACAATTTGCAACTGGCTGACTGACAAGAGAGAAAATAGTTTCGAGACAACAACAAAACACATGCATTGGGCCAGATTTGTCTCCTACGGCTGCTTTGTTCTAAGCTCTTAAGTGTACTTTTGCTAAAAATACATAAATGCAACCCTGAGTTGTGTCGAGAAATATTGTGTAAAGAATAATCAGCTGATTTTTAGTCATATCGTTTAAATCAGGGACCGTAACAGTTATAAGTTTTATTATAAAAATCAATGTTTAAAAGTTATTTTTTTACTTTTATTTAATGACTCAACAAATAAAAGTTATTTTCTGTTAATATTTTAAAAATCCTATAACAATTATTTATGATTTTTTTTCTTATTAGTCCACAAATAACAGTTTTTTCGATTTTTATTTTAGTTGTCCTATGATAACAATTATTCGGGACTTCTATTTAAAAAAGTCATCAATCAAAATCATTCAGTGAATTTTATTTATAAAAGTCATCAATAAAAATCATTCAATGACTTTTCTTTTTTAAGTCATCAATAAAAATCAGTCAGTGACTTTTATTTATAAAAGTCATCAATAAAAATTATTCAGTGACTTTTATTTATAAGTCATCAATAACAATCAGTCAGTGACTTTTATTTTTTAAGTCATCAATAAAAATCATTCAGTGACTTTTATTTTTTAAGTCGCAATATAAAAGTCATTTTCATTAATTGCACTATTGGATTCATTAAATATCGAAATGTGTATATATTCTTGATCGGCTTAACAAGACCTGTCTTGACAATTCTATTTTCTGGAAGAATCAAACTTTTATAAATAAAAGTCACTGTATGATTTTTATTGATGACTTAAAAAATAAAAGTCTTTGAATGATTTTTATTGATGACTTTTATAAATAAAAGTCACTGAATGATTTTTATTGATGACTAAAAAAATAAAAGTCACCAATAATTGTTAGCTTAGGACAACTAAAATAAAAATCGAAATAAAACTGTTTTTTGTGGACTAATATGAAAAAAATCAAAAATAATTGTCATTAAAGGATTTTTAAAATGTAAATAAAAAATAATTCTTATTTTTTTAATTTTTCCGCAAAAATTACAAAAAAAAAGTTTATTGCCAAAATTGATTCTCCGTGCGAAAAGAAGTATTGGTATATTTGATTTATTTGCATGATTTTTCCTTCATAGTAAAATTTTCAATTATAGTTTTCATAAATAACTGTTATTTCTGGTCCCTGGTTTAAATCGTCGTTAACTATCTTAAGCCATTCACTATCTTGTTGCCATATGGCAGCATGTCGTCTTGTGGGCACTTGGGTCGAACTTTGGGGTTTACATATTAAAACAGTTAAAAAGGGTCCATCAACAAAATTTAAAAAAAACAATTACTATTATTATGGCCGCACAGAGCACATCGATGAATTTGAAATTTCAACATTCTCCTGTAACAAACTGTGATATGCGACTGTGTGTGTTTTCCGCAAATTGTGAATACCGCCAATGTTTCGGAATAAATGCTGTTGGCAAAACCCTCGCAGCAAGATGCAGTTGCCTCGAGGGCATTGCGAACTTTAAAATTTGTGGCATTACTTTGCCATAAAGTTGAAATGTAAAAGTTTCGACATTTTCAGCAAAACCCCAAAGCCGAAGCGCTGAGGCAACGCTCACATGCGGCATTGCAGCTTTCTCGTTGTACTTTTCTTATTTATGTTGTAACATGTGGGTGCATGGCAGACCGACAAAAATACGATTTAGAAAATATTGCTAAAAATACTATATAAACACTTTACAATACTTTACATAAAACAATCATGTGAGGAGAAACTTTTGCACTGTTCATCAAGCAAGCAAAACAACACGTCAAAACAAAACAAAATACATTCAAAAACTTCTCTCAGTTAATGGTTAACATTTTTCCAGTACTCAATAGTTCGCAACAGAATTCAAGTCAAAGATCGGGGGAACGCGAAAAAATTAGCACAACTTGCCCAAAAGTCTTTCACATACTTAACTTCAAACATTCATCGCTCAATTCTTGAGTAAATTAACTTCATTTGAGCAAAAAAATTTTAGGAATACCGTGCACCCTCGACAGCACTCTGTGCACTGCGTTACAGCCACAGTGAATAAACAATAACAACAACAACAACAATGGCTGCCTCATAAACAATAACAACAACAACAATGGCTGGTACCTGCCACAGCGAGATCAACGTTTGCGCTTTAGTATGGATTTGTTTTGCCACCAGAGCCACCGCCGCCACGTCTGCCACGGCCAGCGCAACCACCAGCGCCATAACTTGCAGCACTTGGTGCGGGCTGACTGCAGGGCGCACAAGTACGCTGCACTTGGTGCATAGTATGTGACCCATATTTCAAGATCCGCACTCGCGCCCAGCGAGCGGCAAGGAGCGCGATCGCGCATGAGTTCAATTGCTGGCAACGTGCTGATTGCGTTTGCGCCGTTGACAGTTTTATTTATTTGCAGCAACAATGCCAGCCACAACAGCAGCCGTGGCAGCAACAACAATCAGAGTGCTGGAGTGCAGACAGCGCTGCAGAAAGATGCAGATATTTTTCATCTCGCTGGCAGTGTGCAATTGCTGCTGCGTTCCCCTGCCTCCTGTCGTCGCTGCATTGCTCGTCGTGGCGCGCGTTGTGTCTCTGCCTTTGGCTTTGGCTCTGCCGTGCCGCACACTTGAGCGGAAGTGTAGTCGAGTGTAGTGAATTGTGTCGTGGTATGGCTGCCGTAATTCATGCCAATCTGTCGTGCTAGGCGGCTGTTGAAAGCCAAAAACCAGCCAAGCAATTCATCGCACAAACACAAACACACACACATATTTCTTTCTCGGCGTTTTTGTAGCAATGCAGTTATTAAAAGTGTGGAGCAGCGGCACGAGAGGTCACTTCGAGCACTCTTATGCCGCACAGGTCCCTGGCGTGCAGCGAAAAAGTCGTAAAAGTAATTTAAAGTAAGAGTACAAAAAGTTTTAGTAATTAGTGAAAATGCTTTTTTCAAATGTTGGACACCATTCGAACAGTAAAAGGAAAGAACAACAAATACATGTTAAAAGAAGGCCGTCTATAGCTATCAATAAAAGCAAATTTCTACAACATATGAGGTTCGAAGAAGAAAAATTAGTCTAAAAAAATAGGATTCAAAGATGTGTTCAGGAAGATGTGATTCAGTCCAAGGAGTCAAAATATGAGAGTCGAAGAAAAAACTTTAAAGAAAAGTCTGGGGAAAATTAAATCTAAAGACGAAGGTCAAAAAAGATGACATTTAACCCATTGCTGCCTAATGGGTAAAATTATACCCATGAAAATTGATTTTTTTTTTTAAATCACAAAAAAGTCAATGTTAGAGATCTCTCAAAACCATTGATAGGGATAGTTAGGGTAAATATGGAATTACCTTAACCTAGTGAAGGTCACCCTAAAATTTCGCCATCTAGCTAGAGTTACCAGGAAAATGTGGCGAAACGTAGTGGCCTTAGAACTTCACAAAAATCTGCCTTCTAACGCACCTGTAAAAAATACAACTTTTGTTCACGTGTTTAGCTGATCACTTCAAAACAAAATACCTAATGAATATCTCAGCAACGTGCAGAGATATAAAGCTGAAATGTCTCTGATCATTTTGGGTCACTTCTAGGTCGCGTATGAAATTTTATCAAAATCGTATGGGCGGAACTGGTACCCGGCAGCAATGGATTAAGAAGAAAAAAGTTCCGAGAGATCGGACGACGAGCGAAATGAAGTAAACTAAAGGTAGATGAGGTCCAACGAAAATTATGCCCAAAGAGATAAAGTTTCATTTAAATTTGAAGCTAAAAGTGTGTCCTGAAAGGTCGAAGATGCGATCCGAAGAAGATATAAAACAATGAAAATCCAATCTACGGAGTAGAATTTTCGAAAAATATGAGAACGAAAAAACATAAAACCAAACACAATATCTAACGAAATAAAGTTACATGGAATTTGAATTTTAATGAATATTGGACCAAGAGAACATTTGCTCTAAGACCTACCAGAAAAAAATAAGTTCTGACGAAAAGGAAAAGGGAGGAAAATTTCATAGCAATATGACATTCATTCACTACATGCTAGGCGATCACTTCTTGCATGTTCTTTTGTAGTCAGTGTAATAAGTGGATCCATTGATTGCCCGAATGTTTTAGCTAGAATAGCTTTTAATGTTCCTAAACGGAGTCTGCGGAGGGTGGATACCTTTTATTTAGATGTTCCTAGGACGAATTATGCTAGAAACGCACCTCTATCTCGGGCCCTTTCGGAGTTAAACAATGTTGCCGATTTTGATGTATCACTTCCGAAGGTTTGTTGTTAAATGGTTTAAATAAATTTTAGTTTATTTTTTTATTATTAATATTTAGTTTATTTATTACTATTTCCTATAGTCAGTAAGGACATTTGTTCATTGACTAAATAAATAAATAAATAAATAACACATAGTCCAAGGCAGCCAAGAAAATTAGGCCAAAAATAATAAGGACCAAAGGAAATTATAACCAAAAAAGATGAGATTCCACGAAAATGTGATCTAAGGAAAATAAGTACCGAGAAAGAAGTTCGAAGAGGTGCGAGGTTGATATCTAATGATGTTGTCAAATGTAAACAGAATTCAAGGACAATATGATAAAAGGGGGATAAGTTTCAAAAGTTTCCGTAGAAGTGGTCAAAGATAAGGTTCAAATAAATTGCGTCCTAAGGTAAGCTCCAAAGGTAGTTTTTAATAAAATGTGGTCTGTAAATTACGTTGGAGGAAATTTATATCTTTAGAGGACTTACGATACATGGGATTCAAAGGCATTTTAAATCGTAGGCCGATTACTATTATAATTCGTAAATATTTGTCTCTCAGTGGTTTAATATTTCCTGCTGAGAGCGCAGCTGATGTATAAAAGACATAAAAGAAGTTTAAAAAAAAATTGTCTAAAGAATATGCAGGCCGAAACGGATAAACAGGTACATGTCAGAACAACGTTCGAACCAAAGCAGTTAAGTTCGAAAGAAGTTGATTTTCCAAAAAAATAAAGTCGAATATCAATGGTTCGTACAAATAAGTCTTGAGCCAAATCGCTAGTTT
Organism: Melieria crassipennis; assembly: GCA_963668005.1. Classification (NCBI taxonomy): domain Eukaryota; kingdom Metazoa; phylum Arthropoda; class Insecta; order Diptera; family Ulidiidae; genus Melieria; species Melieria crassipennis. The sequence continues at coordinate 107,949,574 of OY764962.1, read as the reverse complement.
ATTAAAAAAATATTTTATTTTAAAACGTAATCAATACTGTTGCCTCCTGGTACTTTATAGCATTGATACCAAAGGAATTTATTTGTTAAATTATTGAAACTAAAATATAAAATTACGTCAGTTAAAACAGCTCAAACAGGGACTCTGGCCGAGAGTCCCGAAAGAAACCACTTTTTACATAAAGAAAAGAAATCGTCAGTTCTTAATCGAAAAATGTTTACTTTATTTGAGCTTCGTTCGCACCTACGACCCGCTGACTTGCAATGCAACACGTCGACCTCCATGAATGTTTGTATTTATTTTCGTACCATTTTCTTTGGGCAGAAATTATTGCAATACATACAAAATTCAACAACCAAACAAAAAATTCGAAACACTGCGAAAACGAGTCAACAGCGCCATCAACTTGTGTTCCATAGAGCGTGGTGTAAAAATTCAAAACTATTTTTGGGCACCAGACGACAACGGCCTGACGCTGTTGCGGTCGCTGTCGCTGCTGGCGCAACCATGTCAGAGACAGCATAAAATCTTTAAGGACCGAGCACAATATTTCGAAGTGCACACTTTTAACCGTTTCAACGTAAACAACAAAAACAACAACAACAATAATAAAAACAACAACGAGCCACAAGACACATCACCCAGCAGTCTAAAGGCAATAAATGGAGAAAAAGTTGCTGCAACTTTTGCCCGACTTTTCACTTAAGCAATTTTTAGATTTCCGTAAAAATATGAAAATAGTTACGACCACATCGGCAGCGCCACATAGAGTGCAATGCTGTGTTGGCTCGACAGCGGCGGGAGTTGTGTGCACAAATAAAGAACGCAACGAAGATTTAATACACGAAAAATTCTGCAAAATTATATTTTTCCCGATTCATTGAGTGTTTGTGGTGTGAGTGGGCCGTTGCCTTTGGGAGATGAAAATTATTTCAATTGCTACGTTGAAGTGTGCCAACATCCAAATAAATGGAGGCTGGGATATTCGGGCAACAGCTGTTCGTAATGGCACACGGCAACGGACGATGGCAGTGCTGCGCCAGCGTGCAACAATGTTGGCTGACGTGTGGCCTGTGGCAGGTGATGTATGGATGGACTGGAAGCGATGGCAGTTGAGCAAAACTGCAGCTAGACTAGTGTGCATGTATTTTCAGTATGTTTAGTATATACATTGCATTTACATACATATTACGGAACTCAATTTCACAATTTAGTTGAGCATTTTGTTCAGAATGTTTTGGGACTAGACACCCTGACTGTGATACGAGACATCAGTGCAGGGATTCTGATATAAATGGTCCACTGAAAACCTCGAAACCAGCCGCAATGAATCTCTGCATGTCCAAAACTTATGAAAATAATGCAAAATTATTACAAGTATACTAATACATTTTAGTTTTTATTACACGCTTTTATAGGCATCCCTACTAATGCAAAGCTAAAAGTTAATACAAATGTTTAGTCAATTATTTTTGCAACTAACCATTGCTTTGAACCATTTTTAAGCACAACATTGAAGATCTCAATTGCATAATTAAAAAGTGACAGACACTCTACTGTTCGGTGTCTGTGGGTGCCCCTTTTCAAGGAAGCTAAACCGAAAACTAATGCACACATTGTACGGCAAATAAGTTCCTTGAATGTCAGCAAATGCAAAATTTCCAATTCGTCTAACAACAACAACAACTGCACTGAAATTCTAAACGGCAACACAAGCAATAACGCAAGAACACACAACAAAGAGCAAACATTGCGAAAGATCAAAATTAAAGTGGTGACAAAACTGTTGTCGTTCACGATTTGTGCCAGCCGTATTATTTTCACATTGAAATGCCACTTGGCGAATGCATTGACCCATTCGTCTGCCACGGCCAGTTTAAGTTGTTCGCTGCTGAGGCGCACTGCGCGCTCGCCAGCACTTTTGGCAATTACTCATGAAAAACTGCGTGCGTGCGTGTGTGTGTGTGTAAAAGAAAACAAAATTCGCAACAGTACAAGACAACAATGCGAAAATTTTAATAAAAATAGTAATTATTAATAGGAACGCGTCCAAAGGCAAAAAAACAACAAAAATTTAAAATTTTCAAAATCCCACAATGTGAACATTTAAATATCTTTCATTTAAACATTTGTTGTTGATTATGGTTGTTTAGTTAAGGTGACCATACGTCATGTCAAACACAAAATAGTATTTGAATTATGTCTTAAAAAAATTATGGTGCAGAATATGAAACGAACGGCTTCAGATATATGCAAATCTAACTATAAGAATCATTATATTCCAGATATAAACAAATATAACTTGTACGATAACGCAAGGCAGGCCACAAAACATCTTGGCTTAAATGGAAGCGCCTAAGTTCCATGCCGATTTGGCTCTCAGGGATTAACTTGTGGTGAAGAGCAGTCGAAGTAAATGTTTTTTGTTTGATATTTGGTGAGATTTGAACTTATTATCCTCTGTGGTTATCGGCTTATGGCTTAATACACTAACCACAGAGTCTATTAGGTAGATTAGGTAGGCTGATAACTCACAAAACTCAACTACGCCAACTCAACTAGGCTTGTTGTGTTGCCACAGAAAAGACAACCGGCCACGTGGCAAAGCATTCGATGTATGGAATAAGGAAGCCATTGTAGCCAGTGAAATGAGTGTCAATCGTAGAAAATTCCATAAGGTCAACTAAAAGTGGGATTTAGAGGTGACAAAGCCGTCTTCTGTTCAAGCCCGGGCAGTGCCACGAGGTGTAAGACGACCTCTGCTTCATCTACCGACCTGCAATTGTGTCAGTGATCAATTAAAAAAAAGGGCCAAGTCACTGTAGAAGTCTGTCAATGGTCTAATGGCGAATTTAGACAAACATCAGAGAACCAAATGCATTGTGCATCAGAGAAACTGCCTAGCTTCCAGGCTTCCCAAGAAGTGCCTTCCTGCGTCCTCAAACTTTTAAGTATTAACATTTCAAATATTTCCAAGAGATTCCTAGCTAAGCAAGTTTTATTCTCTTTAAAATATTTGCCTGATATGATCTAACCTGAAGGTCAACGAAGTACTTTTTGCGCTTCTTGTTAGTTAAGTCGAGATATGAGCTACCATAGTAGTCGACATGAAGTTGAATAGAAATAAATAAAAAATAAATAAATACGAAACACACAAAACACATTAATATGGTCACCGCAGTCATGGCGTATGGCAATTTGCATTATGACAAAGATGACTTTGACGATAATGACGCCGCTGATCACAATCAGTCGTTTTCCACTGATGTGAACTGTTTTGCTGCTGTTGCTGATGGCGATGCTGCTGCTGATGGTGACGAGCTGATGCTAATGAATTGTTTGACACACTTTTGCCACACTGTGTTGGCGCACTCGAGCCGTTCATCTGTCGTGTGCTCGTTGTTTGTGTGTGCTCGACAATTTCTAAATAAATATACCTACTAGTAAATTCGTTCGCACCGAATTATTAAAACAAATTAAAAATAATTATTTTGTATATAAACAAAACAGCAACAAACATCAACCACAACAACAAAAAGCAGAGCAAGTTGTGTGTGCGGCTGTCAAATGAAAATGAAAATGAAAACACGTCCGCGTTCTCGTTCACACTCGCTAAATTGGCCGCATCGCTGCTGCGCCACACATTCCATCAGGTGTGTCCGCGCAAATGAGGCTGCTGCCTCATCCAACACACATCATCATCATCACTGCTCGGCCGCAAGCAAAGACATTGTTGCCACTACCTGTCAGCAGTGCAGCTCAGCTCTGACGCGCTCGTTGCAAAAGAGCAATGCAGAAATTCATACGTCTGTCCGTCCGTCCTGGCCGACCACTTGCACTTCCTTTGAACGTGTCAACGCGGCGCATGAAATAGTGGCAAACACAGCGTGCGATTACACGCCGCAATGGAAGCTGCCAGGCGTCGAGTGGGTTTGTGAGAGAAGGCAAAAAAACGCTACAAATTAATTCGTATTTTTTTGTAGTAGCCGCTGACATATTTTGATTAAGTGAATTGAGAATTCATAAGCACAACAATTATTAAGGATTTAAAATTTTGCAATTGCATTAGGCAGTAAGTAAGGCGACATTTTATGACTTAAGGGGCTATTCTAGTCTAGAAATTCGAAAAAATCTATTTTTTTTAATTTCATATTTTCAAAGTTTGGACCTTTATGAATAAGCCTCTAAAAGGATTTACAGAAATTCGAATTATTTTCGGAGTTATAGTTAATTTTGTGACACACCACTCAGAATGCCCGAACTGAGACTAAACTTTAAACAGGTCCTTCCCGAAACTACTTCTTCGATACAGTTGACATGATATCTCAAGTTCTAATGCACCGATTCACTTGAAATTTGTAACAGACTTTCTTAATACTATCAAAATTGGCTCGACGTAGGTTTTTTGTAATTTGTGTTTTTTTTTTGGTATTTTTAAAAAATTACCAAAGTTGAGAAAAGGAAGCAAAAAGAAATACCTTTGTTTTCAGACAGACGCCATTTTGTGCAAAACCCTTTTTCTTCAAATCGGCTACGTCCAGCTAATTCTTATTTTATTTATTTTTATGTTTCAAATCACCAGAAGGATTGGAATCACGTCAACCAGGAGACATCTTTTTTTAGTCCCCACTTTTCCGGCCTCTACTGACTTTAATTTTGAATTATTTTTCAACTATTATACATTTGTATACTTTTCAAGTATCAATAAAAAACCGATAAAAACATGGATAGAAAAAACGAGCCTGTAGACTAGAATACCCCCCTTAACCTGCCATAATTCCATAAGTCAAAATTTGTGAAAAACTTTAAAACGTTTCCCGTTTTACATTTCGGTTATGGTAAATTAAGTACGGCTATATTCATCCTTTCACTAAGGGACTATTCCGACCACTGGATTATGAGTTCCATCATGAAAGATGAAGGCCCATATCTCTACGATCGTGTCATGAAGTGAAGTCGATGCGGTACTTCTGGATTAGATAGGCACAATAAGGTTACAAAGTCGTCACCTTGACCCTTTGATGAAGTTATATAGATGCGGTACTTCTTTTAGGTTAGACAGGCGTAATTCGTCAACTCCGCCAAACTTCAATGGACGAGATATTTTAAATCTGTGTCTGTCTGTGTTACAGGCTTATGAGGAATGTGTGTTAAAAAATCGAATAAATTGTCTACTCGTATCTCTGTAAGTAGTTAAAGCAGATATCGGTGGCAGAGTTTTATTTCTTTCTTTAACCTACTTCCCTGGCAAAGAGATTGAAAAAATGTCTTTACTTCTATGTTTTGGACTTAAACATTAAGTTCATTTATTGCAAAAAAAAAACTATTCTAGACTAAACAAAATTCTTTGTGCCGAAACCATAGAAAGCTCAGAATTCCACAAAGTTACATGTTTCAAACAAGCGAAAGAGTTAATAAACAAAAATCGACAGTTGGTTCAATTAAAAGGAGTGAAAATTTTTAAAGCTCTCGGCCGTCGCTGTGTACGTTTGTTTATTTGTGTGACTATGCAATGCAATGGCCAGTTGGCAATGACTATTCGACGCAACTACACGCTGCACATGTTTGCACAAGCAAAATAAAAACTAAACAACTTTTCATTTTTCATGTTTTGCATAAAAAATAAGTCAATGCGCTCAACTCTGAATGCGGTGTGAATTTAAAACTCCAAATCACCACTTGACAGTGGCATGGATTGTTTATTTAGTGTTGAAAATGTTTTATTACGTCTACTTTTGAAAATACCTTAAAACGCTTAGCAATTTAAAATTTGCATTACACAAACTCAGAGAAAACTTATACGTGCTTTCCAAAACGATTGTAACCTTTTTTACTTTTTTATTGTTATTTTCTATTATTTAACATTTTTTTAAATAGAATTGCCAATACGCTTACAGCACATTTGTATGCCCAAACACGAAGCGGTCCAAACAACATTTGCTTCATTTCAAGAAAATCGATGCGTGCTCAGCGCGTCGCCGTCAAATCAATAACTCAAAGTGTTGTTGTATAATTTTTCTCATTTCCCGTATTTGGCAATTACGCACATTATGCTGTGCCAGTTGGCTGATGGCGGACAGCACTTCAGCACGAGTTCAAAATCAAGGCCAAGCCGTTTTCGATTCCCAACAATTCCATTTAACGCTATGAATGTAAATTGCTGCATTTCGTTGGCGCACAATTTCCTCTTTTCGCCTTTTCAGCCCACTTAAACGAAACACTTCGTTCACCCTCACAAACAACAACAACAACACACTCATAATACCTCAACAGAAGTGTTCAACTTCCTTCTGCCAGTTCGAGTTCGGCACTTAGAAATTGCAAACGTGGCATGGAAGACACACATTTGTTTTTGTATAATAAATATATATGTAAAATATCTGCACTCTGCCTGCTGCCAGCTGTGGCGTTGGAATTATTACGATATCCATTTTGTAATTACAACTGAAGAGCTTCCTCGCACTCTTCGGAGGTGTAAAACTTTGCACACGTATTATGAAATACCTGCAGAAAATATTAAGTATTGGTAGATTCATGCTTACCTACTTACGTACCTACCCCAGGCAGTACTTTACCGAGAAAATACCGAATAAGTTCATTGTGATACGACAGAAGGCCTTGCATCCCTTCCCAGTAGCCTCGGAAAAGCCTGAACAAGTAATGAGGCGTATGGGGCTTTTGGTGACATTTTCTGAGAAGTCAGTAAGACTGTCCTCCGCAAAGTTAATGGACAATGGTTTTTTCTTGCTCTTCACTTCTTCTTTCAACTATCATAGAAGCCATTGGGTAGATGACATAAAAAAAACACCAACGACAGCTCTTAATAAACCTAATTCAGATACGGCCAAATGTTGTGCACCATCTTGAAGCTCTGCGAGGTCACTTGGCCCTTATTCGCCATACTTGCCATATGGAGATTTATCACCATTTACAATGCAATAACCAAGTCAGCAAATATTGGGCAAAGCCAGCAGAAGTGACCGTAATGAGCTACGTTAAATTATGTAGAACTCATCGACAGTCTATGTCAACCACCCTGAGTTACTTTGCACAATAGTCCTATTCACAATCTTGTGCTATAGCAAACATTTGCCATCAACTGTGAACGATCCTTTTCCGTTTAGTTTGCAATACATGTAGCAAATAACGAAATTCACAGTAGCTGGCCACAGAAACAGGACTCGTAGCAGAGTTTATTCTAAAAAGCTGCCGTTTATTTACTTGACCTCTGTTTCCGGAGCTTGTTAATTTGTTTATTTGTGTCCTCCTCACTATAATTTTTATTTGATTTATCCCGATTAGTTTGTTTTTTAATTTAATTCTTTTCCATGTTTTTCGCCTTTTGCTTCCCTGTCCAACAGCTGGCAGTTTAGGAAATCGGTGTTGCATTTTCATAGTCAAGCCGACCTCGATAGCCCAACGAGTAGCGCGCTGGCTTTTCATACCGAGGCCCTAGGTTCGATTCCTAGCTTGGGCTGGTAAAACGCTCGTCTACTTCTATCGCTATCCACATGAAGGTGATGAGAATTACAAGGATTGCACAAGTGCGCTCTTGGCAGGCAATGGCAAAACATCCAAGTGTGAAAGAAAAAACTGCCAATCGTCGTTCGGATTCGGCGTTAAACTGTAGGTCCCCTCCCTCCCTTTCCCCAGCTGTTTGAAATGGGTGTTGTATCACATGTAGGAAAAAACAGTGTTGCATACACATTTTAAACGGATGAAACATGTGATATTACAATGGGCCTCACAATAGGCCTCCGAGTGTGTCTCTTATAGAGGCAGCCACCATAACCTAACCTAACCTTGCATAGTCAATATAAACTATGGGTTCTAAGTAGTGTCCGATCGAATATTCAGTTTCGGCCCAAATAAGTGGTTACGGTTTCAGTTTCGAATATTTGTTTACATTTTATTGTGTAGCAGATATATGTATAGTGAAAGGAGGAGTAATTTAGATGCCGCCAATGAAAATAAACTTTTTTTAGCATATAATATTAAATTATATAATTTTGAATATTAGCGAGTAAGGTACGAAAGGGTGATTCTTTCATGTTTATGTTTTTAAAAAATTAATGAATTCTTTTTATTAATAAGTATTTATTTATTTATGTTATGTTTGTTTGTTTGTTTGTTCTTTCTCGGTTTCGGCCAAATATTAAAAAGAACCGTAATTCGGTTTCGGTTTCGGCCCCAAAAAATATGTTTCGGTCGGACACTAGTTCTAAGTGTTGCATATTTGCAAGGGTATAGCAAATGTATGTCTGTATTTTTTGTTAGTGTAGAGTAAAAATTTAGTACACCAATTTATAAATGCTACGATGCAAGAACGTTTGCACAAGATTGTGAATAGGGCTCGTAAAAATTAGAATTATAATGAACAGACATGCAGGCGAATTGCCCATCAGAAACTTTCAAAGATTTTCACTTCTTGAATGAAAAAGATCCCCGTACCGCTAACACATACACCTGTCAAAATGTACGTATGTGTTGAGTTTGACCTTAAGTGAATCATTTAGCATGTGCATAGTATTTTGCAAAAGCATAAATCAGCCAAATTCCAACCAAATTGTTTATCAAATAATTCTGCGTGCACATACCACCTCCACCAGAAACTCAAACGCAACCGCCGCTACAACACATCAAGCACCGGTTTGCGTACGAAACTATACCACAACAACAACGACTAAGCAAACAATTACACGTATTCTAAATGTTTTCGAGCAAAAACACGAAAAAAAAACGCCAGCCAACTGGACCGACAACCAGCCAGCCGACACACCAACCACCCATCTAACCAACCAACCACCCAGGCACCGAGGCCGGCAAGCATCCCCGCATACGCCAACGTTCAGCGACCAACATTAAAACTTTGTTTATTTTCACAAAAAACCTAAACGTTGGCGAATTTCCCTAGAAAAATTACGCTGCGAAACGGCCAAATTGTATTTGGCCAACGCACACCGTTAGGTGCCAACACATGTTCCGATCGTGCACAGCGCTCTCATGTACAAAAATGGCTAATATTACAAAAACTACAACAACAATCAAGTAAACATTCCACAGCGACTTTGAAACGGAATGCGAGAAAAAAATGAACAAATTTGCAGCATATGGAAAATTCACAAAATTTTCACATTTACACTAAAGCGATCGAAAAAAAAAGACCACGAACATAAAAACAAAAGGAACAACAGGCACGTAAAACACACACAGGCAGCATGCAACAGCAGGCAAAATTGGTGGCAAGAAAACAACAACAACGGCAAAAAAATTAAATGAAATAAAAGTGAAAAAGATCACCAAAAAGGCGGAAAATATCGAAAAGTAGAAACGAGCGAAAAGTCATAAATTGTTCTCACTATTTTTTCACACACACACACACACACACACAACCTTACCCGTTTTATCGTCCGGTCGCTGGTATTGTTGTTGTTGCTGTTGTTGCTCAAACAAAAAAAAAATTTTGTAAACAAATTCGATGCGAATACAAAAGTGTTTACGTGTATGAGGAAACGTGCATTGGTCGCTGTGCGGGAAGTGGGGGCGCAGGGGCCGGCAATGAGACAACCAACAACAACAAAAATTTCATAAACAAACCAGCCCAACTGACCGACTAAGCGAGCGCGCGAACTACCCAGCAGCAACACGGCCGCACTGAGCTGTGGACTTGCGCGGGGCGCACGTTGAAACGGCAGCAGGCGCCGCAGGAGCCGAGGAACTTAATGAAGGAAGCACGACCGCCGGCAATGCACACAAGTGGACAAACAGCATCGACGGCAGTGAAGTGAAGTGAAAAAACATGGAAGCGATTCTCGTTTATTCTCTCTGTTTTAGTTGGGATTTTGTTGTTTATTTTTTACATCTACGTCTGCCATATTCTCCACATTCGCCCATTGTGTATCTGAGTTATGTTTTTTTTCTTCACACTTCAAAATGGAAAACACTTTCCATGTGCTTTCATGTGCGCGTTTATTTTGTTCACGGCACTCGATGCTCTTCCTCTTCTTCCTCAAGTTGTTACTATCGTCGTTTTGTTAGCGCGTTGCGTATTGTTCATACGGTTGTTGTTGTTTCAAGTGTTCGTTTTTGTTTTGCAAATAAATACGCCCGCAAGCATATTTAAGCGTCTTTCGGCAGCGGCAGCAGGTATCAACACACGCCTGCGCACCGCACCTAATCCGCCCACTCCTCCCTACACTCGTATGTGCAGCGACATGTGTAGCCTTTTCCGCTCTTGCAATATTTGTTCAAAGCATTTCTGAGTTTCATTTTGCATTAGAAATCTGTATACACAGGTGAGGATTGATGAATTGTTTGCAGTTTGCGCTGTGATATTGGCCGTAATTCGACCGTAAATTTGCTTGCGTTCAACAGATTCAAAAGTAAGCATAAAAATCTATGTGAATATTTTCAATAAAGCTTAACTTTTACTAACCACACTTTGCCAAACTCAACACAAAAAAACAAAAAACTAATATTTCTTTGTCTACAATAAAATAAATGCGCTCAAGTCAAATTGCAGTAAACGTAACCTCACTTTATTTACTAAAAATTTATAAAAATTACAAGTACAAGTGAAATTTATAGTCAAGATGTTCAATTGCACGTAACTCAAACAAAGCTCACTATACCACTAATCCTTACTTGATCTTAGCTCTAACCTAACATTAACTTTGCCCTAACCTTAACCGAGTCCCACAACGTACCTTACATCAACCTAGCAACAACCTCACACTAACCTAAGACTTAACACAAAAAAGACCGCTGATAGCTCGAAAAGTACACATCGGATTTGGCTAATTGAACTTGTAGAACTAATTGTAGAACTAATTGTATAACCCGATAAAAAAAGTCATCCAAGCAAAAGTTGATAGAAATGCTAAAGAAAATACAGATATTTAAAAATGAAAATCCATCAAAATGACCGTAATGGTCTTTCTAGTGTAAACACACTTTACTCACACTAAAATTCACCTAACACTAATACGTAATAATAACACCGTGCGACAGCATTTTTCACACCGGGAAAAATCAATATGTGCCTGAAACTAGAGACCAAATATAGCGATACTGCGTACTCAGTTTTTCATTTCCACATCCTTTGTCTTTTTAAAAAGAACTTCAAAATTTTGAAGGGGATGAAAAATTAAAAACATATATAAAAAATACTTAACCTCGTTAGAATATGTCGATATGTATATCAAATGAAAGAAGAAAGGCTCAAGAATTTAAATAAAATTGATTTTTTATCTATTTGTAAAAAATGGATATGAAAAAGGTCCTTTGAAAATGTTAATCCTTTATATCATTGAAAATTTATATAGAATTTTCTTGAAAAGCAAATATGTTAAAACCCCAAATATCCTTGATCACGTGTCAAAATTTCATTACTCTAAATTTATTGGTTCGAAAGTTATTAAAAAAAAGGCGGAAGCTGCAATTCTAAAAAATTCTTATTTATTTGAGTATCAGTATTTTATATAACAAAAAAAGATACAAAATCAATGAAGCGAGCCCATTTCAGTTTTCCTTATTGTCCGACCTGGACATAACTTTTTCGTTCGTGCATAAATAAATTCATGAGAGCAATTACCTACATAAACCTACCAACCTAACTCGGTTGGTAGTTATAAAGTCGCAGATCAAAGTCCAAGACAGGCTTTTGAATGAAACTATGTTACAAAATAGGGATCCTAAAAGGGACCTTATGCTATGGTTGATTTGCAGTCTTAACTTGCATACATATTATACAAAGATTAACTTCTACCAGCGGCAAAGTCAAGGTCTCAGAGGAATTTTTAAAATTCTACTGATTTTTTAACATTTGCCTACAACACTTTGGATTCATTTGAAAAAAGTATGATAGAGTGTGAGAGTTCTGGTCATGTCCATTAAGAAGAGCTTTCTTCGAACGGGACCAACATCCTTAGCCAAGCTTTACTCTCCACATTGTACAACTACTTTGAATATATATGAAAATAACATATTTTATAGTTTCATGTCGGTTGGAAGCTTTTCAAAAGCAATTATTTTATTCTTACTTAAAAGTTTGTCGTTACCTGCCAAATAGAGAACAGTAATCAGTATTCTCCAATATTAGTAGAATCAAAATTCTACAAGATCCTAACACTTCTGTTACTGCACTAAGCACTGACCCTCTTTTAACTTATTTCAAAACAACCTTATTTCAAAACAACAAAATTTTCCGTTCACTGCCTGCGAGCCACAGATGCAGACGTGATCGCAGCAGCATAAGCCGCCACTTTATTCACCACAACAACGACACAGAGAATAGGCTGCTGCCAGGGCAGTGCGACCAGTCTAAATAAATGGCCGCGACGACTGATGTTTACATTCGAATATTTATTATGTAGCAAAAGTCATAAAAAACATGTCACTCATGTTGGAGACAAGTCATAATTAATAAATGGTTCTGGTGGCCGCGTGGGCGCGATGTGGCCATTACTTACATGATTTGCGTAATTAAAACGAAATTCATTTGAATGCAGCAATTCACTGTGACACACGGTGGCAAATTCACGAAGGTGGCGAAATGCTCTTCGCGATCTCCAAATTAATCATCTCAATTTAATCGAAAGTGGCTCCTATGGAATTTACACTTGTTTACGCTGCGCCTCGACAACACATCTAACCACACAATTTACAAGCAATTATTTGTGAGGCCTGCACTGCACGCTGCCGACATTTAACAGAAAAGAGTCAAGGTTTGGAAAATTTTTCTTACAATTTCTGTGCCACTTGTTTCAGTATTGTAATTGCTGTTGTTTTTGGTATTGTTGTGTTTGTCGGCAGGGCACATAGGGCCGACAAATTAATAACAGCTGACAAAAACATAACACGGCCTGCTTTGAACCATTATCCATACAAGTAACGTGTCGGCGACCGCCAACCGGCCACTGGCAAACTTACGGACACATTGAAAATATTCAAGGTGGCCGAACAGAGTTGCTAAGCGCGCCCACTGACGGGACACACACATTTCTGAACAAGTTGTCGTTGCTGTTGTCGTTATTGTCTCAGACATTATTGTTGTTGGTTTTGTTGTCATTGTGCCTGCGGATATTTGCGTGTTAACAACAGTTTAAATAGTTTTCGTTTTATTACTTTATTTATCTCGGTTTATTTTTTTTAATTTTTTATTAGCCGTTTCTCAGCTGTCCGAACATTCCACAATGGCAGTTCGGCCAGTTCGTTCGGCTGTCTATTTGGATAAATTATATGTATTTAGAAAATATTGTGGGCTAGTCAATTTGTAGCACAGCAATTAGCATTCATTGGTGTAGCACACCATATGGCAAATTGTTATCCTTTTTTCCTTCGAGGATATTGTGTTGAATACATATGAGCGAATTTACACATTTATAGGCTGTAAGGCAAATGGAGCATTGACATCGGATTAGAATGTAAAATTGTTAAGCAAGAGATTACGAATGAGGCTGAATCTGTTGCGGGTGAGGAGACCAGTTGGAAAATACCGACAAATGAAAAAACAGATGAAACGGACTTCTGTCTACCCGAACGTGGTAATGCTCGCCGTCACTGTTCCGTTGCTAGGCAATACTGGGATATTTTAGAAAGAGTTGCGCACTGAGCATGGCATACTTTTAGGGGCATGGTAATTGCAATGGAACGATCGCAGAGACGACTCGCGGCATTACTCGGATGTTCGATAACAACTCGAGGCTAGAAGCAAACAAGTATAAAAGGCAGAGGGGACAGCTTTGTTTAAGGGGGCCGATACATTTAGAACCTTAAAAAAATCGGAATTTTTTTTATTGCTGCAATCGAAAGATAAACTATTTAAAAATATAGTCCCGAAGTTCTATTGGCCTACTGTTAATATTTTGGGAGATAATAGCCCAAGACCCGCGCGGCGGCTATACAGGCAGCTGCGCGCACATAAACTTTGAACCTCTTTTTCTCAAAACTATGTTTTCTGATCCGGGCGTCAAGATTGCGAGCGAGCTCTTTAACCGATTTAGTCGGATTAAACAGCATATTATAGATAATTTTATATTCAAGTGCGTGGTAGAGCAATTTTTTTAACAAAAATCGTTTTCACAGTTATTTACTAATTTTTATGTCAAAAACACGGGTAAAAAATGGCACTTTTTCACTAAAAGCATGACTATACCTCCAATTTTTCAAAATTACAGTAAATCTCTTCGCTACGCACTTGATAAAAGCTTTCTGATTCATAAGATATTTTCATTTCTTGTTTCAGATCAAAACTCTACCTAGGAAGTTGACGCCCGCAAAGTTTGTCCTACTCAGGAGATCGGCCATAACTCCGCCATTTTGTTTTTTTTTTTTGTAAAAAATTGTTTTCTCCCAGTTTTATTATGCCTTAATATATATCCGAAACAAACCTGACTCTATGTGTTTTTATTCTCCCAGCATAAAATCAGAAAAAAATACCTATTTTGACGCTTCTAAATGTATCGGCCCCCTTAAGCAATCAGCGTTGTAACACGAAGTAGCACTACTGACTAGCTCTATGTGACTACTAATGATGAATTGCGTAGAAGAATTTAAGTGTGTTTTATTTTTGGGCACAATCCAGAGAAACGAACTACGCCTGAGTTAGGCAGCCGAAGTAATTTTCGTAACAATAGAATTGGATTAATTGGTTGAGGATTGATCAAAGATTGGAGTGCTACTACCAACTGTAGGGAATCTTGGTCGCCTGCAAAGAAGCTGTTAGACAGTAAAATTAAGAAAGTTCTTACTCTAAATGCAGAGCTCTGAAATGGAACGAAAATTTCAAGAGACAGCAAACACGACTAAATTTTGCTAAAGAAGTTTCTGCAGGATTATGTTTATAGAACGACGTTGAAGAGGAGGAAGAGTTCTATGAATCATTGAATTTTCTCAAATTTAAACCTACGAACCGCTACTTTGTAATCCAATAAGTACTGAGTAAATACGATTGCTTAATTTTTCTTTCTTTCACTTTTATTGGCTAGAAAACAAAACAATCCGATTTTAAACTTTTCAATTCTTGGCAACTCTCATAACGAAGAGAAAAAGTTGCACATTTTAAAAAGCTCACAACAGCTACAAAATTCATATACTTTCTTTAACATGCTGCATTGTATGTAAATAAAGCGCATCATTTGAAAGGTGTGTGTGAAATCTTTAATAGCAACACAAATATTCGGAAATTATTTAGACACATATAAGTATATTTTATAGTTTCGGCAGCTGGTTTGGGAAGACACATTACAAATTTTGCACATAAACCATTATACGTTATGCAAAACGCGGCATTGCACTTCCTGATCAAACAGCAGGCACGATTACCGGCATCTCGTTTGCAAGCGTATTCAAGTACACACACACACACACACACATAAAAAGTCGAAACGGTATTGATCGCTTGCCAATGCAACGCATTTCGCATCTCACACAATTTCAATATATATTTACAAGCAGTGGTGCACACAGAATTTTATTTGGGAGGGAGCGGGGGGCGTTCCACACACAACTTTTGAACTCAATACCATTTGAAGCCATATTTGTTGGCCACAATTTGTATAAAAGAAAAATATTCAAACCCCCAAAACCCTCCTTGTGTGCGTCACTGTTTTCAAGTATGCATTCAACTAGCAAAT
The DNA here is from genome assembly GCA_963668005.1 of Melieria crassipennis. Lineage (NCBI taxonomy): Eukaryota > Metazoa > Arthropoda > Insecta > Diptera > Ulidiidae > Melieria > Melieria crassipennis. The sequence goes on along the minus strand of OY764962.1, from coordinate 107,933,939 downwards.
CAGACAAAAACTATCGAACTATCGAGCAATTATGCGAGTAGCAAAGAAATTGCTAACAAGTTCACTTCTTTGCAGGAAATCAATTTTAGTAGAAAATAATATATAATTTTGCATTTCCTCAGAAGACCTTAACCTTCAAATAAGTTAGAATCTAAAAATTCATTTTGAGAGTAAAAGGTATTCTCATTAGAAGATTCGTGAAACATATGAAATAAGCAAAATTGTTTCACATCCACAAAACGCAAAAAAAACTGAGCGTCTTCAATGAAAACATTCATTGAAGTACATAAAAGTCCTAAACATATGTTTTTTTATAAAATTACGAACAAAAAACACTGAACATGTTTAAGAGGAAAATTCCAGCAGTTCAAAAAATTTAAAAAAATGCAACTGAAATTTCTTAAAATTTACTTTTAAAAAAATTAAGAATAGAAAAAATAGTGAAAAATCCCGCACCGTTTGAAAAAGACCTAAAAATACTAAACAATTAAAAAAAACTGTGCATCTTTAGTGCGAAAGTCGCGGCAGCTTGAAGAAGAACAAACAAATTTACTAAACCAAAATTAAAAGCAAACCAAACTAATCATTTTTAAGGGAAAAATATCGGATATAATGTAACAAATTAATATAGAAAGTTTTGAATAACTAAAAGGATCAAAAATAGAAAAAAAAGTGAACACCTTCATTGGAAAAAATTACTTAAAAATTCACTAAAAGGAAAAACAAACAGAAAAATGTGTTCTTTTTAGTGGAAATATCTTAAAATTTACTCAAATAAAAACTGTTTATGGGTTCAACTGTCTGAGGCGTCTTCAAATGAGTTTATCTCAAACATTGGCGCTGTCTGTCTTCTTTTTTAAACTGTTTTGTTTTTTTCTAATTTTTTATTTACACTGTTGTCCCCATTTTTAATCACTTATACCTGATATACCTTCTTTCCATAAACAAAATTCAAAAAAATGTATAGCCTCAGAATTTAAAGATTTTGATGTTTTTTGAAAGGTTAAACTCCAAATAAGAAAACCACATAAAACGTGTGCAATGATTTGATTAGTGTGTGTGTGCAAAAGCTGCTCAAAGGCGAAACTTTTTTACCAGAAAATGTAAACACATGTTTTAGACCACTAAGCAAAAAAAAAATCTTAAAATTATACGGTTAACAAAAACCATAACTTAACTTTCAATATAGATTAAGAACTGATGTCTCCATTTTCGCTTTTAATGTTTTCTCAAATTTTCAAAGCTGAGGCTTCTAATTCACTTTTAATTGAAAATATTTTTTAAAATTAAAAACCTGAAAATTGACAAAACTTAGAGGAAAATATCTAAAAAGTATGTGAAAGTATTTTTCTGGATTTTTAGTATTTTAAGAAGCATTCTTTCTTTGTCGAAAAACGTAATCACATCTTCCGATCTCAGAAAAAAATTTAAATATAAAAGTGGTCTAAACACCTATTGTTCGACAAAATATATTTGATTTAACCCTGAATGTATGCAATCAACATGAAAAATTAAAAAAAACGTGCACAAATGCAAAACATACAAAAAAAATTGAAAATTGAATTTTTCGACAAAATATATTTGATTTATGTATGAAAATATAGGTACAATCAACATGAAAAATGAAAAAAAAAACTGCATAAATGCAAAAATACATCTATTATTATCATTTTTATTGCAAAACTAAAGGGTCCCGACAGAATTTCTGTTATTCTTTGCAATTATTAATGTTGACGTAACTGTTAAATGTAAAATTTCAATTTTCAAATCATTTCAATTCAATAAACCTTGATTATCTAGTATACTAATTTTTATTGAAAACAGGTGTCGAATCACTGTGCAATGGTCTGTTTGGTCTGAAAGAGACAAGGAGAATACAACGGAAAGGAATAAACTACTGACTACACTTATGACCTGATTTAAGACAACTTATTCGTTCCCTAAACGTTGTCCCTAAAAGTTTCAGCACCAACAAAATCCCCCGTTCGATTAATACAAAACAAACTGTTCTTCTTCTCCTCTTCTCTTCTCCTTTCAAAACAAACTGTTCTTAATAATTTAAATTCGGTACATACGAGAAAATATTTATTACACATATGACAACATAAGCTAATACAAAATTTTGTGGAGAATTTGTCTTGAGGAAAAGTATTCACCATTGACACACATACAACTTTATGTGTAGTAGGTACATATGTTTGAAACAGAAACAGTCAACACACAGCCAAACGAATACCAAACAAACCGGAAAACGCATATCGAAAACGACCCACCGACCAATCGTCCACTCAACAAATAACATTAACATCGTCCAGTGGAGAGCTGCGCGTGCATATCGTAGGAAGATAATTAAACAAGTACACGAAAAATGACATAAATCTTTCAATTAGCCCATGAAATCGACCTTATTATGCTCTGATTAGCCTTTGGGGCTGAATTGACAGCGCAGTGTGTGTGAAGTGTGAGGCGCACTGGGAGTCGGGCATGAAAATGTGAGCGGCCGAAAGGTGAAATTGGGCGCGCCAGTGGCCTGGCAAGTGCAAGTGGCAGACGTTTACATTAGCAATGTGGCACTTTAAATGGCCGAAAGCAGCCAACGCCAATGCGTTGAGCCAAGGCAAGCAGTGTGTGCCCTCTGATTTAACACAAACAAAGAAAACGCCGCACAAAGGTTAGTGAACTTGTGCGTTTTTTGTTTTGCTTAGGTTTTTGTTGTTGTGATAATTATTGTGGCTGCTATTGGTTACAGTGAAACTAATGAGGAAAACCAAAAATGTTGCTCGCCCACTGGCATCAACTGCCAGTGGGAGTAATTAGCAATAAATAAGCAAAACCAAACCAAAAACAAAAACAATAAATATGAAATTGCCGCCAAGTGTCGGCTGATAAGTGAAATTTACTGCCGCAGCGCCAATGAATTTTCATCAAATTTTAAACAAACAAACAATATATTAAAAATTATTTAAAATTATGCATTGTGTTTCGCATACCCTCACAATATCTGCAACATTTTGCTGGTGGTTCATCAGTATCAGCAATGACCCGCATGGTCGCCTCGAAGGCCCACACAGCAAAACGACAGGCGACACAAATCACAAGTGCAGCAGCATAACCCGAATCGGCGACGCGCGCACAGCTGATTGGAAGCGTTCACAGCCGATGTGGTGCCGTGCGGTGTGTGAAGTGAAGTGGCGGGGTTTCGGTTGTTTTTTTTTTGAGGTGGTGAGGTTGTCTGTAGCCAATTAAAACTTTAGGTCGTCGATTAGGGTGCGCGATTTTCTGATCTTATTAACGTGTTTCCTTGCGTTATTTAGAAAACTATATATTTTATATTTTTTCAACAGATCAAATCATACGTTTGACACTTTCAGGGAGTAGGACACGTGCAAAAATCACTGAACAACTTTTTACATTCTGCGGCAACTATTTCGTTCGTTTTTCTTTGCGTAGCTGTCGTTGTTGTTGTTGTTGGTTTTTTTATTGCAATTATTCTTTTGGTAGTCGTAGTAGCAGTAGAAACTTTGCGTTTTTAATGGAATGATTATTGAGGTTTTACAATTTGCAAAATTGATTTTTAGCATTTTCTCACTGAGCACACAGCATTTTTCGCTCGGTTGCGATTTTAGCAACGCCGCCAAAAATTTACGTCACCACTTTTGCCTGTATAATGTATGTGAAATGCACTTTTCGGCATTTTTCACTCGTTGCAATTCATTGACAAAATTCCAAACTGCAGCTCAGCATTCAGCTCAATTGCGCAAAATGCATTTTCAATTCAAATTCTTACTTCGGAAACGGCAACTTTTTCAAATTTAAATCGAAAATTTCATATTAGATTTTATCGAAAAACAATTCTTTGAGGAATTCTTGTCAGTATCTTATTGAAAGTTCGCTTTGTCAGAGTGTCGTTTGGTGTTGTTCGTTTTTTGTTTTTTAGAATTTGGAAATTGCTGCGACGTTTCGATTCAATTTCGATGACCGGCAATTTAATAGTAATTTAGTGGAAGAATTATGGCATGTTATGTTTTCAAGAAAATTTGAATAGAAATTCGTTTAAAATTCGTTTGGCAATTTATAGTTGGTTTTTCGTTTCGTTTCAGTTTCTCTTTTTACACACAAAAATGTCTCTCAACATTGTATTCTGCACTGGTTGCCACCGCAAACACTCAAAACTCAAAAATTCATTGATTTGGAAAATTCACAACTACCGTTACTTGCCGTTCAGTTGCCCCCCATCGATACATCACAAAAATCACTGCTCCACCAAAAAAAAACACGTATGCAATTTGCGCCCCGACCGAAATCAACCTCAAAATCAACAAAACACCGCCAAAACTCAAAAAAATCAATCACATTCCGTTAAGAAAATCAATGAAAAAATCAAACGGCAGCCAAATCGCTTCGAAACATTTGTAGAACACAATGCGCGTTATTGAAATTATACGTTCAAACGTGAAACCTCCGCAGAGACCACTGACTGAAGATTTTTCCTTTTCAAAATGTTTTTCGCATTTCAGGCGAGCGCACTCACAAGCAGGAAAACACTTTCCACTTTTATCAAAAAATAGATTCAAATCTACGAAAAATCTGAACAACTTCAACGTGTGCGTATCCATAAAAGCGAGAACCAGCGAGCGCGAGAGAGCGAGCGAGAGAGCCGGCCGTGGAGCGCCCAGTGCCGCGAGTGCGCCAGAGAATGAGCCAAATGCCAAGCAGCATCAAATTTTTTAATTAGAAAATGCGTCGCGTGTCTCGAAAACACTGCGCACTGCTAGACGCGTATTTTCAAATAGCACACTAACCGATACATAGACGACGAGCGAGCGGCGGCTGCCCAAGAGATGGCCAACAAGTTCCCTAAAATCCTCAATGAAAATTTCGTTGCTGAACTTTAACATTTACTCGCAATTTCAATATTATTTCGATACTACACACGTTGAATTCGAAAATTCTGCTTTGTTGGCGCATTTCGAAAACCGCAGACAAGGCACAGTCAAAACACGGCCGGCACACGTTTTCCGACAACACACCATCAGCACATATCGAGAATTCTGTGGCAAGATCTGAGACATTGGGAGAGAAAGTGCACGTCGCAGAAAAGCTTTTGCTCTCATTTGGCATACTTGATAAATTTTTTTCAAAAAGCAAACTTTAAACTTGAGGTGCATAGTGTGTGTGTGTGATCAAGTCCGTTTTGTGAAAATTGTACTCTTTTGGTAAAATTTAGATAAAATGCCTTTTGTCTGATTTCAATTCCGAACATGCATATGAGATAAGAGCATTTGGATTTGATTTCGAAATTAGATAATTTTCGAAAGTCAACTTTTGGTAGCGAAGCTTTTACAGCATCCAGCTGATATGCGAAACTCGAAAAAGTTTATCCATCTCTTACTGAAGATAGCGTTTTCATTTTGAGGCGAAGAATAGCACATTCATACAATTTTTTACATAACAAACGAACCCTCACCAAATACTGCAGTAACGTCTCAAAACATATTTTTTTTTAACTATTTTTAATAATAACGATCTCTGAAGATGGTAATGCTAAATTTGTAGAGATGGTGCTTAAAAAATTACTATATTTACATGTGTAAAGGATTAATTAAATTAAGTAATACCTTACATTAAAGGAGAATATAGAATTTACCTTGAATTTAAATTTTGTGTATGGACTACAATTACACATAGTAGTAGTAATAAAAACTCAATAGTGAAAGCATCCAAATTGCAACTTAGAACAGGCATACAAATCTTTTAAATAATACGAAGCGATGGTAAAAGGGTAAATAGTTAGGAGAATATGGATATACGGATGATGGCAGGCCACTGGACCTTAATCTCACAACCAAGCTGTAGTGCCCAGAGAGAGACTTGATACCCAGTTTTAAAAATGACCTCAGCCTAGGCTCAGACTCTCCAGTAAGCTGGCATTGACAGCTGTTGAATCGGGACCCATTAATATATAGCACACTAAATGCACAAGATTAAGAACTAAAAAATTTCAAATTTTCAGGAGAGGCAAAAAATTGTTGATTCCGCAGAAGCAAAGCATTTGAAATAAAAACAGATACAAAGTACAGGTCTCCCTCGTATAACGCGGTGGTTACGTTCCAGGAAAATTCCGCGTTATGTGAATCGCGTTATAGAAGACTTAACTTTCATATAAATTTTAGGGTTATGTTCCAGTAAGCTTTTTCCAAAATAAAATAGGTACTAAATTAAAGATGTACATGTACATTCCAACTCAAAATGAAAATTCATACTTTATTTAAAAAATTAAAAAACATAATGAAAAAATACTGTTTTTTTTTTAAATCGCGTTATATCGAAAACGCGTTGTAGAAGTACCGCGCTATACAAGGGAGACCTGTATTCTTCTATGTACATAGTTAATGAAGAAAGTTATGAGAGCGTAATTTTTGTAGTACGAGGGTTGCCTTTTATATTTTTTCAAAAAGGATGAAAATGCATTTTGTTATTATCAAAAATGGTTTAATTGCTTCTCAAAGTATTCTTCTTGAAGATTTATACACTTTTGCATGCGTTCAAATCAATTGTCGAAGCACTTTTTCCACTCCGATTGAGACACGTCCAAAACATGGTTTTTGAAAGCTTCAGCAGCATCTTTTGGCGATGAAAATCGTTGACCACGCAATTTTTTTTTATGTGCGGGAATAAAAAGAAGTCATTGGGTGCCAGGTCAGGGCTGCTTTGGTCGATCAAATAGGCGATTGTTTGAGCCGATGTGTGAGAGCTTGCATTGTTATAGTGAAGAATGATTCTGCGTCGGCGGTTGTTTTCCCGTATTTCATTGAACACTTCTGTCAAAGAAATTGTTGTGTACCATTCAGGATTTACCGTTCTACTTTACTCTAACGGCACAGTAGCCACTTGACCAGTTTTGCCGAAGAAACTGGCGACCATTTGCTTCGATGTGCTGCGTGCCCGAACAACTTTTGTTGGATTTGGCTCGTCTTAGAAGACTCACACGGTCGCTTGCTGTTTTTTTTCGGGCTTATACGCATATATCCATGATTCGTCACCTTTCACGATCTTATAAACGTCTTTCGAAGTACCACGATCAAATTTTTCCATCTTTGCACCAATCGACACGAGCCTTTTTTTCAGTGATTGTCAAATTATGCGGGATCCAACGAGAACAAATCTTTCTGACAGCTAAATGTTCATGCAATATCGAACGCACGGCCGTGGAACTAATGCCCAAGGATACCTCTATCTCACGGTATGTCACATGACGATCTTTCATTATCATCAGTTCACGCACAGCATCGATGGTTTCTGGCACAATGACCGATTTTGGACGACCTTCACGAAATTCGTCCTGGAGCGAACGGCGACCACGCTGGAATTCGTTAAATCAGTTATAAATTGTCTTGAGGGTTGGTGCTTCATCACCAAATGCCGAATGAAGGCGATCGAAGCACTGTTGTTGAAATAATTCACTTCGGAAATGGTAAAAAATCATTGCTCGAAAATGTTCACGAGTTGAATCCATTTTTTTACCGAGATGAACTTTTCAAGTCACTGTAAACAACACAAATAGCGCTTGAACATCAAAATGTTCTAAGCACGTTTGTGGTAAAAGATGACAAACTTTTCAATGGAAATGTCAGATTTGTCGAAAACGTACTAGACCATCCCTATTGAAAAAGTATAAAAGGCAGCCTACGTAGTTAGAGAAGTGTACTGTAAATTGATGTATGGGGAAAAAACGCGATTTTGGAAAATTTAGAGTTGTGACTCTTTTGTATTCAGTGCTTTACCATAGTCTTATTTCACTATGGCACTATACTTCGTGCTCTTGCTGTCATAAATTTCAAGCATGATTTTTCCATATTTTCCTCAAAATTTCGGAGGGCCCAAATTTGAAACATCCAAAGCATTGTGTTTTGTATAAGACAACCTTTCTTCATTTTAGCTTCGGAAGGCACACAAATAAACGCATAAATATTGGCACACAACTGCCACACGAACCGCGCACTCATCGTTCCTTCTCTGTGCTATACCTTCGATCATTTGCCTGAAACCATATGTTTCTTAATTACGGTGTGAATTGAGCTCAAAACATTTGGAAAACTGCAAAGGTAACAGCAATCAAAACGAATACATAATTTAATTTTGTTGCCACAGTAACACCCACACACAGCAATAAACAATGCGAGCACACGATACAAAAATCACGATCTTGTGTATGTTTGTGTGTGCGTTTTCATTTTCAGTGTGGGTCGAAAAGCTTTTACGGCACATCGTACGCGCGATCGGCCGGTCAGGCAGCTGACTCGCATCACACAACTTCAACCACCTGCGCCGGTAATCGAAGGGGCGCACGAAACAATTGGCCACTGCTGCCGAAGCCGTCACCAGCACCATCGCCATTGCCGCTTCCACTCGTTCCACATTAATCGCGATTCGATCACTTAATTTCAGTGCAGCATTTGCGACCGTTTGATCTCGATCACTCAGCAGTGCCGTCGCGGTCGAAACAGCAGCGCTTTGATTCTCCTAAAATTAGCAGCCCAACATATTTTTAAACACAGCAAATTAGTTGAAATTTAAAAATATTTAACAGTCGCACAAATAAAGCAAAAGCTCGCAAAATAGTCACCAAAACAACACATCTTCAATTCACTAAAAATAATTGCATTGACTCACAAGACCCGGTTGTGGCCAAAATCTAATGCTGTCACAAATGAATGAGCGGTCGAATCAGATTTTCACACAATCTGCCAAAAGAAAAGTATTCGCCTAAATGAAAAACAAATATGCTAGGAAAATATACAAATTTTAGTTTATTGCCAAATTGGGCGCTTCAGTACGCCACAGCACAACATGCGCGGTATAAACATTTAAACATACATACGCCCACATATATGCAGAGAAGCGTCCAAAGGGCGAACGGACAGAAAGATGATTACTCGCACTTGTGGTGTGCGCAATGAGCGCTCCGCAGACGTCACAGTTTCCCATCTCCCTTCTTGCAAATTTACGATGCTGCAAGCGGTTGTTGCTTGTGATTTGTTTTCTGTATTTTGCATATTGGTTAAACTGGCAGTTGATTTGGTCAAAACGCAAAAATCATTTCCTATTTTTGGCAATACCGAATGTGGATGTTTTAGTTGAGAACTCAATTGTGTCATCAGTGCAGAGCGACGTTGTTGTAATAGAAAACTAAATGTCTAAAAAATTTAAAACTCGTGAAGAGCGGTCACTGCAAAAATATGTCATACCAGGGCAAGAATGGTTACCAGAAGCGAGACGTTAACACGTGTCGTAGTCAATGTACTTTTCTGAACAAAAATCACTCATACGACATGTATGGCAGAAGAAGCTAAATTACTATGCTAAGTGGATTGTAGGGGTGGGTCGGCAGTCACAGAGTCATCTTGTAGTTAAAGTCAGGTTAAGCGTGCTTGTGACAACAGTCACACTTCTGTTCGGAGCCTTTTGGTCCATTATGAGCCCCTTCATCAATGAAATAAGGCAGACCAGATAACTAAATCTCCGTGCCAGGTCTAGTAAGAGCCTTGAACTCATCAAAAAGATGCGATGAGTGTTTGAAAGCAACCATCCCCTCAGTGTTGGTTATAGTAAATTGTTCCTTATTTTGTCTACTTGCATTATACAGTTCTGCATACTCAAAGCGTCGTTTAAGAACCCAATACGGCCAACACCAAATGAATATACTTTTGTTTCAGCAGCGCACGTCGCAGCAGGCAACGACAAAGATCTGACACTAAAATAAATGTCTGTGAAAAATATTTTGTCTCACACTCAATTTAAGTTGTTGCAAAAAGCTTATCCTAGCCATTCCTCTATAGAGGGAGGACACCTGAGCTAACTGAGCTAACTAAAAAATATAAATGCTTGTTTGTATTTAGATGTCCACAAGCAGGCATATGTCCAACTCATCAAAGTCGAATTTTGCTCTGTCAGCAACATAAAAATGCTATTTCAAATTTTCGCAAAAATTTACGAGTGCCAAGAGCTGATGAATAAAATGCCCAGAGCCATTAAAAATTCGCTGGGTGTGTTCGAGCCACTGCACTAAAAAGTCATATTTCGTGCCGCCAACATTAAGCAACTAATTAATATTATGATGCAATACCAAAAATTGCAACAACATCAACGGATAACAATCTTGACAGCAACAACAACAATCGGCTAATCGACGTGAACGGTCAAAGCCCAAAGTCAAGGACACATCAGCGCCCAACATGCACACATAGACATAGAATGTGTAAACGCAAACACGATACGAAAAAAATTTCAAAAACGTGAAAGCAGCAGCAACAAAACAAAAGTAAAATTTCAAAATTAAAAACAAGCCAGCAAAACAAATAAGTATGTAGAAACATTCATGGAAATGGTTACGGATTTTGCTCGATAATTTTGCGCGTATTTGAGCAGAACGTACACATAAAATCGCAATAAATTTTCAAACAATGTAAACGAGCTAATTAGTATAATGAAAAATTTAATATGAAATGTCAGCGAAAGCATTTAGCATTCAGGTAATTAAAATCGAGAGACGAATGGGAGACGTGTTTGGTGCCGGTCGAATGATTTCGGGGTGAACGCTGCAGCGTGTTCGACAATGGCCCAAAATAATATAACTTATAGTTCTGAAGCAGCAAACGGGCATTTTCAAAATTGTATGGAGGTATGGCTTATCTTACAGCAGAGCTCTTCAGCTATTCAACAAAGGGCTCAAAAACGCGAGTGTGACACGGGAAGTTTGATTAAATGAAAGTCGAATGGTGACTTTGAAAAAAGTCAACTTTTTCTAAATCCTTCAAATGCCTGTAGTATCTTAAACAGAAGCATTGACTACCTTGAAGCATGATTTATCTTACAGGAGAACTTTTTAAGCTATCCAAAAAGTGGTTTTAAAGTTGCCAATATTTCACAGAGAATCTTATCAAATCAAAGTTGAATAACTATAATGAAAATGTTGAGTTTTCAAAATCGTTAAACAGCTCCTAAATCAGAGTAGTTCACTACCTGAAGTATGACTTATCTTACAGTAAAACAATCCAGCTATTTAAAAATCTGCTCAAAGTCGCCAATATCACTACTCGACAAAAAATGGGTCAATCGCGTGCACCTAAAAACAAACATTTTCTAGACTAATTGTTTGCCGCTAAACACGAAACTGAAAATCAAAACATTTTTTTAAGAAGCGTTTTCGAAAAATCTTCGAAAACCAGTTTTTCCCCTCTTGTTTCAGTTATGAGCACATATCTCGTAAACGAATCATCCGACTAACGTCGATTAGAAGATAATACCTTAGCCTTTCCAGCGATATACAGATTGTCGAAATCAGATGAGATTTGGGTAAGTTACTGACGGTGAAAGTTGTAAAAAAGTTGAATTTTTCGACCAATTTCAAAAATCATAAATTTTCGAATGTTTTTTCTATAGATAAAATAAATTATCTCCGGTGGTTTTAAAGACTAAATTAAAGGATATATTATTTGAGCAAATAAAAAGCCTAACATCAATAGCATTGAACTTAACATTTATTACACCGTGCGAAAAAATTTTTTTTTACCGAGACCCATCCAAATTTTGATATAGACGTGAAACTAGAGGACATTTATAGTATCCTGGCAAAGTCAGTTTTTAATTTTCTGACCCAAAGTCCTTTTTAAAGGACTTTAAAATTTTAAGAACATACACATTTCAAATATTTTTTTTAAATTTGCGGTATCAATGGGTATCAAATGAAGGAGGCAAATTGTCTCCTTTTCCTTTTCTATTTTTAACTTCTTTCTAGTAAACCGAAATTAAGGTGTGACTTTGCAAAAAGTCGAATTGTCAAATTTTTTGAAATCAATTAACCCTTTCGCTACAGGTTTTTACTGGGGAAAGTTAAAATTTTACATTTTACGTGTTAGGCTTCTATGTGGTTATATTAGCAACATTCCATAAGAAATTTTTTAATTTTTATACTCGGACCCTGTATTTTAGAGTGTTTTTCTATGAGAGCAACCACATCGTTGTGGCTGTAATAATTTCTTAAACATAAAACTTTTTATGCATAACGAAAATTTGAATATTTCTTCAGCCAAAATTAAAAAAAAAAAAGTATCTAAATTGAAAGAAAACGTCAAATTAAAAAGTTCTCTAATTTTGTCTGCTTCTTCTTCCTTTACTATGTCAAGATATACCATTAAAAAAACGTGTATACTTCTTTTCTTTAACCTTAAATATTTAGTATATTAATTTCGTATTTTTCCTATAACTTCAAACTATTCTAAAGAAAAAATGTATTCTTGCAACCATAGAGGATGCAGATGTCCACAAAGTAGCATGTTGCCATATGGCAACAAAATAGCGAAAGGGTTAACTACCTCTAGATTCAAAAACACAACCCAACTAAATGAAGAATCACTGAAAAATGAAAAGACTGGCAAACTTATCGATGGTTACCTTAGTTGGTCTAATGATCTAATAAGTCCTCTGTGTCGGGTCTTTCAATATTTCATACAATACGCTTGACGGACACTTCTACCTTGTAGATGTAAGATTGAAGCTCGCGAAGACAGCAATGGCTGCTTTATTAGTTTTGACTCCAATGAATTACAACACAATACCGGTTTCTATTTAAATCATATCGAAAAATCAACCAAATCCTATTTATCCTTTTTAACAAGCAGCAAAAGTGGTAAAGTGGTTGGTAAAGCCTTATTCGAATGTTTTTGTTTTATTGTTATAAAATGCGAGTAGCTTTTCAAGACTAGACTTTCTATTAACTACTTCGCAATGAGTTTTCAGATGCCCTGCAACTATAACTTAGTACTTGATAAGGCCTTCAGACCACTCTAAAGATTCAATACCAATTAAGCCAATACTCAATCTTCAACCATCTCTGAAGCCATTCAAACTTGTAGGGTACAAAAGAAAGTACTGTAGAATTTTAACTAAATCCGAAACGCCGACCATTTGTTTGAGCCAATAAAGAGCTGAATTTATTGCGAAAAATCACTTAGTGAGCCGAAAGCGTTATAGGCCAACATGCAAGAAGCGTTGACTCATTTCATACAGACTGTGCTCAGTGAAAGTGTTGAGTCCAACACTGATTGCGAAACGCCACCAATCGCTTAGATCGGCGCGGCCTCCGAATGATATCGTTCATCTGTCCAGACGGCCATCCAACCGTGCACCAATTAGCACGCAACGGCAACCATTAAAATTAGACTGGCTATTGCAAAGTTCAGTTTAGACAAACGAGGGATTTACACGCATTAACTGTAAACAAATTATGTCATAAGTTTCGTTTCGTTTCAGCGTTGTTTATTATTTTATGTCGCTGCTCCAACGTTAAGTTGTGGCGCTTGTTGTTGTTGTTTTCTCGTTGAATGCTAAAATACGTTTTTATATAACGTTCAGAAGTACAAAAGAACGCGAGATTCAACACAGATGTAGATGGACGCACTGTATGTATGTATGTATGTAGTAGATAGCGGTGCGCTGCGGCTGCCAATACTCGCTCACCACAACGGCAGCGTGTCGGTGCGTAGGCGTTCGTGCCGCGCCGCTCTCCAACACACCCTCCGCGCCAATGCTAAAAATTTCTTGTTTTTTGCATTTATTGCTTTTTATTTTCTGATTTTTTGTTTTTGTTTTGTTAGTTTTGAAAATCATTAAGCAAAATTTACGCATTGTTGTTGTGCTGTGTGTTGACCACTGCAGAGTTTTATAATATAATATATTATTTCGTTTTTGTTTTGCTTGTATGGCGCTACTCAGTATATATTTTTTATGACGAAACTGTAAAAGCAAATAGAAAAATTTTTGAGAAAGTGATCGGGTGCAAATCGTGTGGGCTGCGCTCTCAACACGAACGCCAAAGTATTCTATTAATTTAGTTAATATTGCTGAATGCTTTTGTTTGCGCGAGATATGTATTATGCCACAATTTCATAAAAATAAGAAACACATTTTCCCAAATAATTGCAGAATTTAATTGCGTGCAATACGAACGCATTTGCCACGTTGTTAAACGGCTTAAATGGCGGACAATATTTTTGAATTTACAATATTTTAGCCGAATGGGGCCGCAACACGGCATTTCACACACGAAATGAAATACTTTCAAGTATTGACTGTTAATTTTGGTTTAAGTGCCAAAAAAAATTAAATTTGTTTATTTATTTATTTGAATGCTTAAGAAATATTTTATTTTCTGAAAAATTATAAAATGCGACATTCTTTGCATAGCAATCTTAGTGTTTTGCATTTAGTTATGAAGTCAAAGTCAAGACGAATTTTAAAGTACTAAAAAGTGTTTATTTTGGTAGGTAATTAGCGGCGACTGCGACTTGCTGAAAATGCCCAATAAGAACTAGTGTGCAGTTTTAATGTAGCTTCCTCTAATGGCTTCTGCTTCTGTAAAAATAATTGATGGGAGCACGCTACATTTAAGCCGATTGGCCAGTATTATTATTATTATTGATGGGGATGATGCACTGCGACCTGTAGATCTATTGTGCCCCCTACTTGGACTTCACAAACTGTCAGTGAGTCCGGTATCCAGGAGGAATTTTAGTATACTTCCTACATCTCTGGATACCCAGTCCGTACCTGGTATAAGATGGGCCCCCAGGTATTTCTTTCTTTTATGCATGAGTACAGGGCACTCTCCTAGTATATGTAATGTATATGTATGATTGGCCAGTAACTCCAGCACATACGAGGTGTGACAATTAAGTAATGAGACTGATTGTATTACCGCGCTTGTGGTAAACCTGCCACCTTGAAATTCCCTTCCCCGGCATCCTTCCCATCTCCATTGATATATTTACCATCGCTATAGCTTGTTTAGTTCGCTTGCTGTGTCGTGTTGGGTAGACGTATGTTTGTGGTGCTCGTCACGAAAATGGAGAAACGAAATCAAGAGCAACGCGTCGCTATAAAATTTTGTGCCAGATTGGGCGAAACAGCTTCGGAAACGTCGGGGCAAACCGTATATCAAGTCTACTATCGCCAAGTACTCGAAAGATTGCGAAAACGGGTCAACAGGGTGCGCCCAGACATCGCTCGTAACTGGATCCTTCATCACGACAACGCGCCGTGCCACACCGCCCTCAGCGTGTCCCAGTATTTGGCCTCTAAAGGGATCGACGTGTTGCAACAGTTCGCCCGCTATGTCACCCTGTGACTTTTTTTGTTCCCTAGAACAAAATCGGTGGCCAAAGGAATCCATTTTGAGTCGATTACGGACATCCAGGCGGCCGTGACGAGGGTACTCGTGAACATCCCAGTCGAAGCGTTCCAGAAATGTTACGAAGCATGGAAAACGCGCTGAAATCGTTGTATAGCTGCCCAAGTTGTATAGCTGCCTACTACTTTGAAGGGGATAGCAGAGTTGTAGAATAATTTTTAAATATACGGTTTTCATGGAATCAGTCTCATTACTTAATTGTCACCCCTCGTAGTCTGTTCTGTGGAAGTTGTAATGAGGCCAAACTTTCCGAGCCACACCGCGTAGCTAGCATGGGTCTACAAACAACGACGGGCCGTTTTCGATAGGGAAATCACATGGAAAAGTTGCGCATATCTGACTGTGCACAATGTCCTGACTGTGCACTATATCCTGCCCATGATGAGAACGTTGAGACGGCGGACCGTTTTCTGTGTGTCGGCCCCGCTTACGCCCGAATCTGATGTGTTGGGAAGCAACCGCATTGGCTCCTTGGAACCGCAGGATCTACTCAGATTTCTTCATAGGTCAGGTAGATTCATAAACAGACTCGATTTATGTGATCGCAAATGTATTCAGCAAAGACTGCAATACATCTGAAACCTAGCAAATCCTTACAGTTTTTGACTTCTACAAATTTTAGTTTAAGGCTTATAAGCTTGCTGTTCTAGTATTTTTGAGGTTTCTTTTATTGCAAAAATTTGTAATTAACGCCACAGAAAATTGGAAGGTGAAGGAGTCTTCTACTTCTAGCTAGCCGGAAGGTTAAATTAAATAAAATTCTTGTTCAACTCTTAGTGGAATTTAATATGCAAGAAGCACAAATCTTACAAGTAAATAATCTTTTAAATAAAGTATAAATTGTCCACATTTTCCCCCAATGCTTTCTCACCGAGTAGTTTAAAAATGTTATAAAATTGGCACAAAAATTTCTATAAAACGACAAACACTCACAAAAGGGCAAACACACACACACACACATGTTAATGAGCAAATTTATATGTGTGCATGTAGTGGTCGGCTGACAACTGCTAAAGGCAAAATAAGAATGAACGGCGAGTGGGGCCGAGTGGAAGCGGCGCGCACAGCGACAGAAAAGCGGCCAGTAGCACAACTGGTGCTATTGTTGTTGTTGTTGTTGGTGTTGTTGTTGATGTTCTTGTTGTGGTGGGATGCTATTGCTGTTGTCATGAATGTTGTTGTTGTTTATCTTGTTATTCATTTAACGTCAGCGAAGAAAAATTCACATTTAAATCGGTTGCCACTTCTCTGTTTATGTATTTGTTACTTGTTGTTGTTGGTGTTGTTGCTGCTGCTGATGTGAGCCTCTGCATTGACCATCAGCGCAACGCCGCATCACCACAGCGGCATCATCGGCAACAATAACATCATCAGCAGCAGCACACCGACGACGCCGACAGGAACAACGAAACCGTTGGCCACCGCACGCCGCCCACAGCACCCACGCCCGAATGAACGGCAGCTGTGGTGCGCTGGGCGCAGTGCCAAATGCGAAAGCTTTCGAATCGAAACGAAACACACATCGTCCCATTTTGTAGAATACAAATCATTTCTCTACATTTTCCGTTTACAGTTAGAGACGTGTGTAAATGTTGTCGCTGTTGCCGCCGGTGCTGTTGCTGCGACGAGAGCGACAACAAAATGCGCTGACACTTTGCATTATTGTTGTTGCTGTGGTAGCTGGTATTTGCAGTCTGTAAGTGTGGACGACGCCACCCCAGAACGAAAAGTGGCACATCGCCGTACACTGAGTCACGGCATTTCGATTTTTCGGCTCGTCAACATTTTCAATTTCATCCGGTTTTCAATTTTTTCGAAATCACGGCCCATGCCCGCTGTCGCTGCTACTGAATACTGCCGTGTTTGGCTGTGTTGTTTGCATGTCGCATGTGCGGTGGTTGCTTGTCAGATGAAAACAAATATCTGCCTGCATGTAAACAAATCGACGCGATGCAGTCGATGGCAAATATTTTACAATATTTGCAAATTTGTATGCAACTAAACACACATCATATTTGGCATTGGAAGCTTCGAGACTTTTTAACTTTACAAAGCTTTTAAAGCATATTTTTGTCGGCTGAAACTTGAAAATCGAAAAAAAATAAATTTTTTAAAATTTTATTCAAATGTCTAGTTAACTGTTACATATCGATATGTAAGATGGATTATGAACAATTTTATTTGTTTAATGACATCCGCCGCATTTCAGTACATAATCTCGTCTTGCTTCTGGTGCGCCTATTCTAAGTGAAATTTAACCCTACTTTGGATATTCTACAAAAATTTAAAACATTTATCACTTATTTCAATCCAAAAAACAATTTCAAGATAAAATATTTAATAAGTGAATAAGCGCACCAAAATTCCTAATGATTGGCTTCCTTTTAAAATCGCCTGAAAACGATACATTTGTAATGGAATTCTATCAAATAAAAAGATAATTAAAATTTTAACTAAATCAATTTGCTTTTGGGGAATCCAATTTTTTTTAAATTACAGTGCGTTTCAAAATTAAGTGTTGACCATATCTTTTTAACTGTAGAAGTTTGCCATGGTTTTAATATCAGATTATCTTTTATATTAAAATACCGTTTTCGCATGTGTTTCTGTTTTTTTAGTTGGGTACAAGTTTTCGCGGAAATATCAAGAATTAAAAATGAGTGCTGTATTTAAAAAACGTTTCGAAGTAGTATTTTTGGTAAACCATCCAAAGGGTCCAAAAATTAAACCTCCACAAAAACATCAGCTTCATTTGTGAGGAAGTGGGTCAGTCGATTCAAAGAGTTCGGAAATGTTGACGACGAGCAACGGAGAGGCAGAAGAGAACCGCAGAGAACAAAGCGGATAAGGCGATAGTCCGGATATTACTGAAACTCTTAGCCTGAAGCAAACGAAGCTAAGATTGTCACAGAAGAGAGTCGAAGTATCAACGGCCACTATCCGAGGCAGGCTTCTGAAATCGGGCATTCTTCATAGAAGTACCATGTCGAAACTGCTATTGGGTGAAAAGCATGTGGAAAATCGTCTGAAATGGGCTGGAAAAAATTTGGTGAGGAAACACTAAATTGGCCATCTCAAAGTCCAGATGCAAACCCAATCGAAAACGTTTGGTCCTTAATGAAGCAAAAGCTTAGAGGAAAAATAATATCCACAACAAAACAGCTCATTTTAGCATTAAAACGGATTTCGAGAGGGGTTTCTTTGGAGTACACTCAAAAGTAAGCCAAAGTTTTAACAAAAGATGCCGAGCTATTACTGACAACAACGGAGACTGGACAAAGTATTGATAATAATGCAAAAAGATATCTACACAGCCTTTCAGAAAATATATATAATTCATTACTATCAATTCTTTTGTGAGTTTTTATAGCAACACTTTATTTTGAAAAGCACTGTATGTATATTTAAATCAAATTAATTAGATTAGATTTAAGAAGGGGGTAGTTGCACTGAGACGAGAGGTGATCTTTCCCCTAATCCCACCGATCTAATGAAGCTTAGCTCAGGGGGGGTTGAGGTGTTCGATATTCTCTTCTGCAACCCAGTGCTGGTCCAGGTATTGCCTCCTACTGCTTTGATGTGCTCAGGAGTCTATTCTGCTGTTCCACAAAATCTGCAGACATTTACATGTTCTAGAACCATTTTCAGTCCTATATATAACTTGCAGATTATTTTAATTGATGTCATAATTTGTTTATAGAGTAAATTACTTTTATATGGCATCTCCATGTTGGCAAACCATGTTCATATAGGTATCAGTTGTTGGTCGAGGATCCGGCTATTTGTACTAAATTTCATTGGAATATCTTAGTCACTCAAATCATATAGTGGAATCCAACCGATTCAAAAATCGAAATCAATTATTCTAATGATCCTAATTTTGTGTATATTAGTATATACTTTTTCATACCTGCTACTCCTTCTTTTGGGCGTTACAAACTCCTGATTAAAATTTATATAGCCCACTCTGCTTATTTTCAATCCTTCTTACTCATTTTCTGTAGCATGACACTGTCAAATGGAGAATAGAAAGGTTTTTTGAGGTGTGTAAAAATCGAAAAGCTGCTCGAAAAACCGAATCGAAATATGTTAAAGCTAGCTGCGCTAATGCAGATTTTTGTAATAAGGGAGAAGAGATGGTTGCATTAGGTTAAATAAAGCTGCAGGCTTGCTGATTAGCCACCAATTACATCTGAGATTAGTGATATCAAAAACGGAAGCAATACTCTAAGTCGTCCACTTACGTTTTCCATTTTGCTTTTTATTTGTGCTCAAATTTATTCGTGTTTAAATAGTTCACAAAGAAAGTTCACAAAGTTCACAAAATTAATTTGCATAAATGCTCGGTGGTATCATAATGTTCTCGAAGTAGGTCACCTTTTGTTTTTTAAATTATTCTCGCAATGATATTGCTCTAGCTAGAAAATATGAAGTCAAAGACTTGGGTAAAATATTTTATGCTAAACTAAGCTTTGCGAGTCATATAGATTACATTACGTCGAAAGATTATTCCATGCTGGGATTTATTAAAAGGAATTCGCAGGGCTTTAAGGATTCCTTGACTCTTAAATCGCTTTACACAGTTCTGGTTCGGAGTCTCCTGAATTACGCTTCAGTAATCTGGCTCCCTTACTACGAGATTCATTCGAATCGCGTTGAAATGATTCAGAAAATGCTTACAAGATTTGCTATCCAGAAAATATATTGGCCTAATGGTCTCCCTTCATATCCAGGCAGACGCAAATTACTTGGTTTTCAATCACTCAGTGAGCAGAGAACTCTGTCTCATGTTTGCATATAATATTTTGCGTGGTAAGATCAGGTGTCCTGAATTATTAAATGTTTTCAGTGCTTTAGAGATCAATCGGTCTTTGTGACATTAAAGTATAATCGAAAAAATTTTCCCATAAAGGGAAATAACTGACCTCAATCAAAAAATATTTATTTTGAATTCATTTAAACGTTTAACCCATTGCTGCCGGGTACTAGTTCCGCCCATACGATTTTGATAAAACTTTATACACGACCTGGAACTGACCCAAAATGATCAGAAACACAATTTCAGCTTTCTATCTCTGCACGTTGCTGAGATATTCATTGGGTATTTTGTACCCATTAGGCAGCAATAGTAGCTTTTTTCCATACTTTTTAAAGTGATCAGCTAAACACGTGAACAAAAGTTGTATTTTTTTTACAGGTGAGTTAGGAGGCAGATTTTTGTGAGGTTCTAAGGCAGACGTTTCGTCACATTTTCCACCTCCGGAAAATTCACAATTTTCGGAGTCTGGTAACTCTAGCTAGATGGCGGAATTTTAGGGTGACCTTCACTAGACTAAGGTGGTTCCATCTTTACCTCAACCATCCCTATCAATGATTTTGAGAACGAACTTTTCTGTGATTTTTTTAAAAAGTCAGTTTTCATGGGTAAAATTTTACCCAGTAGGCAGGAATGGGTTAAGGTATTTATTTGCATTTAGTATCAAATTGGCAACACTGAATGACTCGTGCGCTTTTACGAGGCTGTTTACGCGTCCTTTTGCTAGTGTACTTTTCCGAGGGTCACGTAAACTGAGCTCCATACAAATTTTGACAGTTCCTTTACGAGGCTCGTAATTTTCTAAGGTTTTCGAGGTTTACGAGGGTCTGACGCGTTTGAGGGAATTAATTGGTTATTAAACGGTTATTTAAATACTCACAACATTATTTTAACCTAAAAGCCTTATCTCGGAACCGGTAGGAGATATCATTTAATTTTTTTAACAAGATTATTTATTTATTCTTATTATTTAAATTCATCTTTGAACAATGATGCTTATAAACTAAATAACATTGCAAGTAAAACCAATTACTTATAGCTTCAAATCCCATATATATAGCCCAAAAATCAAATTTTTTTTTAACAATTAGAAAATTTATATAAAAAGCTTTGTGGACAATTCAAGCAGCAGGATAGTAAAGGAAGCATGTCTGAATAGTATTTTTCGATTAGCTTAGAAGACGAATCGCCTATTCCTATATCGGATCGCCTATCGCCATACTCACAGGAATTCAGGAGCCAAGCTACAGAGTGTTGTATTTAAACGTGATTCAGCTGTTATTTTAAAAAATTATTTGCCAAAAACGCAACTCAAAATCTCCAACTTCTTTAAAAATGTTTAAAATGTAAATATATCAGTTAAAACAATTGTAATTTTAAAAATTACATACAATTTTTCAACAAAACTTTGGGTTCTGTTATCGCGAAAATTCGATTTTCGCGACATGTCTGGTTTTTAATTAGTCGCGAAAATCGAGCTTGTATATGAATAAATATTTAAATTATGTTGCTGGCTGATAGAAATCCCTGAAATATCCTTTTTAAAGATACGCTATGCTCCGATCCGATAAGGGATTTATCACAGCATGTTTAAGTGGCTACTTTCAGGGTTTTAAAACGTTTCTAACTGCTTGCAAATTTTCATAAATGTTACGAGCCTCTCTGGTTACATGAAAGTGACGTTGTGTGGCTGTGCAACTCCATTTCATATCCAAGAAAATAGAGATTTACTTCGGTGAAATTGTGGTCACCTCACACAATCGCCAAACACGAATAGGGAGCGGCTGAATGTAAGGACAAAAGGAAATCGACAAAAGTGGTTAAGTGCAGCAGCGCAGGGCGTTGTGCCGGCAACCATTGCAGCAAGCACACCAACAACAACAACAGCACTAGCAACATGAAACACCACCCGCCCTGCCTATGTGACTCTGGGAATTGCAAGCAAACGCCGCACATTCTGTTGTTGTGTAGTAAAACAGACTGACAAGCAGCATCAATGCAGGGGGCACGGCGAGCTGTGGACGACAGACAGGTGCCAACAAGTGCCGTTGAAGAGGTGCGTCACAGCGAGCCCCTCGCTGGCAAGACGTAAATAACTGCTCCGCTAAACTCACCGATGGCTGACTAATCGACGGTGGGGGGTAGTGCTTGCGCTCATTACTAATTCGCCGCATCGCATACAGGACGAGCACTTTTTGACATGGCCCCGGAAAGCCGGCAGGCTCGGGAGACGCATTCTTATTCGTATACCCTTTGCCGAATTCGTTCACTTACCTTAGTTGCAGCACTTCAAGCAGCTCGCCTACTGCATCAATACAGAATGGACAATGGAACTGCGCCGCCGTTGCTGAGAAATCTGGGCTGCGGCCTCAAAACAGTCACAAACGCTTATCGCACTTTGCACTCTTTGATTTCGAACAACTCATGCGCGATGCCAATATTAATCACTTGCCAACTATATTTTCAATGTTTTTTCACAATTTGGCAACATTTTTGTATTAGAATTACTCGATTTTAGGCACAGACGTCGCAGAAACTAGATTTTTCCCTATTTTGCTTCACACTTTATTGTTATTGCAACTTTGTCATGTCAGTCATTCGCCCCCTGCGAACAGTGGGTAACGTAAAGTGCCAATAGCAGCTGATCGTGGTGAAAACGGTCGTCTGATGCCTCTTCTTTCGTTCCACACAGACGAATCTGACAGCTAATCGTTTCCTACTCTCCGCTAGGTGACACCCACATTTACTTTTTGCTGTTGTTCCCGTACCTCCGCATTTCTGTTGTCATTCGTTGGCAATTCCTTCATTCCAACGTCATTTAGCTAAATTCACCTATCCGGGTGGCCATTTACAGAAATTTTCATTTGAATACCATTCGTTAATCTATTCCTTGAATTTTCAATTAAAGTTTCTATAGTTTTTCAGCACCAAGGGCACTTTGCTTCTTTTCGCTTTGGTAACTTCAACTTAAGCAGGTTTGCATAACCATTCTCACACGTCCGTAGGCACATGCTTGCTGTAATGATGGCTGAGTATTGTTTATAGTTGCAGCCCTGCATTTCGTAGCAAACGTGTTTCGGCAAATGACCACCCTGAAAGCGTAGAACAGACGCCGAATTTTTTGGATTTCACATTTTTTGCTGCCGCGCCGGAGAAAAATCAAAATATTTGTTTCAAATAGCAATTTTTATTTGTGAATAGTCCCCTACGCAAATCAAGGAACAAAATGGCCGATATTTCCAAGGACGAGTTGAAAAATGAAATCAACGCCATACTGAAGACTGCAGACCTCTCAGTCGTGTCCGCGAAAAAGGTGCGCGAGCAGGTGGAAAAGAAACTCGACTGCTCGCTGGTGAGTCGCAAGAAGGAGTTCGACAGTATCGTTATGGACTTCATCAACCAGCAGCAAGAGGAAGTTGAGGAGGAGTCCGAAGAGGAGCCCGAGTCCGAGGAAGAGGTCAGCAGCGAGGAGGAGACCAAGAAGAAGAGCGCCAAGAAACGTCCACAACCCACACAACGCAAGGCCGCCCCTAAAAAGAAGAAGCGCAAGTCACTGAACGCATCCGACTCGGGCACCGAATCCGACGGCGGCTCCGACTCAGACTATGAAGTTCCCAAAAAGACGCCCATAAAAAAGAAATCCGGCGGCGGCGGTGGTGCTGGTAGTGGCGGCACTGCCCGCAAATCAACTGGTTTCACGCGCGCCTACACACTATCGCCTGAATTATCGGCGCTAATGGGCGCCGAGTCGTTGCCGCGTCACGAGGTGGTCAAGAAGGTATGGGCCATCATCAAGGAACGCAACCTGTACGACCCGAAGAACAAGCAGTTTGCCATTTGCGATGACGAGCTGATGAAAGTGATGAAGGTGAAACGCTTCCGCACCTTCGGTATGCTGAAACACCTCAAGCCGCACTTCCTCGACTAAACGGCGCGCGAACCCAGCTGCTGGCGTCTATCATGATAGGGACGGTAGCAACGAACTGTAGAGACGACGACGCAGCGTAGATTTTATTTCGCATTTTGCAAAATTTCTACTTTTATTTTTCCTTAAAACGAATTCCTTTTAATATTTCGTTCGCATTATTATGACTACATAGATTATAATTTCGTCGAGCCGGATAGCTCGCTGCAGATCCCAATCGGATCGGATGGACGGATAGTGCAGCGAAGCGGATTCCGCGACTGAGCATTTTACTAAGATTTAAGTTTATGTGTGCGACTTGACGGTGGCAGTATGCCACCTACACGCAAACTGCGAGCAAGAAATGTAACTTTAACTTTTGTTTATGCTTAAAACATTTGAATTTGAGATTTGCTTGTGCGCATCTGCACGCCACTACATACAAATATGAGCAAATGAATGGGTCGGAGGTGTGGCGGCGTCAAAGCGACAACAGGACGTGGAAATACTTTGCTATTTGATTGTAAGCTTGCAATAATAACAATACACATTGGAATAATGTTTGAATTTCAAATAAAGAGACATTTAAAGATTTGGATTGCGAAGACGTGGTCGTTTCTATTACGAAGCAATTGGCGGTATTGTCAGCGGGCTCTAATTCCACGCAGACTTATGGAAAGTAATATGGAAACTAAAGGGTCTCATAGGCTGACAGGAAAAATCAACAGCAAAGATGGATTACACACCAGCTAAATGCTCTTCAAATATCCTGTAAACTGAAAAATTTCGTAACAGTTGCTGCCAGTTTCTTTTAGCACGCTTACAAAATTGAACTTTCTAATTTATTTAAAGTGCACAACCAGCTAATTAATATATTGGCATTTCTGATTGCAAAATTATGAAAACAGATTTTACAAAGTGTCATAAATTAAAATCGTATGAAACGAAGTTGAAGCTTTTTATTTTCCGGCGTTCTCCATCACATAAATCATTACGTGTAGTTAAAGTAATCGACACCGTTCGAAACTTTCCAGGCATGTTAAAATCTTACAGTGATGCAAACATATTTCGTCAACAGTTTTAGTTAAGCAGAAAAGAAAATTAAATAATTTAGTAAAAGAAAATTAGATAATTTAGGAAAAAAAATTAAATAATTTAGGAAAAGAAAAGTAAATAATTTGTTTTCATTAAATACATATAGCATCAGGAAAAAAAACGTTTGCCATATGTTTTTCCTATTCACAGAAACTCCAGGCTTATCTGCAACATGTCCTGTTCTGTCCTTAGTCCTGTTAAAAATACCCTCTTTATCTTTGAAAGGAGAAAACTTGCATGAAGCCTACAAAAGCATTTTGGCCTCATAAAAATTTCAAAAAAATTACATCCCAGGTAAACAATTAAGAATGCATACAAAAAATTCTTTTCTGCCTTCACATTCATGATTGCACACCTCAAAAATCTCATAATCCCCCCCACTACAAACTAACAACATCCAATGCAGTTTAATTTTTTTTAGTAAATTGATGTTTCTTTATTTTACAAACATTGTATACATACTCGTAGTGTATATATGAATTGGTAATATACTCGTTTATGCAATAAATACATAAGTACATAAAATTGAAAATGGAATATTTCGCGTCTCGTCTACTATTGCTTTAATAAGCACAAACCGAACCAAAACATTTAATCGAACGATAATTGCAAAGAAAATCAAAACGAGAACGTTGTAAATGAATGAAAAGAAACAATTTTAAAACGACTTGCGCGCGCCAAAGCAATAATCAATTTTCCGTTTAAGCTTGTGTAAAGTGTGTAGAAAATAAAGGCATAATCGTGTAATACCTTGTGACAATTAAAATGCGTAAAACTAAATGTATATCATAGTTGCGGTGGCTGCTGCCACAGCCTAAAGTAGGTGTTCGAATAGGATAAAATAAATTCAAATAACGGCAAAGATACGGTTTCATTTTACTACAATAATAGTTCATTAAGTTTAGTTTGTCATGAGCTAAGAAGATTTTGTTATTATCATTTGTTGTTTGCGTGTGTCTCCACTTAGGATAAGTACATGTGATCCGCTGTCCCTCGGTCTGTCCCGGTCCGTCCATATGCATAATTACCGAAATGCGATCTGCAATTTGCTACTAACTTAAAACGCAATGCGCAACTAAACTCTTGCAACTTTTTTATATTCTCTACTTGTCGCTATTACTTTTATTGTTAATGTTACTGTGTCTGTGATTCTGTATCTAGCGTATGTGTGTGTGTTGGTTTAGTTAGTTTGTATGTATGTGCTGTTGCATTAACTTCTCCGTCAGCGTTAACTTTAACAACGGCTGAAAATCCTTTCCATTAGAATACTTTCGTTGGCAGTTTGTGCGCGCTCCCAACGCGCCGCGCACCGCTCCTTAGCTAAGGGCTTCGCTAAGCGTCAAGTGCTCTCTCTCGTTCGCCTCTAGTATCTGTAGTAGTTGGGCTTGAAAGGACCGGCCTTGTTGAGGCCCATGTACTTAGCCTGCTCGTCGGTCAGCTCCGTCAAGTGCGCATCGAACGTGGGCAAGTGCAGGCTTGCCACGTACTCGTCCATCTTCTTGGGCAGCAAGTACACGTCCGACTTGTAGCGGCCGGGCGGCGCATTGAAGAGCTCAATAAGCGCCAGAGCCTGGGTGGCCGAAGTAATTGACACCGCAAACGACGGTATGCTGGAGCACGACAAATTCACCAGACGACCCTCGGCCAGCAGAATGATGTACTTGCTCTCCGGCCAGATGATGTGGTCAACCTGCGAGCGCACCTTCTCCCAGGTGAGGTCGGGCGTGCGCAGCCCATTCACGTCGATTTCCGTGTTCGAGTGGCCCATGTTGCACACAATGCAGCCGCTCTTCATCTTGTCCATGTGCTCGCGCACCACCACGTTCTTGTTGCCCGTAGCCGTGACCACAATGTCCACATTGCGTATCACTTCGTTCAGCTTCACCACACGAAACCCGTCCATACTCGCCTGCAACGCGCAGATCGGATCGATCTCGGTGATGTACACGATGCAGCCTTGACCCTTTAGCGCTTGGGCACAGCCCTTACCCACATCACCATAGCCGCAGACCACCACCTGCTTGCCGCCGAACATAACGTCTGTCGAACGCTTCAAGCTGTCCAGTATGGACTCCTTGCAGCTGTACAAATTATCGAACTTGGTCTTGGTGACCGAGTCATTGACATTCATAGCGGGCACCGTCAACTTGCCTGCCTTGGACAACTGATACAGGCGGTGCACGCCAGTCACGCTCTCCTCCACAATGCCCTTCACCAGCTTGAACATGGCGGGGTACTTCTTCAGCATCAAATGAGTCGCGTCGCCGCCATCGTCCAGTATCATATTCGGTTGCCAGTTTTCGGCGTTTACACAACGATCGATGCACCACCAAAAGTCTTCCTCCGTCTCGCCGCGCCACGCAAAGATCGGCACATCCGCCTCCGCCAAGGCGGCAGCAACTTCATTCTGTAAATTACGAAAAAGATCTCTGATTAGCGCAACGGCCCGAAAGACGCGCACAAATTACTTAATTAACCAGCTTCGCTAAGGTTCTAAGTTAATTAGCGTTGCCAAAACTCTCACAGCCACGACTCTTGCAATACAGAGACAGTTTGAGAAAGTTCTGATGGTGCTCTGAATAGTTCCAAAAACATATTGACTTGAATTGCGCTGCAGGCAATGTCATTTAGTAAATATGTCAGCGGATGTTGCACAAACGCTTCCAAACTAAGTTGAGTTTTTGAGGTAAATTCACATTCTAGGAATACCTGATGACTTCCGTCTGAAGTATCCACAACATAATAATTTAACCTTCAATTGAAGCTATCGTACAGAGAACTTGTTATCAAGCCCTGTCAAGAGTCAACCGGACAAAATCGAACCATTTAATTGCAAAATAATTTGACTAAACAAATTCGAATTTAGCCAAAGGCGAGGTTAGGCCCACCAAAAATACTGAACATATGAACATTTACTGAAGCAAAGCTCAGGTGGTTTTAGAAAACTCATCTCCCCATGAAACCAACAACAATTATACAAATTTTCATAATAAAGAAAAGCAAAGCACTTAAACAGTCATTAGCTGTTTCCTACATTATACTGTGTTATTCATTCTTTGCACCGCACAAACTGAAACTCAAAAGCGGCTTTGTGTGGCTCTAATTTATTACATGTCAACACTCGGCCTGTGTGGCTCGGGGCAAACAAAACCACCGTCCTTGTGTAGGTGATTACGTTGAAAAAAAACCAAAAAACATGACATTGCGATGAGATCTCAACAAAAAATTATTTTTCTAGTGCGGATCGTTCAAGTGTTTTAACATTTTATAGAAAATTTTTATCATGGCATGAGGCTTATCAAAACTTTAGCTACTAAAAAATTGATTGTATAAAATAAGGTGTATCGTCACTGGCAAATACATAGTGAATTATTGGAGCTAGACGTAGCGATTAAGTAATTAATAAAAATAAATAACCTGACAGAGTTTACACTGATAAAATGAATAGTTAGAGTCGGTTGGCGACGCATAGCAACTTTAATTTGATACGAGCAGAATCGTGTTGATTTTTACAATAAAATGGAAGTAACTTCATGAACTTTCACACTGTCATGTTTACTTGCCAAATTGGAGAGACGCTATCTCAGTTACAAGATAAATAAACTAGCAACAGTCAACTTTAGAAACAATCGAAATCTGTACTATTTCTATAATTGCCTCAAATCGTCACAATTATGCTGTGATAATTGCAGTACTAATTTACGATCCATTGCTCATCTAGTGAGCACTTTGCTGCAATTGGTTTAGTCAAGTAAAAATTTGACGTTACAGTCTGAAAGTTATTTCCCACCAGCGCCTAAAAACGCTACACGAACTGCTTTGGGGGAAATGGAAAAATACTTGGCCAATTATTTGTCGAACGTGAGACCTATGGAACTGTGCCAATACAAATTTAATTGTTGATGTTGTGGGAAGGGCACAGCACGGCTGTTCGTCGGCCGCTTCCGAAAACAATTTTGCAAGATAGATCGACACACACACGTACACCATACACACCCAACCCCCTCGATGATTCAAAACAATATATTTTTAGTGACAGTCACATGGATTTCATTGCGAGATCATTAACTGCCAACGCGCACCTATCCCGCAACACGCTGTAGCGTATTGAGGCGTTCCGAAGCTGAGTGCAATTGCAAGACTGGCTATCTAACTATCTGTCCGCTGTCTTATCATCGGACTTGCCCCAAATCTTACCTCAAGCAAAGCAAACATTGAGTGGATTATGCGTGGCATCATTTGTAATGCTTAGCGCATTGAACGTTTAATGCTCTTTAAATAATCGCATTTAGAGCCGCAACACTATCACTGCCCGCACTATCCGTCCTTCCGCCTAAATCGACAGCATGTCGAACAGAGGCGCCATTCTCACCTGCTACACAGCCTGTCAGCTTAGTTTGGGGGTAAAACCACACAGCTGTGCGAGCTTACAAATTGATCTAAGTGGATGAGTATTTACATTTGTTTTGATTGTTTACCTGCGTCGAGTAGATATTGCAGGCTGCCCAGCGCACCGAGGCGCCCAACTCCACCAGCGTCTCTAGCAGCACCGCCGTCTGCGCATTGATATGCGTACAACCGACGATTTTTGCGTCCCTAAGCGGCTTGTCTTCGGCAGCGCGTTTCCTCAGCGCCATGATGCCCGGCATCTCCTGCTCGGCGATCTCGATCTCGCGCCGCCCGAAGGCGTGCTGTCCCGAAACGTTGCGCACGCAAAAGTCCGCATTGCCCTTGGTGTTCTTCTGCACCTTTTCGCGTGGCGGCACATCGTCGCCATCGTCCGAGCTGCTGCCCGTGTACGAGGCAGAACTGAACGAGTCCGTTGAGGAGGCCGACAGCGAGCGGCTGCGGTAGCGGCTCGTCTTCTTCAGCGCGCTGGACTTGTTTGCCGTCGCCTCCTGCTTGTCGCCGCTTGAGCCCGGATCGGGAACAGGCGCGTCGGCCAGGTTGTTCATCTCGCTGTACAGTACAGACGTCTTGATGCTGGTTGCAAGCACTCGTTTCACGCACAAGCTTCAAGCTTTCACAAGCAGCTGAGAAGGGACGATTTTATTCGATTCGATTCAGCTCGATTGTGTCACGACGACTGACTCTGGATGGATCTGCGGGTTGCGTTTGTTGTCTCCGCTGTTTCGGCTCTTTGACTGTGTGTTTAGTGTTCACGTAACGCTCACGTGATGCAATTTTAATTGGGAATTGTTTTTATTGGTTTTGTCTTTCGCTCCTCTTGCGGTTCGATTTTCCCCCCAACAATCAGCAGTGTACTTGAGTTCGGTTCGGTCCGGTTGTCAATTAAATAAATTGGAAACGAAAAACTCCACAAAGAACCTTTTAAACACCAACAGAAGAGCAACACAACAGACACAACGGACGCACGGGCGTGTCGTGGGAGAGAACTCAAATCAACTCGAACCCGACGCTTGCAAAATAAAAACTAAATTAAAGACTGTAAGTTTTCCAGGAGAATCAGATTGCCTTATGGAGATACAAGTCGAAGTCGAAGAAACGATATGACCAGTGTTGCGGATTCGACAGTTTGCGCTCGTTTTGCCCCTACGTGGGCGAACGTTGTAAATGTCAAAATGCCGTCGAGCAACCTTGCTACATTCATACAGTAGAATCTAAACTGACAGAAGCTAGTGCAATGTTGATTTTACATTTGACTTTTTAAGTGCTGTGCGAGAAACGACCAAATGTTTTGACGTCGAAAAGGTCACTTTTTTAATAATATGCTGATGTCGTTCAGATGCTTCCTGAAGCGGCAACACTGATCAAGATTAGTTGAGAGCAAGTTGGTGGTAGATGCTACCACATTTAGAGAAAAAATGCTAATGTAGGATGTGAATTCGTTTTAAAATTATCCATAACTGAATAATTTATTTTTTTATTTATTTTTATTTATTTATAATTAGTCAAAGAACAATTGTTTCCTTACTGGCTAATAAAGAACACCATAATGGATAAGTAACAATGTAAATATTACGTAACAAACGATAAACTTAATTAAAAACAGAGTTTAAAAAGTTCATAAAAATTGCTTTAGAAATAGTGAAATCCACCGAAAAATTCATTGAGATCTTATTAAATTCTATTAGAGCTCGCAAAAGAGGAGCATTAAAAGCATAATTCGTTTTGACGAAACCAACATTGAAAAAATCAAAGTGCCGGAGAGATCTAGAAGGGATGTTGAAGTGAATCCTCTCTAGGAGGGAAGGGCAGTCAACCAACCCGCAAACAACATCAAAAACAAATGACAAAGATAGGATGGATCTTCTATCCTGCAAGGTTTTTAAATTTATGAGCTTACAACGCGAGAAGTAAGAGGGAACAGGATCCTGAAAGTGTAGTAGTGTAGAAAGTGTAATCTAAAGAAATATATTAATAATAGATTAAATAATATAGAATAGATTAATAATATAAAAAATATGAAATAGATTAATAAAATATTAGCAGCGCTACGCAACCACGAAATCGATAGTATAATTTTAATTATTACTTCTATCAAAATATATCTTTGCTTAGCTCGTTTTTTGTATTATGAATCGATTAAATTTAATCACTCTGATGTAAAGTTTAAAAAAAAACGTTTCGAAGGATAAAACATCAGTTTAAATTTCCCCCAAATAACCCGAACATTAAATGTTGATGGGCCAAAAACTGTTAACTCGTTGGTTAAAAAATATAAACTCGTCTTAGTACGAAATATTGAAAGCACATTGGAAAAACATAATACCTATAAACACTAATAGCTCTCATTATTTTAATTTCTTTTCTGCATGATATATATGTTGTCTAGATTATATCTAGAAAATAAACATACAAATACATATATATTCATTTCAAATATTCCTTTAAAGTAGTTTGTCGTTTTGCATTTGATAAAAACATATGTACACAAAAAAATTGAATCCCCGAATTTTATAATTTTAAATAAGTTAAAAATTATGAATTTTTGTACTTTATTCTGCACCCAGTTGAGTTCTGAACTGACCGAGATATCAACTCTAACAAATCAGGTATAGTTTATACACACGTCACGTTTGTAATGGCTTTACCACCTTACCAATTAAATAAATCGAAAATTGGCTTCGATCTTGTACAAAACCCATTTTATTACTTTTTTTTACAATATGTGTTTTAACAAATTAAAAGCATTTCATGGAAATGTTGGAAATATAATAAAATAAATTTAGTTTTTATAAAAACGTTTCAATCCACTCTCGAAGTGATTACAAAGCTAACATTTTCAAAATGTTATTTAAATTAATACTACTCTGTGCCCACTTTTCCCCACACTTTCTCAGCTCAGACCATGGCGCTGCCAACATTCGCTGGCTCCACTACCATTGCCGCTGCAACGTCTATTCCTTGGAAGCCATATGTCCCATCAAATTCCCGCACAACTTTTCGATCTTTTTCAGATCGGGCATGTTTTCCGCCTTGTATTGAATGCACTAAAATGACAAAAACTTGATTTTACGCGAAATATGGGCAATACAAGCAGATTCCGTACCTTTACATTGTCAGTCATTTTAAGCAGAATATGACCCTTCGAGTGGACATATTTCATCGTGTAGCGACATTTTTGCGGATTTGCCATATACATCGATTCGGCGGCAATTTCGAAATCGTCCCAATTTTTCACAAACACCATATTTGTCCGCTATGAATTTTGCACAAATAAATAAATGCAACGTGAAAGCTAATCTTTGTAATATCTGCTCATGTGTCACTTTGTTGTCTTTCAGTAGCGATGCCAGACTTTATCATTTTACATGCTTAATTTCAATTTTACTGAACTGTTTGTAGCTGTAGGCGTGTTATTGTACATCACAGACATTCGGAAGATTAACAAATTCCCGCAATAATTGGAAATCACATCAAAGTCTGAAAGAGTAAATAATCCATTATTCCAATGCTCAGTGTTGTTGAATACAACAATTCGTGGTTTTGTATGCTGTAAAAAGAAGCGTCATGCATTACAATAACTTTTGACAAGTTTAACAGGCAAATGCTTTTGTCCCTCTTTTTCCCTTTTGAAATGAGGTATTCAAGCTGGCAGTGCCGAATCGGATTTTGAGTTTTCCTTTTCCTTTCCACTTTTTTTCGCACAAAACATTCTAGATTCGGCGCAACGAAATAACTATTGAAAATCTCATTGGCCTTTCATGTAAACAACAAAGTAGGGATAAAAAATAGAAAAAATGATGAACCTACTGGATTTGCCCGACTGTGTGCTGTTGGAAATATTTGAGTACCTGACGTACGAGGAAGTCTCGAAAAAACGCCTGGTAAGCACTTTTTCGAAGGAGATCACTGCACAATGGAGTTGGATGCGCCGAGTGTGGAGTGCGGCTGCGATAACCATGAGTTGATGTGCCGAAATTTGTGGTTTTAGGTGTCTCGCCGGGTTGACCACATTTGCCAGCAAGTGCTGAATGGCGGCTTCAACAAAGCGGTGCGGCAGCACTCGATAATTTTCAAGCGGATCAAGTCGATGTTGCCGCGACGGGAATCGGAGCGTCGGTAAGCGCTAACTTGAAGGGCTATTGAACGAAGAACCGATGCGAACGTTGAACTGCATTTTTCAGGAATCACTGTCTGGCACGGCATGCGGACATCTTGAC
Source organism: Melieria crassipennis (assembly GCA_963668005.1). NCBI lineage: Eukaryota > Metazoa > Arthropoda > Insecta > Diptera > Ulidiidae > Melieria > Melieria crassipennis. Next base: position 107,900,250 of record OY764962.1, on the reverse strand, counting down.
GTCGATCGAGACGCGCATTTCGATGCTTTCGATGACATACTCCAAGTACATGGACCTGGACCTGTGTTGTTTTATACCGGGTCGTGTGCTAGACGAGATCTTTCACATACTGCATCTGGTGTCGAAGACGCGCAGAACTCTGCGTCCACACGAAGTGCTGCAGGAGCTGCGCGACATCTCGTCAATGGCGATTGAACATTTTGACGAGAAAATCGCCAACCTGTTGAAACCGTATGTGGGCGGCCACAGCCGGTCCAGCAGCAGCGCGGAGAGTCGGCGCACGTTGTCGTCGTCAAGCTCGAGCTTAAGCGGCGTCGGCTTCACCGTGTCGCCCAACTCCAGCTGCTGGGCTACGTCAAGCTCAGCGGCGGCGCCATCAATTGGTGTGTTACCAAGCGGCAGCACTAGTCCTGCGCACTACTGCGAAGACATTCGGCATCGTGTCAACATTTTCATGAACATGAAGCAACCGAGTCTGCTGGAGGTCAGCAAGAAGATGACCACGGGCGCGGTGGATGGAGAAGTTAGCGGCGGCAACAAATGCCACGAGCAGCGGGGGTGTCCCGAAGCACGGGCCATATTGACAAACTTCAAGAAACTGGAATCGGAGTACAAGAAGGGAATTGTTAAGGTTGGCTCGCTAACAAGCCGCACGCATTCTATGTTTCCCCTCTATTCATTGCATTCGCACACCTTTACAGATACACCGGATGCAGCAGATACAGACTCATCAGACGCGCCGTCTCCAACAGGCACTATCCGCCGTTGCCGACATGAGCACACAAATCGTCGAGTTGAAGAAGCGACTCGAGGACCTGGACGCGAAAAATCGCGAGATCTCAGCTAACATCAAACAAATCAATCCTGGCGAGTCCGTGGCAGCGGTTGGCATTCCTAATAGTGCCACTGAACCCGCTCTTATAGCAGCACAAGCCACGGTCGCCGTGCCGTCAACTGTCGGTGCGGCCACCTCACCTGCCAGCACCGCAGCGTCTGCGGGTGACAGCGGCACGTTGAGCGTCAAGCGGCGGCACTGTGAGAACGCGCCGTCAGTACGGAAACGTGGCGCGATAAGCGAACTGGACGCTGATACCGCGAAAAAGTCGAAAATCTAACCGGCTTCCGGTCCCGATTACAATTTCTGCCAATAGGATTTTCAGTAGCTTTGTGCTGATTCTTTAAGCGGAGTTAGATGCTTACTTAGTTGATATTCGGGCGGAAGTTCGATTGTCTGGAGGACCTTTACGGCTCACGCAAGTGCAACAGCTTCGATCCTCAATATTTTCACTTAAAATAACAGCTCTCTTTTCATATTTTTGCTACGTGTGTATATAAACGTAACTGTAAAATCCAACTACTTGGTTACTTATAACTTGCGCACAAGAGACGGGAGGGTTTAAGGCGAATTCTCGTACCTTTTTTAGGTAAAGTTGGCTACAGAAAAAAAACCCCTAAAGAATATTAAATAAAAATAATCAACACAATCAGTTTAATAATTCTGATTTTGAAAGGGAACACGCAAAATGTATTAAATGTTTTTGTGGTAGCAGTTTGCACACACGCAGTGGCGCACACGGGATTTTGGGCGCGGTTCTGTACTCATGTTTGTACCTGTATTCTGTACCACTTGGAGCCAAAATGTTTATAACAGCATGCGCCACTGCACACACGAATGCTGGACCTTCGCTTCGTATTTGGACTGTTTTTTGTACAAAATTACTAATCGATTAGTTTTAATTTGCTAAAGAAAAATGCACATTTTGGGATGTCAGTTGTTTGCTTTTTATTAGAAAATGTCTCCTAAACTGCGTGAAGGTTGGTTTCGCTGCGCTCAAAAAGCGCGAGATGTTCATGTCTCTAACTAAATAAATCTAAAACGATTTTCCCAACTTGAAATTTCTTGGCTATTTCGTAGAAAAAAAAACTGAGTAATGTGACAAACAATTTAGAGCAGCATTAAAAAATCTACTGGAATAAATTAAACAAAACGGCGCCAAGAAAACGACAATCTTACTACTTTGTGGTCTTATGTACGTTCTTATAATTTCAGCGTTTTTAATGTTGTTCCAAGCACAAGGCGCGTGCTATAGCAGCACGTCGCATTTAGTGCTTCTTATGTTTGCCATAACGTTCATACTTGCTCTTGGACGAGTGCCACAGCGCCAGAGGAATCGCGAGCGAGGGCAGCGTCATGATGGCGAAGGCAACCCAGTCGAAGAAGTGTGACGAGAAGCGCTTGTTGAACTCGCTCAGATTGACAATGCCGCCTTCGCCGGGCTCGGAACTGACAGCCAATTGAATCTGCGGAAACAATGACAATACGGCATTCAATGAATTCAACTCGTCAATAGTTCGCCCTGCTTACCTTCTCCGCGTCCTCGACGGGCTTGTACGAGATTTCGGCCGCCGTAAAGTTGAAATAGCCGTAAGCCTTGGGACGGACCACCAACACGTGTGTGTAGTTGGCCTGAGGAGCGATACGTTCGATGGTGGCCGAAGGCTGGCCACCAACAATGTCGAAGCCCTCAGCGTGGAAACTGTTGTCCACCAACTTCACATTGGTGGCGGCACCATTGCCCACATTGTAGATAGTGTACCGCACCAGCAGGTCGCTCTTCTCCACAAGGAATTTGTTCAGAATTTGCTTAGACACCAGCAGGCGAGCGCTGGTCTCGTCGTCCGACAGGCAGACATTCACAGCGGCCAGCAGGGCACAGCAAACGAGCAAGGACTTCAACATGCTGCAAAAATTAAATTGGGCTCAAACAATTGGAAAAGCGAAATGGGAAAATAAGTAATCTGCCGACTTGGGGCTGTTGACGTGGAAGCTTTCACCGATGTATTTTTTCTATGAACAAACCACTTTAAGCCTCATTTTAACACAACGAATTTGAAGTGACCACAGCCAGTGACACTTTTCGTTTAAACTTACATTGATTAAATTTCAAGAATTTTGTGTTAACAAGCAAAAGTTTAAACCAATCTGACTGCTCAAGAAACCGCACCGATCTTCTAAAGATGCAATAACGAACGGGAACGACTGCGATATGCGAATATGACGTGTAAACTTCGTGCTGTCAAAGTTCGTCTTTATACGTTTAGCGCCATCTAGTCATTCGGTTTGGTAACAGGGAAAATGACAGGTAGACCTGTGAATTTACCTATACGGAAGAAGTTAACTATGGTGAATTGGCTTGCTGTCTCTTTTACCATATTCGCATTGCAAGTGCCGGCAATTGTCATTCCCGTCATTTGCCATCAGCTGATGAGAAAAAGTGGTTCAATGAATTTTTCCTGCATATTTTCGGGGGTAAACACAACAAATCATAAAACTTGCTTATGCAGCATTTATCCATAACTGCAGCAATGCAAACGTTAATCGAACATCAAAATTTGTAACAAAGGTTAAATTGGCGCTGGTCAGGGACTGGCAGCTACTAGCCGGCCAATAGTTACATATAATGCTGCTAATATGTCTGATAATGCATTAGGATTACACGATTGGGGGAGGTGTAAAGTAGGAGTGACCTTGAATGACATTGTGCTGTATATTATCAGTAAAGTTGGCAGGCCAAACGCTGTGTAGTTGCTTTGGAGTGCTTGACTTGTGCAGACGGTGCTGGTGAAACATTTTGCTGCTGCTGGCAAAAATATTTGAAGTGTCTCGAGAGAAATAAGTAAGCCGTTTAGGAAAATGTCTTTAACAATTTCAACAGTGGCAACTACGCCCTACGAGGGCCAGAAGCCCGGCACCAGCGGATTACGCAAAAAGGTAAACCCGTGTCGCTGAGTGCCATCTGTGGTTGCAGAAGTCTTGGTCAGCAATTTATCGTTATACTTTGATTTTGAATAAACATACTAACACATGCTTGTTTGTATGTACCACTTATGTAGGTGAAAGTGTTTATCCAGAAAAACTATACGGAAAACTTCGTGCAATGTACATTGGACGCGAACGGCGCTGCACTGAACGGATCGGTGCTGGTGGTAGGCGGTGATGGACGATTCTACTGCAAGGAGGCGGCCGAACTAATTATTCGCATGTGTGCTGCCAATGGCGTAAGTTTAACTGACTGAGCTGACTAGGAGTCTAAAATTTAATGAAAAATTCTTTTCGAAGGTGTCCAAATTGTTGGTGGGCCAGAACGGCATACTCTCCACGCCGGCCGTGTCCAGTCTGATTCGTCACAACAAGGCTTTGGGTGAGTTGCGATCACGCTGCCGATTTTAATGGATTGCTTTGACCGGCAATGCAGCGTCAAAGACATACGCGCACAGTGGAAAACCTCACAAACATTGCTTTAAAAATGTTTTACACTGTGCGAAATCAAAACTTTCATACACAACAGCGGGGGGTGGCATAAGCAAATGTTGCTGTGGTTGGCGCAGCTTTCGACTAACACTAGAAGCGAATTTTTGACATGCAGGACTGCTTTATTAAAATCAAGACTACTTCAAGGTTAAATTAACACGAGAGCTAACATCAGACAGAACTGTACAGTTCGTATCAGTAGGAATGCTTTCCATTAACATTCCATAGTGCCGTTGCACAACAGATCGCCATAAATGCCCGATTCGTCCACTGGAAGCGTGAGTGCTTCTTCTTTACCTAATCCCCTTGTTGTCTTGTTTACATTCGCATTTGCATTGGCATTATCATATCAAAAGCCCACCACAAATTTCAACTGCAACGTCGCCGAGAGCACTGCTTCGAACTGCAGCGTGTCAGTGCCGTGCAATCTCGCTGTTTTCAACTCAACAACAACATTTTGCCGGGGCCAAAATAAAAAATTCTTATCTTTACGGTAACGTTTACTGTGGGCCAAGCCGATGGAGTGGGTATGGAAAATTTCTGACTTATGTGCTATGCGAGCGACATTAAGTTCTACTTCAGTGCATGGAAAACTGATTAACTGATGGCGTAAAGCAATTGATTAAACCAATGCACAGTGATTCAACTCCATACAACCGCGGGACAAAATTAGAAGGTCCGTTCTTCATAAAATTTGGTATACTAGTTAATCATGGTTCGCTGAATTGAAATCCCCATTTTGTGTTTCTTAAACTTTTGTACTTGGGCAATGTCCAAGACTTAAATTTGCAATTTTCGTCATTTTTGGTAGCTATAGCACCAAGTGTGTTGGCTAGATTTTTCAGATTTTACATTTAATTGGTAACGTCAACATTGATAACTAATTGCAAAGAGTAACAGAAATTGTCTTAGGACCCTTTAGTTTTGCAATAAAAATGATAATAGATGTGTTTTGCATTTGTGCAGTTTTTTTAATTTTGCATGCTGATTGCATACTTTTAGGGATGAATAAAATAAATTTAGTCGAAAAATAGGTGTTAGACCACTTTTCAAATTGATTTATTTTCTGTGATCGGAAGATATCGGAGGATGTAATTGCATTATCCGACAGAGAAAGAATGCTTCTTAAAATAAAAAAACTCCAGGAACATACTTTCACATACTTTTTAAATATTTTACTCTAAGTTTTGCCAATTTTCAGATTTGTAATTTAGAAAAACATTTTAAATTAAAAGTGAAGTAAAAGTCTCAGCTTTGCAAATTTTGAGAAAACATTAAAAGCGAAAATGGCCACATCATTTCTTAATCTATATTGAAATTTTTAGCACCTTTTTGGTAACGATGTATTTTTACAATTTTTTTTACTCAATAGACTAAAAAAACAGAAAATATGTGTTTAAATTTTTTTGTGAAAAAAGTTGCAACTTTGAGCCACTTGCACAGACACTAATTAATTTTTTGCACACATTTTTTTGGGTTTTCTTAGTTGGAGTTTTACCTTTCAAATGACATAAAAATCGTTAAATTCTGAGACTATAAATTTTTTAAATTTTGTCTATGGAACGAATCACTGTGCAATGCCAAAAATATTTAAATATATTCCATACAGTTGATTTTGTACTTTTAAACCAAACATTATTTACATGTTTCGTCTTTACACAAACAAGTTTGCACCATGTGGATTGTGACTGCCTTTAATTTGCTTCAAATTTCAATTTCTCCATTACAGGCGGTATTGTACTGACCGCTTCGCATAACCCCGGTGGTCCCGACAACGACTTCGGCATTAAGTTCAATTGCGAGAATGGTGGCCCCGCACCGGACGCCGTCACCAACAACATCTACAAACTGTCCACTGCCATTAAAGAGTACAAAATCGTGAGCGGCCTTCAGATCGATATCACTCAGGTCGGCGTCAGCAATTACGACATCGGTGGCAAACCCTTTGTGGTGGAGGTAATTGACTCGGTGGCGAATTATGTGCGCCACATGAAAGAGATCTTCGATTTCGACAGGCTGCGCGACTACGTGAGCGGCAAGGCGACCGGCAAGCCGCTCAAGATGCGCATCGATTCGATGAACGGTGTCACCGGCTCGTACGTGCGTGAGATTTTCCTCAACTGTTTGGGCGCAGCCGAGAATTGTGTAGTGCACACGACTCCTCTGCCTGATTTTGGTGGACTGCATCCTGATCCCAATCTGACCTATGCCAAGGACTTGGTACAAACCGTGGCCAATGGTGACTACGATATTGGTGCCGCATTTGATGGCGACGGTGTAGGTTGATGCTCGTCAGTTGCTGGCACAGTTCAAATGACATGTGATGTTGTTGTTGTTGAATATTTGCAGGACCGCAACATGATCATTGGTCACAAAGCCTTCTTTGTTACGCCCAGTGACTCGTTGGCTGTCATCGCTCACCATCTGGAGTGCATACCGTATTTCAAGAAGAACGGCATTCAGGGCTTTGCCAGAAGCATGCCGACAGCGTCGGCTGTGGACTTGGTGGGAAAGAAATTGGGCAAGGAAGTGTTTGAGGTGCCCACCGGCTGGAAGTACTTCGGAAATCTAATGGATGCTGGACGTCTGTGCCTGTGCGGCGAAGAGAGCTTCGGCACCGGTTCGAATCACATTCGAGAGAAAGATGGCATCTGGGCAGTGCTGGCCTGGCTGTCGGTAATGCAGCATACCGGCAAAAGCATCGAGGAGATTCTGAAGAGCCATTGGGCCATATACGGACGCAACTACTTCACACGCTACGACTACGAGGAGTGCGAGCTGGAACCATGCAACGAAATGATGGCCACCATGGAGAAAAACATCACTGATGCCGGCTTTGCGGGAAAGTCCTTCTCGAGCGGTGGCAAGACCTACAAAGTGAAAGTGGCCGATAACTTTAGCTACACCGACCCGGTGGACAAGTCCGTTGCAACCAAGCAAGGCCTCCGCATTGTGTTCGAGGATGGCAGCCGCATTGTGATGCGTCTAAGTGGCACCGGCAGCTCAGGCGCCACTGTGCGGTAAGTGTGGCTTGCTGTCAAGTCCGCTGCGCCAATATCAATACATACCTATATAAAAATTGCTCTACAATTTTTCACTGCAGCTTGTACATCGATTCCTATGAAAAGGACAACGTGCTGGGACAGGCTAGCGAAATGTTGAAGCCACTAATCGACATTGCGCTGCAGATATCCGAGCTGCCGAAATTCACTGGCCGTAATGCACCCACCGTTATCACATAAGTGCATTATGCAAAAGCACTGAACTGAATGAACGCTGTGGTTGTACTTCGAGCCACTATTGAAAGTTGTCACACCCCCGCAATGTAATTGTTGCAAGTAAATTGTAAACATTTGAAATCAAATTGTAGCCATACAGTTACTATCGTTGCATTTGTTTTGTTATTTAGTAGATTATTCAACTGTGTGCGCGTTACGCGGTATAGGTATACACAAATAAAAAAGGCACACTGTTGGGCGTGCTCACAGGCGTTGACGCAGAAGTGCGCTGTCGCTTAACTCTTGACACTTATTGCCAAATACTCAAACTGGTTCAAAATTATTTCGGGACAACGGTCGATTAGGACAGTTCGTGGCAGCTTTGACAATCGAACGAATTGTTCCAGAAAGTGCAACGCAGTTGTGGCCTCAGCGCTGATCTCGTTCTTCGTGCTGTAAATCCACCAGAAATGTGAACGGAATTATCTACGAGGCTGAATTAATTATACACTGAACACTCACCTCATGTTCGCTTCGACGATCACAGTTACATACTGACACAGATAGGTCAGGTAGATCAATTTAAGATCGCTGTGAAACTGTTGCAATATAGTCAGCAGGCCCACCAAAAGAAGCATGCCATCCAGAGTGTCCTTTGGGACTTTGGCCAGCAAGCTGTTGGTATTGGTAGAAAATTGCAGTCGCGGCAATTGCGCTATGGTGAAGAGGAACAGAAAGAGAGCCAGCTGATGGGAGCTTTTGGTGGCCATAAAGACCTGTTCCAGAGGCTCGTAAGAGCCCGTAAACATCAGATATTCATTGATTTCAGTTAATAGGTGATTGCTGCCCTCAGAATCGCCGAACTTCGTATACACTTCGCTTTGCTCCAGTTCATTCAAAAGCGCTCTTAAAAAGAGGAATTATGGTTAGAAAAAAGGGAAAATTATGCAAAAAATCTAGAAACACTTACCTGTTGAAGGTTTCTAGAGCGGATTCCAGATTCTTCGCATTGCACTTACTGCTCATGTTCAGCTCGTACGCTAAATGCTGTCGCAAAATCTGTTTGTGACCCAATTCCAGCATCCAGTCCAGTAACGTGGGCCATACCTTTATCCAACGCGTATGATAGGCGCTGTAAAACTTCGATGGGTTAACTGCATGAGCACCTGGAAAGTGTTTCGATTCCAATTCGATAGTCAGTGAGTTGAGTGCATCCAGCCACATTTTGTCATTGCTCAGATTCTTCTGAATCTTCTCCAGATTCCGCTTCATGTCGGCCGCAAACATGTACGAATACAGGCGATCTAGGCCGACCAAGCCGGCCGGCCCAATGGCCTCGCGCACTTTGCCAAAAAAGCGCACATCCAACTTGTGCGGCGCTCGCTTGTCATACCAAGTCGCTTTCAAATCCAGGTATACGGTCTGCTTGGGGTTGGTGCACTGCAGAATCTCGCGGGCGAGGCGACCAATAAAGTTGTTCGATTTGGTGTCGCCCGTTACGGGTGCGAAGGTGGGAATGGGTATGGTCTGGCTCTGATATTGCGACTGCCAATCCTGCACCTTGTTGCGTAGGAAAGCGTTGCACTCCTTCTCCACGTTGTAGTTGATTATGCGTGTCAGCTCTTCCTGCATTATTTTTAGGCCGTGCACTTTCAGGTAGTCCTGAATGTATTCAAACGAACGTCGGTAGCCGTTCATGATCTTAGCGAGCGACAACAAGTTCGATTCCAGTTCGGCGGTTGGATTTTTCACTTGCTTGCTTGGAGTGAAAATTAATCCAACGTTCAGTGCATTGGCCAGATGGCGCACCAATTCTTTGCGTATGCCATCTTCCAGCAGCTGCTTGGGATCTAGTTCGATCACGCCGACCAGAGTCTTTTTCATCATCAGCACACCTTCGGTGAAGACGGCAATTGAGTGTGTCAGCTTCGCCACGGTGTAGCGCTCCTCAAACTGCGCGTACTCTTTCAACTTGTCCTTGTCCAGACGCGTTGGAATTTCCTTCAGTACGTCGGTCTGCAGGTGAATGATACGCGCCAGAATGCTGAACATGGTCTCCGGTATGATTTGGAGCACTTTGCGCATATAGTTCGCCAGTTCGCTGCTGTAATAGTTTGACACGGACACCAAGTCCTCGCTGTGTGCTTGGTTTATGCGCAGAAGCGGAATCTCGAGGGCACTCGATAGCTTCAGGAAGGCGGCGCGTAATTGTATCACCGACCGTGGCTGCTTCTTTATGGTCTCCTGCATTATGCCGGTAAAGTCGCGATCCAAAAGGCGCCACGCGTAGCTTAGGTCGCTGATCATTTGTATGCTAATGAAAATGTCTTCCTTGACGTTTATGATCTGCACAAAGATAAACAATTTCAGGCTATAGTAACTATGACAAAGACTAAACTCTTCTATTAGTTCGACCACACAGGAATCAGACAAGAGTGTAACTTCAAAGGCGATTATAAAATGTTGCACATCACCTGAACCATTCGGTGCAAAAAGTCTCGCGTCTCCAGCAGGTATTGCTTCACTTGCATGTTCGCTTGCAGGTTGTGAAACTCTTCCACCTCCTCCAGTGCCTGGATCAATTGTATGAGTATTCGGCCCGACACGTTCGCATTGTCCGCACTCAACTTCTTCACCTCGTTTGCAATTTCCGCAAACCACAGCTTCAACTGCGGATTGCTTTCGATTTTCGCCAACGGGCGCGCCCCTGAAAACGCTTCGCTCAGTTCGTTTACGCGATCAAGTGCCTCTTGCTGAAAACTGGCCCAGCGCTCGCTCTTCTCCAGCATTAAATTGCGCAAAATGTCCTTCACTACCAGCTCCAGCTGGCTGCAATTCAGCAGCAGCTCCAACAGTTCCTCGTTATTCAAGTGCAGCTCGGCGCGCACAAATTGCTCTACCTGCTGTGCCTTCTGTGTGGCGCGCGGCATCTCCAGCACCGCTTTGGCAGTGTGCATAAAATACCAACGCAACAACACATTGCACTGTCGCATCAGTGGCAGAATGCGGGAAATGTTCTGCAGCACAAATTCATCAGTTAGGACGCCGTCGCGCAGTAGCTTCTGTGTATGCTGCAATGTTTTCTTCATCATCTCGGAATGCAATAGGCAAAATCCTTTCACACCTGTGTCTACGACGGGCGCCAGTGCTGCCTTGGCCGCTTTGAACTGGTCCCAGGTGTTAATCAGGTTCACCGTCACGCCCATGTAGATGGACACCACCCAATTGTCCGAGAAGAACTTGTCCACGATTTCGCGCATTTGTGCCACCTGCGCGTGCAGCGTCTCCGGGGTGAAGTAAAGGCACACAAAGAGCATGGCGGCCTGCGTGGACAGCGCAGTTGAGCGATGATCCGGTAGGGGATAAATGGCTAGCTGATTATAGAGATCGTCGCAACGCAGGCGCCCCACCACCATGTCTACGAACGTGCGGTCGAAAGTGAAGCGCGTAAAGTAGGCGACCGGGTAGTTGGCCACAGTGGCGTTCTTCGCATTGCTGACAGTTGTTGAACTGTTGGCCACGAAGCCCATGGAGCGCAACAGCATGCAGATGTCGTCAATGTTGCTGTCGCTTTGTGTCTTGGCGGCGCTGTATCGGTAGTAGGCGATAAGTAGGCGCTCGCGAATAACGCCCGGAATGTGGTAGTCCAACAGAAGCAACATTACGCCAAAAAGATACAACGCTTCACACTGTGAGGACAAGTGGAGTTTGTTATGTGGTCGTGGACAGAAGGGCGCGACATACCATTAGTTGTTTTCCTTCGCCATCTTGCAGCACCGACTCCAGTGTGTGCTGAATATAGTAGCCACGGTTTAGTTCGTCCACAAACTGCTTCAGGTCGACTGCATATTGATGGGTGCTTTCGAAGGCCATATAGAAGCGCGTCAGCAGGTCGAGGTAGTTTTCACGTAGCTCGTCGTCCAGATCTTGCAGTTCCTACAAAAATCAAAAGTAAGTTGATCTTGCTATGGAGGAGGAGTGGTTTATACGCACCGCATTCTCTTCGATTTTTTTCTCTTGTGCTTCGGTGATTTTCAAATATCGAAAGTCCAATATTATCTCGGCATATTTCTGTTGATCTGCTTTTGACTCCAAGCTGCCGATAGGTGGAGGGAATTAATTGGACCCTGTGAAACAGTTTACCTTACAATTTAACTCACCGATAAATATCTGGAATGTAGTCTTTGAGACGCAAGATTTCCGCAATAATTGAGTTTCCTACCGACACTATCTGCAGCAGGCTTTGGCCGCAGGCGTTGTTCTCAGCCAAAAATTCCTTCATTCTGCAGCAAGCCAGCCGTGGATGAGAAGCAGAAAAACTTAGCAAGCGACCGCGCCTTTACTGATTTTCTACTGCCAACCATCCGATTTCTTGTTTATAAAAGTTTAATGCACATACAAACCTCCTATGTAAGTTTTATTGTTTTAATATTTATGAAACAACTATTTCTACGAAAGTAGTTGCTTAGTAAACTCGAACACAAAAGCAGCTGATTGTAAATTTTTGTTTTTGTTGATGTGCAAATGTGCACTTGATAAATAGATGGCGCTGTAAAAATACGCAACACCTTTGCACTGACATGACAGCTTTGATTACTTTTACTGATATGGACACAAAAATGTAAATTAATTAAGATTACAAATGTGCAAGGCATAACAAAAAGAGTAAGATGAGGACTGAAAAACTACTTTACTTCCCGTTCATATTGTAAGCTCATGGATAGAGATTCGCACGCAAAAAGTCCAAAGTTTATTTTTTCCCGACAGCAAAGTAAATCAGCATAAATAAAGAGTATACTTTGGCCGACAGGCTGCGTGGGAACTATTGCAATAATTATTTACAAGTGTTGAGAAAATGGGACACTACGAGGGCTATAAGGAAGTACAAGTGGACAAGCAGGACAAAATTCTTGTAGTAAGGTTCTTTAACCCGAAGAAACGCAATTGCGTTAATCGCAATGGATACCGTGAAATTGGGCGTGCACTGCGTCAAGTGGCCCAAGATGAAACTGTTACATTCGTGGTGATCACTGGTGTTGGTGAATTCTTTACAGCAGGCAATGATCTGTTACAATCCGCAGATGCCCAAACGGACTTCGACAAGTATGTACGAGAAACGAATGAGATCTTCCGGGAAATGATAAGTGCGTTCATCGACTGTCCGAAGGTACTGATGGCACTTGTGAATGGGCCGTGCATTGGAATTGGCGCTACTCTGGTTGGCCTTTGCGATGTAGCTTGGAGCTCCAAGACGGTATGTTTGCTTGGGCTTTTTTCAATAGTACGCTTTTCAAGATATAATTCTTTTCCAGGCTTACTTCCTTACGCCCTTCACGAAATTGGGCATTGTACCAGAGGCTTGTTCCTCCTACTTATTTCCACTAATCTTCGGACGTTCAAAGGCCGGTGAAATGCTACTTCTAGCCGAACGATTGTCAGCAGAGGAGGCCTACCACTACAAGTTTGTGTCGAAGCTCTTTGTACCCTCCGAACTAGACACCGTGATTTGGCCTAAAATTAAAGAGTTTGCCAACCTACCACCTGGCTCGTTGCTGGCTACGAAAAGTCTGATGCGCCGTCATGATCGTGAAGCATTGTATCTAACTTTGAATGCCGAGTCTGAAGAGCTGTGTAAACGTTTCTATACGGAGGAATTCCTAAATGCCATGATGGAGTTTGCTATGAGAAAAAATAAATCGAAGTTGTAATGTATCTATGCTATAAATGTGTTAATTGGTGGGGGGGGGGAGTTGGATTGTTGAAGTTGATTAAGAAACATTTGGTAACACATTTAACGTGTGTGAATTTGCAGAGATTTTGTAAATGCAAGTATACTATAATGGCTTCCAATGCTAGTTTCCTTGCTTCATAAGAAATCAAACAATTTACAATTTAAAGAATTAGAGGCTGTAAAGGAATTTAAGCCAAAGCCGGCAAATACGGGGAGTGGTTGATAGTTAAAATGCGATGTTTACTCAAAAAATCGGTCACAAGTGTCGAATAATAAGGTGACACCAGTTACAATGTTGTAAAGGAAGATTTTGTCGTTTATGGCTTCCTTGATAATTGCCTTCGGTGTTCGATTAAAATGCGATAAATTTATGTTTCAGGGATGCTCTATTTCATTTCTATGAATTTCAATGAAGATCTTGGCTGATCTGTGACCAACATATTGATCATCATTTATGTCTTTACGACCGTTTTGTCATTCATGAACTTTGGCACGGGATTAATTCCTCCTCCTCAGCCTCACAGTCTCACTAAAGATTTCAAATGGTGACAAATCCAAAAGATTTTCGATTCCATTATTTTATGTAATCCTCTTATTGAAGGTTAGAGGTATAATGCATTTATAAATTTAACATTTTAGACAGTTTTTGTACTTTTTAAACAAATGTTTTCAGTAATTTAGGTCATATAAGCCTGCCAGTCTCACCAAATCTCACTTCTGGGTTTACGTTACTTTTAAAATTCTGGGTATTAGGGTTAACGATCACCACCATAAACTTGGTGCATCAATTCAAATGTTTCGGTAAAAGTTTTAACAAAGTTTTTAACACATTACCAAACTTAATATTAGCTCTTTGTTCGATTTTAATTTAAGTAACAATGACGCAAACATATTGTTACTTTCCGACGCAGTAACTCCAATTCGAGTGAATTCAGAAAATCTTTCTAACGCAGTAAGTTACATATATGTAGGTAATGATGAAGGCAACTTCCCGACCACATTTATCACAACACAGAATCAGAACGTTCTTATTCAATTATGTTGACGATTACACGACAACCAACCACCAACCTAGTAACTATTTTTATACCGTAAACGACAGCATCAAATAGCATCACTGCTTTAAACAATTGAAAATTTGTTTATATTTCAGTTTATGTTTTAATTGTAGAACGACCAAATGAATGTATGCGGCGGTTGAAGCCGACACACAATTGTAGTCGTGTGGCCATGTCCCTGCCGTCTTCGGGAGTTAACCCTGCATTTCTATCGTCTATTACGCTAACTTTATTACTAACTATGGGTGTAATCCACCCACAACTTTTTATTATCCGGTTTACTTATCCATTGAGGTAAAATAAACAAAACACCTTTTTTCATAATCAGATCATACCATATAAAAAAAAAAATAACGCATAATTTTGTTAATTGATATATTTAATATAAATATTTGTTTATGTACATCCCATTTGAAGAAAAAACATGAAATAAAAAGTTTTATGGGGAAAATAGTCACATCTTGCTCAATATTTAAGCTATGTTTCTTGCGCTTAGTAATTTAGAAAGCTAACAAAATATGTAATAATTAATTATTAAATAATTTTTTTCGGACTGAGGTAAAATTTTGCGTAAAAACTCAAACAAAAATCAACAATAACTATACCTGCTACTTTTTAAAGTTATCAAACATATCGTCATAGCTTGCGTTCATTTCTGGCAACGTTGAATTGATTGATTCATAGCAATAGGTGCAGAGTGGGTAACCGTAAATTTTGCAAATATACATTTCACAGTTTCAGTATATTGTTTTTGTTTTTATATTTCTTTCACCACATAAAGAGACTTCTTTTTAGTTGTGTCGAGAAGTTTAATGCTATTTGATCGCTGCTGCTCAATGCAAAATAGTCCTAATTCAAATTGTAACATTTTTGACGAAATAAATCTTTGTTGGAGTTAATTTTAAGTAAAGTTGTGACAATTTTAGTTTATATTTTCAAATAAATAAATTAATTTTGTGTTTTAAAAATTTGTTTCAAGCTTTATTGTGAAAAAATGGTTAAAAATTTAATATCCAAAGTATTGTCCATCACTAGCTATAACTTTTTCCCATTTTTCTGGCAATTCATGAATACCCTCTCTGAAAAATTCGGCCGGCTTTTCCGCTATCCACGAATCGATCCAATTTTTGACTTCTTCATAATTGGAGAAGTGCTGTTTAGCCAGGTCATGTTGCATTGATTGGAAGAGATAGTATTCGGATGGCGCAAGGTCTGGACTATACGGCGGGTGGGGTAGGACATCCCATTTGAGCGTTTCAAGGTAGGTTTTGACGACCTGTGCAACATGTGGCCGAGCATTGTCATGTTGCAAAATTACCTTGTCTTGCTTTTGTTCGTATTTCGGCCGTTTTTCGCGCAGTGCTCGGCTCAAACGCATCAATTGTTGTCGGTAGACTTCCCCTGTGATCGTTTCATTCGGTTGCAACAGCTCATAATAGATCACACCCAGCTGGTCCCACCAAATACACAGCATAACCTTCAGGTCATACGTTGCTCGACGTTTTGAATTATCGTAATGGACCCACTTTTCATCGCCAGTGACAATTCGATGCAAAAAACTTTTTCTTTTGTGCCGTTGAAGCAGTTGTTCACACGTGACAAATCGGCGTTCGACGTCTCTTGGCTTCAATTCATACGGCACCCAATGGCCTACCTTCCGGATCATTCCCATTGCTTTTAGACGATCCGAAATGGTTTGTTGAGCGACACCAAGTGATTTTGCAAGTTCTTCTTGCGTTTGGGATGGATCTTGGTCGAGCAATGTCTCCAATTCGTGATCGTCAAACTTTTTTGGCTGTCCGGGCCGTTCATCGTCCTCCAAGTCAAAATTGCCACTTTTAAAGCGTGCAAACCACTTCTGGCACGTACGCTCAGCTAGAGCATGCACACCATACACTTCCACCAAAATTCGATGACTTTCGGCAGCCGTTTTCTTCATATTGAAGTAATGAAGAAGTACTCCCCGCAAAAACACTTTATTCGGCACAAAATTCGACATTTTCAGAGTAAAAAAAGTATTGTTATTTACGCTTCAGCTAAATGACACATACTGATCAAAGTCAACCAAGTCAACAAGTCAAAGTCAAGTAGCGCCACTTCTTTTTGGCCAGAGACCAAAGCCAGTGTTGCCGCACAAGCAGTGTTAGCCCATAACGATTTTCTGTTGGTTTTGGGACTAAATTTGATGCCTAATTTTCTGACTGCTCTTCCCAATCAAGAATAAATAAATGTATGAAAGATTAAATATCCTAACGAAACTGTAAAATTACTGTAGAAATACAATGTTATTACCACAATTAATTAAAATAGACAACATTTTAATACAAATTTCAATTTGGCTTTCGCACAAATAATTTCATGATGAAAACATAAAACATTCCGAATCAATATCAAGGTAATTTTGTTATCGTACAAGTTAGAATGCGAACGACAAAGTTTCTTGTAATAAATAATTTGTGTGTTATAGTAATGTCGTGCATCTTCAGAGCTCTTAATACGTACTAAAAATATGTTTTTATTCATTTTGATTGGTAATACAAACTCCTAACACGATAATTAAATCAAAAGATGATGAATGTGTTCAGAAGAACATTTTCGCATTCGTTATTAAATATCTTTGATGCGACTGAACTGAATGAAATAATTTAAATGAAATCCCATCTAAATACATTTCTATATTCACCATCGATAACAAAAATTTCAACCCTGTCTTATAATAATTTAACCACTTTCACTACAAAATGTGCAAATTTCACCACAAAGGCAAAAATGAAATGTCATTTTCAAGGTGTATTAATTAAAATATATTCAAAAAATACAACAGGAATACCATGGCTCAACTATAAGGTTGTAGCAAGCCACCGGCTGATCGTTTATCGCTTTTGTCAAAATCGTCGGTGTGCTGTGTTGCCGCATCGGTTGAAATGAAAATACCTGACTGAAAACAACTGACCTGAGCACTTTTCCCGTTTTTGCACTCAAATACAGCACCGTCTGGCAACAAACACTTTTGTATGTTTTCAGTTTCTCCCTCTTTCGTCGGAAAATATCAGCTGATTTTGACAGTAGCGATGAACAATCCTACCAATAAAATGCATGTGGTTTTTGGTGTTGCGGGCATGCTATTACCTTATTATTGTGCCATGAGGAATACCATTTGAATTTCATTTGCAACTGACAACGACTTGTGGTGAATATATAGAACAAAGGCAGAGTTGCTCTTGAATAGCAAACGAAATGATTTAAATTTGTTCATAAATTTTGGTAACAACCACCTAATTTATGAGAATTTTATTTATCTTTCTTTTCTCTGGTTATACCAACATAAAAAGTCAGCGATTCCTTTATAAAATCGTCTTAAATTACGTTTAAGAAATTCATAGAAACCGCAATTTTTTCAGTATTTTTTCAGGTACACGCAATCCTGCCTTTGGTGTTCGACCACCGTGGTGAACTCAGTTTTACACGTGAACAACAACAATTTGTCAGTTCTTGACAGTTCTTGTTAGAAAACCGCATGAATTAACCGGTACCCCTATTATAAAGTAAATTTGAGACAATTTTAGTTTATATTTTCAAATTAATTAATTAATTTCGTATTTTCAAAATTTTTCTTTTGACTTTTTAACTGTCATTTATAATTTTTAATTTTAGCAAAATTGTCATAATATGAAAAAACGATCAGCAAAATTTACATAACTTAAAATAATTCGATAACTATTGAATTAAAATATCATCAAAAAAGTCATAAAAAAACTTTTGTAATTTATCCTAGAGCATAATTTGTAAGGATTTCCTAGTAAGTAAATGGTCTATACGTTATATAAAAAAATTGTCGCCAAAAATTAATAAAAATATGTACATATATTTTATCAAAAATAAAACTTCGTTACTAACAATCGGTGTTAAGCACCCAGCAATGTTATAACGTTACTACTATCGTGGGTCTAAGCCGCCGTGGCTCAGTTGGTTAGTGCGTTGGACCGCGAGTCGGAGGCAGCGACCCAGGTTCAAATACTGCCTGTAATAACACCTAAAAAAATAACGGGAAAACTCGTTTTCTCTTTCGGTGGCTGTCCTCTCAGCTGGAAATGGCAAACCTCTGAGAGTAAAAATTGCTTATGAAAGAGCTCCCAACCTGCCGTTCGGAACCGGCACAAAATTGTAGGTCCCTTCAACCCGCGTACAAATTCACACGCACAACACGGGTAGTTGCGGGCATGATGAAATAAACAAGGTGAAGCAAGTAGATGACATACCCTTATTTTGACAAGAGAGCTTCTGAAAAACTGACATTTCCAAAAAAAATTTTCTCAAAACATGAAAATCTTCTTCTTTGTTCGCATTAACCCACTTATGCCTGGTGTATAAAAAATCAATTTCATTAGAGAAAAGCTTCTATCGATGAACGTCTTGTATCATTTTTACAGCGATGCAGATAGTGTCTGTGGTCGTATTTATGGGCAACTGTGATTGGTAACGCCCAGGCTCCAGTTCGGAGCTATAGGTAAGAGTCTGCAGATGATTTCAGTTCTTTTGAATTCAAATATAGCGCGCACACTTTCGAAGAAGTCGTGAACTTTACTCCGCACACACCTGTCCGTTTCTTTCTCCGCTCCTCATCCATTAGTACGGAAAACATGGGAACTTCGTTGCCATGTGCCGTCTTGCGATCAAAATTTTAAAACAAGAATATTTTCGCTTTTACGTTTCGAGTTGGGTTAAAAATTTTCTCTCAATGTCAAAACGAAATTGGTTGTCAATTGCTATGTTTCAAAATAAGGGTATGGAGTGTGAGATCTGTCATCTACTTGCTTCACCTTGTTTATTTCATCATGGTTGCGGGAAGCTAGGCCTTAGTCTCGCGTAAGCGGGCTGTCGTGCCAGTCAATTAAAATTATTATCGTACACACCCAGTGACTTTCGAAAACAATTATATAAAAACAATTGCTTTCTTTATACAAATGCAATATACTCTAAAACCTTCCGAAATATGCAAATGTGGATTACATTATAACTTCATGTTGGTTTTGGTTAAAAATCTATATTTTACTAAGAAATTGAACTCACAGGGTGAAGGGTTAACGAATTTAAGTTCAAATAGCTGCAATCGCGACTTATTGAATGCATCTTAACTTCTTTCATACTTTGCTGCGCCATCTATTCACTCGATCCTGCAACGAATGTGATTAAACAGAGAATTCGCAATAAATGCTAAAGAAAACAAATACGGAAATGGGACGGAAGTTAAAAATATCAAAAGTATAAAATGCAACTGTGTCGTCTGCTCAATGCAACCCTGTGACCGCTTTCCAGTACAATCGCACTCTTTCCCACTCAGTACGATTGGACAGCTCTCCACTGTAGTTGACTCGCTTTCTCGAATGTGTTCGCTGGTGTGAGGCTTTCGCCGAGACAATTTAAGTCGGCCGCAGAACGTGAATTCACAAAAAGGAGGAAGAAAAAAATATTTTTTCCACGAGTGAAATTTCCTGTGCGAAAATTGAGAAATTGCAGAGTATTTATTGAAGTAACACTTTGCCGCACTGAAAACGGTTATTGAAGAACGCGGGCTCAAGATTTGCCGACGGATAAATCGCAAAATTGTAATTCGTCGGCTGGTAGCATGGAGTAGACCCACCAATTCAGATTTTGTTAATTAAAGAGCAAAAAGTGCCAATATTAGCAGCAGCGCCAAAGTTAGCGGTAGTGCCAGCGCTAACACCGAAGGAAGGACAGGAAAAAGATCGTGCTACCAGTAAGAAACTAACGTGTACGCAGGCGGCGTAGGAGGCGGAGAATTGGAATAGTTGGGCAGACTGCAGCGTTAGCAAGGCGGCGTTTGAAGCGTTGAGACTGGTCCCATTGCGGCCGCAACAGCTTCCGCAGCTAGATTGCAAACAACGGACGACGTGGGGTGGTTGGCTGTCCGCCTGCATGCAAGTCAAATACAATGCGAATCTGAAAGGTACGTAGCCGCCAGCGATTACTGGCAACAAGTATCTACGGTTCTTGTAAATGGACAAAATGTTGAAAAATGCCGTCTGAAGCAAACGATACGAACGTACACATGCACGCACAAGCACACATTGAGGGCACATTCCACCGGGTCGTAGTGAGCTTAGAATGTGCGACGTGGTCGCCCATGTTTTTTTTTTTTATAACGAAGGAATGACTGCCAAATCCATAGCAACACTTCAATGAAATGCACGGATAATGCACTTTTTAGGTTATGTCCGGCAGGCAGACTTGGAGTGGTGGAATGCAAATAAGTTGAACTCGGAGTTCAAGCATTTATTTGACTTTCTAACGAAGTGCGAACGTTTTTGTAATGTGCTTTAAATATGGTGTGGCTGGGTTGGAAACGTAACAAAGTAAGGAAGGGGGTGTGTGCGACTTAAGAGCACAAGTTGCCACGCACGTTGTGTCCGAGTTGGTCTGTCCGGGTCTGCGCAGTGCGTCAGAATCATTCATTAAAATTGTGTGAACTTTTGGGTACCTGCCGTTTGTTTTTCTTTTATTCATAAAAACAACTCACCTAGCTCTACTAGGTACCTGTGCCGGCGAGTAGCTTTGCGGGGCTTAGCTCAGCGTAGAGCGACTTTAGGAATGGGAAATATTTAATGTTTATTGTGTTTTCTGCTGAAAATGTGGGTTTGTATTTCTTGGAATATTATTATTAGAGTAGGAAATTCCTTGATGTTTCCCAAAAATTATTTAGTGCCACTTAAAATTACGTAATTGGTTCTTCATTCTTTACCCAGCAAATTTGTACATAAGGCACCGCTTTGCGGCATAGAGTGAACTGAAATCAACTTCAATTCTGCATAGTCGGCCAACGATTTTCTTTCACATTCTGAACAACTTCTTCATTTTGTTAACAAAATATCGAACGAATTTAATTGCTGAGAGTAAATTTGTTATATTTTAGAATAAATGTCGGGCATATCGAACCAGGATCTTAAGGTATGATGAGAGAAAAGTAGCTATGGGTGAGTTCTGTACAAGTGAATAAGATGGATAAACTCATCCAGCTTGCGAGTTAGTTGAACTTGTGGTAATATCGGGTGATTTTTTAAGAGCTTTCCGATTTGATTAAAAAAAAAACAACACATACAATTTAGAGAAATGTATGAAATCTTTATTTGCGTCGATAGAACGATCTATATAATTCAATGTCTAAGCTGGAATATGCCGCCTTTATTTGGCGACCGTATCATGTTTGTCATATCAATAGACTTGAACGCATTCAGAAATCGTTTGTACGATTTGCATTGAGAACACTGAATTTTGTCGATCCGATTCCTTCTTATAACGCAAGATGTCTGTTAATCAATTTAAAGTCACTACAGAGTAGAAGGGTTATCCTTTCACTTTCCTTTGTTTTTGACATTATAAGTGGAGTGATTGATTCGCCATGCCTGCTTGAGCGCATTTCGTTTCATATTCCTACTAGAAGCCTTCGGAGTAATGATATATTTTTCCTTGAATGCGTCAGAACTATGTACGCTTCTCATGCTCCCATATATAGAGCCTTAAAAGAATTAAATGTGCTCTCAAATTCTTTAGCAATTGACTTTTCTACCTCTAAACATAACTTTAAGCTATTACTAAATGAATTAATTACCTATTAACTAACTGTAATGGTCTCATTAGCTCTACATAATCTGTAAGGAATAGTGTATTTCTAGATTATTTAATGAATAAATAAAAACCTAAAGATGATTTCATGTAAATGTTGACCGCGGTTGCGCCTCAAATGGTTCATACGCTGGGTCCAATTTTCTCACGAATAAATTCTCCAATATTGGCTTCCACCGTTGGCGTCAACCGTTGCGGGCTTGTCGCTATAGACATGAGCCTTAACATAGCCCCACAAAAAATAGTCTAAAGCCGTTAAATCGCACGATCTAGGTGGCCAATTGACCGGCCCCAAACGTGAAATAAACTGTTCACCGAACTCGCCTCTCAATCGGACCATTCTTTCGCGTGCTGTGTGGCATGTGGCACCGTCTTGTTGAAACCACATGTCTGCGTGTTGGTGGTTTAATGTCGAATAATGTAAATTTGGTGCGAAATTTTAGTCACAAGATTCCGAATAGCCGCCTCAGAAGGTCTCCCAAACTGACCATAAAATGGAAGAATTGCACGATGCACTTTCTTAACCGAGCATGAATTTTGATAATAAAATTCAATAATCTGCAAGCGTTGTTCGATTGTTTGTCGATTCATGGTTAAATTATAGATCAAACAGACATGTTTGACAGTAACATGTTACACGAAAACAGCTGAGCTGCCAAAAACAGTGTTGCCAAAAAGAAAGTTGCTAAAAAATCACCCTATATTATCATTCAGAAGTGTTGGTATATTTAATAAAATTAATCCAAGTGTCACGCTGGGCCATTTGTAATTGCCGATTGGTGTACTTTTGCGATGACTTTTACCTAAAATTTGGGTTGGTACCACGGCCATAAATTTAAAGAATTTGGCTTAAAAGAGCTTCAGCGATTGGGGTTTGTTTTGCAAGCATTCAGTGGTTGTGTCACGTAAAGTAACGTGCTTTGCTGCTTTTTTATTTCCTGTCTTTCACAGCAACTATCGGCTTTTGTGGCAATAATTATCGGTTACAATACGCCTAGAGCGTTTGCTATTGACAATTATAGTCCATTCTTTATAATTTCGAAAACTTAGGCCCTCTGACGATCCCTAATCACAATGCCCACCAAAAAGTTACTTTTCCCGCACGATTGACTTTCTGATGATCGGGTGAATTCAACAACGGTGGCAGTTCAAGTTTACATGCTTTGCAATTCTGTGGAGTCGGGCACTTAATACTACTTTCCTCAGCCGCATCTAGTTGGAAGATTTTGTTTATACCAGTGCTCCCTAAGTTTGAGTTTGCTTTGGCATACGCTGCGAATATTATTAGAAAATAATCTTATTGCTTGCTGCTCGTTGTATACACATGGCGAGTGGAGATAAGTGGAGGTTGTGCCTTCAATGGGAAACTGCGACAGGATGTATTAAAATTCACTCTAAATAGCAAAACAATGTGTGCCAAGCTTGTAAGAGTTATACAAATTTTGATTCGAAAAATAAGTCTATCGTGAATTCTTATATTGTGGGAAAGTTGATATATATCATGATGCCAAAAGGAATGAATATATTTCTGGCTATTGGTTAGTCGCTTTTGAATGCTTCGAAATATGTTTTTGAACTTGAACTTACGATAGCACTTCATTTAATTTAAGATCTAATCTTTTGAAATTGGTCGCGATAGGTGTTTTCGGTGTTGGGCACACACAATTTTATAGTATCTTTTCTCTGATTGCTTGACTATCCCTATCACTTATCAATCGTTTATATTCTTACCATTTTCTCTCGATGAACAAAAAAAACATGATTTTCATATTCTTTCGTATTGCAGCTCTGAATTAGCTCCGACGAATTTTTTCCAATTAAAGGAATATACATTTTTGGTGACAAAATGGAATCGCAACCAAGCAGCAACAACAATATCGTAAAAATCAACAACAATACCAATAACACAAATATCAATCATACTAGCAATAATCAAACACAAACCGTTACTACACAACAACAACAACAACAGCAGCAACCTCAGCAAAACAACAATGCAGTTGCGCCTGCACCGTCCTTCACACCAACTTCCAACAACAATCAGAATGCAAATATTGCTCTTCAACCGCAACACAACAACAATGTAATTGCGGCCACACCGGTTTTTACTCCGGCACCGATCGCAGGCATGAGCGGTGGCCCCGCACCGGCTCCGGCTCCGAGCTCGGCGACAGCCGCCCCGCATCCAATGTACAGTGCACCCATGCACTCATCTAACCTCTACATGTCTGCTGCGGGCGTGCCGCAGCCGGCATCTGTGTATCCTATGATACCGACACACATTCCGAGTAACGTGTACGTGAACAACGTGACGGCCAATGTGAACTTGCACGGATGGCCACACACAGTACCGGCTTATATACAGGGAGCAGCTCCGCATTATATTCACAGCGACGTGTCCCCAGAACAGGTAACATGCCCTGTAGTCATTTGGAATCCACGTCCCTAATTGCATTTGTTTTCTTTACAGAATGGACCAGTTATGCAAGCTGTGCCCGTTTCTTTGGCTCCCACCAATGCTATGATTAACCCTGGGAACAGCAATTCCACAGGCCCATCGAACATGAGCGGACGTGGTTCACGCCGCGGTCGCGGCCGTGGTGGCAGTGGAGGATCACGCCGCGGTGATTACAATAACCAGCGTCATCCACCGCCAGAAGGTAGTCCTGTTCCACAACAGGCACAACAAAACCAGGACCAAATGCTGCAGTCCATGGGTCAGCAGCAACAACAGCCCTCGCAACAAATGGACGCTCAATTGATGGCTGGCGGGCCGCACGCCTACGCACCTCATCCACAGTATGCACACGCTTCTCCTTACCCATACGCTGCGGCATACCAAACATATTTCGCTACGCAAAATCCGATGATCCATGCGGCACCCGCTACCGCTCAGCAGGCCGCCAGTACCCCACTTTACGTTCCGATGTTCGCCAATGCCCACCAACTCTACAGTTATGTGGGCGGCTCATTCATGTATTCGCCCGTAATGAATCCGCCCGAATATCAATTCATGCCCGGTGACGACGGCCAGGGTGATGATCGACATAATCCCGATGGAATGATGTCACATATGTGGCATACCCAGCAAGTGTACGCGGATGAATACGGTATAAATTCGGAAATGCATGGTGCCGGTGGTGATGATTTGAACCACAGTGGGGCATCGCTAGCCTCGTCGGACACGCCCAGCATGCTTAGCCCGAATTATCCGATTTACGGCCAACAATTGCACGAGATGCAGCACCAAATGGGCGTGATGCAGATTTTCGATGATCCGCAGATGGGTCAAATGCAGAGTATGCACCCCGGAACTGCAGTTACACAGGTAACCTTAACATGAAAAATAGTGCGCACCGACGTTTTTAATGCTAAATAAAATTAACAGATTGAAGATGACTTGGCTGAATGTGGTGGACAGCCGGGCACCATTCAAATGGTGCCCGCTGGTGCACTTATTGCCGCTGGTCCTATGCAAATGCCTGGCGATGCGCAGCTCATACACCATGGCCACGTACAGCATCCGGTGCCACCGCATCACATGATACAGATCGCAATGGAGCCCCAGATGCCTGCAGCACTGCCGCAACAACATCCACATGGAGGTGGTAAGTCGAACGATTCACTTTTTAATGTTATGTATATGAAAATAATGTTTATGCTGATTGTGTGCGGAGTGAGTTGTGTACAATTTGCGATCAGTAACTTCAAAATAAGCTTTTTTAATATCATAAATCATTTTAATTGTAGTTTGCGCTCAATTTCTCGGCTTCGAAAACCAATCACCCCCTGAGTTGTTTTTTTTTTCATATTGTTCTATGAGCTTTTGCTCGGTTTGCCCTCATTCAAACGTCCATGCACTCCAACTAATTTCTGCACTTGTATTTAATTCAGCCTGATTATAAAGTGTAAACCACTTGATTTCCATTTCAATGAATTGGCAAAACGTTCCGTCGCTGAAGTTTAATTGTCAACTTTCTGTGTATATGTGGGAAGGGGGAAAACAACACCCGCGAAATTAATTCAATCGATAGATTTTCCTGATGGTCTGTGCTAGTAGTTTCCATATTGCAAAAGAAGCATTACAACTTTTCAAAATGTATGTTATGTAACGATTTCAGTTTTTTGTGTGATATTAGGTATGTCCATTGTATTGTGTTATTTACACATCGTGCGATTGCCACACTGCTGGTATTATCTTGTCAAATGCGTTATCAATACTTCGTAATATCTTTGATTAATGCTGTTGTGTTGTGCTTTCAGTGCATTTTACATGGGTCGGGTCTATGTAGTTACGGTGTTGAGATTACTTGGTATTGCTATAGGGAAGTGCAACTGTGTCGCTTGTGTGCTTTAAAAAGTATTGAATGAACTCTTGTGGAGATTTTTATGTCTGAAGTGCTTTGTTTTCTACAGAGATTAGAAACTATGTCAAACAGTTCTCGCCACAATACTGAAGCTAGAATTGATAGCGTGCAATCTTTTGTTCTAAAGTCGATGGTCGGATGCAGCAGTCTGGTTATTTTTATTTTGCAATATGTCAGAAGTAGAAAGTAAAAGCGGTGGGAGTTAGTTCTAAGTTTAATACTTATAGCGATTTCCTTCTTAAAGCAATGCTCGTATAGAGTGTGTTGATAGTGCAGCTAATCACTTGAATTCCCTTTTATTGCTATAGAGTGAAGATAAATACTTTGCATACATGTTTACATAGTAATTGTATGAATATTGAAAAATATTTTCTGCTGTACTCGCAGTTGTAATGTCTGTCGAAAAACTACAGCATCGAGATCGACTTACGGCACCGCTAGTAACTGAATTAAATATTTACATAACTATTCTTAATTTTTATTGTAATGTCTGACATCTGTGGGGAAAAAGCAATCATAATTTCTCATTATGAGTCAACTTTACTCCTTTGTTCAAAGTCTTTGTTACTGCATCTTGTAAACATTATGTTATCTTTTTTATTTTTGCTATGAATTATATACCATATCAAAATCGTTGTTATTGTAACAATTAGCACGCTCGACCCAAATGGTTTTGTGAAATCACGGTCTTGTCCCCATGAAGCTATTGCTTCAGTTATGCAAACCTTTCTATTTTATATTGGAAGTTTTTATTAGAAGATTAACTTCCTTTCCACACGTCCAAATAAATGACTGGTTAGCTTATGGCAAATCATGTTTAACATTTATTATATATTTTAGTTTTCATTGAATTAATGCGTCAAAAAGATTTTGCTTTAAACTTTAATTCGGCTGGCGATATTTAGACGCTTTTCATTTCCCTCGCACTTAACAAAAAATTGTTCGACATTTATTGATTTATTTTCAAAAATACATAAATATATAATATTACAATATATTCCCATAAAATTAGAATTATCATCTTCTAAAGAATTAATTTAACAATTATTATGTGTCGATCTTTCATGATTCAGAGTTTTGTACATTATCCAATTAGTTGTCTTCCTAGTACGATACAATAATTAATTGCAAATACTACAAATCAGTTTAGTCGCTGCACGTAGATTATCTAAAAATCCTTTTTATTTCTCAATTGTTTCAACGTTGCAATTACATAAAACTACTTAAAGTACAAAATACAGTTATTCCTTGTCGTTTGATGTCCCGCAATCGATAAAAGATCTTTGAGCAATTACAATAAATAGAAAGGAAACTAAAAGAAACTATAAGAAACTATAAGAAACTGATACGAATCGACGAGTTTATTAATTCAGCGTTGTCGTTTTGAACGAGTACACTGTGCTGCATTTATTGAATTTTCAAAGTACATAAAATATTTACACAAACGGAAATGTAAATATGAAGTTATTTCTGTAAACAATACTTAAGCTTGTATTCGTTTTCCTTTGCTCCCCTTCAACATGTACATGCTCTACTGATTTATACAATACAATGTTTCGCCGGTTAATCTCTTCAATTGTCGCCTAGACGCCTTTTCCTTATTCTCGCATCCCTTCTACATACATACACTCCTACTCACAATTAGTAATGCTGACTGTTCCATAACAATAATTTCCTAATGTTTTATTTATTAGTGTAATAATTTGGTTTCTCAGTTTTTGGTACACTTTCCGCACAATCTTATCGATAGATTTATTACGCTCGCCGTAAATTCCGCTAAGCTATTTCATTAATTAGCTATAAAGCTATAATATAATTTGTGTGTTTAAAAGTTAGCTTAAATGTTCAGTAAGTTTCTGCGAATATTTTGCTCTTGTAAAGTTAAATATTGTATAGTTTCTTAAAAAAATATCGCTCTGGTTTCAAGTCATGACAGTGTCTACTTTGTCTTGCTAACGTCCTTCTTAACACTTGTATACGCTCGTACCGCCGTCGAAAGTGCATAAGTACTACATCGCCTTATAACTTGGATTCAGACCTCGTTTTGTCTGTAGGGAATTTAAGGGCCGACTCTTCGTGCTGTGGGCTGGGTAGAGTCTTGACGATTTTCGGTACGATTGTAATAGGCATGTCCTCCTCGTCTTCTATGTCCTCGCCCTGTTCCTCGTCGATAGGTGTGAGAGCCTCGACGTGTACGGGAATCTCGTCCGAGGTGGTGCAGCGTTTCATGCACGGCGCCAAGAAACTGGTGACTGTCGATATGGCAAAGAGGCCTCCAGCCATGTAGAATGGTAGATCGTAGGACTGGGTAGCATCGTAGACAGCGCCTGCCAGTGGTGAGCCAATAATGGCGGCGAATCCTCTGAAGAGAATTAGTAAACCGAAGGCGTTTGTGAGTTTATCTAATCCAAGCAAATCGACGAGTATAATTGAAGTCAGCGAAATGTAGCCGGAAATGGCGATGCCAAAAAAGACGGACATTGTTACATAGGCACCATACGTGGAGCAGAGTGGTGTCATGGTCACGGCGACTGTCGAAATAAGCAAGCACACATTGTTGAGAAAGAGCGAGTCCACCTTTGGGAAATCGGCAACATAGCCGCAAATAACCCTGCCGAATGTGTTTGTAATGCCTATGATTGAAAGCAGGAAGGAAGCGGAATTCTCCTCGATGCCGTCCTTCTTTGCTGCGTCCACTAAGTACACGAACGGAACGTAGAGTCCTGCCATGCCGAATAAGTTGGAAATGCCGATTAGCAAGAATACAGGATCCTTGAGTAAGCTGACGTCCAGCATGGTGCCGAATACGGATTTGATGGAGTCTGGTATTGTCAAGCACGGGCACAGATCGTATTGGTCGCGGCCCTTCTCGGCCTCGGCTAAAGGATCATGTACGCGCACACTTTGCATACTTTTCTCGTATTTGGTGAGGGAGAGCACAGAGTTGCGATAGTTGGTAAGCGATTTCTGGGACTGGTACTGCGGCAAATTGGTTACTGATCCCGAGTAGAAGATGTCTTTGCGGGAAAGCGGTCGCACCATTTTGCCACTGTCTTGGCGATGTGAGAGCGACATTTTCGATGTGGTGAAGCCCATCTCAACGCCATTGCTGTCAACGTCGCCGCGTGATGAGGCACGTATGGCGGCCAGGGAGGGCTGGAATCGTTCACTGGCCGAGGTCTTGCGGACACGACCGAAGGACGGCACCGAGCCATTCTTTGGAAGACTGTGATGATCGGCACTGAAGGCGGGCTGCGAGGCGTTACGCGTCATTGCATCGGACGAATTGTAAGGGCTGGTCTCGGTCTCTGAGTTGCGATACGGGCGTCTGCCAGCACGTTTCACATCCAGCTGGCCATTGCTGTCGACCGTGGGCGGACTTTGGCTGCCGTTCTGCAGGTCGACGACTATTGCCTCGGTGATGGTGGGCAGCGTCGAGACGGGCGGAATGCCGCTTTGCTGTTGAGCCAACAGCTCTAAGTTAAGGCTGGAATGTACTCCCGGGTCAGCGTTAATTGGCATTTTTAGTTTGCGTTCCATGGTGCCGTCGGGTAGTTGTACCATGAAATGTGAGCCGGCAATTGATCCCCGTTCCAGCTGCAGTTGTTTCTCCTCGTACATTCGTTGCATGAGCGGCTTAACTTTCTTCTTTTTGGGATAGGTTAGCGGACGCATCATGGCGCCGAATATGGCACAGTTCAATATGAGTCCGGCGAATATGAGTAATGCATTCTTCCAGCCGTACTGCTGCAGTAAGTACGTGGCGAGTGGCGCGAAGGCGAACGTGCCGAATCCGGAACCGCACACAGCAATGCCAGTGGCCAGCGAACGCTTTGTCTCGAAGTAGTAGCCCACAGCAACGACGGCGGGCAGGTAAATCATGCCGAAACCGAAGCCGCCTATCACACCGTAGGTGAGCATTAGCATGTTGATGGATTGACTGAAGGTGCTCAGAACAAACGCTATGCAGCCAACGATGCTGCCGGCGATGCACACGCTGCGGCAGCCGAATTTGTTCGCCAGCGCTGAGACAATGGGACCCGCACTCAAGTAGACACCGCTCAGCAAGCTTCCAACCCAGGCCACTTTGCCTTTGCCTTCGCCGAAGTAGTCTACGAATTCGCCGAGGAATATGCCGAAAGTGTACGCAATGCCGTCCACAATCATGTTGCACATGAAGGAGGCGAAGCAGATGACCCAGCCGTACCCACCGTCCGGCGGTGGAGGTAGCTCGCCGTAGTCGCTGAGATCGTCGTCGTCGTCGGGACTGCCGACGCCCTCTTGCATATCGGCAGTGAGGCGGGCGGCTTCTTCGCAGGCGATTTCACTGTCCGTCCGATCGAATTTCCGGAGCCGCGTGCCGGAGCCCAGAGCACTGGTATCACCCATGTTGTAAGGCTTTTTTAGTTTGTGGTGTTGCTTGCAAAATGACACTTAGCAGCCACTAATTCACTGTGTGTGTGTGTGTGTTTGGCCTTAGCTGCTGCGAATTGCTTAAAACCACATCTGCCTTGCAGAGACACAGCCCGTGGCAAAGTTACTGGCGCTTTTGGCTGCCTGAAGCGGGTGCGAGGAGTTACGTATATGCGAGCCGTGAACACAACAACGTGACTTTTTTGCGAAAACCTTTCGCATACCGCACACTTTTCACTCGCGCTCTCCCGCTGGATGTAGCCGCGCCGACTGCTCGAACTACCGCACAAAACACCAATCGACTAAATGTGTTACTGGCGCACTTTTGCGGACCCGCTGCCGAAAGCCTTCAAATCCGCGTGCAAGCGGAATTGTTGTGCGAAGATTTGCGCGCTCACGAACTGGCGACTACGATTATTGGTGGTCAATTGCCACAATTTTGTTGCATTAAATTTTAATGTTGAATTTATCTGGCTGGCGCGCTGTTTGGCCGCTAGTCGTCTGAGTCAACACTATTCACTTATTGGAGACTCTCGCTCTATCGCTCTGTGCACCGGCGAGAGAGGTGAGATAGCGTTTATTGTGGGGAGAAAATACTGTGCACTGCGGTATTTGCCGCTGTTCCCTGTATGCTCTGCTCGCGCTTTGTATGGTTGGACGTATTTATGTGTGTGTGCCTATTGTGTGGGTATGCGTATGCGTGTGTGTGTGTGTGTTCGACGGCAGGGGGGGGGGGGGGGTTATAATTGCTATTGATATTATTTATTTGATAACTTCTTTCGTTTTTCTTGTATTTTTTGTTGTTATCGAGTGGAATCGTTTTTTATTAAGTTTATTTTTGTTGTATTTTGTAATTTGCCAGCCCGTGCAGTTGCTTTAGCATTTTTGTGTTAATATTATAGCTCTTTATTTACACGCGGCGTCGGTATTGGCGAACGGCGAGCGACCGGACTTGCATATTGGTTAAAACTTATTAAATTTACTTTGTGATTACTCCTACACTAGATACTCCTGTTTCGGTTTGTAGAGGCGAGACAAATTTGGAGAAGGTACTTTAGTCGTAGAAATTGAACAACTCTTTTGAAATCACAACTCGGCCTTTTATTGTTGTTGAATTCAAAGTTGTTGCTGTTATTTGATTTGCTATTGTAATCGCTGCAGTGCTGGGCTGTGGCTGTCCTCTGTTTTGTGCTCAAGGGTGCGTGCGTTAAACTGGAATTTTTGTTTGTGTGAATTTTCTTGTTTTGTTGTTGTTGAGCATGTTGCAATTTTACTGCGCCTTTGAATTATGACAGCTTTTAATTATAATTTTTGTTGCTGTCGCTATTGTTGTTACGGTCGGCACTGTAGTCTTCCTATTTCATTTTAAGAATTTCCATGCAACATCATCAAATTGTATTTGGTTTGTTTCTTTTTGCGGTTGTCTTTTGCCGTGTGCCTCTTATTTTGCTTTTTGCTTTTCGTTTTGGCTTTTGCTTTTTTTACTTTCCTGCTGAGTTCTTGGGGTTGTTTATATGAATTTTCCGTTTTCTTGTGCCGCTTTTGTTGGCGCTTTTCTTTGTTCTGTTTCGCAGCGTTGTTTTTCCGTTGGCTTCCTGCTGTTGCCGCGGCTGCTCAGAGTTTTGTTGTATTTTTATTCAGAATTTGATTTCTCATCA
Source organism: Melieria crassipennis (assembly GCA_963668005.1). NCBI lineage: Eukaryota > Metazoa > Arthropoda > Insecta > Diptera > Ulidiidae > Melieria > Melieria crassipennis. Next base: position 107,867,852 of record OY764962.1, on the reverse strand, counting down.
GACTTCATGTCATCAACCGTTCACCTTTCGCCTGCCTGCCCGCCAGCTCGCCAGCCAGCCACCCAGCAGCAATTCGAGCAAATTGCAATTGTATAATGGGCGAATATTTGAATGTTGTGTGGGGCGTATTTTGCGTTTTTTGCTGCCAGCGAACGAAATGTTCGGCTATATACACGTTTGAAGTGTTCTTTTATTTTTTGCGCGTGAGGTAATGTTCGTTGTGTGAAAAAAATCGGTTTCGGCAAAAAAATGAGGATTTGTAAAGAAATTTCACATTTTCGCCGTGATGCTATTCAAGGAAAGCGAGACAAAGGCGGCTGCTCCGTGCAGTCGTTTGAGTTGTTGCTGCTGGCGTGACGTTGCTGCTGCAGTTTGGGCTTTCCTGGTGCTGCTCGGCGTGACCGCACTAAATTATTTGCATTGGCATTTCACGGTGCCGTGGCGAGTACGCGTTCTCAATGCTCGAATTGAAATCCGCTGAGTTTGCAAATTCGTTTTACGTACTGTGAGACCGACGACTGATATTAAACTTTTTATACAACCATTCCTTCAACCGAACGTTCCGTTCTATTCGACGCGTGATCGATAAATGTTTTCAACAAATACAACGAGCTCGCGAGTACATTACAAAGAACGTCGTCGCCGCAGCTATGTAGTCGCAGTTGTTGCCGTTTGCCTTTCCACACATCCGACTACAATACAGTAAAGTGGATGTGTGAGAATTTTTATACCGAAAATTGAAATAAAAATGCGAGTTTTCGCTTTACAAAATATACAATTTTTATGTTCGGTGGCAGAGCTGCTGTTGGCTATGTCGCTGCTGTTGTCGCGCTGCCTCTCGCTGCGGTTCCGAATACTTTAGCTGCTGCTGCTGCCAACGTTTCGTACCAACAAAACAAATACGCTCTCTCGGCCGTGCTGTGTCTTACTGACTGACCTGGCCGTGCGAATTGAAGTGCGAACATGTCGAAGTATTCCTTGTCAAACTGTTATACAAATTCCAATTTTTTTCCTCTTTCTGTTTGTCCAACTCAGAAGCGGAAAATTCAGACAGATTGGTCTCTTTCCTTTGGGCCCTGGTGCCGTCAAAGTATCATTTGCGGCGCGCTCTCTACAACACAACCGCATTGGCCATCACAGACGTGCATTGTGCACAATGCGACTGGGAGCACTCTTCGGCAGTGACAGATGGCGTCGTTGGCGAGTTGCGAATGAGATACTAGTGCGACGTTAATGTGAGTTAGCTCCACGCTCTCGTCGCTCACTGGCCGTTTTTGTTATTTTACTGCTCCGTATTTTTTTATTACGCTCTCACGATATAATATCAATGTTGTTTGGATTGTTGTTTGTGTTTTGTTGTAGCTTCTGTCAAATCTCATTCATTCCCGGCATATTGTTCCGTATTGCATGCGGCAGTGGAAATGGTGTTTGACTGAGCACTGGGAATACATAAACAGCAAAAATTTCCGCTCCGTCATCTCCAAAATGCCACGGCGCCTCAGAACGTCCATTTGCGGCGACGGCTTAGTTTTGCTTTCGGAAGGCGGCGGGAGGTGCGAAGGATACTCGCATCGGTTAGGAGCAAACCGGCAAAGGAAGTCATAACCAAGAAATGACGTTATTTGACGAACTTATATAACTGTGCTTCACACAGTGCCACATGCACCGCTGTAATTCATTATCGAGTCGAGCGCGTCTTCAAAGCAGTTTCTGCTTTATCTTTATAACAGTTTGGGCCCTTGTCTAGCACGTGTTCGAACGTCAAAAAAGTGAAATTGTTGTATGTACAAAAGTGATGACCTATAAAAATTAGGTGACCATTGTCAGCATTAATTAAGCGTCAAAAACAAGTACAATGCATAAGTGTCGAACGAAAGAAAGAACAAGCAGAAATATTCTTATACTGCGGGTATAACACTTTTCCCCATTGCTGGTTGGATTTAAACGATTTTGCGCAATCTGAATTTTAAGGCATTCCTTTCCTCTGGCTCCTCCCAAATACGAAAACCTGAATGTGTGTCATACGTGCGCAGAGAATGTGCACAGTTCCAGCAAGTCGTCACATCGTTACTTCACACTCAACTAAACTTAACTAAAATATACTAGTTGCACTTTGTTTGTCTCTCATGCCAAGCATGACGAAAGCAGCCAGTGGACACAGACGCAGCATGGTTGGAAGTTGGGAAGTTTTCGTCTTTCCCTCAATGTCATAAAGGAAAAATGGCTCACTCTTCCTTTCGGTGTGGTTTTCTAATATGATTTCAGTAAACCTGTTTGTCGTTGACCGTTGTGCAGTTTTTCAGGCATCACATTCGTTTGTTGCATCGTCTGGAATAATTAGAATGCCCCAATTTGTATCTCACACGTAATTCTTATGGATTACATTTATTATTTATTGATTTAATTTAGCCAATAAATATAATAAAAAATCGTATAGACTAAGTTGAACATATTTTAGATGTTCATACGTAAGAATTGGATAAAACATAAGCTATGTTACTTATAAAAAAGATTTCAAGAATACATGAATAGATTTTTTTAAAGTGAAAAATCAATCTCGACAACTTTAGCATTCGAAATCGTCTGCCTTAGGGCATAGAGCCAGTTTTTGTCTTTCTTTCATTGCCTATTTCTTCGTGAAAGATTTTATTTTGCAAAATATTGAAATTTGCTCTAATAATTTAATGCTATCTGGTATTAGTTGATAGTCAGGCTTAGTTAGGGTATCCACCTGGAGACTCTGACACTTGGATCTCTTTTCCGGGCTGCGGGTTTATGAACAATCTCTTCAGGTTTTTCATAGTTTTAGTATATTAGTTATTTTTTAATGCACAAATGGGGTTTCATACTTTTTACCAAGCATTCTTTTCAATGCTGAATACTTTGACTTTTACTTGGAATTTTTGATTTTAAAAACTCCTTTAAGTACTCGTACTTAAAGCAATCACAATTTGCTTTTAAAATAAAATCTTACACTAGGGTTAAAGTTATGATATATGTCGAATTGCCGAGTGCCTTGAAATCCTTAAGCTTTGAAATCCCAGATATTATGTGGGCTTTTCACTCTAAAAACATTGGTGAGTGTCTCACTTACCCGATAATGCTGTTGAACTGAACTGAACTGCTGACTTTTGAGTTCACTAGACCTTTAAATAATTTTACATATGTTCAAGTGTCGGAACGTGACTAATCAAACACATATTTCTGACTTATTAAACACTTTTTGTAGAATTAAATATAATTCAACTTATATTTACAAAAATAATTCTATATCATTAAATTTCTAGGAAACAATTTAGAAGAGAGACTGACAGATAAACAAACACATTTCGACAAAAGGTTCGTTTCATTCATCATATTAGTAAGGAGAAAGGAATAACACAAGTTCAGATATCGAACCTTTCCGAGTAAATAAAAACATTGCAAAAAAAGCATTACAAGGTTTGCAAATTTTCGATTTTCACTTCAATAGTACAGACTGGAAAAGTTAAAATGTAAAGAGGAGAACATTTGGGAGCAACTCAGTTCATTGAATTTGTTTTCATAACAACAAAGGTAGACATATCCTTCTTAAGGACACCATCTGGTGAGCCTACATACATATTTGTGCTTTTCTTTACTGTGATTTTCTAGCTCATCGCCCAACCTAAACATACTCACTTAACTCAGTTGACTTCCTGCTGCCTGGAACATGTGATTTGCTGCAATTGCAGTGCCGTTCAATTTGAATGTGTGTCATTTGCGAAAAACGATTCCTAGAAGGAGAACATGTTGCGACACTTCAAGTTAATTTCCACTTAAACGAGTACGAATGAAATGTTTGTATGTCGGCATATGAGTGCAGTATGTAATGCGATTTGTTGCGTGTAGAGCATTTCAAATCGATTTTATTGCAAGTGGCAAATGGTGGCAGGGAGCGCAGTCAGTCACTTTCACGCAATAGCTGTGAGAAAGAATGTGGAGTGTGGCAAAGTCGGTGTGTTTGTCGACTGGTGTAGCATACCGTTTGGGCAACGAATGCTTATTGCTAGGCGGAAGTATTGCAACCTTTTGTTTATATGATCATCTGCGGTTACGGTACTTACGTGCATTGTTGACAGTAGCTGCCACAAGCGAAACGATGTGATTGTAAGTGCAGCTCAGCTGTTGAACATTTTAATCGGCCTCACTTTAGGTGAGATTTAGCCGATCTTGACGCGTATGCAATGTCATTAGGGGTTAAATTTTTTTTAGCTAGTTACATAGATTTATAGTTAGTTGTTCTTTATGAATATTCGAACTTACGACCATGACACAGTCGTCAGTCAGAGTTCTTATAATTTTAGATAATCTCTAATTCTCAACAATGGATATAAAGGATATGGATATAAATATGCATAAGTGAAGTGTTGCCAGGCGATTGTAATATTACATACATTTACATATGATCGAACTTTAATTTTTGATCGTATTTGATTCTCTCTCGTCTCTGTAGCCATTATTCTTGTGTGAAAGATATGCATATGGAATGCTATCATTGCTATAATTAAAATACTTGTGAGTTGTAGTGCATATTCTGGAATTTTCTTTTGACAATAAGTTATAGAAAGCTATAGCGGATCAACTAAATTTTAAACGCTTGAAACAATTGAATCTTTCAGTTTCAAATTTGGATTTTTCGATGCATTTTGTTTGATTTTCGTTTATGAAAATGTTGAACAGAGCTGGAAAATTGGCGCCTCTTGATTGAAATCTTGAACAAATGAGCCAATAATAAAGAAGTGGCAATCATAAAATCAACTCTTAGTCAGCATATCGTAAAGCCTTATACAGTCGTGTCTGGGTATAGTGAACACCCTATATAGTGAACACCTCGATATAGTGGACACCCAATAGTGAACAATCGAAAACCTCTAAATAGTGAACAAAATGTTGAAAGCAATTTCAAGCAAAAAGCAACAAAAAACCCAAGAAGGAATCAAAAATGAAAGAGGTATTCCCCTAATTTGTATTTTTCTGTTGATTGTTACAAAATCAGCTGTTTCTTGACCTTAATGGTTATGTTTTTTTGTCGAAGGCAAACCGATTGTGTTGTCTACGCGAAAAAGCGGTTCAAAAGTCAGTTTGTGAACGCAAGAAGCAAACTTCTATTCGCCAATTCTTTAAATAGGCATATATTTATGTTGTCCTACTAATTTATTTCAATGATTTCTTGAATTTATATACAGCCTGATTCTGTGTATTCTTGACAAATTTTTTATCAAGGAATTTTGTCAAGATTTTTATCAAGCAAAAGCTTTGTTGGCATTCTGATGCAACATTCATAAAGTAAAAAGCTCATTTATTTCAACATAAGGTGAATATGCGACAGCTGTCAAAATGTCAAAAAATAAGACCAAAAAAGTTAAGAAAAGTAAGTTTTGAAAAAAAAAGCCGGACTTGATAGCCCAGCGGGTAGCGCGCTGGCTTCTCATACCGAGCGCCCCAGATTCGCTTCCTGGCTCGGGCTGGAAAAAACGCTCATCTATCAGGTCAGTCCATAAGTTCGTGCGTTTTTTTTTAATAGTTTCACAATAGGCGCTTTTTGCATACAAAAAATAATTCGTGGGAGGTAACGGAATTTTTTTTATTTTCTTTGATGTAAAAGTGTTAATATGCACAATTCTTCCATTTTCAATAGGCAAAATTTCAATTTGCATGCTGTTGTCAATAGCATTCACACTTTTGACAATTTATCTAGAAAAGAGCTTTTATTTTTAGGAATAGAATACCAATTCCTGACAAATAGTAAAAAATTGACAAATAGTCAATATGGTGAATTTATCAAGTGTACAGAATTAGGCTGAAAATGTATTTTGAGCAAATAAAATTAGTTTTGAACAAAAATTTTAGGCTTGATAAAGTGAACAACCTCAATACTGTGAACAGGCCTTGCAATAATTAGTTCACTATATTCAGACATGACTGTACTTATCTTCCTGAATTCGTAAATTTGTGCAGATATACTTTCTATAAAATCATTTATTTTTAAATTATGTTTGAAATTTGCAAATCATATCGCAGATGGTTACGATCGAATTTAATTTTGTATTTTCCAAAAATATAATTCGATTTTCGAATATTCAGCATTATTTATGTACATTGCTTATGCTTTTGATTTGCATTGAATCTCCAGCTCCTTGCGCTCTGCTTTCACCACTTGGAGACTGCTACACGTTTGACTTGCTCAGAGGTTTATGCACATTACCAATGCAAATAAGAAGACAATGGGGCGCCCTCAATTTCGCTGCAAATAGACTACCGTCAAATCATAATTTGGTTGCTGACGTAATCGTTGAAGTAATGAAAAAAATTTTTCTATTGAATATTTGATTCGTGGCAGAAAACTGTCACAGTAGTTGCCGCACGTTACTGCACTCGTTGCGACAGTGGCAGTGACAGTGAAACAGCGACAGCGGCACTACATCATCTACTATATCTGCTACAGGTTTGTTGTGTCGAAGTGTCGATTGTATCTAGACACGCTTGCAGCGCGCGCACTCCGAGTCGTATCTACGAGTATGTACTGGCGCTCACCATACATCAACATTGTAAATTGTTTTTGAGGTGTATTTGTTTTTGATTGAAAATTGTTGTTTTACGTGAGCAGCAGCCACTACAAGTATACATTTCGTTCTTCCCACTTTGCATATTTGTGCACAGCATACATAGTAGTAAGTGCTAGTATATAAGTGCGGCCTTATGTACTCGTATGTGGTATCTTATTTTATTCGGTAATGATATTTCGTTTCATATAAAATGTTTTGCTGTCACTGTTATGCGATCATCTATCGTTTGCCTGTATATTATTAGCACTTTTGTGTAATAAATAGCTATATAATATGTATGTATATATGTATACCTATAGTACTGTGCCACTTGAAGCAAGTACAGCCATAGCACGTCATGTGCATTGAGTGTCTGCGGATGTATACAGGGGGCACTTGTTTCGAATCACTCGCCTGGCCACAAATACAGTTTTCGGCAACCACTTGGCTAATGTTCTTGCAATTTGAATTCCCTTATTTGATTTATATTCGAATTCGTTGGGCAGTTCTAACTCTGTGCAGTTGGCCGATCTCTGCGATTCATTTGTGCTATTCACCTAAAGACTCATCGCCGTGCTTAACCGTGCATTATCTCAAACATGTGTATGTATGCACAAGTAGCTGTCTACGTTTTATCTCACGACTGCTTATTCCGAATGTAAACAACTTTTGCCATTTAATTAATTTGAAATAAGTTTGTTTTTGCAAGGCAGTTATCTGAAAAGATAAAAACTGACAGCTGCATCTAAACACACACCCACACACACTCACCAATCCACAAACAATTTTCGCTTTCATTGAACCGCGTGCAGCTGTGTGGGCGTGTAGACGTGTTCGTGTGTATGTTTTCGTTCACGGTTTGGTAGACTAAAGTTCAGCAACAATTGTTCGGCGTTGTTTTGCTTTCATCAAGCAATGGCCCACTGCACTTGCAGATGCGGATGCGGATTCAATTGGCCAGCGGCCAGTGCTGCTGGGCGTTGGCAGAGGTTAGGCGGTTCACTCTTCCCCTTCAACGTTGTGCTACAATGTTGATTGAAAATAATTTCGGTACTAGGACTTGGATGGCATTGCTTTTTAATTATCGTAATCGTACTTTCGGTTGAAACGAATCCAAAGAAAGTTCAACTGCAGCTTTATCGATGTAAAGTGCAAATGATTTTTGGTTGTAAATAACATATTTAAGAGATAAGAAACACGTGCGAATTGCATTGCAGCCAGAGTTCAATAATCGTTTGACGGCGAAAGAATAAAATGTGTCGTATTAAAAAAATTCAAAACGATATAAAACGAGAATGAAAACAAACAGCTCTGCAAAAAACAGCATTGCAAAGCGGAAAGCATAACAAAAAGCAGGACGTAGAAAGTCAATGTATTGTAAGAAATGCGCCTGAGCCTGGAAAAATATTCACACAAACAAACCCAAGTATGCAATTTAAAAACGAATCAAACATGCAAATATATTGCATCAGAATTTTAACGAATTAGTGCTTCGTTTAATCGGTCTCATTTGAATAAATCAGTTTTTCGTTTGTCCAAATTTCGTACGTAGAATTTTATTAAAGTTGCTAAAATAAGAAGAAAGGCTAAGAAATACTTTTAAACTAACCCTTTCAGTCACAATGCCCAATATATTGGACTACAGCCCATACAATTCATACAGAACGGGTTTATTTTCATGTCGGAAAGGGTTAAATGGGGAAAAGTAGTTTAACCCTTTACGCGGTACAGTTGCATATCTGCAACCAACCGTAAAATTGCCCGTAATTTCGGGAGTAATTATCAAAACGACTCTTTTTTGCTATTTTACAACTATGCAAGGTTCCTTTTTTGAAATACTGGCATTAATAGTGGAAAGAAGTAGCTAAATTTTACTTGACAGCACTTAGTATACCGTTTTTGCGAAAAGTTGCACGCATTTATTTTAGTAAAACAAAAGTGATTAAAACTTATTAATAAAAAACACACAAACACTTTGCGAAAAATGCGGAGTAGGACTATGCTACAACAAACGCATTAATTGCTTTAAAAACTTTCATTGAAAACTAAACATATTAAAAAAAAACAATTTTTAATGCTTTTTGCTTTTTTTGTTTTTAATGTTTTTTACAAAAAAAAACTTAAAGTATATTAAAAAATAAAAAATACGTGTTTTTTAAAATTTAGGTTTATACTTGTATATAAAAAATAACAATTGATGAAAAAATTCGCTGTTGCCGTGTAAAGGGTTAAACGCATTGCTTAGGTCAAGGGGAGAATTTCTCTGGACTAATGATGATCCTTTATTTGAATCTAAATATATATGTATACATATAATCAGTAGCGGCTTAAAGGGGGGGGCGGAGGGGCGGACCGCCCCGGGCCCCGGGCTGCGGGGGGCCCCCGAGAGAAGCTTGTATATAAAAATTTAAAGTTTTTCAAAACTGAAACTTGTAAAAAACTATTTGCGCTCTACAATGGTTGTTGAAAGGTTGTTTGTCACTTTTATCAATTGAAAAAGACACAGTGTCGACAATTGACTTTGAAATTAATATACAATGACAAATTCAGTTCAATAAAAGCAAGAAAACATGCTTTCTAAATAACAATTGTATGCAAATTTTCAAAAAATTTTCCCTCGAAGATTGCGAAGAATTTTTGACTTAAAATTTTGTGCAAAGTATGCAAATACAAAATTCTATGTTAAAAATGAAATATCGCAATCTTAGAGTTTGCTTGTAAACTAGTGCGAACTAAGCAATTACTTAACCTCATTAAACTTTGTAGACGTCAAACAAATTTACAGTTATTATTATTATTTTTATAACTATTGGATGGATAACAACACATCGTCCCGGAAATCAGGGTTGCTTCTTTGATAGACTCTTCTACGAAAGCAATTCTATGCTCCTTGTAAGTAAGCTACTGCTACCGGGTTTTATAAAATATGTCTGTACATTTCTAAACTACTCGACACGAAAAATGCAGCTAAAAATAAAAGTGTTTTCTAGACTGGAACTTTGAAATAGAATTAAATTTAGATGTATGAATCTACAGACTGAAATCCAAATCATGTATGTTTTCCCTACCTGACATATTTTGGTCCTGAAACTTCAAAATTGAAAATTTAGTTAAAAGGATGTCTTTCATTTGATACCCATATTTCCATCATTGCACAACTGCATATATTTAAAAAATATTTGAAATGTGTATGTCCTTAAAATTTTAAAATTTTTTAAAAAGGACTTTGGGCCAGAAAATGAAAAACTAACTATGCCAGATTACTATAAATGATCTCTAGTTTCACGTCTGTATCCAAATTTGGATAGGTCTCGGCAAAAGAAAAATTTCGCACAGTGTAATAAATGTAAAGTTGGTGTTTTTACTCACTGCATCATAACATTGTAATTTTTATTTCAATTCTATTGATGTTAGGCTTAATATTTGCTCAAGTAATATATTTGCTCAAAAAATATATAATAATATATCTTTCATCTTAGATTTTAAAACTAGGGGAGATAATTTTTTTTATCCATAAAAAAAAATATTCGAAAATTTATGATTTTTTACAACTCATCTGATTTGAACATTCTATATATCACTAAAAAGGCTAAGGTATTATCTTCTTCTTGAACAACGGACAGCTCGTGTTAATCAGATAATTCTTTCAGGAGATATGTGCTCATAACTGAAACAACAGAAAAAAACTCGTTTTTCGAAGATTTTTTGAAAACACTTCTTAAAAAAATTTTTTTATTTTCAGTTTCGTGTTCAGCGGTGAAAGTTAGTCTAGAGAACACTTTATCTATGCATGCGATTGGCCCATTTTTTTCGAGTAGTGTAATGATGCACTGATCGCAAAACAATCTAATCCTCCTGCTCAGGTTGCTTAAAATAATGGCCAGATTGTAGTAACGATGCAAGATTTTCTGTTGTTTTTTTTTAGTTTTAAGATGGCTTTTTGAAATGACAAGTTTGCTCTCCCAAAAGTTTTCCTAATTTCACGAAAGTTTTTATCAAATTTGGAAAGATTTAGTATGATTATCCTTTTATCCATTTTTCATTTTTTCTCTGGGATTTTATTGCTTTCTATAAAATTTCAAGCACATATATTTTTCAAAATAATTTGTCCGTTTACTGTCCATTTACTGTTCAATGGAATACGAAATTTAAAAAAAAAATTAAAAAGTATAACCGGAAATTCCAGTTATTAGTTTTGTACGCAAACTAACGGTATTCTGCACCGTTTGTGGGGGCCCCTCAGCCGACGCCGCCCCGGGCCCCCGAGCACCTTAAGCCGCCACTGCATATAATGAACTTTTCTGATTGTTAAGTAGCTTCTGCTATGTTGTTCGGAACCGGCATGAAACTGCTGATCACTTCCATCCGTCTACAATACGCATATCTACACGGTGGACGGAAAGTTTCTACATACAAAAAAACACCGTTAAGGATCATTTCTATTGCTTTTCAACATTTTTTATTTAAACCAATAAATCATATCCAAGCAAAATTCAACTGATCATTAATATTGTATATGTGTGCCATTTTTTTCGTAGCACTATAGGACTCGCTTTTGAAAACTTTCACACAAGACCGACGTTTCGGCCAATGATATGCCATCCCACTCTTGTTTTACTCTCTCAATGAGTTGAGGTCTATTGGCAGCTTTTTGATTCCGAAATACTGAATCTTGAATCCTGAATTAGATATGTTCAATAGCATTAAGATCTGGCGAATTTCCGGGCCAGTCTTCCCATACTAGCTTAAATAGACTTTTAGCAACACTTATTGACTGTTTCGCCGTATGACATCGTCCTGCATTAAAATCGCTGTCGATCTACGAAGGAACTGCTTAGGATTTTCAAACAAACACATTATTGGGGATTTCCCCATTTAATTAAAAAAAAAAAAACAAGCAATCAGAATTTTAAGTATATTACAATTGAAACAATGTATGCAGAAACTTTCAATCCACCGTGTAGAATGATTAGGTTAGTTTTCGTTTTTAGCCTTTGTTTTGGAGTTGATCTTTCGTGTCATTATGTAAGATGACTGTAAAAATAAATGCATAATCTTATAATAATCTGAAACATAACAATACAAGGGGCATTACAATAACTGATCCTACATCAGATCAAATAAAATGATCCTACATGCATCTGTTCAGGAGATCTGGCTGCAATTTGTTCCTTAATTTATTTCATGTACTCATGCCAACGTAGAAGAGTTACCCTTATACTCGTCTCGATTCCTGGCCATCGGAATATTGATGGTATTGAGTAAGCTGGCATCCTAGCAAGATCGATCTGATCTACTTACAATAACTATAGGACCAAATACCTTATCAGCAGAACTCAGTGATAGCCAGATTAACTGTTACCTGCACAGGTCATTGGGCAGCGGGTGTGGGCCGTGGAGTAGCTTTCAAGCATTGCGATACACAAAATAGACTCTTATACCCATTTTAATCCCTAAACACTTTGGCGAATCCAGTCGCATTTCCCTTCTTTACTTTAACTAAAATGAACTAAACTTCTATTATTTGGAACGCAACAAGTTCATAAGATGGACAAGTCAGGAAACAGTCGTGGGAACAGTTTTTTTAGTTTCTAAAGGTTCTGGAACCTCGCTTTTTGAATCACTTTATAAACTGTTGGCCACCCAATCGATGCTTCAAGAGGTGATTTTTTTTTTTTACTTATTTGCAAGACATAAACTTTTGTTTGTTTTCCCATTATTACAACTGTTGTTATGGGCTCCACACTCATCGCACAATTATGAAAAGATATATTTCGATGCTTGCGCAAAAGATGCGGGGGATTGGTTGATTAAACGAAATTCTGAGTAATTTAAATGCCAACAATAATGGGCAGCGCTAAAAAATTAAATTTCCGGCTGGAAAACGAATAAAGTGGGTTGTTGTCAAAAAATTAACTTAATTGTTGATGGACACAAAACACTCAAACTAATCGATTAAAGAAATTGAGTTAAACTTTTTGCTGATGTTTTATTGATTGCGATGTTGACAACGAATTCGATTGCCGCGGGCTGAGTTGGTTGATGCCGGTGGTAGTGCTGTTGATGTTGAAGAAATTGTTGACGGTGCTGGTGGTCCGTTCATAGCTGTGCGTTGCTGCTGCTAAGCCGCAAAATGTCAGCCAATTTATTGAAGTGCTGCCGTTGATGGCCCTGGGCTGTTCGGTTGCTATGGCGGAATTCAATCCAATTTATGCTACAAGAGTGATTAGTTATCAGTTTATATACGACATACACAACAACTAAACGGAGTGGCAGCAACAAGTGTTCGTACGTACATATTTGTTTTGCGTGCACGAGCGCCGAGTGATAAAACTTATCAAAGCAAAGCATGTCTCATGCGCTCTCGTAGTGCCAGTGGTGCTGGGCAGAAATCCGAAATCCGAAGCGGACTGTCGAAATTTGTCGCTGGCTCGCCCGGGAGATCGGGGCGTTCGTGTGTGGCATCACACGTTTTCCACACTTTAGGCGCACACACGATTTTCTGGCCAGGAAAGTGGGTGTCACTAATTTTAGAACAGCTGTTATGGTTGGTTTGCTACTTTTCTCACGCATTGTCTCTGCCATGTGCCAGCTTTGGCTATTAGCTGCTGCGATTTTCGTCACATTGGTGTCGACAGTCGGGGTGTGCATTGCACTGCAAGCCTTAATCAATAAATTAAATTGCTTACCTAGCGGAATCTGCAAATTTTAAAAGATGATAACAGAGACAACGGCAACACAGTTGTGGTGAACGAGGCCCGGAGCCGAGGGTGTGGGTGAAGCGTACCGAACGGTTGGTGGTAGTTTTCCAGTTTTGTTTTGTTTTTGTTTTTAGGTGACTGGGCTTTGGTTTGTTCTTTGGCCCCTAGCCGCTTAGTCACACTTTCGGTGAATACCTGTCACACCAACACAGTGTATCGTGCTGTCCGTCTGTTGCTGTTTTGTCTTTTGGCTATTGTTTACCGATTGCTATGCATAGCGTATAGTTGCTTTGTTTTGTTGTGTACATATTTGCTTAACGATTGTGTTGCTGCTTGTTTTGCTCCGAAATAAAATTGTATTTAATTTGTATGTTGTTGTCGCTCAGTTTCATTTCTGGCGCTTGCTTGTGTATTGTTTTCAACTTGGTTTTAACTGACACTGGACAAGCAGGCATTACACTGATGACAGACGGAATTGGTTCGCTTGCTTGTGTAAACAAATACGAAATTACAATAACTCGAATTTGCCGACGTCAAATGCGCAGATCAGTGAATAACAACATGTCGGACCTCAAATACATACGTCTGACTTTTTATTTGTGAATTTTTTCTTGAAAAAATTGTCCAGTAATTGTTCTTTGATTACACTACTCAACCAAATATTTATTTATTCCTTTCAATTTCGAAATATCAATGCTTCTAATGCAATTCTCCGTTTACAAAGCGCTTAAATTCGAGTTTTTGAAAAATTTGGGATCATTTGTCATGGGATGCTGTTAGGTTAAACTTTACAGCGACGGATTCAAAAGTCACTGTGAGACTAAAATAGTAGAGTAAGTTCGGGAATGTGATGTACCAGTTTGTTTTATGGCGATTCCCGACACATTTCGCCTTAAGATACACTTTTTTGGCTCCAAACTGCTCACTGACACATTATTTAGTATATCTAAGATTATTAACTCTTTAAGATAAACTGTTGACGAGTTTTTTAATTACAAATCAAAGCATCCAAATATTGGCGTCTGATAAAAGTGGCGGGTAATGTGATATACCCGAAAAAACGTTATTTAACAGACCTAAGTATTAGTTTCAAACTTGGTGAAAATACTCCAAATAAAAAAAACACTGATCAACAGCAAAATGGCTTTTCTGGCTTTGACATCAGTTGTAGGGTAATTAGGGAGCGCTGAGTTCGAATCCGCAAACCGTTTTTAAAACTTAGTTTCCGTTTTCGCAAAAAATGGGCGTGTCACTTTTTCGGATTTTCCCTGACTTTCTTAAAGTTTGGAATTGTAATTTCTAAACCAATAAACCAATTGACATGATTTTCACTTTGTGGCATTTACAACACCGGACGGCTTCTTTTCCGATGTAACTCATTTTTGTAAGTTCCCCTATTACTATATCACATTACCCGAACTTTGGTATATCACATTACCCGAAATTGACTTTTTGCGAAAAAAAATATTACATAAAAACAATAATAATTTTGTTAAGAAATCAGTGATATCGACTCATAATCGATATCACTGATTTACTTTTGATTGGCCTCGAACTTTCTATTAAATATTTGTTGTACCTTTTGGGTTTTCAAACTTCATAACGAAAAACTTGTGCAAGCACTATTAAAAGCACTTTAGCACACTGACTGTAAATTATTTAAGCAAACACATCCAAAATCATGCAGCACCAGTTTTTTAGTTGCTATGATGTTTTAAAAAGGTTAAATTTGAAAAAAGACAACGCATTTGGGAAATAAGCCACTATATCACATTACCCGAACTTACTCTACATGAGAAAAATATTTATGAATATGTATGAGTACTGTCATCGAATTAACTAAGAGGCGGGGATGACGGTCCACTCGTACATTCTGTCTTTGAATCATTGGATCTACCTCTGACGTAACCGTCATATTTGTGGATAGACAGGCAACGAATACTGTCCTACTTCCTACTCCATCTCTAATTGTGTGCTAAAGTCCCTAGATGAGGTGTTGGATCTTGGTGTTGTGTTTGATTCGGGTTTTACGTTTGTCAGCCATTTGAACCGTGTCATTCCTCAGGCTTTTTCCTCTCTTGCCTTTGTTAAACGGCATAGTGTGGGTTTCAAGGATCCATATACGCGAAAATTGCTCTTTAATGCGTTCGTAAGATCGAAATTGGAATATGGGTCTTTTATTTGGAACCCACACTACGATGTACATATCTATCGCCTTGAGCGGGTTCAGCGTAAATTTGTTAAGTTTGCTCTTAACTCTCTTAACTTCGATCTTCCACTTCCCCCCTATATTTCGCGATGTAAATTAATAAATTTGCAGTCACTCGAGTTGCGCAGAAGAATTTCGGCCCTCTCTTTTATATTTGATATTGTTTCTGGATTTATTGATTGCCCTGATTTGCTTGGTCTAATAAACTTCCATGTCCCAGCTAAGTCGCTGCGGCGACATCAAATATTTTGGACTGAGGGTCATAAAGTTAATTATGCACGGAATGAGCCAATCAATAGAGCGCTTTTGGATTTTAATTTGCTCTGTGTTAATCATCATTTTGATTTTAGCTTAAGTAGAGCTCAATTTAAATTATTTCTTTGTAAAATTTTTTACTAGTTTTAAGTTATTTTAATTTATTGTTTCATAGTCTGTAAGGTTGTGTAAACATTAGACTGAATAAACAAATTGAAATTGAAATTGAATAGGGCGCTGATCTTTCACAACGTCAAAACAAACTTTGTTCGAACATGTCGTTAGTTTCCAATTTGAATTAAACGCACCATTTATCAAATCAAGAGGTCATGAGAACGTTTGTAGTTTGCAGAACAAAATTGCAGCTGCTGTCTATTCTACGCTATAGAACATCTGCACCGATCTGAACAAGAAGGAAACGCAAAATTCCACGCTCTAAATAGCCAAAGGTAAATCAAAGGAAAATGGAATACTTTATGAAGCTTAACAAACACTTATCGGGGCCAATAGACAAAGTTTTCCCCCAAAAAAATTACTTCGGAACATGAGTGGGAAAAAATGCAACATCGAACATCGCTTCTGCACTTTCCCTGCACTTCAAAATAAACGACTACGCTACATTGATGATAATGCGCTTGAAGATAAGAAAATTGAATTAGAAGAGATTTGTGGAAAAATCATAAGCTTTATAAGTGTTATCACACCTTTAGGCATTACAATGAGTCCTAAATTTGTCGAGTGTAAGCATAGTTGGCAAGCTGCCTTTTTAACCTAATCGCTAGCAATCTACATAAAATTTGCAGAGAGATGAAAGTTTTCGACGCGGAGAAGTCTAATAGATTTTCGACTATTTCCTAATACTCTAAATGCCAAAGTTTTAGTAAAAATGTTTATTAAAAATTTAATGACTTGAATTTGAATTCAATTTCGACGCCTCATACGATTTTCAAAAAGTTACTATAAAAATACCGACTACTTAAATACTATTTAGCTTCTCGCTCAAATAATTTAGGAACAAAATCCTTAACAATTATTACTCTTACTGCTCAAACTTGTAATTAGTAGTAAACTACAGCCTCGAGTTATTTGAATATAACCCTAATTCCCAGAAGTGAGCCTCACGGTCTCACTAAAGATTTCAAATGGTGATAAATCCAAAAGATTGTTGATTCCATTATTTGATGTAATCCTTACGACGACGACTTAAACGTGTTTAATGTGCTTAAACAAGTTAAATATACAAAACCAGTTCGAAAACCTGTTTATTCGCATGCAATTGTTGTTGGAAATTAAACGTGTTAAACCATTTAACATGTTTTGAAACGAGTTTCACGCAAGTTTGCATCCAAAAGCTTTCTATGAAAAAGCTTTTTTGTCAACTGAACACAGCGCACACACTAAACACACACAAGAAAAAACATCCCTACAAATTTAGCTGTCATTTCGTCAAAACAAAACCAAAGAAAAATTGAAAATTTGAAAAAATTTAAAATGAATGAAAATAATTGTTTTGCCTGCATTGCTTTCATTCCATTCATCGCCTTTTTATGGCATCAGAATACAAGGCGTCTAATATTTGAACGAAGTTGAGTATGTTGCCGTGAATTATGAAATATGCACAAATATTTCGATCGAATCATGCTCGCAGCACATCAGTTCACAAAAATATTTATTTGTTGTTTGTAAACAAACGGCTGTCAAATTGAACTTCATTGCAGCAGTCTGGACGGTTGTGTTCAACAAAAAGCTCTTTTCACTTAAACTAGTTTAAATGAGTCAGTTTGAACGCCATATTAGAATTATATTGCATTTATAAATTTAACATTTTAGACAGTTTTAGTACTTTTTAAACAAATGTTTTCAATAATTTAGCTCATATAAGCCTGACAGTCTCACTTCTGGGTTTACGTTACTTTTAACTTCTGGGAATTAGGGATAATTGATGCTTTGAAGGTGGCAATTATTTGTTTTAGTGTGTGATTTATTGCCCGTGCGGTGAACTTTTTTTGCCTACGTCAGTTTCATTTGTTTTACGTCTCAGAACTGAAATTAAAAATCTATTTCGGTGCGATCATTGAGCGCTAATGTATAAATGTAGAAGATAAAACGTCATTCATATTTTCATTCGTGAACGTATTTGTCTGTATTTTGATATACACAACATACAAATTATTTACTACTGTAATCATTGCATTTAAAATTCATAAAGTCTGTCATCGGTCTGCAGCTCCAATGGTTTGTTAGCATCCAGCCTTATCGGTCCCTAACCCAAATACTTTTCCTGCACTGGCAGTTCAGTTGTTATTCAGCTTTGTGAAAATGTTGCGGGAATAATCTTTAAATGGTAATAAATATCAATTAAATGACCGCAACTAGCGCCGCAACTACTACGAATTGGCATTAGAAAACAAAGCTTTTTTTTGTTGCATTTGCGGTGGCATGGCAACAATGGCAATGAACAGCGGCACTAGCTCAGCTCACAAATTGAGTGAACTCCCTCTTTTCGCTTTCGGCTGGCTGACGGCTCTATGCCTCTGCATGGCAATTAAGCGTAAATGATATGCGGCAAACAAATTCATTTAAAACATCAAACTATGAAAAGACGAAAGATGAAAACAAATCGTTGCGGTTCGCAAGCAGCAGTGTGGTTTATTTCAGATCGTTAGGAATCAAAATTGTATGTGGGTGTGTGGCTGCCTAAACCGAAATTATCAAATGCAGTAAGCTGGTGTAGATTTTCAAAAGGTTTAATCTAGAAGGAATTTAAATATTTCTTGAAATTTATGTTTTCCATTTTATTGCTTTTTTGATTTTTTGTTTTAATTAAAGAAATTTGTTTAATTAAAGAAGTACAACGCAAGGTAGCAACTCAACCCACAAATCACTGCCTGTGTTGTGCTTATGAATTTCATTATATTGAATGAAATTTATTGTTTAAAAGCAATGAATTACACTGGACAACAGCATGTCTGTTGCATGAAGTTCTTTACATGAATCTGAATAGTTTTTCCACACTGTTTTCAAAACCATATTCCGTTTTTATGTAACAGCTCTAGTTTTTGCAAAAATGGGCGTGCCATTTTTCGAATTTTCCTCGACTTTTTTCACATTTTCGACTGTAATTTCCGAACCAATAATTCTATCGACATGATTTTGATATCGTTACACTTACAACATCTCACGCCTTCTTTTCTGACATTATTTTCAACATCAATTTTATACGTTCTAAATTGGCGTTGTAATAAGGTTTCAAAGTAGGAAAATATTGAATTTCAAGGCGTTTTTTCTGATGGCGAAAATTGTACAGATGTTTCATAAATCAAGTGACGAAGTATATGAATATCTTAAGAAGAAACATCATGCAATACAACTGAGGCAACATTTTTGGCGGAATACTCATTAGCATCGAAATAATACCAAAAAAGTGCTCATGCCAATTTCAACACTTTTCAGCCATTTGTCAATGATTTACTTGAAAAACAAAGGCCCTCAAAATATGGAAAGTTTTTGTTTTTATTTTCCATCGAGTAATTCAAATTTGTTTGTTTTTATTTTCCATCGAGCAATTCAATTTTGTTTGTTTTTATCTGTACAAAACGGTAGGAAAATAAGAAAACTTTGCATATCTGGAGGCCCTTTGTTTTTTAAATTAATCATTGACAATTGGCTGAAAAGTGTTGAAATTTGCATGAGCACATTTTTGGTATTATTTCGATGCGATTGTGTATTGCGCCAAATAATTTGGCTGTGATGTATGGCTTAATGTGTCGCCTTTCATTATACACCTAACTCGTTAGTTGATTTACAAAAAATGTGTATGTTTTTGGCCATCAAAGAAAACGCCTTAAAATTCTATTTTTACCGACTTTAAGGCCCAATTAGAGCGGAATTTTAAAACTTATAAAAATAAATTGCATCGAAAAAGAAGCCGTGCGGTGTTGTTAATGCAACAAGGTGAAAATCATATAAACCGGTTTATTGGTTTAGAAATTACGATAAAAAATATGGAAAAAGGAGAGGAAAATCTGAGAAATTACACGGTACCTATATCTCACTAACTAGAGCTGCTACAAAAAATCTGAGGGTAAATTCGAAATCAGCGCACCCAAATTAGTAAAAAACAGTCGAAAAACTCCATGCAACAGAAAAAAGTGCGATTTTGTTGCCCTGTGTTACGGACTAACTTTAAACGGACTCTTTATTCTGAGTGCTGAATGCATTTAATACAGTTCAGAAATTTGCACTAGTTTTCGTCGGCACGAGTGTTGCTGGTTCACTTAGTTTGTTTAGCGTGTAGTAGTTGTTCGTTAACGTTTTGTTGTTATATTCAATAATTGAATTTAATTAACATATTGGTGGCCACTTTTGTCATATGACAAAACGCGCTGGGCCCCCAGCAACGATTTGGTGCGCTGTGTTACTTTGCAATTATGAGACTTTTGCTAACAACTCGTTAAATGCCTTTAAAGTTTAAACATTGTATGGTAGGTACTGTAAAAGCATTCGAAATGAATTTGCTCTATTTTTGGTGTTGAATTATTTTATGATTCCATGTTTGACATTTAGTATAATTTAATTATCTTATTATATTATTATTAATTAATTATTAATTATATTATTATAAATTACAAATTATGTGTGTAGTTATGTGAGTAACTTTGACCACGAATTGGTTCTATCTTTGAATGTTGTGTGCATGGAATTTAAGTAAATCAGTTTATAGTGGCAACCTAGCAAAAAGCTCTCCAACAATTGCGTGCAACATATCCAAGTTGCCAAAATGTTCAACTGTTTATCGAATTGGAACAGTATTATGTCATCGATTGTATCTGTGTCGATTATCGCATGCACATTGTATGGCAAAATATTTATGTGCATGCTGATTAAATGAAGCGAATTGGTGTCGTAAGCACAATTCGAAATGTTTCTGCTTATCGTCCTTATCGTCGTTAATTGCAGATCGCTGTGTGTTTGTTCGCTTGTTCTTTGTTTTGATGAGGATTGCTACTCGGGCATACTTATATTGATCCGCACGATTGAAACCAAACGTTTTGTTGGCATTTTTTATTGGCTGTCGCTGCGTTCGTCACCAGGGCGCACTGAATGGCTGCGATAAGATATGCGCACAGCCATCTAGCTCGCATTTTGAGGCCTGACGCCACCTTGTGATGTTAACGTGTTTGTGGTCCTGCGATAGCAAGCGTCCGTTAGCTAAATTGGTAATCGCTTATCGAATCGGGTATGTCATATTATAGCTGCCAACTAGCATTTTTAATTGATTCAATAATAATTTGCCTTGTCAAATGTGTAAATATGGGGAGCGGGCGTCACCGGCATCGGCATCGGCACCCCGCGTCACACACGGCGAGTCGCAATTGTGGTTGACATTGTCGAGTGGTTGTTGTTTCGTTGCCTACCAAAGTGAATGAAGTGCCGCGTATCGTAGTGCTTACTAAGTATGGCAGTGTGTCGTGCCAATGCGATTTCATTTACTTTCAATATTTGTTCGCAATTTTATTGTAATTTCGCGAACACACAAACAGCGAGTCGCATGAACTCGAGCACATTTCGAAAACAACAACGATTACCCGTTCAAGTGTGCAAGTGTTCTCATTAGTTTCGTTGGCGCTCCATTTCATCATTTCATCCATCCATATTGTTATCGCTATCTAAGTTCAGACTTTGCTTTCGACTCGAATGAGTTTATGGTGTTTTCATTGTTGGTGCTGGCGGCTGATTAGACAAAGCTGTACTAGTCTCGAGTAAAATACTCGTGAAGAGGGCCCAGTTTGCGATTGCATGATGCTTCAAATGAAATCATGGATTTTTGATTTGCTTCACTTAAATGACAGTAATGCGCTGACAAAACGTTCAGGCGGTGACTGTGACTGGCTGTCTGGATACGGCCGCCCAGCGACACGTAATTGTTGCTGAGCACAGTTCTTCTTTTCAGTTCATTATTATTATGTTTGGGATTTTCTGTACTTAATAGTATTGTAAACTGTTATACTTACCCTTACCTGATGTTATAAACCTAGGAAAACGTGTTTCTGACTTTGCGGCACCGGTATCTAGAACAGTTTAAATTGCATGGGGTACGGAAATTTATGAGTTCATAAATCTTACAACTAATCAACGTATCAGTTTCTTAAAAGTTTACGTGGATAAGAGTGCACGTGATAAGGTTTATAATCGCCTTCGTGTCTGTGTTTCAAATTTCTGTCGTTTGCCATGTTTAAATATTTTATTTTTTAGCGCATTTATTTTAGTTTAGCGCTCTCGGTGTCAACATTTACAAAGCGAGTAAATTTAGCGTTTGCCACAACATCACATATGTATAAGCCTACTATATATATTTTTTAGTTCGATACATACCGACGCTCAACTGAATCATGCACACATTATTAATTCACGCATTCGTGGCAGTTTCTAGCAGGGCGCGGATATATGCTGTTGAACGCGCCAAGAAATGCCACTGGGCCTTATGAAATCGCTTCGATGAGATGCTAAAAACTAGACCATTTAACACATTTAAGCGTTTGAATCGTCAATTAGTTTCATTGCTATCAATTGTTGCGTATCGGTAACAAGTGATGGAATCATGTACCCACACACACACACACATATATATATATCGATTCGAACGTGCACCATGAGCATATGCCCGTTTGTTCTTTTTCAATTGAAAAGCTACACATACAAATGGAAAGCATCACCACGACACACACTCTCTTCTATTAGTAGTGCGACAAATGAGTGAAGAATTTTGTGGATCTTTTCAGAAGCATTTTATGGAATTCCTTTTGCTTGCGTTATCACGCCCACATTTATGTAGATAAATATTGTTACGAAAATTAGTTCTGTAAGCTTGTTCGTCTCTCTGTATTGTGCTTCAAAATAAAACACACTTCAATTCTTAAACGCAGTCAAAAATCAGCAATCATTTTATTTATAAATTCACACTCTACTGTCTTTGTACTTGTTGCTTATTGGACTACTCCGTGTTGCACCTTTGCTTGCTAAAACAAAACTGTTCCATCTGCGTTCTACTCAGCCGCCTTTTATACTTGTGTGCTTGTCGCGCCGATCGTTCTCGCACATTCCAATTGGACTCAAAATTTCCATTACCATCGCGAGTCATCTTTGCGAATGTTCTAGCGAATTTATAGCAAGTCGGCCGTATTCTAAAAGTGCGTGCCTGAAAGTATGCCCGTAAAAGCATTCTAGTGCCTTGCACAGTGACAAGGTGCCTTGCACAGCGACACACTGCTTTACCGTCACAATATTTTTTGAAATATATAAAATTGTTTTGTCGTTACTGATACAAATTGAATACTTGCAGATAAAATATTTTAGTTCGAGAAATAACAGTTCGATTTCTACAGTCTAAAAAAATTTGTCGCTGAATTGGAAACAGAAAATCAATTTTCTATAAATTCTATTGAACTTTAAAAAGAAAGTGTAGCTTAAATTTTCGAAATCTTGCAAAACAGTCGAGCAGAACGCCCTGGCAGCTATTGCTCCTTTCTCTTAGTTATAGAATTTTATATTTTATAATTAACAATACAAAAAAATAAAAAACATGTGCGAATTGTTCACTGTGTCGGCTGAATTCATTTGCTTTAGTCGGCCGCTGTCAAACTCACCCCAAAACATCTCATAACCTTGCATCTTAAGCATTAAAGTCCAATATTGATTTCCATTGTTTGTATATTTGCAGGCGCTGAACACGTTACTGTCGACAATGGCAACAACAACCACAACGCTCAAAATAATGAGGTCACAAATTTGCAGCCAGTCGATTCCATCGGTAGTTTGAATGAAGTCGGTCAGCAGAGTTCTGAAAATATTGTGCAGGATTATCAGCAGCAACAACAGCAGCAGCCGCCACATGAACAGCAAATACAGCAGCAGCACCAACAACCAACTGCTGCGGTTGAGTATAACGAGGTGTACAGCAACAACAAGCATATGCATATGACGGACGGTGGCGGTGAACTGATCGAGAATGTGCCAAACAGTGAGGAGCTGGCGATGGCGTCGGCCATGGTGGCAACAAGTGTGCCCACACAGCAACAGCAAATACAAACATCGCCGCCATTGCCGAAGTATGCGCAACAACAACAACGGCATGAACAACATCAGCATCAACAAAAGTCACAACAACAGTTGCAGCAGCCATACAACAGACACGAGCCACAGCCGCAACAGTTAAATCAACATCAATCGCAAGCACACCAGCAAACGCAACAGCCACATCAGCAACATCATTCACAACAACAACAACAGCAGCAGCAACAACCACAACACCAGCCAAATTATCACTCGCATCAACAACATCAGCCCTATGAGCAACGAAGACAACCTCAAGCGTACAATACACAGTCGCGCAGAAAGTATTCGTCCGACAATAATAACAGCAACAGCAATGCTCATCAACAGCATCAACCGCACGTGCCTAACAATAACAGCGATTCTTCCAGTCAAACAACGAGGTCCATGTGGTGGACGAATTCCTCACAGCACAAGAAATCAATGGCATCGGTGGCAGTCACCGCCACACCCACCACCAACAACAACGCCAATATGAGTGGTGTGAACAAGCAATCATCGTCCTACAGCCACCTAACTAAAACGTTCACCAACCAACAACACCACTACCACCAACAGCAAAACTATCATACACATCAGCATCATCAGCCACAGATGCGCAACCACAGCGTAATGAAGACGCCAACGTCGCCTGTGAGCGTTGCTGCACCACCACTGTCCAACACCAACACCATGAGCAGTACCACCGCCGCCACTGTCAACGCCGAGCGCAAGAACAGTCAGGGTGACCAGGCCAAAGCCAATTACATTAGCAACAACAACGGTCTCGGCAACATGAATAATAGCAATAACAATGCAATTAACAACATTGGTAGTGGTGGCACCATGAACACCAACACCACGACACCGGCAGCTACCTCAACCGCCAGCACGACGGCGGCTCCACATCAGTTCCCAGTGCAAGCGCAGCAGCAGCCACAGCCACAACAACAGCAGCAAGTACAACAGCAGCGTCCACAACAAACAACAACACTACTAGCTGACAAGCAGTATCCGGGTTTCACTAGCAGCAAGAAGACAGTTGCTTCTTTGGCAACCACAGCCAATGGCAGCAGTGCTATGCCCCTTATCAGCCTAGCACCACCAGTGTCCAGCGCTACTGTCGCGGCTAGTAGTCCGGCAGGTGGCTCGTGGGCCAGCCTGTTCAATAAAAGCAATAATAATGCCGCTGTTCCTAGTGCGACCCCAGCCAGCAGCACTTTGCCTACAGCGAGCAATAACAACAACAATAGCACTAGCAATGTTGGCATAAGCAACAACTCGCCAGCATTGCCCGCGAGCAAACCTATTGCCATGGTGGCGCCCTACGAATGCAGCATCCCAGTGATACCGACACCGCCCATCGTCACCCCTGGTGGCATGTCGTATTCGGCTGCCTCGGCACAAGGCATAACGCTGCCAGCCGCAACTGCACCTCCGAAGGCCACCAAGCCCGAGTCCACCATCCGCGTGGTATCAGCAGCAACGGCCGCGGCGCGCAACAATGCCAACCTTGACGAGTACACGCTGAAGTTTTCTGAATTTCTCACAAAGGTCAAAACTGACTTGTCGCCGGTCAGTCTGCGTCCACGTGGCCTAACTAATCCCTCCAACTACTGCTACATCAACTCCATTCTGCAAGCATTGCTGGGCTGCGCGCCATTTTACAATCTGATGCGTTCGATACCGAAGCAGGCGGCCGCGCTGTCCGAGGTCAAGACGCCAACTGTGAATGCAATGTAAGTGAAACACTGCACATGCTTGTTTTTTGTAGTTTCCACAAATAAGTCAGCAGTCGATTTATTGTGCATTTCTCAAGTCGATTGCGTTACATTTGTGGCAGAGCAAAGTTGGTGAGTGCATGGTAACTGCTTGCGAAACCGTTCTGGTGGAGCAGTAGTGCCGCTTAGTGTTCACCAAAGTTGTCGTTTATTGATTTCGAAGAAAGGCTTTCCATCGTTCTTCGTGCTAATGACAGCATACAATTATATAACAAAATGTTATTCGAAAATGTTTCCTCTCTTTTTAAATTGAATTTCTGTACTTATTGTCGTTTCGTTGTCAACAGGATATCCTTCTTTTCGAACTTTTCCACACTGCCAACCGGCCTACGGCTGCGCACAAACAAAGGCCCCAAGGGCAAAGATGAACCTGGCAGCGATTTGCAGTGCGATTTCGCCTTTGAACCAAATGAAATCTACAGACTGTGGATTGATAGCCGCAAAGAGTACGTAGAAGGACGCCAAGAGGATGCCGAGGAGTTTTTGGGCTACGTGCTAAACAAACTGAACGACGAGATGCTGGAGGTATGTTTTTGTGTTTATTTGAAGATTTATTTGTATTTTACAATCGTTTTAATAATATTACAGGTTATTAAGCTGATTGCCAAACCGAATGCTGAACAAAATGGACAAAATGATCAATCTGAGAATGAAGACGGTGATGAATGGCAGGTTTGTAGTTTTCCGTGACATATCAATGGCGATAGATTAGATAGCGCTTAAATATTCTGAAAACCATAAGCAAATTGCAGTAGGGCTAGGATTAAATATTCTTGAAGCATTAAGTCAAGGTTCTGTCGATCGAGCAGACTTGAACATTTGTGAGATTTAATTATGTGCAACTAGCATCAAATAAAAATTGTTTATTGTTCACAGATGATTTGTAATAATCGCAATAAGGGCAGCGTTACGCGCCAAACTGATTTCGGTCGTACCCCGCTGAGCGACATTTTCCGTGGTGAATTGCGTTCACGCTTACAGCGCGAAGGTGAGCATTCCACCGACGACATACAGCCATTCTTTACGCTGCAATTGAATATCGAGGTAAGTTTACAATTAATTTTTCGAAGCAAAAGGCATAAAAATCTGTGAATATGAATTTGCAGAAAGCCGCTTCTGTGAAGGAGGCTCTCGAGATACTAGTTGGACGAGATCAACTCGAGGGTGTTACCGGTAGCAAGAGCAAACAAGAGGTGGTTGCTTGGCAACAGATGACGCTGGAGAAATTGCCCATAATTTTGATTCTACATCTGAAATGGTTTGACTATCGTTCGGACGGTTGCACAAAGATTTTGAAAAAGGTCGAGTTCCCAATTGAGCTGAAAATCGACACAAGTATGTACTATGTGAACTTTTGATTGTGCGTGTTTCTCATCTAATAATTTCTATAGAAATCCTCGCATCGAAGAAATACTCACAGAAACAGCGCGCCTACCGCCTTTTCGCTGTCGTGTATCACGAAGGCAAGGAAGCCACGAAAGGCCATTACATTACCGATGTGTACCACACGGGCTACAGCAGCTGGTTGCGTTTCAATGACAGTGCCGTGAAACCGGTCAGCGAGAACGAGGTGCTCTATCCGAAAACGCCGCGTGTGCCTTACCTGCTGTACTACAGGCGTTCCGACACGGTACCGCAGCAAGCTGCCTCAGCGACGGGCGGCAGCACTGGTTCGTATATGAATTCGTCTAACCACGGCGGAAAATAGGTTTCGAGGTGTATGCAAATCAGCCGAGTGTTTTGGTATTTTTGTTTTTGTATTCGTTGG
Source organism: Melieria crassipennis (assembly GCA_963668005.1). Taxonomy (NCBI): domain Eukaryota; kingdom Metazoa; phylum Arthropoda; class Insecta; order Diptera; family Ulidiidae; genus Melieria; species Melieria crassipennis. The sequence goes on along the minus strand of OY764962.1, from coordinate 107,840,481 downwards.
GCGCCTGGGGTGACTACTGTGTCACAGTACTGCGTTGTACTACTTAAAGTATACCAACTACTGCCGATGTAGGCATTAGATTGAACGAATTTTTTATATATTTCTAAAACTTTCCATCTATCGTTGATGTGTGGATGAAGGCATGAGAAAGTGCTTCTGTTTTTTAAGATATGTTATATTTATAAGTTTGTTTTGGTTTAATCAGAATAGGAGGGGGATTACCAAACATAATTTTTGTAAAAAAAATATGTAAGTTGAATTGCAAACAAATGTAATTAAAAGCGTGTAGATTAGAGACATGTAAGTGAGCGTAAATCGGTAGCATGAGTCGTTTTTAAATGAATGTAACTAATCTTAGCATCATGTACAAAACGAAAAGCGGAAAACAAGCATCAAAAAGTAAGAAGATTAACCTATGTTGATGAACAATGAACAAATAGGCGTACATAGAGAATTGATAGCAATTAGTAAAGCAGCATCCTCTTAGCGTTAACGAGTATGCGGAACGATTTTGTACTTGTATTCAATAAATCAACGAAAACGAAAGCATTTTATGTAAATAAGTACGTTTGAAATTAGTTTGAGCACTTGGGATTATATTGATTTGAATGGAAAACTATAGTTGCACGTATCCGTTTCTAGAGGAACGTTAGCTTTTATAATTTGAGTGCCTGTTCAAGGCTCTTTAGATATCATGTTTTTAAATTTCTAATCGTAACGCTGCAGCAAACTGAATGTACGAAATTTTAACATAAGTGTAATGTTTAAGCTTTCAAATTGTTATTGCTTTAAGTGAAGTAGGGTTACAAACTGTCGCTGGGGGACATATGGTGCATGCTGTAGCAGAAGCAGTGATATGGCACGTGTCCAACTATACGCAGCATGCAACTCGATATTAATGCAAAAAAACTTGATGAACACCATTTGCTCTTTTCTAATTTAAATTAAAAATGACACTACGTCTAACCTATTATATATACGGATATATTTTAAAAAGAAATACATGCTTTGAATATGCTTTAAAACACACAACTTTGAGAATGTTTAGTTTTCTACAGACAATTACGTAAACCAATAATATTGTTAACATTAATTCAACGTACAGTAACTTAATGCATTGTTACTGAATATTCATTCAAACATATTTACATATATACTTATTCATATCAGCTGTAGTATCATACCTACGTGAATTCTTTTGTAAGTTTTCGAGTAAAGCTTTTGCCGACAACAACTGCAAACACCACAGTTTATATAAAAATAATTGAATATTCGTTTTGAAGAAGTTTGAGGACTATTGGTTAAGTGTTTTTGGGCTGGTTGATTGCAACGGCCGATGAATTGTTGGAGTGGTGCGTGAGCAGACATTTGTTGGCAAAAGGGTTACCTGATATACATATAACTAATATATTTTCTTAGTGGATGGTAGACTTTCATAAAGCACGTGAAGCACATTTACTTTTCTATGTCTGTAATGATGATCTTGAACTCGTTTACCGAGATGTTTTAATGTAAATAGGATTAAGCTTGTTCTTTACTTTTTATTTTAAACGCAATTAAAACACGAATATTTGTTATCGCTACGTAATTTGTACTTTATGAAACGAATTCGAGAAGCAGTGACGTGAGTCAGATAATGCCGTTAAAGATCATAAAATACAACTAAAAGACCATGTCGCACATAGGTAATACAATTCTCGCACAGAATATATGCAAACATTATAAAGCAATTAAAATTTACGTAAGCCTCTAGACAAGTGTGAAGTGGGGCATGTTCCACAGCACTCATACAGGGTGCATAGTGGTTTAGAGAGTTTAGTTGTAGAGTCTAGCAGGAACATTGTATGCTATATACATTTTCATAGCAGCCTAAAGCTGTACATGAATAAGTGTGAATTCGATTTGAACATAGAGAAAATGGTGTGCCAACTAAAAAACAAAAAAAAAAAGAAATGAAAAGTAATTTGTGGGAATAATTAATGTAAAACTAAGACAAATGTTTTCCATGAAGAAAGCGTACGCTGAGCAATAAGTTTTTTACATCTTGAAATACCTTAAACTGCGCAACAGCAGTCACACAAGTATATGTAGAGGAAAGAAACTGAATTCTGCTGTATACATGGCACCAACAAATACCGTCTCTATGGGATTGTTGCCTGGTGGACAACGCTATTTTCATTTTTGGAGACTTGTGTTGTAGCGTCAGCATGCATGAAAAAATCGACCTATTAATTGAAATTCATTTATGAAGTACAGGAAATATTTTGTAAGCTTGAAAGTAGTAGAACGTAATCAAATTACATACATACATTGAAGAAGGTTATACATATACACACATATAGTATATTTTTTTAAAGCTTAAGCAATTGTCACCGGGTGCGACGAATGCAACTGAAAGTGCAACAAAGAGGCCGAGTGTGGCACTTTGAACTCAGTCCGGCGAACAAGCGCAGCAAGCGCCTGCTTAGTTGTAAATGTTAGGTTCCTAATTGTAAGCACTGCTAACAGATATTAAGCTTAGCTCTACGAAACTTTGCATTGCTAAGAACGAAATTCATTTGAGGCACGAAAAGACGCAACAGCGTGCAAAACCTTTCATAAGATTCATCAGCATTGAGATACTAATGTTTATTTTCAAATCACTTCACATTTTCTGCATTGATTGAAATCGTTTTGTGTGACAAGTTTAAAAAAAAACTTATAAATTTGTATCTTTTGAATAATTTTGCTTCAGTTAATTGAAATCCATTTGAGGAGTCACTTCACATGTACGTTCGAGTAGCATGTAAGGCTGTGTGCGTGTTTGATTCTAATTTAATTGGTCCACTTGTCGTTGTCGTTACCGTTTTGTTTTCAATTATGATTATTCTCCAAATGATTACTGATCACGAAACAAAGCATTTGTCCATTGCTGTCTGATTTTTCTTCATAATGCCTTTGAAAGCTCAAAAGTGCGAGATTCGTTATACCGAAGCTCGCGCGTTCTTGACGTTCCTCAAAGCCGTATCGCGTTGTTTGGAATACGACACAAATTCGATTTGTTTAAATTCTGCCCGAAATGTTTTGTCCGTGTAGCGTTAACTGAAATAGAGACTAACATCAAATGAAACGACGCTGAAAAAACAATTGCAAATTGTTCGAGAAACAAAAGCGATACCAAATCTTTGAGAGGTAAGCTAAAAAAAAAACGAACAACAAATTGGCAAGTGCACTTATTGAAACGCATTTAAATGTAATAAGTAAAAGTAAACAAATACCCAAAAAATACAATGTGAACATATTCAAGATGATGTGAAACGCATTGAGTAGGCAGTAAAAATAAATATTCAGTAATTGGAAGAGTCGAAAGTGTATGAAGTTATAATTAAACCGTTTATTAAAAAAAAATATAAAGCATTTTTGTAAGCGTAAACTTAACAAAATCAAAGCAACTACAAATTCACGTAATTAAAAACACTTAACAAAATAACGAGAAAATAGTCTACAATTATGAAACAATAACTGAAACCAATACAAAAACTAACATGTATATTGAATAGAAATAAATTTAATTCATTAAAAAAATAATGTGTTTTGTTCATATTTATTTATTATTTTACTAGTACCAGGGGTGGGAATTTTATTAAAATAGATTCTGCTTAGTGGTCGCAATCTCATTGCTCCTTGATCAAAGCGAGCGCCCGTGTCGTCTCACTGTGCGAGGGTTTCCTGGTGTCTTTAACTTGGAAAAATGCGAAAGGAGAAGCCATAGGCACCTACTCTGTGCTAGGTAGGTAAATTAAGTGATCGCCCTTGGACCATCACTTGAGTCATGTGGCGCATTGTCTTACCACGTGGTTGGGGACTCCGCCCAAACACTTTTCAAAGATGATAAATTTATCATTTCGACTTTGGGGCATCTTGTTTCGGTCCGGTACACAGCGAAAGAAGTGCTGTCCCAAGAATCGAAAGCGCGTTCTTGCAAACGCCGGACTTTGCAGAGAAGATGCTCAACGCTTTCCATAGTCTTTATTCCTGCCACTTCCGCCAAAGTCATTGTGCTGCAGACCCACGCTTTTGGCGTCTTGGCCAATGACGCAATGTCCAGTTATATGAGCTTCTTACTGAAGCTTTGTTTAGTAGTATCAATTCCCTGGCTCTAGGCGGTCGAAGGTTAGATCGTGTTGGCACTCCCAAATTGGTATTTCTGAAAAAAGTCTTTCCCTTAAGTCATGTGTCCGGTGTAAAATAAAATGCTGTGAAAATAATTTTAATAGTCTTAAAAACATTAAAGGTTTATTTTGCTGTAAAATTTTGTAATGAATTGCCGTATTGAAAGGTTGTTTAAAGTAACTGTGGATAGTTTGAAAAGATACACATGAGGAATGGTCATTGCTGATCTTGACTTAAGCTTAGCTTCCATTTATAATTAATTGATCTAGAAGCAATTTCAATTCTTAAAACTGTATGCTATAGACCAAATAAGAAAACAAATTAAGTCAGTTCGTTTCTAATACAAAAAGTTTACTCTATTTTTAGCTCATCAATGTGCGCCGCTTCGAAGGCATTCAAATACCGGAGCATGCCTATCTTGGCTTTGTTTTTCAGGTCTCTAGGATACTTTTTTATATTTTGCATTACACTCAAGCAAAAGAGCTCATCTTCGTCCTTGTCGTCTATTGTCACTGTGTCAGAACGCGGTCGCTTCAAAAGTTCTCGCATTGTTTCTAACGTGGTCATCACCAAGTCCTCCAAGTTTTGCCGTTTTTTGCCACGACTATTCTCTGCATACGCAGTGTCCGGTGTGACATGAAAACTAGTGGTAATTTGTGGTTTCTCGAAATCAGCCGAATCGCATGCGGACGCTATTGGCGACAGCGGGTTGCACTTTATTGGCTGCTCTTGCACTGAATCGGCCGTGTCTTCAAATCCGATGGTACTGAGTGAACTTGAACTTTCTGCATCGAATGTAGTGCTGCGAATTTAAATTAAGTGTACGTTTAGTAGTGTTGTATCCTGAGGACCTGTCGAATACATACGCTTTCTGCTGCGTGTTGTCTTCTAGGAACTCCAAATGTTTACGATGAATCCACACTTTTTTTGTATCCCTTCGGTAAGAGTCCCTTAGACCTCGCCATTTCTTTCGGCAGCGGTCAACTGAAAATATGTTGCGGAGCAAGTAAAAGCTGAATATTTGAATCAGTCGTGAGACATGAACTTGAAATACGCCGAACCTGACATGCCGCTATTTTGAGAAATTTTCTTCCACGCCTTCAATCGTTCGGTCCTATCCTTGTTCAAGGGATGCCTCGAGTTCCACAAGAAATCGTATTTGCGCATATCCATAATGAATCGCTCCATAACAGCATCCATTTTGCAAACGTTGAAACTAAAGATATCAAAATAATAAGTCCTAGTCTTCAAGTATAGCTGAAATCACAAACTATTTGTTTTTGTGTTTGCCTGAGACAATGATTTTCTGTCAAATATCCAAAAATCGCACACCGACACAATTGCCTCTGCTTGCACCGCTTGTAAACAATTTTCGGCGTCAGCTGTTCAAGGAGATGTGAGTTAAACATTGAAAACGATACAATTTATCGATTTGTTGCTGCTGAATTGAACCAGAGGTTTGTGTTTATTTCAATATGAATTGATAGAAATTTGTAAACGGGAATAATTCGTTGTCGAAACGTAAAATTCCAATTTTATTTCTTTTGTTTTCATTAATTTAGTCTGTTATGTTAATGAAAAAAGGCCGAAACTCTGCGAACGCCGATGAATCGATGATCCCAAATCTTCTACTATATCATTAGTCACTGCGAGCTTTATTCTACTTAAGCTTAATTCTACTTTCAAAGTTTGAAGTTTTTTTTTTCCAAATACTTTCGCTGAGTTCCGAATTTTTTGGTTAGACTTAATTTCTGATACATCCAAACTTAAAGTCTAATAAAATTAATTATTTTCATTAATGCTTAAAAAATATTAAATCAATTAAACATCGAGTGGGATCTTTTCTATAGACAATTAATGAGAAGGAATATAAATAAGCTCAAATGGTGTGAAATAGTGTAAATAATTGGTTGACCGTTTAACCGATATAAGGTCTGTTTGGCAACGAATAATTTGTACGAATTTATACAAATTGTTACAAATTTTTACTGGATCCTGTTTATTTACGCGAAATCTCCAGTAACGAGAGAGAAACTGAGAGCGTAAAGTGACAGTTCATTTCGTGAGAACTTGCGAGTTTTTACTGGAGAAATTTTTTCCAGTAACTTTTTGCCAGTAAGAAGAAGAACAAGAAAAACATATGACTGGCTGCCATATGATCGACTGCAAAGACAAATAATTTTTGCAAAAATTTGGACGTAAATGGAACCAGCAACACCTACAACCGTCTTGCTAAGCTTTTCCTGATGCAGCTGAAAGGGCAAAATCGCAGATTGAGCGCAACGAACCATTTGCCTTTTGCATTAAATGTCTGATTTAACTTAATTTTCCCTACAGCTTCAAATCTGAAACGAAACTTTTAAATCAGCTGTTTTGTCCTTTAACCCTCCTGTTTACACCCTTTTACTGTGTATTATGAATGTGCGAAGTCTCACTGATGTAACCAAGAGTTAAAACTTGCAAATTCTTACAAATTCCTGTTTACTTTTTTGGATAGTTTCATTTTTGGGAGCGTAAGCTCGTTTACTCTCCTGATAATTTTTACTGGATAATTCTTACTGGAAATCTTCCCAAACAGACCTATAGCCTGCAACAAAAAATGAAAAACCCGAATATTTTTTTCTTGACTTTAGTTCCTGTTTATGTCATCTGCGGATATCACGAAAGTGTGCCTGACGCGAATTTTGTGGTTTTGTGTTTTTATAAACGACACTGAATGTTTATATTTCAACTACACAAGGGACAAAAATGCTCGTTGTTTTACTTGTACACTTTTATACGTCAACCAAGTGCCGAATAGTTATAACTGCAAATTCAATACTGCGACCTCGGCAAGTCGACATCGATAATAGCTGGATTAGGTGCAGCCGAATATTAGCATCGGCTACGGCATCGACTTAGCAATGACTAACGGTCGTACGTTAGTTTGAATTATTGTTTTCGCAAGCTGTGAACTCCGTTTTGAAATTACGGACACTTGGAATAAATTATTTTTAATTCATTTGTAGGTAATAGCAAATCGCACTCGTCGCAGACAGCATTCGTCTACTTTCGGCTAAAACCAGTTTACCGCAAATTTGAGCCGTTACTTTGATTAATAGTTTTAGCGTGCCTTGTTCACGTTTTACACTTTTTGTGCGCTTGTTTATTGCATTCTCTATTGTTGTTTCGCAGCTTTATTTTGTTTTGTTTTGAGTCTCGCATCTCGCGGCATTTCCAGTTTCGGATGTGAGTGAGATTCACTTTAACAGCTGCTCGAGTTTGGAGTCTGAGTTTTTCGTTTATTTGTTGTTGTTTTTGTTTGTGGATTTTTCTCTAGTGAAGCTCGGAGGCTGGCTCGTTTTTGGCCAAGATGACGGCGTTAGCTGATGCTCACATTACACAAAGTTATTTTCAGCTTTCAGTGTGTTCGCGTGTGGGCCAGCGCTTTGCGCGCCATCGACAGTTTCGCCAGACAAATGGTGAACATTCGCATAGTTTGAGCGAAGATAGAAAGTAAATATGTAAAGTCGTCGTATAGCTGCAAAAAAATGTTTTACAAAAACATAATCTGCTTGCTGATTGGCGTAATTGTTGGTGTGCGGTTGACCGATTTTTGGGACTACGTTAAATTGGAAAAGCCCAGCAATGCGCGTCAAAATCACACGAATGCCACACAAGTTGCTGCGTTGGCCGGTGATGTGGAGCCACTGCACGATTACCTATACAACAGTACGCGAGTGCTCTGCTGGGTCATGACTACGCCGCAGAATCACATGAAGCGAGCGCTGCACGTTAAAAACACTTGGGGCACGCGCTGCAACAGGCTGCTGTTCATGAGCACACAGGACGATCACTTCTTGGACACGGTCCGCCTGCCGGTGCAAGAAGGGCGTTCGTTTCTGTGGGACAAGACGCGCGCCGCCTTCAAATACGTCTACGACCATCACTTTGAAGAGGCCGATTGGTTTTTGAAGGCCGACGATGACACGTACGTATGTATGACAAATGATGAACAGCTCCGCAAACAGAGACCGATTATAATCGAAATCATAAAAAATTTATTGTATACTAGTAACATACTTGTATATCCATAATTTGCTCTTTCAGTTATGTCATAATGGAAAATCTACGCGTGTTCCTCTACCAATACTCAGCAGCGGCACCAGTCTACTTCGGGAGCAAATTTCATCCATTCGTCAAACAGGTATGTAGGTACAAGTATGTTATGAAGTTGGGCAGACCCTTGTATGCAGTTAGAGCGATGCGATCGTTTCTTATCATTGAGGTTTCGAAGATATTAAATGGACAGTGTTGAACTTTGCTCAAAATATGTTTTTTCCGTAAGAAGCCTTGAGAAAGAACTAGACTTGAACATGTTTGGGTACTAACAATTAAGTTAAATAATAAGTTTATCTCTCTCAAGCACACGCGAGGGATTTCAAAGAGATAATTGAGAAATTGATATGTATCAAGTGGCTCCCAGACTTCTCTTTCTTCTGTGTATTTCTACTTTGCACTGCAGAAGAATGCGTTTTGGACTTATTTAGTCACATTAGATATAAACAAGTAATAACAAACCAATTTTTGCTCTGTCGTCTTAATTTCTTTCCCATAATCGCCAGAATCTTTCCTGTTCCTTAACTCATATCATGCATCCTTGTCCTAAATGTTCGGTACTTCCCTGGAATCATCCATCACCATCCAATAAACCTAAAGATGACAACAAACCAAACGCCTCACGATCACCAAATCGTTTATAATCGGCAATATTGCAATGTATTGCTAGGACTTATGTGCCAAGTTTTGCACAGCGTTTTATTCTACAGAATGTATAAACTTACAGAAAAAGCATTAAATTTTCGACTGCTCTAGACATTTCATTTCATTGTTAGAAGTCAAAAACTCTTTGCTTTTTAGCGATGTGAATGTACAAATATTTCAATACCAATTTCACCTCTTGGCTTCTGTTCTGTACTTACACTCGGCCTCAAATGCAAATGTCAATAATCATTGCAAAAAGCACTTCTCGTGTTGTTTGCAAGTTCGTTTTCGTTGGTGTCGCCAAGGGTAAATATTTAAAAATCGCTTTCAAGCATACACACACTCGTGGTCGCACACATATTGACAACTCGCATTTAAATTGTCGTTTTTTTTTTACTTATTTTAGGGTTACATGTCTGGTGGCGCGGGCTATGTTCTCAGCAAGGAGGCGTTACGTCGCTTCGCTGAAGTCGCCTACCCCAATGCTACACTCTGCTCGACGAATACACTCTCCGAGGACAAAGAGATGGGTATCTGTTTGCAGAATATCGGCATTGTTGCGGGCGATTCGCGGGACGAGTTGGGCGAAGAGCGCTTTCTGCCGCTCGCGCCCATGCACCTAATACCTGTGGACACGTCCGAATGGTACTCGGCGTATTTGTTCTACCATCGTGATAAGGTCAGTTGGACACGGATTCAGCCTTGGCGTTGGCGAATTGTGATTCATATAAATTTTTGAGTTTTGTTGTACCTACTTGTGGGTTAATATTTTGCAGAGTGCATCCTGCTGCTCGCGCAGTGCCATTTCATTTCACTACATCAAACCGAAGGATTTCTACATACTTGACTATATTATATACAGGCTGCAGCTTTTCGGCGTGGAGAATGCGCCCAGCAGACTACCACCGAAAGCAGATATGAATCTGTTGATGGATAAGTGGCGGCACGAACTGTCCAATAATATTTTTAAGCATTAGTCAAAATGTAGTCAACTGTAGCATATAGCACATTAATCATATTGGAGTCTGCCACTAATGTTAAGCGATGGCAGCATGAAAAGGAGAAACGGAATCGAATTTATGTAATTTGAAAAATGCGCAAATATCAAGATTATTCAAAGTATGGGTGTATTTTTAGTATTTATTTTAAGCATAAGCTATCAATTAATTTGTATAGATCTGAAAGGAATACTGTACCATATTTTCTATACATATATATACATTTTTTAAATAGATTCTAGTGTCCGACTGAAACCCGAACGGAACTATCTTTCGACTAAATCAAAACTGACACTTTTAACTCAAATGTGCAAAAGTTCTCTTTGTCTCGAATTTTGCAAAAATATGTTTTGATTGATTTAATATCAAGAAAAATTAAAAAAAAATAATTTTATTTAGGGTTAAAAAATTACATATTTATATATACTTTATGTACATATAACACTGATTAACTGCAAAATACTGTTTCTGGTTTGGGCATTGTTTCTAGGATTAGTAGAGGTCGCTGATTTCAAATCAGTAACCCGCGGTATTCGCCAAAAATGGGCATGTCATTTTTACGGATTTTCTTCGACTTTTTTCACAGTTAAGACCGTAAGTTCTAAACAAATAAACCATGATTTTGACTTTAAAGTTTGACTTTTTTGTATAACAAGGCGTGGTAATTGGGCCATAAAATCGGAAAATATGGAATTTTATGACGTTGCCGTAACCGAGCCAAAGTGTTTGACGCAATTCACATTCGCACTATAGTAAAATTATACTAAAACTGAGCCATGTCATTTTCAACCCTTTTTAACCTCAGTCAGTGATTTATTTCAATGTATGTATGTATCTGAAAATATTTCATTGCATTTGTGAATTAGCAAAAGAATAAAGAAATATGAAAATATGCCTTTTATTCAATTTTCTTTTGGAATATGCAAAGAGGTAATCGTTTTTACTCCAGAATATGGAAGCTATCAAAGTAGCAGTTTTAACCATTCATAGTAATCACTGGCACTGATTTATTGAAAAAAATGAAGGAGGAAATGAATGAAGGAGGAATAAAGCAAATTCTTCAGTGCCAAGCAGCTCTATGACTGCGGGATGAAAAAGTAAGATTATCGTAATTATTCAAATGCTCTCATGTACTAATAATGTGGCCGAAGGTCTTTATTCCAATACGTCAGTAGTAGCAATTGCAGTTGTCTGGCGTGTGTGCTTGTAATGCAGATGGCGCTGAAGAGTGTACAAAAAAAGAACAGCGACTCACGAATTCGACAAACAAATGTTGCGATTGTCAGATCGAAATGTTGCTGTATGGAGGGGTTTGCGTCTTTTTGTCAGTTTTGTTGTGAGCGAGCGTGTAATGTAGATGGCGCTGAAGAATGTACAAAAAAGCACATCGACTCTCGAGTTCGACAACTGTTGAAATTGTCAAACCGAAATGTGGAGTGGGATGTGCCAAAGAAATTGTTTTTGAACAATTTTATCGAAATTCTTTCGATTTCTAAACAGTTCTAGACTGGAAAACAAACCTCTGCAGAAAATAAATAAAATTAAATAAATTAAATATATTACTGATACACAGGCACATATGTATACATAGCTACCTATTCATAGTATTTCACTGTGAAAGTGAATTGCTAGTTAAATATGATAATTAATGGAAAGTTAAGATGATAAATCTGCTTCTAAAATACCTGACTACTTATATATAAATAATAACTGATCGCACATGAACACAAAATTGAGCAGTGTGCAATTTGAGTACGACCGATTAAAATTTCATTTTTAATATTGATCGCTTTCTTATCTATTCCGAAGCTTTTGCATACCTCAAAGGAAAAATAATAACAAAAATCATTGCGCATTTTCAGGCACATATTTGTTTTTAATGAAATCACTGACCCAAGCGTTGGCACATATTTGATGTTATTTCGATACGAATGTGAATTGGTTAAATAATTGGTGCCTTAAAATATGCTCTTTGATTGGTATAGAAAAAAACAAAAAGGATCGAAATAGGTCGCAGGAAATAAAAATGAGGAAACGTTGCATATATTGAGGCCTTAAATTTTTTGTAATAAATCAATACAAAACACTTAAAATTACTAACAATTAAATTACTATTAATTAATTTAATTATTAAAATCACTTAAAATTTAGGAAATTGACTTTACACTACATACATACAGTACATTTTTGGTAATAATTGGGATGCGAATGCGAATTGTGCTAAAAATATTGGTTTCGTTACTAGTTGTGGTAAGTACAAAATTGAAAATGTGTTTTTGTTTTTGTTTTGTTTTGTTTATGTTTTGTTTTTGCGAAATCTCGACTTAAGTTCTACAAAATGTTTGAGGATTCTAAATCAGCGACCTTGAATTACAGAAAAAATCGTTCAATTGCCTTCAAATTCTGCCTTAGAAACTCAGAGCTTGTGATTAGCAAAAACTTATGGAACGTAGTGGAAAATTTGATAGTGCATGTAGAATATTTTTATATGAAAAATTCAACAAACATTACTTTTGCTGCATTTCACAAGAAAATGCATTTTACTGTAAAATTCAAAAAGTTCAGCTTCGCACTGTTTTTAGTGGAAACTGAAACGTGGCCGAAGGACGTATTTTGCGGCCGAACCGACAGTAAACATTCGGCTGGACGCTCTAAGTTTGTGGTACAAATTATAATTTTTTTAAATGTTTTGATTAATTGTCTGACAAGTTTTATTGAGTTTATTGAGTAAATGTTCCATAGACCAAAGTCAAAAATCTATAGTCTCGGAATTTAACGAGTTAGATGTCTTTTAAAAGGTAAAACTCCAACTAAGAAAACCCCGAAAAATCGTTACACATAACTTTTCGAATTTTGTATATTTTAAGACCCCCAGCAAAGTTATTTATGTCATCGACTTACGTGCTGCACTCTCCAGTCTTCGAGATACAAAGATGATGCGCGGAAGCATCCAATTTCAAAGTTTGAACATTTTGCACAGCAACGTTTGGTGGCTAATCCAGCACGATTTGAATTTTGAAAAACTATAGTAACTACACACAAGTACACTGCGTCGGTCTGTAGCCGAGCGGCGGCGGGGGAGGGTGTAATTTATTATTGGATGGCGCGCTTTGTCAAATAGTTCTTACACACTTTTCGCTAAGCATTCGAGAGAAGGCATTGACGTTCGCCAATTTATCATTGGTGACGGCGGCGAGAGCGACAGCGGCACGCGTGTGTTCTGCTGCAAGGAATCGGATTATGAGCGAACCGGAAAATCGCACTAGACGTGACGTACCTCCTGGTGAAAAATACCTGGGCTCTCGTGGCGTCTGCTTCAGTTTGGCTCTGGTAATTTATGGGCGCCGAATGAAGGTGACTGCAGTGGGGGGCGCATTGTGCGACAGAGCGTTCGAGGGTCGAGTTGTTGTCGGCCAACATTTTCGGGGAGCAGCGGCCGTGCCGCACGCAAAGCCGCGTCGCGCTGGCCGGAGTTGGGCGCTGGGCGCAGCGGTGTTATGCTTCTTGCCGCACACAGATGACGATACTTAATTGAAATTTCGGCACAAAGGCCTTTGCTATGCTTTTCTGGCTATTTTGTTATTGTGATTGTTGTAGTTGAGTTGAGTCGAGTTGAATTTTTTTGTGGCCTCTAATTAACTGTACGAAATGGTTTTGTTTATGTTTTTGTTTTTACGGAATTGTTTATCGCTCAACGCTGCTGGCTGGACGGCTGTTTCGTGCTTTCGTTTGCATTTGCGGTCTGCTGACGCGCGTACATGGGTTCAGGCTGTGTGTTGTTGCACGTTTAATTTGGCTACAAGCATTGGTTGCGGCTTTGGAAATGTGTCAAACTGGTTCGTTGGGCATGCGTAATGCGCGCTTTGGCTTCGGACTGTTCCTGCCACTGCGGTGGGGTAACAACGGCGGCGAGGTTGTTGTAATCTATTTAATTTGCATATTTTTATGTTACAGCGCTTTGCAAGGGCTACGTGCCCTAAAAATGCGACTAAATGCGGCGTGGCGCATGTGGCTGGCGGTGCCACGTGTGGACCAGTGTGCGCCTGGACAGGACGTACAACAAATTGGAAATGAAGTGTGCCACTTTTATAGTTAACCAAAAGCCAGGTTTGAAAAGGCAGACAGCTGTAACGAAAAAATAATTAAAAAAAATCCAGTTTAACGAGTTGCTGTAGTTGCTTTAATTTCGGCGGAATTTCCGGTTAGATATGAATATTAATAGGCGGGAAAACTTCTACAAAAAAATCCTTCTACAAACAAACAAATGTTAAAATACCAAGTTAAGGAGTATTTATTTTATTTAAATTGGTGGCTTTTATGGTGCTTTAACTGGGGAAATAGATTGAACACCTAAAACCAAAGCCAAAACTGTGGCTCTTTAGTTGGGATAATACATTGAAAACCCCACTCTTAGCCATACCCAACAAATATAACTTTCGTTGGAGTCCTACTGTCATAAACGATGTCTGTTCAAATTAAAGCTGACTTTTTGAATTTCAAGACAAGTAATGAAGAAATCTCCACTGCAAGCAATACACTTATTCCAACGCTTTCTTCAATCTTGCAAACACTTTTCATGGGCTCATTTTGGGATGGTTTTCAGCTTCTTCTGCGAATTCTCCTTTATCGCTTCAGTCGTCTCAAAACGCTTTCTGCGAAGTGGTAACATGAGTCGCGGCGATAGGACAAAGTCCCAAAAAGCCATGTCGGTGAATGGGAGCTTGCGGAACGGTATGAACGTTGCATTTGATCAAATAGTCGCGTACAATTTGAAATATGTATGTGAGTTGGTCGATCCAATCCACAATTCTGGCTTTTAGTAACGAACGTTTTCCCTTAATCCTCTGCAGTTAGTAGTCTGACAGACACCGCAAAACCAAATTTCGTGCATTGCTTTGTAAATTTGAAACTTGTACCAATTGAAATAAACCACTTAATTTCAAACAATTGTTTTTAATTTCAGATCTTACATTGGATTATAAACTTTTTCTTATTATAAATAAAAAAGGTCTAATAAGTAAATGAAAATAAAGAACTTCATAAAAAGAGTATCCGTCAGATCACCACAACAGTAATATTGTTAAAATTTGTTGCTGAGACTTAAACGCTTTAAAACGCTGAAGTAATACTTCTCTGTTGTGGTTATTTGGGATTTTGGCTCGTCTGACAAGCGCTTAGTTTCGATGTCATATTGATAGACCCATGTCTCGTTACCGGTAATGATGTCGTCGATAACATTTCAGCCTGAAAAAAAAACATTCTTTAGCGTCATCAATACGACGCTGTATCTGCAAAAAATTCATCCCTCGCGGCAAAAACCGCACTTCCACTACCCAAAACATCATTCATAACGCTCTGCACCGATCCGAACGAGACACCAAGATCGGCTGCTATCTTCCTAACGATCTCGATACTCGACGATCTGCTAGGACAGTTTTCTTAACTTTTTCGATATTTTCGGTAGTCATACTGCTGGATGGACGAACAGAACAAGTAAATTCATCAACTACAGCACGGACCGATTTGAACTCTTTGTACCACTCGTAGGCCTATGTATTCGAGATTGTTGAGGCCCTTAACATTTCCATTTTCTCACTGATATATTGTTAGATATTAGAGTCCGACCGATTCCAAATTTATTGCCCGATACCAATGCCGATTAATCGGGCTGAAGGGCGAGAATTGGCCGAAGCCGATTAATCCGCCTGAAGGGCGAGAATCTGCCGATGTCGATTCCATAGAAAAAAATAATACGAATGAATTCAATCAAAAACACAGTATATTTTATAAGATAACAAAAGGAACTATTACATATACATTTGTTTGTCATATTCCTCACAAAATAACAAAAAATCGAGGAAATAAACAATTAAAAACTAAATAAAATTACAAGAGAACTCAGAAATCTAATACATTAACATGTATTAAAAAAAAATAACATATCTCATTCATTCTACTGAGAGAGAAACAAAAATAGTGACGTAAACACAGGTTTACAATAAATATTGCAGACCAATTCAATTTCTTCTTCAACTTAAAATTACGATTCTTACATTAAAATTTGTACTCTCAAATTGTGACCCGTTGTACAGATGTGATGAGAAGAAGTCAGAAAACAAATTTGGAAAAAATAAAAGGCCTGTTTGAAAAAAAGCTCCAATTAAAAAAGAAGGATAAGATTGTAAAATTATATGACCTTTCTTCTGATGTCCATAATAATAGACGAAATGCATAGACATATCGAGAAAATCCGCTTTTTTAAGAATACCTAGTTTTTATAAAAACTATTTCTATTTCTATGGCAGCCGCCGTGGCTCAGTTGGTTAGTGCGTTGGACCGCGAGTCGCAGGCAGCAACCTCAGGTTCAAATACTGCCTGTAATAACACCTAAAAAAAATAACGGGAAAACTAGTTTTCTCTTTCGGTGGCTGTCCTCTCAGCTGGAAATGGCAAACCTCTGAGAGTAAAAACTGCTTATGAAAAAGCTCCCAACCTGCCGTTCGGAACCGGCATAAAACTGTAGGTCCCTCCAACCCGTGTACAAATTCACACGCACAACACGGGTAGTTGCGGGAAGCTAGGCCTTAGTCTCGCGTAAGCGGGCTGTCGTGCCAGTCAATTAATTATATTAATTTCTAGAAAACATTTATATTAAACAGTATCTGAAAATACCTTACTGAAAAGGGGTATAAGAACCCCTATTCTGCTGTTTTTAAGTAACGTATTTTCAGATATTACAAATAAAACAACCAAATCATTCGTCAGCGCCAAGTTATTTTTAATTTCAGGGGTTATCGACGGACGTGTGTAACGTGTAACGTATAATAAAAGTTTAATAAATAAAGCGAGATATGAAAAAGAAACATAGTCCGATTCAGCTTAAAAAAATTACAAAAAAAATAAAACAAAAAAATGACAGCAGGAAAATAGGCCGATACCAATTTTATTGGCCGATACTAGCCGATGCCGATGCCGATTAATCGGTCGGACTCTATTAGATATTCAAAATACAAATAATGCAAACTCAAATACAATACAAACTCTTTGCTAAACTAAATGCGATAATGCAAAATTCTCAGAGCACAACTAACACTGACACTTTACGTAACTACCGTAGCAAATACAGGGGGTTTTGGGGTTGAAACCCCCAAACACAAAAATTGCTGGCGCAAAATATGGTTTTGAATGGTATTAGGCTCAAAAGCTGTACGCAAACCCCCCAAAATGAAATCATGTGTGCGCCACTGCGAAGCTATTACGCACAAGTTCCCGAAAGGTGGCGCTCAGACAGATATTTGAATACCAGATGGCAGATGTACCAACCCAGAAAATATATTTTAAAAATATCTTAACTCTCATTCCCAGAAATTTAACGTAAACCCAGAAGTGAGACTGTCAGGCTTATATGAGCTAAATTGAAAACATTTGTTTAAAAAGTACAAAAACTGTTTAAAATGTTAAACTTATAAATGCAATATAATTCTAACATTCCATTAGAGGATTACATAAAATAATGGAATCGAAAATCGTTTGGATTTATCACCATTTGAAATCTTTAGTGAGACTGTGAGGCTCACTTCTGGGAATTAGGGTTAAGCGCGCTTTGTTGGAATGGAAAATTTCGGGGTTTTTCCACAGAATGTATCAAAGGTTATAAAAGCGTGGAGTAAAGAGTTGAGTTTACAGTACATAAACACTAACAATATTGGGTCATTGTTAAGCCAATTTGAAAACTTGTAAATATTCAACAGTACATAATAGTTGTCCTATACATTCGCTCAAATGAAATGCCTCGGAAATTCCTATAAGAAGCCGCGCTGCATGTCCCAACAATGTCTTAAACGTGTTGCTTCATTTTGCGGCAAAGTGAAGGAATTTCTTATAAGTCATATTTCCCCTTACTCAACAACACTAACACTGACAACAATAGCAACAAAAAACAAAATAAATAATGTAACAGCAACAACAACAACCAATGCATATACTCAACCCCCTTGAAGAAGTTGCCACAAACGTACGAAGGAACGAAGAGAGACGCTTGCTTGCTTGCCGGCTTGCTTATCCAGGCATATCCGGCCTCAAGACGGCACGCAGGGGTTGCACCAACACACGTAAAGAAACCAAATGCCGCAAAAGACGCTCAAAGTAAATAAGAGTAGCAGTCAAGGAGCAGGAGAAGGCAGGTAGGGGGAACTTGTGGCGTGCACTGCGACGAGAAGGCAAGAAGCAGACAAGTTCCTTAGCGCTGATCGACGGAGTAGGACGTCATTGCGTCGCGTTGTGTCTGCCGTGCAGCAAGGAGCTGGAGTGTTGCGCGCGAGTGTTCGAATTCCTTGGACGGAAAAACAAAAACACCACTCAGCAAATGTTGGCAACTAGTGGCGGTGTGGGCGCGTTGTGCGGTGCGGCGTGTGACTCACAGCGAACGGTGTAATTTTTAAGTGTTACACCCACAAAATGTTGCATGTGTCATGCAGCTAATGGGGCGCGCGGAACCCGTTGGCCGAAGTGGCTTTGCCGATTTTGCAATGCCGTGGCGCATTGTTGTGTGTTGCTGGCGCTGCTCCCAGTCGTCGCTGCGGAATTATGAATTTTACAAGAGCCCACTCAAGTAAACATGTGTAATAAGTTGCCGTTTCCATGAGGGATTTTATTAAACGCAGCCAAAAGCGAAGGTGCAAGCAGCCATGCGGAAAATTGATATTGAAGAAAAAAAAACGCTCACTCAATTACATAAAAAATGCATCGAGCATGCGTGCGTCCAAATTGAAGGCTATTGGATTCGTGTTGGCCGCCTCAAACCGTACGAAAATTGAGTTGTAATTAACAACCAAAAGTGTTTTGCATCGAAAAGAAAAATGTTTTAATAAAATAAAATGTATGCTTGAGTTCGTTGAACTTGCAGCGGCGCCGTTCGCCGTTACGATGAAACCAAAAAATACCACCGCACACACACAAACCTCACCTCGCCGAATGTTCAAATCTCATAGCCCAGCGCCGATAGGAATTGCCAGATATCGGTACAGATTGTGCACTCTGCCAGTGGTCGCTGCGCGCATGCGTGAGTTCACCTTTGTGCCAATGCAGCTGCCGCACGCGATCGTTGCCGCCCGGCCGGCGTGTCAGCATTGCGGCTGCGAACAGGGGTTCGTTCATGTAATTCAACCCCCGTTCGGGTCTCGCACATGCAGTAATAGAATTTATTGGCGACGTTGCAGCTTTGCGTCGATGTGCGATAATGTGTTTGTGTACGCGCACCGATGCTACGTGTGTCCTTTGCTTTCGACTTGAAATCACAATTCGTATTCTGCCATGTGCAGCGGTATCGATATGAAATACCATAGAATTTGTTTAAGCATTTTTTTTGCTTGTCATAATAGCGAATGGCGCTTTTTAGGGATGTTATGTGAGCATTTGTGATAATTTGAAGCGCGAACTCGTTGCTCTATAAATACGACAGTTAGCCGTTGAGTAATGTGATTGGGATTTCCAAACAAAAAAAAACACTCGAAAACACTTTTTTGTAACTGACATAAAACACAGGGTGGTGAAACAGTTTTTTTAGAGAAGAAAATATCCGTAGGGTTCACATCCTGGGACAATGCCCACCTCAGTAAAGGCAAGCTGGGTTCATGCCAGATCCTGGAACATGATCTAAGAGCTGTAGAACCGAGGAGAGTATTCGGCTACTTGCAGGAAATAGCGCTAAGTCATGAATTCTAGTCTAGCAAGGGTCCATATATTTTTTTCTTGTTTTCACTCCAGTTGGGAGTAAAGGGCCACAACAAGGCTATTATCTTGTATGGGTTACGTTAATCTATTGAAATTCTGCTAATTTTTCTAGTCGCCCATCTAGGCTAGGCCCGTGTCCCCTGCCACGCGAACCAGTTCGAGCTTTTTATGAAGCTAAGTACACCATGTCTCAGCATCTCCGCTATATCCACCACGGCTTCGTAGAAGTAGTTATCTGGAGTTTTTGTTAGTTAGAAAACGTAAGGCAATTGCAAACCAGAATAGAATAGAACAGAATAGAATAGAATAGAATAGAATAGAATAGAATAGAATAGAATAGAATAGAATAGAATAGAATAGAATAGAATAGAATAGAATAGAATAGAATTGAATAGAATAGATACGGGAGCCGAGCACCAACTGCCCGAGACACTGCGTCCAAAGAGAACTATTGTGTCGTATCCCTTATTCCTTATTGGAGGAGTTCATCTCCCCAATACTGTCCAGGAACTCCTTGATTTTTCTCAGATTAGTTCCAGACTGCACCCGGAGGTGCCTCTCTCGGGTTGGCGGAAGCCGTCACTAAACAAGTTGATACAGCTGTCATTTACGAAATGAGATGGTTGATAAGATAAAATTAAGCTAGACAAAATAAGGCTCACTAAGGCTCTATTATAGCTGCCACACGGAGAAGCGTGCATTTGGTTTAGAATTTGTAAACACCAAGGAACTTTTGGAGGCCCATAGAAAACAGTTGTCGCCATGGAACATACAGCATTTCAGAGACCACGCTTTGTAACCATGGAAAGGTATGAATTTGGTTCAGAATCTATAAATATCAAGAGACTTTTGACGCCCATAAAAACAGTTGTCTTACTCAACGAAACATACAGTATTTGTTTTCAGAGGCCATGCTTTGTGATCATGGTTCTTATCACCAGTGCTTAACAAGGCTATAAATACTTTAATATTAACTTTATTTATGAACATCTTCTTAAGGAAATGATGTATGATGCGCCGGAAGATGTCTCCTCCTTCGATACAAAGCTTCAAGACAACTATGACGAAAGCATGTCCCATAACAACAAAATCGTTCTTGAGTACGAAAGGCATATTCGATCCAACGGTCAGCAGTTCAGACTCTATCGGAGGATCTCAAATAACGGTCTGAATTTGTATGACTTCGCTTTGGCACGAAACATAGTAGTTACTCATAAGGAATAGCACCATATTTCAGTTACCAGCTTGTTCTCAGATTAATCTACGCGCAACCTAATTAAAACTAAAGTGAATTCATAGAAGCCATGTCTTTCTTTCTTGAACATCAGGTCGAAGTCTGCTCCACAAAACTCTCTGTGAATTCAATCTCTCCCTCGAAGCTTAGCTTGATCAGTAGATGATTATATCGGTACCCAGTGGGAACCTTCCGCACCTTCCGTAATCCGTAATGGGAAGCATTCCAACTTCCATGCCAAACGCCCATTACGTTTGTTCAGAGCATGGCCGCCGGATCATGCATGATTTTGTAAAGCAAATGGTATCATAGCAAAATCCTTCGGAATTGTTCGGCTTCCCATTCAAATGTACTTTACTTAGTAATGTGGCGGTATGAAGGAAAACGTAAGGGGTCCGTAATGTGCTATTGGAGTGGGCTTAAAATTATAAAAATAAAATGACCTATTCAATTTATGCCTTCTTCGCTACGGATAATATAAGCACTGCTGATTTCTTCACTTACGATGGAAGGTAGACATATTTGGAAATTTTACCATTGCCTGCGAAAAGTTGACTTGTGCGTTTCTTATAATTCTCAACTGCTGCATGTGGAAAGCGATGGAAATAGACGAGTGTTTAAACACCCCGCGCTGGGAATCGAACCAGGGGCTCTGGCATGAAAAGTCAACGCGCTTCCCTCGGGACTACCGAGGTCAACTTATTAAGCTTGTAAAATCACTTCCTTCTTCTAGATTCGTCCTTCCTGTGCCTTCTTGTTTGCTTTCTTAGCGTAAGCTACAACCGGAGGTACTCGGAACGTACCTTACTAATACCTTACTTTTGGTAGCATGCCGTTTCCACTTCCAAAAGATAAAAAAAGACCAAAAAAGGTCTGGTAACCTTACCATTTTCCTACTGGGCAGCTTTTCGGTACACACAATTTTATATAGTATATGGTTATAAGTCTGGAATTTAAGTTAGGTTATGTTAGGTTAGGTTGGATTAGGTTTTTTATTCGGCTCCAGATGCTATCTGCGTTTCGAGGAGTATAAATATTAATATTTCAATGAATTTATAAAGCTGAATGATCTTACATTAATTAAAGGATTAAAAAAAAAGTAACTGCTAAGGATGGAAATAATACCGCCTGCCTGTATCCCCTTTACAGGCAGAAATAATATTAGTTTTCTTACCATACAAAAGCCAGACTAGTTATTAAGAAAATTATAAATTGAAATTTTTGACAGTATAATAAAATGTGAGGAAGCTGGGATTGGATAAAACTGTTTGTGTATTTTTCGGCTAAGTCTCTAAAGCCAATTGTTGTGTCCGACGAGTATCGAAACGTCGTTGTGAGTGGAGTGGGTTGAAGAAATATTTTAACACTAGAAAGACCGCAAGTTTTCCATACCTACAAAGACTACACATTATATCCGCTGATATCTCGAAAAGTACACAGCGGATTTGGCTACTTGTAATTGTAGAACTCTAATTGTAGAACTAGAACTAGAATAGTAGAACTAGAAAATAATAAAAGTCAGCAAAGCAAGAAGAGATATTTAAAAATGAAAAACCCTCAAAATGACTGCAGTGGTCTTTCTAGTGTTAAATGTAATGATTAGACAATAATATACCATTTTTTTGAAGATTCATGAACGCGCATAACTGCAAAAGATTTGCATCGAAAAATACATACAAATCTATGTGTTGGAAACAAACTACTTAATCTGGCGTTGAATGGCAGCACAATTGTGATTTGTGCGGTGCTGTAATGAAGTTGCAGCGAGCGCCGCTGCTCATTAGACGCACAACGGCACACACTGTGGCTGTCCACCGGATTGCGGCACAACACGCGCCAGGCAGCACGCAGTGCGCAGCAGTGCCCAGCAATTTCCACATGTCTCGTGCAACGCGCGTATCACAACAACAACGGCGACATAATATAATGCAGGCCGCAGTTAAAAATCTTTGACTGGATCTTTGCTGGCGAATTTCATGAAAATGATTTCACAAAAATTCACTCCCCTCTCGTCGACCCCTTTCCAATTGGAATGAAACTTTTACTTTACAAAAACAAAACAAAGTAAAGCCAAAAAAAAAAAAACAAAGCCAAAACAAGAAATTCGTAAATACAAATATGGCGAAACCCCTGCAGACGAACATGAACCACCCTTATTTAATTGTTATGTACTCGAAGCGAGCCGTTGCGAGCGCTGGCCGTGCGCTCCCCTCCCTACGCGCGAGTGCACCATCAATCAGAGTTCCGAAATCGCTACGCTTGAGTTTTTGCCATGCGACCGAGCGACTCAGCGCCGTGTCAGCGCGCACCCTCCGCCGATTCGAAAAATCGAAAAATGCACCTGGCAATATTTTTTGTTATTGTGATTTCCAGCCGCACACATGCCATTGTGCAGAAAGGTCTGAAATTGCCTCGCGTAGATGACGCTATTTCTGCCAGTCGTCGACAGTCACCACCGGCAACAGAAACAGCAACAGCAACAGCTACAACAATTGTCGCTGCGGCAACAGCAGCGCAAGGAAGGGGGCCAGGCGACGCTGAATGCGTTCGCTAGTGGAATTAGAGGTCGCGTGCCCGAAGTGCTCCGACACCCGACAGAATAAGATTGCTTTTTTGTTTTTCCCATTTTTTTTTTTAGTACATATGTACATAGGTACATGCAGCCATACGTACATGGATACTGTATGAAATTATTCGCTGTGCGCTCAAGCAAAACGCGGTTTTATAAAAATGTTGAAAAATATGATCACACACAGACACACATGTAGCAAGCCAAGCGTGTGCGCTCAAAGCGTTTTTAATATTCTTATCAAATAACGGGATATGTGTCTGTAGTGCGCCGTGAAGGGGGTCCCGAACCCTGCTCAGTGTTGAGGGGACACTTGATGGCTCGTTGCTGCCTGCCACTTTTGCATATTTCGGGATTTTACTTTTTACTTGAATGCAGACATTCAAAAGCACTCGCGCCCATTGCCGGAAGTGAAAATTATGCACACGTGTGTATGTGTGTGTGTGTGTGAGTATGGGATATTGTGGTTCCCGTTGTCATTGGCGGCAACTCGTTTAGCTGGTTTGACATATTGAAACATTTGAAAATTAAAATGTGTTTTTGTTATGAGCAATCACATAAATCATTACAAATCACTTTTAATTCATAGTTAAGAAATGCTGTGGCATTCAGTGTTGCCAGAGCATTTCGAAAACTAAAGCCAGTTTGTTGAAGGAAAGAAGTCCAAGGAGCGATACATATATTGCAAAATATTGCACATTGCATTGAAAAATCAGGTCTTTAAGAAAATGCAATAGGAATAGGAACTACTTATAGTCCACTTTAAAATTTTGTATTTTATGGTGATTGAATTCACGCTGATTTCGGAGATTTCCATAGTTTTGACAACTATGCGATTGAGACTTCAAAGACCTTAATTTTATATGAAAAAGTTATTCTAAATTTTTTCAGGTCAACTCAAAATCAACCGAAAGATTTAAATTAAACATACAAAGTTTGTACGAAATCTTCCATAACTGGAGTGAAATCTTACAGATTAACTTAACAAAGTGAAATTTAACATGGAAAATCGGTTTGAAATCATTTAGATCAACTTAAAAAGTTTTAATTGTGATTTTTATAAAGAACATTTTACACACAATTAAAGCTAAAATAATTTGTAAAAAACTTGAAAAAAGTCCATAGCTAAAGTCAAATTCAAAGCTAAATCGCTCAATTGACATAACTGATGAAGTCCTAAGTCCTAATGGCCGAAAGAAGAATAGATCTGTGTCTACAAAGTAGGATAGCGTACATAAGAAGAAAGTAGATTTTAGAACAAAAATGAACTCAAAGTCGCCTATACTCGTATCCCACAAAAAATACGATTAAATTGGCTTTACTTTAGTAAGTAAATTTAGTAAAGAGTAAATTTAATTTTTTCGAAATTGTTAAATGGCCTAAAGAACCTAGAAAAATAATTACCTAAGAAAACAGTCAAAAACATGAATACCAGATTCGTAATTGGCAGTAAACTGTCCAGACATAATTGGAATAATTATTAATTACTAAGCATTGGTCAATCGAACCTCCAGGAACCATTCAATTGACGAGTGATTCGATTTAAGTCAGACAGCGCCACATGTACATCTCTAAAAATGGACCTGACCAGAAAACTGTTTTTTAACTTAACCCCCCATTACTATCGTCAAAATATAGATTTAGTAGTAAAATATAGATTTTTTAACCAAAACCAAAATAAAGTTATAATGTTATCCACATTTGCATATTTCTGAAGGTTTTAGAGTACATTGCAGTTGTATAAATTAAGCTGATACTTTTATACAATTGTTTTAAAAAGTAACTGGGTGTATTACACCCACGATAGTAGTGGCGTTATAAAATTGCTGAATGCTTAACACCGATTGTTAGTAATGAAGTTGTATTTTTTATAAAATACATTTATATATTTTTATTCACTTTTTGGCGAAAATTTTTTAAATAACGTATAGACCATTTACTTAGTAGAAAATCCTTAAAAATTATGCTCTAGGATAAGTAAACAATTTTTATAACATTAAATTTGTTATATCTTAAACTGATAAAGTTAGAAGGACGAAATTCAAGGATGTATAAGTCCTTAAGATATATTTTTTTCAAATTTTTTTCCAATAGTTTTTGGAAATTTCCAAGGATATTCAAGGATAAAGTTTCAAAAGGATATTTTTAATACCTGTTTGTCCTTTTGCACCGAAACATTAAATTTTCTAAGATTCTAAGGATTTTTCTGTTTCATTTGATACCCATATTGTTATTCTATAATGCGCTCAATTTTTGAAATAATTCCTTGAAATAAACATGTCCTTGAAATTTCAAAGTCCTTTAAAAAAAAATCCTGATGTCAGAGAGAAAAACTAAAAACGCAGTTTTACTACATTTGGCCCCTAGTTTCGCAAGTATATCGATTTTTTTGTGTGTTTGGAAATTTTTTGATTTTTGTCGCACGGTGTAACCTTACAAAGTAGCAGTTATATTGTTGATTTTTGTTTGAGTTTTTACGCAAAATTTTACCTCGGTCCGAAAAAAATTATTAAGTAAATATTTATTACTTATTTGTTTAGCTTTCTAAATCACTAAGCCAAAGAAACATAACTTAAATAGTGTGCAAGATGTGGCTATTTTCCCAATACAACTTTTTATTTCATCTTTTTTTTCCTTGAAATGAGATGCACATAAACATTGTTGTTTATATTAAATAAATGAATTAACAAAATTCAACAATATATCTTTGTTTTTACATGTTATGATGTTCTGATTATGAAAAAAATTTGTTTTTGTTTATTTTACCTACATGGATAAGTAAAACGGATAATAAAAAGTTGTGGGTGGATTACACCCACGATAGTAATGGCGTTAGTGAAATAGACGATAGTAATGGAGGGTTAATCAAGTTGTTGTTCTATTTATATTTCAAAAAGACAGAGACTTTAGATGTGCTCAGGTTCAACATCAAATGTAAAATTGTTGCCAATGACGTGCCAATCCTGGACACTACAATGTCCGGCCAATATATCTTAACTTAAATGCCCATGTGACATCATGTTTCAAAATATGGTTAAACATTTGTTAAGATCACTTTGATCTCGAAAAAGCTGAAACCATTTTGAAGAAACTAAGTATTACTGATCTGGTATAAGTTGAGCTCATTAAAAACCGTCAACTCGTGTTACAGAGTCATTCTTAGAGAATACAAATGTGCAGTGGGTTTGAAACTGTATCGTTTCTACTTAATACTTGAAGATTAATTCGCGGAAGATGCCATTTCACTACTTCCAAGTTGTTGTGTTTGACGAAAACTACAACAAGCCAATAACTCTTGAAAAACTTAAGCCGAGATAAAATTTGGTACAGACGCATTTTTTAAACTCACTTCAAGTAATCATAGTAACTTCTATTGTGTTCTATTGTGTAATTTTCAACTGTGTTAAAATTTTAATTAAAAGTTACTTTAAAGTTTCTGTTGACTGACAATATCTACAAATAGTCGTTATATCTATTGAACCTACAACCATATTTTCACTCATAACTATTTGCATTCAAAATTATGCAATCAACTAAGATCGCTGTATACCACAATGTGTCCTACATACATACATACATACATACGAGCATATGTGTACTTACGTCTATATGTCTCTGATGTCTACTTTTTGAACATACACTTTTCCCACTGCAATAATTCGCTGTAGGAGTAATGCTTTGACTTTGTCTTGTTTCATTTCAGCAAACAGAGAGAAGCCCTCGGCACCTGTCTGAAGTGCTTGCTTGAGACCAGCTGTTGCGGCAAATTTGGGCGATTTATTCAAATGCCGAGGCTTCAAAATTAAGTGTAATTAATGCAAATAAATAAATGCACAGAAAATGGTTCGTTATTAAAAAGCAATTTTTTGACTTTCATTTTGCAACGAGTACGTGAAGGATTTAATTGCTGGCAGCCCGAGGGTAGGTACGCCGACGCCGACGCCTCCGCTGCACAATCGGGCGGCACGGGCGCGAATCGTTGAAAGGATTTCGAGACACAGGAATGCATTGTGCCGCTTAAACGGTGCGTAATGCAACATTCGAACGTTAATTATTTTTGCTTCTGTTTTAAAGTCCTGGCCGGCACTTGAGATTACCATAAAAAGATGCACTTAGGGGTTAGCACGAGTGCGGCGCTGACGGGCGAGTGGATGATGAGCGCGCACAGAGTAGGGCAAATTTATGCGAAGCATATCTTCGGGCGGAATTCGTCGCCCGATGTGTGCGCCGGATGCGGCCGACCAGGCGACAGAAGGACGTTCTAGTAAATTACGGCGCATTAATACAAGACAGCGCGAATTTTGCAATGGCGGGTGGCGGTGTTGGCGGCGGCGGCGGCATGTCAGCCCATCGCAGAGGGTTGGAATTCGGTGAACGTATTTCGGCTTTTCGTGTTGCCTGGCTTTGTTTATCGAGTTCAATGTGTTTGCGGCAGTTATCTGGCGATACGGCGACGACGGGCACGGAGGGCACCGGCCAGTGTATGAATAGGAAACCCCGAACGGCCGTGCACTACTTAGGCGTTCGCTCACAGGCAGCGCAGGCGTGTACGCGCCACCGCCACTGCGTACGGGGCGAACTTGGCAACCCCACTTGACTACGCACAATCGCAAAGCTCTCGGCGCAAAGTTGGGCGATAGCGGCAACGCTCACGAGGCGGACAGGGACAGGACAAACCGAACGCAAGGCGACGCCGCTCTGGGAATACGCGCCGAGTGCGTTCGCTTGGGGTGGCGTGCGAGCGTGCGGTGCTGTCGCGCACGTGCCTACCATAATGCAATTCATACGCAGCGCCAACAACAATACGCACACAATACAACAATAACAACAACACTAACACACACACAATTTGTTTACCGAAAAGACAAGCACGCAGGGCGGCAAAGCCCACGGCCGCAAGCCGAAAATGCATTCCCCCTTTGCGCTGGAGTGCAGAAACGCGTTCTCGTATTTCTGCCACCTTGCGTCGCGCCGCTCGGCCGTCTACCATAGGAACAGCGAGCGGCGAACAATGCGAGCGTGGCACACATACCTACCCCACCAAAAAACTTAAAGCAAAACAGCAAAACGAAAATGCAACATCAGGCCACGGAGCCACAGTCCGAAGGACTTTCACTTGCGAGCGCGTCGACGACGCTTCCGTATGCGCATGTGTGCGTGTGTTGTGACGGCCAATGTACAGTGGGATGAGAGCTAAATAAATGCCTGTAAATCTAAAAAACTTGAGCTGAATACGATTGATTAAGTTTAAACTATTCTAACCTACGTTTGGCTGCTGGCCTCTTTTTGACCAGTAATTTTAAAGTGTTAAAGACCAGAATTTACACTACATTGGACACTGGTAGTGGAGATCTTCGCACCTACGTAATACAAGTGTCTTAAGCATTTTTGGCACCTGTTATTAGCGTGTGTCGCGATTCACTTTAAAGTAAGATTAGGTAAGAGTTTAGATGTTTCAGATTGTGTTTCAGTTTGTTGAGAGATTTTGTTTTTAGTTTTTAGCAGAGAAAACTCTATATAGGACTATACTTGTTGATATATGAAACAAATATACGGTTCTAGACTGGATCTGTGTTTAAAACCTGTAATGTGGGTTAACATATTCTATGTACTCCTTAGAACATAGAACATGTTAACATGTTAATGGACTCCTTAGAACATCGTCGAAACGTGGCATGTTATTTTACCGAGACTTTTTTGGTAATTGCTCAGTGGAGATGAGCAGCTTGTTCCCATCACTCCGGATATTCCCTCTGGCAACCCGTTTGAACCCTGGCGCGCATGCATTCCACATTGAAACGATGTTCCAGCGCACTACGCACTACAGAGAAAGTGCGTTTCTGGTCCGAACAGCGCGGTTGTGGAATGGTCTCCCTGCGGATATTATCCCCAGCACTTATGATCTCGATGGGTTCAGGTCAAGAGTCCATAACCACTTCTCTCAAAACCCTTTCTCCTTACCTTTATATTCTTCCTAAACCAACGCAATGACTCGCATCAATAGGGATCATCCCCTGCGCGTTTGTTCGAGTAAAAAAAAAATAAAAATTTAGGGACAGAACAAAATGAACTAGCAGATTAATTAACTGGGATTATGTTAAGTAATTCGACGTGTGAAGATCTGGTCGATAAGTGAATAACCTCGAGTTATCTCGATAGATGAATTGGGACCGACAACTACAAATAATCGCAATCGGCTCTAAAGAAGTTATTGACAGTGAAATCTATGAGGTTCTTAGCGTAAATCGGTGAATTCTATAATGGCTGATTGGATTAATTAAGGGTCATGTGACCATCGGGAGATACCAAACCTGAGGAAGTTACATAACTATGCTTAGAGGATGACAAGGTTGTTGCATACATAGTGTCTAGTGTTGATGATTTATGAACCATCAGTCCCAAGCACCTACTCGACATATAGCGTGACATAGGTAATAGAAGGGGAGGTAGTCGACGGCCGACCTACGGATAGCTGAACCTGAACAAGGAAAAGGGAATGAAAATAACAGGAAGCGCACAGGGGTATCTTTCTGTATCTGTATTTGTATCTCTATATGTATCTGTATCTGTATCTGTATCTGTATCTGTATCTGTATCTGTATCTGTATCTGTATCTGTATCTGTATCTGTATCTGTATCTGTAGCTGTATCTGTATCTGTATCTGTATCTGTATCTGTATCTGTATCTGTATCTGTATCTGTATCTGTATCTGTATCTGTATCTTTAAAGATTCCTACCTCCTCGGCAAGATCGATTTTTGGTTCCAGGATCACTTTAGACTCGGGTTCCAACACAATAAAAACTGAATAATCGCGGCCGCATCACCAAAGCCCACATCCATTGGAAAAAATTTAACAACAGCTAACTATTTCAAAATTAAAACTTCCTTACACTTTCGTTAAGGTTTTTTAAATTATTATCACGTGATCAACTTAACCCTTTCCGGTCAATTTCCACATTTCTTGAGATACAAATTTTTCCTTCAAAATATTGGGTGTTATTAAACATTTTAGCAATGAAATATAAAAAAATTTCAAAAAAATCATTTTGGTTGAGGATTACAGCTTCATCAATTTTGTACGATATATCGTACAATGGTCCGCAAAGGAGTAAAAATTCATGAATTTTTGGTTTCGGTTTTTTATGAACAATTCATTAATTTTTGTTATAGAAAACAACAAAAAATCAAAACGTGATTTAATTTTGATCGAAAGTTATATAAATTATATATATAAACAATTGATTCACATTTATTCGGCCCTATATAACCGTCGTTGTTGTTGTAAAGCCCTTTTCCCTCAATAAAATACAGAATCAATTAAAATTCGTATAGCTTTACAGAAAGATACTGAATATAGCCGATTCTTATTATCGTAGTGGGAGTGGCTAGTACGCATGTCTAACCTTACATAAACCGTGTCTGCCCAGTAAAACACAAAATCGTCTAGTAATTCTTATTTTAAATCGAAAATTGCCGAATAGTCGAATTTTATTAGCCACGTGGCTTACAGATGGGCGTGGCAGGCATACAAACGCGAAAATTCTGTTCCCAAATCCGTAACTTAAAAAATGCAAACATCACTTGCAACCGTTGCCTTCCATTTGTACGATATATCGTACAAAGCTTTGCAACCATTGCGGTCATTTGTACAATTTTTTTAAAGAATCGGGAAAATATTTAGACGCAAAAAATGTTAAATTTTGTAAGTTCTATAATTCAACTGAGATTCAAACTTTGAAATTGTTTCACTTTTTGGTACCAAAAAGTATTACATATTTAAAAATTCCTACGCGGAAGTGTCGTCATTTGCTGGTTTTTCATATTCTTGCAAAAAGCTGCTTACAAAACCCACTCATACTGTGTAGCCACGGCTATAATGATTTATATTTTTAAACAGAATAATACAACACAGCCTACTTAATGAAAATTAAAAAGCTGTTGCATAAAAAGTGCGTTCGCTGTCAAATAAAAAATCGTCGAAAAAAATGTACGATATATCGTAAAAATTTCTGGAAAGGGTTAAGCGTTTGTTTCTTTTTTGTAATTTTAACAAAAATATATATACATAAATATATTGCAATAAATATTAAATGACTCACAATTTTGTGAAATCGTTTGAATTGCGTCACTGTGCGGCGCTTTGTGGAAAAAGGGTGACTAATGTGTGTGTGATTGCTAACAAAAGATTCCGGCTTTCCTTGGTGCCGCAGTCGCTGTGGAAGCGCTGACGGCGGCAGCGTCAGCTTTGCCGACGTTGACGCCGGCGTTTCAGTGTGCGGCGGCGTGCACACAATGCAAGGGGCTAAAAGGACATCGACACGGGGGATGAAATTTCCACAACAACGACAACAACAAAAGCCACAACAGCAAAAACAACAACAACAACAACAACAATGCAAGCGGCATAACAGAACGATTTCAATTTCGCTTTCAGTGCGATATCCTTTTGCCGCTGCTGCCGTTGGTGGCTGCCCTGGGTTGTTGCTGCTGCTTGTCGGCTGTTGCTTGTTGTTGGCTGGGGCGCACATAAATAGCGGCGACAGGATATGCTGTTAGTCATTCGCAGCATAGACGTCGCCCAGCAAGCAGGAACTAAACCACGCACCACACACACACTCCGTTCCGTTTTCCTTGGTTTTGCAATTAATTCTTTTTGGTTATTTGGTTCTTGCGATCGGTTTGTTTGAATTCGTTTTATTTCCAACGTCGGCAAATGTGAACCGAAGGGCAGCTGAGTTGTAGCAGCAAATCGAGTGACCGACAAGTGACCAGTGAAAGTGCAATGTCCGCGATGGCCACGCAGCACAGCATCGCGCAGATGACCAGCGCCATGCCGCACGGCCTGGGCCTGCTGACTACCGTTGCCTCGCTGCCCCCCAAGTATCGCAGCCGCTACCTGAACGTCAAGACCAAGTGCGAAATACCGCTGGACCTATCGGTGAAGCCCAGCTCGCCGATTGCGGAAATCGCCAGCGACGTGCCCATGGCCAGCACTTTCACCGAGGTCTACACGGAGCCGAGTGGCGAGCCGGAGCGCCGCGAATCGCACGAGTCGGTCAGCCATGTCTCGCCTGTGGCTGCAGGCGCCGGCAGCGAGGCCTTTGCATCTGTGCCCGTCGCTGTTGTCGTGGCCGCTACGCACAATGTCAAACCAACGACACCACCACCCACGCCTACACTCATACCAACAACAACAGCAACAACAACACACACTCCCGCGCCGACGCCCAACAAACGCAAATACGATGCGCACGAGGCCAACATTGCAGTGCACGCAGTTGTCGAGCGCGTCATTGTCGACGCCTACACCAACCCACCGAAGCTGCCAAAGACCGCCGAGCATCCGACGACCAGACGCGAGTGCACGCCGTCCCGACCGATCAAGGTCACCGACTCGGCACCGAAAACGGTCAAGGCACAGCCGCCCGCCGCCAAGTCGGCAAAGCACAAGGCCACACGCAAGCTCAAGTTCGACGAGGAGACGAGCTCGCCCGTTTCGGGCACTATCATTCGGCCGCTGGAGGACATCACCGACGGCACGGTTCAGTATAGCAACGGCGACATCGATCCCAAGTACAACATTGTCGAGATAACCGAGGAGACGAAGGCGGAGCTGGCGGCTATCAAGAACGTCATTGGCGATTACGTGTGCAGGCTGTGCCGCATCAAGTTTGAGGACGCGTTCGGCCTGGCGCGGCATCGGTGCGCGTGCATTGTGCTGCTCGAGTATCGCTGCCCCGAATGCGGCAAACAGTTCAATTGTCCGGCGAATCTGGCATCGCATCGGCGCTGGCACAAGCCGAAGAAGGAGGGCGGCAGCGGCGGTGCAGTGGCCAAGAAGGAGAACCGTAACACGACCAACAGCGCGTCCGATGTGCGACGGTCGGCAACGGCTGACAAGAAGCAGGACGAGCTGGCGGCTTACACGTGCGACGAGTGCGGCAAGAAATTCAAGCGACCTGCGTACCTGCGCAAGCACCAGCTCACGCACAAGCGGACCACAGCGAGCGCGGCAGTGCCGCCGCCATCAGTGGTGGAGGCGTTGGAGGGCGGCGTAACAACGTCCACTGTGCCGGGATCCTATCAGTCGTACGCTGGCTCGTCGGCGTCCAGCATGCACTCGTACAGCGGCGGCACGCACGAGGACGAGGCGATGGCGGTGCACTCGGCGGCACGCAGCGCCGGCAGCTACCACGACCACGACGACGACGACTTGTCGTCCGAGTGCAGCAGCAGCACGGCGGGCTACGGGCGCCTACAGATTGTGGAGAGCGGCCTCACCGAGGAGGAGAACATTGCGGCGGCGGCG
Source organism: Melieria crassipennis (assembly GCA_963668005.1). Taxonomy (NCBI): domain Eukaryota; kingdom Metazoa; phylum Arthropoda; class Insecta; order Diptera; family Ulidiidae; genus Melieria; species Melieria crassipennis. Next base: position 107,806,742 of record OY764962.1, on the reverse strand, counting down.
CTGACAAACTTGCGCAACTGCGCGTCGGTGATTCAGCACACCACTTTGGCGCACTGAACGGGGCGCTTGCGGTGGGCGGCAAAACTCAAGTGAAGTTGTGTAAATATTTGTGTTTGTCATAAGGGTTGATTTGTTGTATTTTTTTGTTTTTGTTTTTGTAAGTTTCGCAGCTAAACACACCAAAGATTAGTTCTCATTCGTAGTTGGCGTACAGTGTTTGATAAAAACGGCCATTTTATTTGCATTCCATAGGTTTGAGTTTAAGTTAAACTTTAAGTTTTACGCATAGATTTAATTTAATTGAACAATGCTAGTCGAGAAGTCGCTTCTAGTCATTTCTAGTCATTGGTTGTCATTTCTAGTCACCCCGCTAGTCAGCTTCGAAAGATCTCAATAGGCAATAAGTGAACCGTGGCGAGGCGCTCCCACTTTTTAGGTTATGCAAAATTGCAGTTTACCTGCTGAAACTAGCTGTCGAAAACCCCAGTCAGGCGAAATAGTGCAGTAATAACTTTAGCTTAGTTTTTAAACAGATCCTCTGACATTGTCGCAAAGGACGCGAAGAGATGAGTGTGAACTCTAGTCATTCCATAGTTAAGGGACCGCAACAGGCCGCACGTGTCAGCGCGCGCCAGGCCACGTTTCTAATTTAGCACAAACTAGTTTACTTAAGTTATGCTTAGAGTTTTATCTACAAACAGTTAGTTTAAAGTTGTCAATTTGAGTTGATTGTAATTAGTTGTGGGTCGACAGAACCAGCACTTCACTACCAGAAACGAACTATTAAGTACAATTTTCTTCTTAACGAAACCTATCGTAAGCTTAAGTGTAGACAGCGGTTGTATACTTACGCAAAATAATATCACAACGGCATTGTTCCTTAATGCAATAACAATACTGACGCAGTCAAAGAGCCGCACCACCAAAGGTTGTATAAGTTTTGTACAACGAAAATACAAAAAATAGGTGAATATCACACAACAGTAAGCAAAAGAAAAAATGAAATTTTCACATTCATATCTACTTAAATGAAATTATAAAATGGTTTTTAAAAGTCTACACGAAAATTTTAAACTATGAAGTACTAATGTAATTTGCTAAGAAAATCTATTTTAAATTTTATGGTAAGTTGAAAACTTTATCGCAACTTTTATCAAGGTTACAAATTCGTATGTATAAGTGAGATAGTTAAGTTTGTGAGATTGTGATACTAATTGATAAAGTCTAAGTTTAGTTGAAAAATACTTATTTTAGTTCAAAAAATGAAAGGAAAACATTCACAACAAGAATGAGTGAAATAATGAATTTATCGTACTTGTACTTCTTCAAAGTACCACAAATTGAATATCTATTTTTATATACTTGCAACTAGTTAAGATTTTTTAAACGTAAATAGGCTTTTGCTCAAACATTTGTACAATAATAAAAGCAATAAATGTCCACTCAAAAACTCAATTAAATGGTTTCTTTATTTGGAGCTTGATTCGATTAGGGAGAATGCGTATTGCCGTTATGGGTCTCTTGTGGCCCTTATTTGGGGTTATACTTATACCTATATAACTTGTGCTGACTATGCTGTGAAATATAACATTTGTTTTTCTAATGTGACGAGTGTAGGATGAAAAGTTTCCGGGCTGAGCTGAACTAATTTTTGACCTGATTGGCTTTCACAATAACTTTCTGATCGATAGTACATATATAAGTAATGTTGGCCAGCCTATAAACCTCGTTTTTTTTTACGTAAGAAATGAAAAAAAAGAGAAGCGAGCGTACATCGACTACTTCCATTTATTTAATTTTGTTTATTTATTTAACTTATGAACTTAATACTTGAAATCAAATAGGAAATGGATTCGACATTGATGAAGACTTAAGCTAAGGTCCCACGATTGCCGCAAATGCGCCGATCATAGCCCGATCTGGTCGGGCATTGACTACGCAGAAATTGTCAACTGAGCAAAACGTTTTTTATTTGGATCACACGATTGCACAGTGATTCGACTCCATACAACCGCGGGACAAAATTAGAAGGAGTGGTCCGTTCTTCATAAAATTTGTTAAACTAGTTAATCATAGTCTGCTGAATTGAAATCTCCATTTGGTTTTTCTTAAACTGTTGTAGTTTGGCAATGTTTGGCTTAATTTTGCAAATTTCGTAATTTTTGGAAAGCTATAGCACCAAATGTGTTGGCTAGATTTTTCAGATTTTACACTTAATCGGTAAAATCAACATTGATTATTCCAAAGAGTAACAGAAATTGTATCGGGACCCTCTGGTTTTGCAATAAAAACGATAATAATACATGTATGTTTTCCATTTTTGCAGATTTTATCAGTTTTCGTGCTAATTGCATACTTTTAGGCATAAATAAAATAAATTTTGTCGAAAAATACGTGTTTAGACCACTTTTCAAATTGAATTATTTTCTGAGATCGGAAGATATCGGAGGATGTAATTGCATTATCCGACAAAGAAAGAATGCTTCTTAAAATAAAAAAAAATCCAGGAACATACTTTCGCATACTTTTTAGATATTTTCGTCTAAGTTTTGCCAATTTTCAGATTTTTAACTTAGAAAAATATTTTGAATTAAAAGTGAAGTAAAAGCCTACGGTTCGCAAATTTTGGGAAAACATTAAAAACGAAAATGGCCACGTCATTTCGTAATCCATATTGAAAGTTTAAGTAACTTCGTGCCAACCATGTATTTTTAAAATTTTTTTTACTCAATAGACTAAAAAACAGAAAATATGAGTTTAAATTTTTTTGTGAAAAAAGTTTCAACTTTGAGCCGCTTTTGCGCGGACACTAATTGATTTTTTGCACAGAATTTTTGGGGTTTTCTTAGTTGGAGTTTTACCTTTCAAATTACATCAAAATCGTTAAATTCTGAGACCATAAATTTTTTGAATTTTGTCTATGGAACGAATCACTGTGGATTGCCCCAATTTCGACAAATTTTGTCGGCTCAACCTAGCGAACAGAAATATCGCACCGAACGATTTCAAAGGTAGGTCACACGATTGCCCGAATCGAAAAAAAAAAATTGAAAAAAAAATTTAAAAAAATGAAATAAATTCTCAAAAAATTTCAAAGCACCGACAAAATTGTCGGCCCCTATGGTTGGTGCTTGAGTTGCCGACAAAATTCGGTTTAATTTTTAATTTTTTGTCTGGCTTCAACTGTTCACACGATTGACGCAACAGTACCGATTTCGTTCGGCGGAACAGGAGGTAGATCGAATATTTTTGACTTTTGCGCCGAAACCGATTCGAGTTCACACGATTGGCATTTGATTTTTTATAAAATGCGTAAAATTTCTACGCATTGCGGCAATCGTGGGACCTTACCTTTATAAACATCATTAAACACTTGAAATTATATACATTCAGCAGTCGATGATATCAAAAATGTGGCTGTTTTGCTGGAGCTGAACACTCTTATAGTACTTCCTAACATAATATTTGATGAAATCAAGCACGTAGACAAAACCATATCCCTTAGCATACCGACGTATGGTCGAAAAACTGACCGAAGCAAAGCACTTATTTGTGCTCCTTTTTCGTGTTTAGCTACCCTCAGGTCTACTGTGTTATCCTTTCTAAATAGGGCAATGCATTATCTTAAGTAGATCTTTTTGCTAATGATTTATGACTCATTATCTTTTACGATCGATTGCCAAACTATTCTAATTGCCAATCTTCTACTCGTCAGTGCCGCACATTGATCTACTACTCGAATGTCTGCAGCTCCATTGTCGTCGTATACGATGTCCAGTCTATTCCTTTTAGAACGTATTAAATAACACATTGTGTGTTAGGCCATTCATAAGATTAAATATTAAAAATATTATCAAAGAAGCTCTTGAATAATGTACTCTTTTATGTATTCTATTGTAGTGTTTTATTTTTTTAAATCATGTATCTTATGATTTTCATAGACATCAGCAGTTACTGTGCCAAGTGACTTTTTTTTGTAGGATCTCTAAAAGTCGATTTGGAAACAAAAGGATAAAAAAACAGATAAGATCCAAAAACAGGATCCCACTCCACAAATAAACTTACATACTAGAAGATCTTTTCAAACGACTTCACAGTGATTCGACTCCATAAAACCGCGGGACAAAATTAGAACGAGTGGTCCGTTCTTCATAAAATGTATACTAGTTAATCATGGTCTGCTGGATTGAAATCTCAATTTTGTTTCTCCTTAACTTTTGTAATTTGGCAAAGCCTGAGACTTAAATTTGCAATTTTCGTAATTTTTGGTAAGCTATAGCAACAAGTGTGTTGGCTAGATTTTTCAGATTTTACATTTAATCGATAACGTCAAAATTGATAATTGCAAAGAGTAAACGAAATTGTCTTAGGACCCTTTAGTTTTGCAATAAAAGTGATAATAATAGATGTATATTTTGCATTTGTGCAGTTTTTTTTTAATTTTTCATGTTGATTGCATACTTTCAGGCATAAATCAAATATATTTTGTCGAAAAATAGGTGTTTAGAAGACTTTTCAATTTAATTCAATTTTAAATTTTTTTTGTATGTTTTGCCTATTTTCGAAGGTTTTTTTTTTAATTTATCATGTTGATTGCATACTTTCAGGGATAAATCAAATAGAATTTATCGAAAAATAGGTGTTTACACCACTTTTCTACTTAAATTATTTTCTGAGATCGGAAGATATCGGAGGATGTGATTACGTTTTTCCACACAGAAAGAATGCTTCTTAAAATACTGAAAAATCCAGGAACATACTTTCACATACTTTTCAGATATTTTCCTCTAAGTTTTGCCAATTTTCAGATTTTTAATTTAGAAAAATATTTTAAAATTAAAGTAAAGTAGAAGCCTCAGCTTTGCAAATTTTGAGAAAAAATTAAAAGCGAAAATGGACACATCGTTTCTTAATTTATATTGAAAGTTTTAGCAACTTCTTGGTAACCATGTATTTTTATAATATTTTTCCCTCAATAGGCTAAAAAACAGAAAATATGTGTTTACATTTTTTTTTTTTAAAAGTATTGCACACATAATAATAAATTTTTTGCATAGATTTTTTTGGGTTTCTTAGTTGGAGTCTTACCTTTCAAATGACATCAAAATTGTTACATTCAGAGACTATAAATTTTTTGAATTTTGTCTATGGAACGAATCACTGTGGACTTGATTGAAATCAGGTTCAACGTTCTATACAGATTTCTTCGATGGTTTGAGCTTTTTAATGTTGGCATTAGTAAAATACATTATTCTGAAATTGCTCAACAAATAAAATTTAAATTCAACTCTTTCAAATTCTTTGGAATTTTTTGGCGTTACCACATTTAAGAAATTTGGTTTTGGTATGATATATCGGTTCCTAAAATAGTTTCCCCAGTCGTAACATTAATGTATTGCGGAATTTGAAAACTTTTTAGTAACTGAATGGTAACTGACATGCAATCGAATTTCCAACTATATCCAATCCAACGGATATTTACAATCGGTAAGTTACGCTTGGGCGATGTTTTAATGGGTCCATTATTTAAGTAACTGTAAGAAGCGTTTAAGTGTTTACACTGTTCTCCAAAGTCGTTTGAATTTTTTACGGCCATCTCGAAGCAGTAGCGCAACATATTGCTGCAAGTAAACACTGCCAAGTGGCGGGTAGGGGGGCCAGGGCTATAACCGCAAGCGTATTAATCGTCTTTTAATAGCGTCAGATGCAGCTGGACATGTGTGAATATGGAAAAATAGTATTGGCAGCGAGGGGATGGCCACGAGACGAATGCAAACGAAGCGAATTAAAATGAACTGAAATGAAATGAAATGAGTAAAGTGCCAACACGGAAGTGTTTTGCGTCTTAAATTGCACTTAATGAGCATCGTTTTCCGTGTAATTTCCAATAATTTCCATTGCACATAATTTCGAACGCTTTTCACGGTGTTGCTGTGGAAACGCTCAATTAAAAATTTCCATCTGCAGCGGCGCGAACGTTGACTGACGTGCGTTATCGATCTTCGGGGGTGTCGAACACCCTCGCCAATGCCGATGCCGATGCAACCACTTCCCCCCGAGCGGAAGTGGACAGATGCATCGAACGCCTAAATACACACGCGTACACAAACAAATTCTCGCACGTACTCGCGTGCGCACAGCGACGGCGGAAGATGAAAAACGTAAAAAGTGACAGAGTGTTTACCGCAAATGCACAACTGGCAGCCGAAGAGCAGCGGCCGTGAAGCAGTTGAAATCGGGGTGGACCAGCGCGGCTAGGCGGAATATGGAATATGGCTGGCCGATTGAACGGCGCGAACGCGGCTGGCAGCAGTGGAAACTTAATGCAGCAGCACGAAACCGAAACGGAAGCGCATAAAAACTGCTGTATCAAACACATCCGCATGACGCGATAAAAAACAAAAACCAAACAGTAAAAACAACCAAATCGAAAAAGCGAGAACAAGCTGGCAAGGAATTACGGCCGTGGAATCGGATGCAAACACAGCGAACGAGCCGAACGTTGCCCTCTGGTATGGGTGCAGTGCAGCAGGGGTGGCGGCCGTCAGTCATAGTGATTTCCAAACATCGCCGCTGCCGGCACAAGGGGTGTGAATTGAGAAATAGTGAAAGTTGCTGCGACTGGCCGACACTAGACGAACATGTAAGCCGACGACAACACACCAGCGCAGCATTGACAACACCGCAGCAACGATTCGGGCGACCAGGATCAGCGCGGCTCAGGACATGAACCACCCCCATAGCACAGAATCCCTTCAACGCCGCAGCTCTGAACGCCACTCTGGACGCAGCATCGTAATGCACAACACATATCCGTACATATGTTGGCATTGTTGTAGTTATTGTTATTGTGTTTTGGTTGCACCAGAATGTGGACACATCAACCGAAAGAGCAGTGGAAATGTCGAAATACTGAAAGTCGTTATCGGGCGGTGGCATTGATATGGACTCGACACTGAGCCGTGCAGCGGGTGGGGTTCGTTCGGTTGCGGTGAGCGAGCGAGCAAACGAAATGACTGTGGCCTGCATCTGTCCTATTGAATTACAGCAACACAGCACCGGCAACCAACTGCCAAGCCAGTGCAGTGGCTTGTGAGTGGCGTCAAGAGGAAAGCAGTTCGGTCGGTAAAGTTATGATCGGGCAAGGTCGCAAATGTGTTGCCTTATTCGGGCTCGTTGTCATTGGGCTGTCAAAATGTTGAGCACTAAAAATTACGAATACTTTCCGTACGGAAACTTAACACTTCAATGCTCTTAACGGTCTTAAGAGTGCTATTCTGCGTTTCAAGAAAATCACCTTATCTGTTTTGTTAGAGAAACTTGTAAGGGAGGACCTTATGAAGACTTGCAAGACTTCGCTGGTACTTTGTGTTTAGACGAACTATTGCCAACTCCTGAATGAGGCCGCATAAATGAGATGCTCGAACAAGGTCTGGCAAGTGAGTCAACTAGGAGTAATACGGCAACAACTCAACGAGAATAGTACTGAAACTTTTTATAAAAATAATTTGTTTTTGAATGACAAAACTTATTTATTGGTAGACTTTTCGCAGCATATAGGTCATATTTTTTATGCTATAGACCAACTAGGAAATGTTTGACAGACTCCGGAGAGTGAAGCAGAGTAGAGTTGAGTTGAGCTGGGTAATGTTGATGGGATAGAAGATAATTGAAAGGATTTAGAATTAACTAGTTGATAATTTTGAAAAAGTGCGAGGGCTAATTTTTAAAAAGGAATCACACCTGTGAATTCATAAGATTCACATTTAAAACGGAGATGAACGTGAAAATTGTGAAAATATTAATGTTTGTTTAACGCTTTCGGCCTCGAATGCGTCTCGATATTACTTTTTGTTATTTAAATCATTAAACATTTGCCTATGAAGTGTGCACACGACTTTTGAAGTCGCCACGCCTCTTTGTTAGAGTTCTAGAGCTAGTTTACTTTTGAACAAGTTCAGCTTAAAACGGGTTAAATACATTTTTTAACAATATTTTTTAACCCTTTCCGACATGAAAATAAACCCGTTCTGTATGAATTGTATGGGCTGTAGTCCAATATATTGGACATTGTGACTGAAAGGGTTAATTAGAGAAAATTTTTTGTAAAATTTTTGGAAAAATATAAAATGATCACTTTTTGATCTTATTTAACCATTATTAAAGAAACAGGGTCCAGGCGCCCAATTCGTAGACTTCAATTAGAACACGAACTTTCCGTGATATCGCTGCAAATTAATGGAAATTATTTTGGAGATAGCAGTAACATTTTTGTAATTTGCTTTGAATTCACTTCTAAAAATATAAATTTGTTGGTGCCTACTTAAATTAAACTCATAAATCCCATAAAACCCATAAAGCTTTTGCTATAACATGACAAATAGGTGAAGTTGCTCTCAGGCAACTTTGGGGTGGAAAAGTTTAAGGGATTACATTGCTTTTAGAAAATATTTTGTCCATTTGATTTTGGATTTTATTTTACTGGCTGAAATATTCATTCGTATTATTCATATTTTGAGGCACAAAATAGCTTTGAAGGCAAACATTTAATTGAATAGTCAAGTTTCATTTAGTAAAAATCTTCTATATTTAACACATTCGTTTCGCTTCGCTAAGGAAAATATAAAAATGTTATTTTCACCAAAAAAATTGTATTAAAATCTCTTTTTTACATCAAATTTATTGCTTGCATATTTATATTTTTTAAGAATAAAAGTCCTTAAGATTTGTTTTGTATACAAAATTCACTTCGACTGAAGAAGTTTCACTCTACATCAACATCTCAAAATTCAACTGTTTACCATGAAATTGAACTGTTGGCGACATCTGCATAACCCGCACATTTTGCGTAGGGCATGAAAATGTTAAGGCGGCAAAGTCGAAGAAGGCAAAGACAATCAAGTAAACACAGCGCACACGAAATTCGATAGCTCCATTGTATTCGAACTATACTCGTGTGCGTCTTTGCCGTTGCAGTTACAGTTCCAGTTGCACTCGATTTTTTTTCAGCTCGACTCTACAGCACCAGCAGCAGGGAAGCCGAATGCCAACGGTATTGCCTTTTCGAATTGGCCGGCAAGCAGCGAAATTCGTTTGCACCTTTCGTCTGGTATCTGGGTGTGCGCGTTTGTGTATGAATTCCGTTGGAGGGCACTTCTCGGCGCCCGCATGATTGCCGCTTGGGTTGGTTAAAAACGCGAGCAACGCTTACGCATGCGCAATGCGCCAAATGTGCAACGCGGTGGCCTCGGAGCGTCAAATGTGCGGGTATCATCAACCGGCGGCCGGCCACACCGAAATCTGCGCATCGGCTCGAGCATCTGCGATTGCGTTTGAAGTGTCGCAATTTGAAAGCGATGCGACTAATTGCGATTTGCGCCTATCACGCACACATGTCGCCAAACGGTCTGTGTGCAGTTCCGTCGTCCAAGTAATGACGCATGTTTGTATGTTTGTGCGGAAGTTCAAACTCCTTTGTACGCCGCATATTAGCTCGACAAAGGCGAAGTGCGGCGTTTTCTTCACTCTCTACCCAATTAAAGGGGTAGAACCATTAACAAAGGGGCGCAAGGATATTTGCCTGAACTTTGGCTCACCTCAAGTGTCGCATTGTTGGCGATCGCAAAAATGCTGGCCATAAGTGGTAGCGAACACACAATTATTTCAGTAGAATGTAAAGGCTGAGGTGTAATGAGCTCAAGGACATAAGTGTAATTATGTGTGCTGATATGTTCACAGAATGGGCCTCAAAACGCCGACATTGTTAACATTTAAATGTAAAAGATTGGGTTGGTGTTAGGGTTAGGAGTGGCAGTTTTCTTATGAAAGCTCACTTATGCACAAAGCGATGGCTCATTGTGATACGACTTGGCTCATTGTGTGCATTGATTGTCGACGTTGGGAACCACAACGATGCTAATATGAACCATGTCATCTCCTTAAGGTTTCGAGCACACAGCTTAGTAGGGTTTAAGTAAAATGAAGTATAATTTTTCACATTTAAAACAGAGATGAAGGTGAAAATTGTGAAAATTTTAATGTTTGTTTAAGGGTTTACATTGCTTTGAGAAAATATTTTGTAAATTTTATTTTTTATTTTATTTTTTACTGGCTGAAATGATGTATTCATATCTTAACAATGTTTTTGAAAACAAATTGTGATGGAAAAAACTTCTTCAAATGGTCTTGAACCCGATTTCTGACATGTTTTGAAACTTTAGTTTTAACTTAAGCTTTTCAGCTGATGGTTAAAAACTGTAAGGCTGTAAGGACTTCTTATTGGGTTCTAGCGTTTCAAAACTTTTAAATTGGCTACATAATTCGTTGCCGAGAAAACGATTTCGCATTAAAAAGCAAAGAGCCTTAAAGGTTTTACAGTCGTACAGCATAAGTAAAATCTATAAGGGATTTCATTTCTTGTAAAGAGGTGCGAAAAAGAATACTTTGTGTATATATTCTGTCAATAAATCAGCTAGAATTGTTAAGTAAAACGCAAAGTTTATATTTATTCATCAATGGATTCATTGAACCTTCACTATTCAATATGGTTTGACCTGAAAGCAACCCGGAGAACTGTCTCTAACCGGTCTATTGACATTAATTTTTTTATTTTGCTTAAATGAAATGCTCAACATTTGAAAAGTAGTTTTATTTTGGCAAACGGAGCACCCATAAGGAATAAAAAATGGGTTAATCTGGTATTTTAGTTTAGAGAAGAATACTTTTCAGTTATTTAAAATTCAGCTTCTGACTGGGTCAAAAATGTGTAAGGGTTTTGTATTAAGAATCATTTTGTATTAAGCCTATTGAGTTCAAAGTCAGTGAAAGTGCCTGAGCCAAAAAGAATTCGACATGTATTTTCGTGTTTTTTTAAATCAAACCCCCGTATTTTGGCAATCATTACACAGCACAACAAAAAACACTTTTTTTCTGTTGCGTGGAGGTTTTCTACTGTTTCTTACTAATTTGGGTGCGCTGATTTCGAATCTATCCTCAGATTTTCTCTAGCAGCTCTAGTTTGTTAGATATAGATACCGTGTCATTTTTTCAGTTTTTCCTCTACTTTTTCCATATTTTTGATTGTAATTTCTAAACCAAAAAACCGATTGACATGATACCAAAAATGTATCGAAATAATACCAAAAATGTACCATAGCCATTTTCATCAAAATGTGTGGAATTTCCTTAAAAAATGAGGGGCCTAAATATGTGCAAAGTTTTTAATTTTTTTTGTTTCGAGCAATTTAAAATCTTTTTGTGTTTTGCTTCTGTTTCAGACTATAAATGGAACATATAAAAGAGCATATTTTGAGGCCCCTAATTTTTAAGGAAATTTCACACATTTTGATGAAAATGGCTATGGTACATTTTTGCTATTATTTCGATGCGAATGTGTATTCCGCCAAATAATTTGGCTGTGTTGTATTGTTTGATGTTTCTTCTTAAGATATTCATATACTTTGTAACTTGATTTATGAAACATCTGTACAATTTTCACCATCAGAAAAAAGCCTTGAAATTCAATATTTTCCTACTTTGAAACCTTATTACAACGCCAATTTAGAACGCATAAAATTGATTAATGCCAGAAAAGATGGCATGAAATGTTGTAAATGCAACGATATAAAAATCATTTCGATAGGATTATTGTTTCGGAAACTACAGTCGAAAACGTGAAAAAAGTCGAGGAAAATTCGTTAAAGTGACACGCCCATTTTTTGCGAAAACTAGAGCTGTTACATAAAAACGGAGTATGGTTTTGAAATCAGTGTGGAAAAACGATTCAGATTCATGCAAAAAACTCCATGCAACAGACATGCTGTTGTGCAGTGTTATTTAAGGAACCAATTGATTTAAAACTCGGAAAAGATACTCCAAATTAAAAATAATTCGACACGCATTTTTCTGAAAGTCTAAATCTGGTTGGGTCAACAAAGAATTAGGATTTCGTATGGAGAAACACGATTTCTTCTTTTCTCATAGCATGACAGTTCGAGAGTTCTCGATGGAGACGAATGCTTTCGCACCTACTTTTTTCTAGACTTCTTTTTCATTAGCCAGATTCGACCAGATTTGCATCTTAATGGTTTTCGATAATGGTTTTCGATAACTTCTTTATCCTTCTTTTCTTCTGCTTATTGGTTTTGTTTTTTAAATTCTTGTCTTATTGCTCTTTGCTCCGGCATTCTTTCTACGTGTCTAAGCCCTTTTATGACGTTTTAGCTTTTGAAACATACATAAATGATGATTTATGAATGAAAATTATGATTTATGTTGAATTAGAAATCATGATTTAGTGGGCCACTTTAAACTTGGGAAAAGTCTCAACGACAGTTCTGGTCGGGTAATAGTTCATTTATATATGTGTATAGTTAAAAAAAATTATGTCTATGCAGCTGTTACTTGTCAGCAAAAAATTGGTCTGTAAATTTTCTTGTAAATGTAGGCAACCCTGGCTGGTTTGACATTTACAGGACTTTCAAGATTCTCTACAAAAGTCGTTGGCATTCGCAAGTTGGTAGTGTTTTCCGAAAACAACGGTAAATTCGTAGCAAACTCGACACAAACAGCGCAAGCGGAGAATGTGGGCAAACTTTCACCGAATAGCGAAACATCCTCGCGAGCGCTGGGACGTTTCGTTATGCACGAATGTGGCGCGTCATGCCGCGTTGCACCACTCGCAAAAATCGCTCCACTGACAGTCGTGCAGCGCACACACCTGACATTAATCGTTGTGACGGCGAGTTGGCCAGACGTGTTGAAGGAAAGCGCAGATCTTTGGGTAGTTCCTAACGCCAGTCAATCAGTGGCATAAAAGCCATAAAGAAGAAACATTAGTAGGAAAGTGAAAAGGACTAGAGCACTGAGTCGTCAAACGTTTGGCGTGCGAGGAAAAGCAGCGAGGGCAAGCGGCGGCAACTGAGTGCAGCCAACTGAAAGGCGTGGCAGCCGAAAACGGTGCATTTTGTTGTTGGTTTTGTTTTGCAGAAAGCAGAGCAGGCAGCCTTAGCGAAAGTGTGATTTATGTGTTGAGGTGGAAATGTTTTGGCAAATTTGCAGTGGCACAAGTTCAGGATAACAACACTGCACACAAAAATACGCGCACACAGACACACTCGCGCACACACATTCACATACACAGCCACACATACACATATGCACATGCACCAACACATACACCGATAGACAATAAGCACGCGCATATGCAGGGATTTGGTGCGGCTGCCGAACTCACCACGACATCTGAGTGTGGAACACACCACGGCGAAGCCGAGAGCGTCCAGCATGGAGCTTTGGCCGCCTTACCCCTGCGTACGTTTGCACTAATTCGTGTGTTTGTGTGGCTGTGTGCCTCTGGCTTTTTGTTCCCATCAACTGTGTCCTGTCGGCTGTGTAGACTTATTGATTAGGATGTGGACATTGGCGCTTCTCGGGGGATTTTTTGCTGCAGAATAACGGTGTTTGGTGTGAAGCGACACTGAGACCGAGAACGTGATGAAGGTTCAGACTGGCGCCCTCTGCGCGGGCATGTGCGGTGTGGGCTGGGCCTGTGGGAATGGGACGTTCGTGCGACCCGTTCCACAGTGCACGTCGCACGTCGTGCTGCCGCTTCGGCTTCGGCAACATTAACGGGAATTTGCAATCAGTGAGCGAAACTTCGGGCGCTCGGAAAATTCACCAATTTTCATTTTCAGTTTTTCTCCGACTGTTTAGGGCGGTTCCGCAGGCAGGCTGAAGCTGAAGCTGAAGTGCAGTGCTGTGTGCAAAACATAAGAAAAACCGAAGAGGAAAATCTATGAAAAAATCACAAATTGTGCAAAGATTAATGCAAAACTAAAGCGTCAAATCGCACCGAACTATTTGATTGAAGCGAATTGGCGCAGCGGCAACGCAAGTGAATTGTGTACGAGTGCAAAAATACGAAAACAAAAACAATTTGGCAATGAAGAAAACGCAAGAAAGAGTGTGAAGGAAATTCAACCCAGAAAAAAAGGCAAGGAAATTGTGCTGGTTGGCTGACTGACTGACTGGCTGGCTGGCTGGTTGGTTGGTGTCGTGTGGCATGCATAGAATTTTTCATCCAACGATTACATGAGGCGTACAAATATTTTCAATCTTCCATACAAAAGGAATAGGACGAAAAGTGGAATTATGAAGCCTACGACTGGCATTTCGCATATCGCATATCGCTTGCAAAGGGGGCGCGAGTGAAGCAGCAGAGCGATTTGGTGGCTCCAAATCGGAAGGCAAATAGAGAAAAGCGTATTTTACTTGCACAAGGATACACAAGGATATCTGCATTGCAAAGCAATTATTGCTGTTGCCTTCCACGCTAAACCGCCGCCGCCGGGAGGGGCGACGGTAGACGTACGACGGGACATTTTGAGCCTACTCAGCGCAGCCAGGCAGGCTGGCGGACAGCGACAGTGCGTCGAGGGGCCGCTGGCTCGGCGCGAGAGTTTGATTTTCACGTGAAACGCAGAATGTCCTTCGACAGGTCGCATTCACCAGCTCCAACCGTAATGCGAATTCAATGAGTTGTAAACTTTACCTGTGCCCCACACGGCTCGTTCAGCGCAAACAATGCTGCATGGTTGTCTGGTCTCGCCTTCGCCTTCGCCTCGCTCGCCTCGCTCCAGTTTCACTTGTTTTCATTGCACTGAAATTGTCCGTGTACTGGCCTAAGTGAGATTTTTTCTCGCCTTTGTGTATGCGAGTGTGTGGTTGTGTGTGTGTTGACAGTGCCTTTGACATTTAAAATGACATGAAATGCTTTGCTCGGCGTTTCCGTGTGTGCGCGTGTTTGCGGGTCGATGTGAACCGCAGGGCAGCATTTGCTGGCTTTCATCCTTTTTATCGTTTGTACCAATATTTGCACTTCGCAGACGCACAAGCGCTACTACACACTCACACACACACACACACATGCACACTCACACATACACACGCATATAGAGGCGCTATAGATGGCTGAATAGATCGAGTGTAGGTAGTTGAAAAGGTGGGCAAAAGCATAGACGAATTTACGGACGAACAGTCGCGTAGGCTCGCAGCTTGTCGCTGAACTCGCCTCGCAGACACATTCGGAAGTGACCCTCATATTTTTGCTGTCTTCCGGTGCGCTCCTCTCGGCTGCTTGCTTTCGGCTTTTGCGCCAGCTTCGCAAACGTTCATTGAATTTTGTCTCCGTCGCTTTTACTTCCATAGTCGCGTGTTGTCTACACAAACACAAACACACACACATACTTTTAGGCGTTCGTACTTCAAGCCTACTTGATGTCTTGCAATCCTTTTTGGTTCCCCGACTTCTGCTTTGCGACTGTATTTCCTCGCGTTGGGCTTTTGTCTGGGTCCGCCAGCTTGTCACTCGCTTCTTCATCGGCGTCGCTTGTTCGCATTCGCCTCCAGTTGTGCTACAGTATTTGCGTTTCCCATCAGGCGGCAGCAGCAGCAGCAGCAGCAGCGGCACAAGTGAAGTGGCATCCAGGAAGTGCGTTGAAAGCAACCACAGTCAAAAACATTGCAAGCTGTGCGCTTGCGAGCGTGTTTTGAGTGAATGGTATTTGCTGCGTTCGTGTCTCCGGCTTTGACTCTCCGGCTGCGTGAGTGCGCGAAACGTCAGCACTGGCTGCGAAGCTTTTCGGCCAGCACCAAGTGTCGAGCGTAATAACTTAAAACGCTACAAAACACATGAATGAAAACAAAAGAAAAACAAAAAAGAAACAAAAGAACCAATACCAACACACTAACGAATAACGAATAAGAAAAAAATCTAGTAGAACCAAACCAAACAGGACATGTGCGAATCCTTTTAAATTGCACAACTTGTCGCTGGCTAATCAAATCTGAAACAATTCCAACAACGAATCCCACAATTCTTGGGAAATCGGCAGCTGTGTGAATTCCTCTAACATTAGCAAATTGTCGAAATACAAAAACAAAAAAAAATACATATAAATTTATGCAAATATCAAAACTCTTGAAGAAAATATACAAATGAAAATAAAATAACAACCGACCAGTGAGTGTTTGCGCGCGTCTGCAATTGTGCCTTGTTGTTGTGTGCAAAATATCGAAATTGTTCAATATTCATTGTGAGAAATGTGTGAAAAAAATTTACTCTGAAAACACTACAAAACCATAAACTTGAAACTTCAAATCCTCGACTTAATAGGAGCGCAGCAAAAGGCAAAGGTAAGATTCAATGAAATTTTTGAAATTTAATTCAAGGCATATTGATCCCTATTAGGTATATATGTACATACAATACGAGTATATACAATATTGACAGTCTGTCACAATGACACTAAACCAGATTAAGTCGAAGTGATTGTCTAAAGAAATAAAACTGAAATAGAACCCATTGTTATTAAGAGGATTAGGTATATTGCCGTCTAAGCATCGGTTTTTAAATGCCCATATAGAAGTACTTGAAAGTTACAAAATAGGGGCAAATTTTTTTAAAAATAATGTTTTAAGTTTTTATATTTAATTTGGCTTTACAAATTAATAAAGACCGCTGAAGATTTTTTCGAAAAGTAATGCAAAAAATAATGAAAAACATGAATGGATGATTTGATTTTCTTGGACCTTCCAGTGTCAAAAAGTATACTTTATAATGATGATTTACTGAGGTTCTCGAGCAATGAGCTTTAGAAGGCGGTTTATAGAAAGCGGTTGAAATGCTTTCTTGGCAGCATATGGCATATGGAAAGAATATGTTTCATACTTAGTGGCTACCCAAACGCGGAGCCCACTTAGGCCATGAAGGCCCATTGTGATATCACAAACAGGCCCGCACTCATGAAATCAAATTTGAGCCATACACGAAGCCTAGTAGACTGTGAATAGTCTTAACTATAGGCCAGATCGCCTAGATTGTGTAAGAAGACGTTGTGCAGGTTATTTTTCCTTATCCTTCTTCTTATTCCTTAACACTTATATCATGCACCTAAGTTCTATAGCTTCCGCAAAAGTAATTTCTAAGCTTTTCAATTGGTACATGGGACATCTAACAGTTGCGAGAAAACGTCAAACCGACGTTGCTAGTGTGGTGAAAAAAGCGTTTGAAGTGTCCTTAGGAATTTTTGAATAGATCCGAAGGTTTTGTCATATGCTGCTGTTAAAGAAGAAAGAATCACATGAAAAAGCATGAATGGTGAATTTTAAAAGGCAAACAGCATCACATCGAGCGACAAACAGAGTAAAATTGGAAAATTGGAAAATTTCGAAGACATCTAATAATCGACAAAATATGGTGTCTCCGAATTTTCAAGTATGTATTGTACTATACAAGGTGCGTCCCAAAGTAAACAGGACTTTTGCAATAGGGACGTTTCTGGTGGCGCCATCTATGTGTGAGGACATGCGTTGGAAAGGTACATCTTTCATTCACATACTGTCTAAATTTCATGACATTTGGTCTAGTAGACGCCGAAATATCCCGCTCAATGTGACAGTATGTTTTTAACTTTGGTACGAGAATGTCGATCGAACAAAGAGCTAATATTAAGTTCTGTTTTAAACTTGGTAAAACTTTTGCCGAAACGTTTAAATTGTTAAAGCAGAATATCGCGAGGAAGGAAGTTGGCGTTTATTGCATGATAATGCACCGGCTCACAGAGCCCTAGTTACGACCGATTATTTGACCAAAAATCGCATTTTTACCATCAATCATTCACCGTATTCGCCTGATATGGCTCCCTGTGACTTCTACTTATTCGGTCAGTTGCATTTGCCGATGAAAGGAAACCGTTATAAGGACGTTGAGGACATCCAAAAGGCTTGTACCAACATTCTGAAGGCGATGCCGGCCGATGACCTAAAACACTCATTCCAAATGCTTTTGGACCGTGCAAAACGTTGTATCGAAGCAGAAGGAGAGAATTTTGAATAAATAAAAAGAATTATACAAAAATAATCATCCGTTTTCTTTATTTTATAAAAGTCCTGTTTACTTTGGGTTGCACCTTGTATGTAGGAGGATATATCAGCAAAGAGTTGTCTACTGCAACAAATCGTCGAGAGACGTAGGTTAGGTTAGGTTAGGTTGAAGTGGCTGCCTCTGTATGAGACACACTTAGGCCTCTTAACGGGCCCGTTGTGATACCACAGGATTCCACCCGTTTGAAATGCGTATGCAACACTGTTTTTTTCAACATGTGATACAACACACATTTCAAACGGATGGGGAAAGGGAGGGGAGGGGACCTACAGTTTAACGCCGAATCCGAACGGCGAGTCGAGAGACGTAAGAATACATTTATTTTTTTATAAAGAATTTATTCAGTCCAAGTCAAGTCGAAAACTATACCAAGTCCTAAGTTTTACGCACAATGAACTGCTTAGCCTGAGTGCTTGAGGAACTTCGTTTCACAGGCTAGTTTCTTGGCTCACTCTTACATCCATTTTATTTGCCCAAGTCTAAGTTTTCCAAGAAATATACATATTTGTATGCAAGGCACAATACTTTGGCCATAACATCAATTTTAATTTAAATTTTTAAATTTTTTAAATTTAAATTTTGTTTAAAGAGAGGTGCAAAGGGTAAAGAGTGTATTTATTAGGTTTGTTTAACTTGTTAAATTGAGAAACAAGATTTGTGTGCGCGATATGACGGATACCTTCACTTCATTTGATACCATTATTTTCTGAAATGATATCATTCAAATGATGTATCAAATTTTAAATGAACAACTGAAACATTAATCAGCAATCGTTGGTTCGTTGCCTTATTCCAACGATTATACGTAGCCCCAGCGAAAAATGTTTGAGGACGTTAAATCGCACGGTTTTGGCGATCATTCTACGTGGCCTGGAACTTTTTTGGTTCTGTGAATTTTCCTAGCCATAACACCAACTTCATACGCGATGTATGTCCTGTTGTGCCGTCTGTTGGAATCACGTGTTCAGGTGCGTGCCCACCAGTTGAGGTAAAAAAAAGTAAGTTATTATGACCACGTAAGATATTACCACCGATAGTTTCGGAAGATGTATGGTATCACCTTACCACAATTTACATCAAACCATAAGTTTCTCTTCTGGATTCTCTTGATATCTTCTGTGCAATAACTTTTCCCTAACTTTGCTTGTTCAGCAAACCATTCAACGAAATCGTGCTTTATCATTGAAGATAAAAACGGAGCACTAATTTTTATTACAATTTATAACAATTTTGACGAATTGTTGACTGGTATAGTGCTTCATAATAAAATGTTGACTATGGCAAAGTGTATGCACAACGTTGCCATTTGAAATGTCAGTACAATAAGCTATTAAAGTTTAGACATGGCTACTGAAAAGCCATTTGTGGTATATGAGGGCCGTACCACGGAAACCACGACCCAAAAAGTAAGGAATTTATTTGAAAATCTTTTAAAGATTCGAAAAATATTGTGAGAAAGAGAAAAAGAAATGGAAATAGTAATCGTTGTCTTTCTATAAGTAAAAAAGCTATTTATTTTTACGAAAATATGTATATATTGGGTTTTCTCATAAGTAATGCAGTTTTTGGTAGATCAACTTCAAAGTAGTAAAAACGAGTGATGAAGATAAACCCTTCAACATATAATTTCCATTATCATTCAACACCTATTACCATCTATTTTGCTTGTAGTTTTTAAAGAATTGCTTGTAATTCTGAGTGCGAACTTTTGCTACAAACTTCAACGATATTTCATTCAGATGGTGTATGAAAAAGGTGAAAATCTATTGTAGCTAAGGAGAGTAAGTTGGATCAGCCGTGGTTTCACAATTAAACTGTTGCAATGTTTGAAAAGTCTCCTCCTCCCATAAATTTGCTTTTTTCTCCACAATAGTTTGTTTTAACCCTCTACTGCTCCAATTTTTTTTAAGTCGAAAAATTGTTCACCATGTAGTTTTGCAATCATATAAGAAAGGAACATTTTTAAGATACAAAAATTAACGTGGGCGTGAAACCTATATAAATTTTCGTGCCTTAAGGCCGTATTGGGCACATAAGCTAAAAAATTTAACTGATGAACAGTTTCACGTTTTATTGATTACACTAAAATAAAAGTGTTTTCTAGACTAATTTTAGGCCGCTGAACAGGAAACTGAAAATCCAAACATTTTCGTAACCAGCGGTTTCGAAAAATCTTCGAAAAACGAGTTTTTTCCCTGTTGTTTCAGTTCTGAGCACATATTTCGTAAAGGAATCATTTGGTGCCTTATGCAGCCTAAAGGCAGTCTGCTTTCCCAAGCCGAAAAAGTAACTGTAAATCCTCTTTTTTCACTATAAAACACTTCAAATCAATAAATTACATTACAAGGTACTCACTCATAATTTTCTTGTTTTAATCTTTTAATGAAGAGTATTTTTAATATTTTTTTCTTTTCTTTACTTTTCACGAAATAATTATTTCCACTAATTTCCACGAAATTCAAATTTCAACTGATAATAATGGGAAATATGTGATGCTTACAGCCGTGCTTTATTCAAGAAATCGCTCCTTCGCTGCAAGAACGTCATAACTCAAAAAAAAAATTTTTCAGTTTATGGCAGCCCTGTGTGTATCTGCATATGATCTTTTATCTGCCAAAACCACTTTGTAAAATATTCAATACTTTGCTCACAAGACGACATGAAACTTTTTTTGCTACCTTGAACTCCCTGTAATGTTAAACTTTAAAATTGAATTTTCTCGGAATGATGTAGTTTTGAGTTATGACGTTCTTGCAGCGAAGGAGCGAAATGACAACTTAATTTATCCATAACATGCCCTAAAAATTTCATGTACAAAAATTACAATTTATGTGGACTTTTCTAGGTTTTTGTGGACCCTGCCTTAAGGCCGTATGGGGCAGTAGAGGGTTAATCATGTTAGCTGTTCGCAACACAGTTCCATATTGGTTTTTATGTTTATTTTGCAGGTCATTGTGGATGATTTATTTTACAACTCATCAAACGTAGAATATAACACTTTTTGAATGGACAACTTCTTTTCGAGTTGCAAATGTTATCTGGTCTCTGTCCACCCACAGTCTTACTGTCTTTTGCGCTGAATGTTTTTACACGGAATGCACTGTACATCACCTTAAACAATCTGATAGAGCAAATATTCTTTTTGTAACCTACAGAGTTGAGCAAAGTGGGTTCAGTGGGTTCTATGTGGCAGCTTCTTAATAGCTTTCAAGCGTCGCGAAAGAGTCGAAAAAGAATTGTCTCAATTATAATTTAAAATAAAATAAAAAATCAAATCAAAATCGATTTAATCGAAATTAAATATAATTATTTCCAATGCAAAGCCTTAATATATTTTTAGATTAAACATTATATTCAAACATTGTAATGTGTAATTTTTAATCGCATCTGTAGCATTAAACCAAAATCAAAGCAAATCGTTTTCTCGATGTCAATGCACCGAGTTTACTTTTTATTGAATGCCAATTTCGAAGCCAGACCGCAGGTAAATAACGACGATGGCAGCGTTGAATCATGAAAGTTTAGCTGTTTGATTGCCGCTGTGTCAATACACAATTTTGCTGCCAACGCTAAGGAAAACATAAAATACATGCAAAAATAAAGAGCGCAAAAAAGGCGAAAGATAAACAAACCGTTAGACATTGCAGCAAAACAAAAATGAAAGAAATAAAAGAAAAAACAAAAGCAAAAATAAAACAAAAAAATTAAATTACACAACAGAAGAAAATTTCGTATTTGCAGCTTTCGTATGGTGACGGTGAATGTTGAGTGCTGATGTTGTTGTCATTTGTATTGTTGCCGTGGTGCAATATTTACTAGTTATCAGACGTTGAAAGTTGGTCCTTTTAGCGTCGTTTACCCATAAGGCCAGGACTGCAGACGCAGCCAACCAACCAACCAACCAGCTAGTCAGTTCTGATGTTTGGCAATGCGCATTGTATTTGCTATTTTTTCGCCTTTTCCCTGCGTGGGTGTCGCTCGCTTTTACGGTGACATCGAGTGACTGGGTGGGCAGCTGGATGAATGGATGGATGGCAACTCTGCGCTGATTGGAATAGCGCTCATCGGTGCCTGCTGCCTTCTACCTTAGATCGACACCTTTGCATGCGCGGGCGGTGTGTGCCCGTCATTGCGACTTAGTCTCGTCTCTTGGGTGTTTGAATACCGCGCACCGTTGGGTTGTTTGTGTTGGTGGGTTGGTTGAGTTGTTTTATTGGATTTGCGGCTGATTTTTCGTTGCTTTGCGGTCGTGTAGCTGTTGTCAGCCTTTTGTGTCTGTAGAGACGGACCGAACAGCGAAATAAACAACAATACAAAGTCAAAGATGGCCTCATTCGATTGGGTGCCAGGTCGAGCCGAGCAACGAAGCGGGAAGTTACGCGAGAATGACGCTGGCGCACTTTATACGGAATACAAACATATAAAACTTATTATGGAAACGTGTTTTAATTAAAGTTGCGAAATTATGAGCCGCCAATGCGCGAATCTGTCTCTCGCACCGCCTCTCCACTGCCGAGCGATCACTTTCAGCAACGAGCAGTGTGAAATGAAGTTTGTGCTTTGTGTAAAAGCTTTTGTGCTGCTGCCGATGGCGAGCGGTGTGTCAGCTCAGCTCAGCCCATTCATACACGTATTGGATATTATTCGGCCGCCAACTAAATGTTGTAATAGTTGCTCGCAGCACGCGTGTGCTGGCGCTGTCTGGGGCTGTCAGTTTTGAATTCAAATTTTGAAATTCGCCTTCTTGCCGGGCCCTGAGCATTATGTACATACATACACAGATACATACATAAATGTGTGTGTGTGTGTAACGGCGCAGCATCCGCGCTCGTCGCTCCTTTGATTTACGAGTTGATATTCACAAATATTGTGCGCCTAACGAACTGTGCCATTTACACTTTGGGCCTTATTGGATTTGCTGCCTTTTCGCAGACTCTTGCCGCAGCAGCAGCAGCGTTGGATGGCGGCTGCGGCCGAGGGTGGCGCTGAAATGAAAAAAAAAAATATTTGTTCCACTCGGATAAGCTGCATTGAGGAGCAGCAGCCAGCAGCCACCAGTCACCAGCGTCAGCGCCAGTGTTGGTATTTTCATACGCAAAACCAATAATGACATGACTTTTGGTTTGATTGGCAAATGCTGCACCCGAGCAACGATATTGCCACTGCCTACGTGTGTGTGTGTGTGTGTGTGTGTGTGTTTGTGGTTGGGTGTTTGTGCGTGTGGCAGCATATCAGCCATGAAGTACTCTATAAATTCATGCTCTATTAATCGCGCCCACCTCCGCCCAAAGGATAATGTCAACAATCGAATTGAGCTGCAACAACAACAAACAGCAAACACGCAAAACACGGCACGGCTCGGTGGCGCGCAGTGTTTGCACTAAAATATGAGCCAAATAAAAACGAACTCGCAATCAATTGAAAAATTGCGGTCATTTATTATGGCACGATTGGCAAGCAAAAGTCGCAGATTTGAACAACGACATACACGGCGCTTTATAATTTCTGTAATTGGGTTAGCAGAATTTTAAATCAGTACAAAGTTGAGTGCATAATTTGCATGTCAACTGGCTCGTAAGTGCGATTGGACTGAGGGGGCAACTGAAAAAAAGGTAGAAAGGTTTTCGTGTGGTATAAATATTGTGCAGCTGTAATGAGTTGAAGGCAAAAGTGCAAAGAGAGTCAACTAATTACTGTACAGCTGCTCAAAAGTAGCTATTAGATACAAATTACAGTCGTGTCTGGATATAATGAACTAATTATTGCAAGGCCTGTTCACAGTATTGAGGTTGTTCACTATATCAAGGTTAACATTTTTGTTCAAAAACTCGTTTATTTGCTCAAAATACACTTTTTGCTTTTTGCTTGAAATTGCTTCCAAAATTTTGTTCATGATTTAGAATTTCATTTTTCGTTCACAACTTTTGAGTCCAATACCAGTTAAAAAAATTTGGCAACTTAACCGTAGACCCGACCCGTTGGGGTCGTTTTCAACCACATTTTGTTTTTGTACTTTTACAATTTTTTAAATTTTTTATTATTTTTAGCTGTTTTTTCATGACCGTTTCATATTTTAAAAACTAAGTTGGCTTGAATTTTTTGTAATTTGTGTCATTTTTGTCAATCTGAGTCGTCTTCAACCCGTTATATGTCGAAGCGTTTTGTATTAGAATTTGATTGTGATTTCATAGCGAACGCAAGTAAAAGTGTAAATTAGTATTTATTTTACATAAAAAAAAAAAAATTTGTGATAAAATGTCAAATTGTCAATGTCAAAATAAAACAGAGCTTGTATGCTGCGAATGCCTAAAAAATATCAGCAAAAATAAGCTCAACCGTAATGTGTGTAAAATGCCTTGAAAGTGTTTAAAAACTACAAATAAATATTTCCATTGTATTTTATTTTATGTTTTTGAATAAAAGGTACCAAAAAGTTTTGTTTTTTTAATAAACTAACTCCCATATGTGAGTGTCGAAAACGACCCTAACGTAAGATTATTCTTTTTTTAACGTTAAATGAGATACAGATATTTCGGAGGGGTTTGAATACCCAAAAACCGATCTCCCCTGCGTGCGCCACTGATTTCAATATTATATCAAAGCTTAAATCTCATATACAACTTTTAAAGAGGTTTCCAAAAAAACTGCGGGTTTTTAAAAAATGGGCTCACAACTTTTAAAACTTTTTACCAAACTTAGTTTATCCCGATGTCCATTACTGAATGAGACTCCCATATAAAATTCACAAATTTATAAAAAATAACTTTGCAATGGTCTCAGGTTGCCCTTAGACTGTTTCAAAGTGTGATCGGCCTCTATTTACATATTTTCACTTCTAATAAATTTTCCCAAACATATTTAACGTCTATCTTCAAAGTTAAGGGAGGCCGCCATAGAAATGTAAAAGATAAACGCTACAATAGTTGCAAATTGTCTTTAAAGGGTTAAACGTAAGAACAACTTTTTCCTTTTTGAACATTATTTGAACATATTTATTGTCCAAGTCTTACCATTAATCACGCTACCATACAATATTAACTTTTTTATGAAAAAAGCTTCCTATTGTTTCCAAGTTGCTGCTAGCAGCGTTTATTATGAAAATAAGCTTAACTAATTTTTTAAAACAATTTTTTGCAAACACTCTTACGAACTAAACTTACTTATTGTCTAACTTTGACATATAAAATAATTGATTATTAAGAAATGAACCTCCAATGTTTCTAGTTAGTCCTTAAAAAGTACTAAATGAGGGACCAGCCTCTATTTATTTTCTTGTTTGAAAATTTTTTCTTGTACACCCTAGAAGGGTTAACTGAACTCTATTTGATTTTTACAGTCTTTCCAAACCTTTCTATTTCATGTAGTTTGAGCGTTTGAGCAAAGCCCTGTTTCTTTAATAACGGTTAAATAAAACCAAAAAAATCGCTAATTTTGTATTTTTCCATAAATATTATATAATTTTTCTGCATCTAAAAAATATTGATACACAATTTATTTAACCTGTTTTAAGCTAAAATTGTTCAAAAGTAAACTAGCTCTAGAACTCTAACAAAGAGGCGTGGCGACTAAAAATGTCGTGTGGGAACTTCTTAGTGTTTCATGATTTAAATACAAAAAAATAATATCGACCCACAGGGTAAAATTCGGGGTCGAAAGGGTTAAGTGCGCTGCCACCCAATCTTCAACCCTAAATATGTAATTTCGTCTGCAGCATCAACAAAATAATTTAATTTATTTGGCTTATTTTGTTCAAATAGCCATAGTCGTTTTCTTCAAACTTAATTCTTTTTGTAATCTATCCAATTTCAAAATTTGATTTATCTCAAATTATGCAGTCAAAATGAATCACCAACACAACCACAATGCCGCATTTCACACTTGTCCATTTCATTTTGTGGTCATTTGAAATATTTGAAAAACGCTTAAATATTAAATCATTTGTTATCGTTTCACAAAATATAAACCATGTTTAAGCGCAATAAATAACGCTGATAGCAGCTGTTTGAGAGAATCGCTGCCGGAAATGCTGCACAATAACACTTAATTTATCTCGGAAATATCAAACTAAATTCTAAAATGTCTCACTTCACTCACAACGCTGAGCAGTTTTCGCACTGCTCCCGGCTTCCGAAACGCTCATAATCGAGCAGCGAGTGGTGAGTGGATGCTACAAACGGGCAAGTGAAAGACACATTAAGTTTTCAATGCAATAAATAACCTGCAAAGGATATAAAGGACATTTTTATTTCTTAAATAAAATGTTTACATTCCCATACACGCACACATCACACATGTGCAGTATGGCTTATGTACAACACATTGCCACATATTAAACTCACGCACATATGTAGGCATATAAATGTGTTTGTATGTGTGTGTGTAAAATATTTTTTCAATGGCACAACGCCATAAGATAAAACGCATATTTATGGCTTGGAAATTGTGCCATTGCAGCTCGCCGACCATTGCTATGTAGATCGCAACTTTATCTGCTGTCGCAATAAACTGGCCAGCGGTGTTGTTGTTGTTGGCGGTGGTGCTCAAGCAGTGTTTAACGCGTGTCATAACTGCAGATTGAAGTGTGTGAAAAATCATGACTGCTTGAAATGAAAATGTAAGGAGACACAAAATAGCACAAAGAGAAAAAAATTGGTCGTGACGTAGAGCGGCCGCAAGTGCGCCGATGCAGTTAAATCGTTGACCGTTAGGTTAGGTTAGGTTAGGTTACGGAAGGGGTGTGTGCGGCAAGCACTTCCACTCGGAGACCCTGTTGGGTCCATTGTGAATCCCTTCATTTTCGGAGAAAACCGGTGCCTATCTCTATCTGTTGGGATCCCTGTAGATCCAGGCGGGATCTTTTGGGAACCATTTGGTCTTGGCGAGAAAATTGTGTAGATCAGTAATCTGTGCGTCTGCTACTTCCGCGAGCCCATCAAAGAACCTTGCCCCAAGAGCCTGGAGCCGTCGTCCTTGCAGTGATGGGCAGTGGCATAGCAGATGCTCGACCGATTCTACTGCATCCTCGTCTCCGCAACTCCTGCATAAATCGTCGGTCGCCAAACGCCATTTGCATAGCATGACACCAATGGCGCAGTGACCTGTGATTACCCCCGTGACCATGCGTATCGCATGCTTGTCGAGGAGCAAGAGACTCTTAGTTTTTCTCGCGTTGAGCGCCGGCCATAGGGTACGTGCAATCCTGCAGTCGCACCTAGTTGTCCAGGCTCTATTTGTAGCTCGTGTGAGCCACTCCCCTATCAAACCCATCGTGGCAGAGATCGGCGGTAGTACCGTGTTGACCGCCTCGCTGGCTGGCATCGCTGACCCTGCACGGGCTAATTCGTCCGCCTGCTCGTTCCCTTCGATATTGCTATGTCCGGGAACCCAGCACAGACGGACCCTGCACTGTCTTATGCCAACCAGTGCTTTCCGACAGTCTAGTACTACCTTTGATTTCACCACGGTGGATTCAATTGCTTTTAGAGCAGCCTGGCTATCAACACAAATGACGGCCACACTAAGTGCCGAGTTTTTTATGTGCTGCGCTGCTTTCATTATGGCGAACACCTCCGACTGGAAAACGCTGCAGTAGTCTGGTAGTCTGTACGACCAGTAGACATTTTGCGTTTCGCAGTAGACACCCGCACCGGTCCCATCCCCTGTCTTCGAGCCGTCGGTAAAGTAGACTCCCGCGGAGTCTTCCACCTCGGGCTGTAGCCAGTTGTCCCTGGAGGGATAATCGATGGGGATCTTCGATTTGAAGTCACTGCGCTTTACCAGGAAATCAGTGGCCTTATCTACACCTTTTCAAGTTCGATTTCAGAAAGCGTAAATTCAATTTCAGAAAGCGTAAATTCAATTTCAGAAAGCGTAAATTCAATTTCAGAAAGCGTAAATTCAATTTCAGAAAGCGTAAATTCAATTTCAGAAACATAATTTCAATTTCAGAAAGCGTAAATTCAATTTCAGAAACATAAATTCAATTTCAGAAAGCGTAAATTCAATTTCGGAAAGCGTAAATTCAATTTCAGAAAGCGTTAATTCAATTTCGGAAAACGTAAATTCAATTTCAGAAACTACCTTTAATGTATAAAAAATGTTTTTGGAAAAGTGCACTTTGCCAAATTTTTTAACTACGTACGGAACAAGGTGGGCCACAAGAGGTGTGCTGCTTTTGGGGCGTCGCAGGGTCTCATTGACATCTACAGCCTGCGCCCAATGGGTGCAAGGCCTAATAAACAAATGGCAGGAAAATGGGAATAATGTAAATGACCTTGTCATTGTGTGCGACAATGCACCATGCCATAGTTCAATGGAAACAGCCGTAGCAGCACACTCAGGTGGTCTTGCGGAAGTGCTACGTTTGGGTCCCTATCGAAAACATTTGGTCGAAAATAAAGTCGTACGTTAAGTCGCATATGACTGTGCCGCACGTCTGATCACCTGCCATTATGGAGCAGCGGCTCCAGTATTTGGAAAAAATAGTGGACGATGCAAAGTGCACTGTTACTGGAGGCGACTGCGCCAGAGCAATCCAGCACAGTTCGACGTTTCACGGTGATGCTCTTGCGCAGAATGACATGATGGTAGGAACTTAAAGATTTATTTTTTTTTTGGCAAGCAGATATTTAGATATATGGTAGATAGATATAGATATTTCTTTTATAACGTATTATAAAAAATGTTACTTTTTCAAATCTGTGTAAATGCAACCAAAATAAATTCAACATTTACTCTGAAATTGAATTTACGTTTTCTGAAATTGAATTTACGCTTTCCGAAATTGAATTTACGCTTTCTGAAATTGAATTTATGTTTCTGAAATTGAATTTACGCTTTCTGAAATTGAATTTACGCTTTCTGAAATTGAATTTATGTTTCTGAAATTAAATTTACGTTTTCCGAAATTGAATTTACGCTTTCTGAAATTGAATTTACGGTTTCTGAAATTGAATTTGTGTTTCTGAAATTAAATTTACGCTTTCCGAAATTGAATTTACGCTTTCTGAAATTGAAATTACGCTTTCTGAAATTGATTTTACACTTTCTGAAATCGAACTTGAAAAGGTGTAGAAGACCTCGTCCGGTAGAGCTAGTCATTAGAGCATGCAGAATGCTGGAATGTCCGTAGTTGCCAGGCTTCAGCTGGTTAGACTCCCTCAACCTGAGGATTGTCTTTGCTGCGCTGGCCTTAACGAACAGGTCCACTGGGGGAAGGTGCAGAAACATTTCCAGGGCCATCCGTGGAGCGCTTTTTGCCGCCCCTGTGATTGCCAAGGTGGCAAGTCTCTGCACCTTCTCCAGATTGCTTCGGTAGCTCTTTTTGTCCATGGCTGGCCACCATACATGAGAACCATAGGCAATGATGGGTCTAATTACCGCAGTATACATCCAATGGATGATATACGGTTTTAATCCCCATTTCTTACCAAAGGCTCGCCTGCAGGCATACAGCGCATTGAGTCCTTTCTTCATTCTTTCTTCAATGTTTCGCTTCCACGAAAGTTTTGAGTCCAGAATAATGCCAAGATATTTGGCCTCTTTTGATAGCTTCAGGGGATGCCCGTCCACACAGGGAAGAGCGAATTCCTGAATCTTCGTTTTCTTGGTGAACACGACTAGTTCGGTCTTTTTGGGATTTATCCCAAGGCCGTTATCCCTCGCCCACGCTGACAAATCAGCCAATGCGGATTCCATCAGCTCACTGATTGTTGGCAAAAATTTGCCTTGTATCATGATGACGATGTCGTCCGCATAAGCCACCATTCTAATGCGTCTTCTCTGAAAGACTCTAAGAATCTCATCTACTACCAGTAGCCACAAAAGAGGGGATAGCACCCCACCTTGGGGTGTACCTCTTATGGCTCTCCTTCTGATGGAAGCCGGTCCTATCGTTGAGTTGATTATCCTGTCTTGCAGCATAGTTTCAACCCAATCGATAACGAAGCTTTCCACACTATGTGCACGAAGTGCTTCTGTTATGGCCTCAGTGGTGACATTGTTGAAGGCTCCCTCTATATCAAGGAAAGCCGCCATTGTGTTCTCCTTTAAGGCCAACGAATTCTCTATGGGGGCAACTACGCTGTGCAGTGCACTGTCTACCGACCTCCCCTGGAGGTAGGCATGTTGTGCATTGCAGAGCTCAGAAGCCAGTCCCCGGTTATCTCTAATATGTCTGTCCAGTAGCCTCTCCAGCGTTTTCAATAAGAATGAGGAGAGGCTGATAGGTCTATAGTCTTTAGCCGTGGTGTGGCTGGGTTTTCCTGCCTTTGGTATAAAGACTACTTTGACCTCTCTCCACTGCTTTGGCACTACATTCCCTAATAAACATCCCTGAAAGATGCTTACCAGGGGTTGCAGAATACAGTCTCCGGCCTGTTGTAACATTGCTGGAATGATACCGTCAGGCCCTGCGGACTTGTAGGGGTCAAACGACCTTATGGCCCATTCGACCTTATCTTTGTCCACAATTGTGGCAACAGCTTCCGGTAGTGTAGTTGTTCCGAGTTGCTCTGGAAGATTATCCGAGTCAGTAGGAACATGACACTGGGGAAAGTGTGCCTCCATTAGAGTCACGAGCGAATCTTCACTGGACTCCGTCCATGATCCGTCCGGCTTGCGGATGCAGCTAAGAGCGCAATGCTGCTTAGACAGGACTTTCCTTAGCCTGGACGCCTCATTGACACAGTCTATCGATTCGCAGAAGGTTCTCCACGATTCTCTTTTGGCTTTGCAAATAGCCTTCTTGAAGGCGTTGAAACTGCATCGGTATGCGTTCCAGTCACCTGCCTCTCCACTTAATTTTGCTCTATTGAACAGTCGCCTTGTCTCCTGACGTAGTAGTCGTAGCTCAGGATTCCACCAGCTGTCGCTGTGCTTCCTCTTGACTCGACTTACCGTACAGGAAGACTTAAAGGCAGCGTTCAAAGTGCCCGTTAGGAGTTCAACCGAGTTCTCAATCGCGCGCTTGTCTGTGACTGGGGCGAAACGTTTCGGCCTCAGTCTTGAACGAACGATAGTCGCGAATTTCTCCCAGTTCGCCCTCCTTGGGTTCAGAGGTGGTAGTTTGCAAACCACGTCAAAATTGACATCGAAGAGTATTCGGTTGTGGTCCGAGAAGGAACAGCCGTCCGATACTCTCCAGTTGTCAACTCTAACGTCGTTCGCCTCAGAAAGCAAGGTTAAATCAATTACTTCCTCCCTGACCCTATTCTGAAAGGTGGGCGTGTTGCCCTTATTACAGATAGATAGAGAAGTGGAAAGAATGAATTGAAAAATGGACTCACCCCTCACGTTGATGTTGCTGCTTCCCCATTGCGTGTGATGGCCGTTGGCGTCGCAGCCCAACACCAACGCGTGCCGTTTCGCGCTGGCGAAGCCGACCAGGTCTCGGACCGCCTGGGATGGTGGGTCCAGCTCCTCGTACGGCAGGTACGCTGACGCCAGAATCAGGCTATGCCCTCCTCTTCGTTCAACCATACCCGCCGTTAGGTCTCCATTGCTGTATTGGGAGAGAAGAAATAAATTAATATTATTCTTGACTACTATACAGGCTCGTAACCTACCTTCGGTTGAGGGTTGATATAATTTATATCGACCTGACCCCAATCCAGAAATTTTGGATCTTACAATCCACGGTTCCTGAATCAGGGCCACATCGATATCCTCCTCCTCTATGAACCTCATCAAGTCGTGGGTTGCTGCTTTGGAGTGATGCAAGTTAATTTGCACCACTCGTAGCTGTTCCTTCTGTAGCTTGTTCACGGTAACCCGGAAAACGCGCCTTGATGGAACCCAACCCGAACTTGATGACGCCCGAGCGCTGAATGAGGTGAGTGTATGATAGACGATCAATAGCGATCGTCAAATCATTTCCCACGCCATTTTTGCTTTTCGCGTTCGTCAAAACTCTCCAGCTCTGGACCGCCAGTTCCTTGTTTTGTACGCCTATAACCTTCAGCACGGATTCAGCCTCCGGCACCGGGGGTGGAATCCATACCGAGACTATAGGCCTCAAAGGGAGGATGGATCGGGAGACGACCTCTAACTTGGCGCCCGGCCAAAGTTCGCCCAGGCCACCGATTGCGGAACGGATGAAATCCAGAGATTTCGTGTTACCGCAGCCGATGACCTTGACGCCTCTCTGCCAGCCCGCTCCGTCGAAGATGGTCTCCTCTCCATCAGCCCGAACTATGGCATCCAGAATCTTCGATTCGACAAGCAGCCAATTGGCGGCCGAAATTTTCCCATCTGGGTCATTCCGGTCAATAACGGCTGCTTGCAACTCGTTGGGGACGGAAAAACTAGTAGACTGGTTAGTCTTAGGTTTTTTCGCCTCTTTCTGAGTCTCTTCACCGGATCTGGCCCTCTTGGCAGCTTTGCCAGCCTTAGAGGTAGACGTAGCTGCTTCAGAGGTACCATTTCCGGTGATGGTCGGCTTTTTTGCCCTTTTGGCAGCCTGAACGGCAGCAGCCGGAGTGTTGCCAGCGGCTACCGCCGTAATTCCGCCGACGGCAGGAGCCGCGCCGGCTGGGTCCTTAGCGGCCTTGCCAGCAGGTGGCTTGTTGGCTGCAACGTGGACTGCCGTTGCATTTTCCCCCGCGGCGGGAGCTGCCTTAGAGCTAGTTGGGGCCTCAAGTACCCCTGGCTCCGCCGATCCGACTGTTGCCGTTTTCCTCTCGAATTTTGCAACAATCTTTCGGTGTTTCTTGATAAGAACCTTGTCCCTGTTGGTCAGGGACGACGGTTCCACCAAGCTCATTTTCCGGAGATACTGAGCTGAACATTTATAAGCCTTGCGGGCTTTCTGCTCAGCGGTTCTCCCCGCAGCTTTTGTCTCCTTCGGGGGGTCGCCCAGCAAGGTGGCTTCCAGATCAGGGTCCAGTGTATCGATGCTGCTGCCCTGTGATAAGGTGATAGCCTCATCGTCGGTGGCAGCACCGATACGCAGACCGCACAATCTGGAGCCTATGTCTAGGCCCTCCTCATTTGACTGTAAGGCTGTTTGTCGCTGAAGCGACATTGCCTTCTTCCCAGTAGCATTAGTAGACTGCGTGACCTGGGGTCCCGCCACACAGCCTGAGAAGTTGCTTGATCTCGACGCCAGGTGGCCTTCTCGCTCACCACCTACCGCCGGTACTGGGGATCCGACTCCCTGCACCGTAACAGTCATTTCTTTCTCAGCCACCTCAGACGGACGAAAGACACCTCTTCCCTGTGGGATTTCTTTTGAGTCTGCCATCCCACGCACAAAAAGACTCGGACGCGACCGCCCCTAACATGGGGAAAACAGACGTCGTTGTGTGCCGCCCCTAACCTGGGGAACAGACGCACACTGGGTAGGTCTTAGTTGTTGCTCCTCAACCGGCCTGCCTAACTTGGGTACCCCTGTCAGGAGACAGCGCAATTGCTGCCTCCGGTCAGTATAGTCCGGTGAATCATCGCTAACGTAAGCCCCCACACCACGACAAGGTGCCTACCCAAGTGGGGGCATCGTTGACCGTTGATAATGGCATTAAATTCTTGAGTGAAACGCTAAGGGAAAACGCCATACGGCTGTCAGTTCCACGCCCTGCTGGCGATTGAATGAGCCATTTACACTTTGAGGTATGGAACTCGGTATGGTTGGCCATTATGTGGCTGAATATAGACATATAGTACATAAGCCAATTCGGCACGTTGTGAGACCACAACACTTAGTCTTTACTCGAACCATCTAGAAGTTATAGTGAGGCGTATCAAACAATTGTATGTTGACATTTGAGGCGAGGTGCTTTGAGTATAGAAATCAGGTCTGTTTTCCGGGCAACTCGTAAAGAGCCGAGCAACAGCAGAGGAGGAATAGAGTTGTTTTCACTGGTTCCTTGTCTTTACAACTTTTGCCGAAGTTATTTGTCAGGCAGACTAGACCTTTTCTGTTAGCATTGGTGCTCAGGATGCAGTGACTAATAGTAAGAATGCCCACCAATGCACTTTGTTTACCTCTACCTACACTGAGCAGACTTCTGTGGGCCTGCAGGCCAATAAATGCCAGAATATTCGTTACAAATATGGTTTAAATATCGCAGAGACGGTTCTGATAGATTAAGACTTTTGCGCCACCCTGTGTCCGTATTTAAGGGTCGAATAAATAAGTGACATGAAAAATCCAACTCAGGGGAGTTGAAAAGTATGCGTCGGTGATTTCGGAAATTCTCAGATACTATAAAGATTTATTTGGCTTTTCCATGAAAATACTTTCCTAGTCTTCCTCCATTTGTTGGATAGTTACAGGGTTCTACTGGCAAATATGTTTTGTTTACAAGCATTTTAAGTTGTTAAATAAACCTTTCTAAACTCTACACCTTTCTAAACTCTACATTGATTTCGGTGAGATTTTCTAGAGTTTACCATGTTTTCTCGGTTTAATAGATGCAGAGTTCTACTAAGAAATGCGTTTTATTCTAAGTGTCCATCTTTACTAGTTTAGAATTTACAAGCGTTTTAAGTTGTTAAGGAAAACTTTTCCAAACTTCTTCGGTTTGATAGGTGCAGAGTTCTGCTATCAAATGTGTTTTATTTTAAATCTCTTTCTTTTCTAGTCTTGTAGTTATAGGTGTTTGAGACCTGTAAGGCCTGTAGGTAAGTTTGTTTACCTGTTTCAAAGAGATCACCGGAAGTTCAGATATAACATTCCAAAAAAAACTCATTTGAAAATTAAAAAACATAATTTGTTATGAGTCATGTGACGTTCTTGAAACCCAAAACCTGGCTCCTTGCCTTAACGAACCTGCCCACATTCTCCACACACACACACACACACACACACACCCACTCAGTACCACACATCATCGGCTTTGGTGCGTGAGTCATTGTGTGCGAGCGTGTTTTTTTTGGGAGGAGAAGAAGCACTCAAATGAGTGAAGAAGGCCAACTCGGATCTCGTTCATAATACCGCAGTGAGCCACGCAGAAGCTGAGACGGCAATCGAGGTTGACGAAGCATCTTATCAACTGTTCACTTCATTGCTGTCGTTTCGTCTGCTGCTTCCTATCGCATGTTTTGCGTTCGATTTCTTCGGCCCTTGAGTTTCTCTCGGCTTTATTTATTATTCCCCAAGCGTAACGCAATATTATCCACTTGACCACTTTTGCCTTTTGGACAATTCAAATTTTGCATTAAATGCCGCATGTCAAACAATGCGTCGGCCCGTCACACCACAGCGCAACGCTTTGTTTTCTGACTTGGTATTTTGTTGCTCGAGCAGCGGAGATGTGGCTAAATTCGGTCGCACTCACTCGACTGTAACAGCATCGCTGACTTGACTTTGATTGTTGTCTCCGAAATTATTCAAGTTGTTGCTTTCGCTTAGTGCGACTATGTCGTTCAATGTTCCAGTTAAGGCATAGCATAGCAAGTTGAATGTTAGATAATAGAGACAAGATTGCAATTCCGATACGCCAAAAAAGTAGTCATAAATCAACAACAACAACACAATAAAAACCAAAATGCCGAAAATATGCAAATCGATAAATTTGTGTACAAACATTTACGTGTAGTGCACTAAAAAAAATTGCAAATTGCAGCAAAAAAAAGAGCAAATTTTTTGTGTAGCAACGAAATCTACACAAATTCGAGCAAAGTGTACACACTGGAATTGTGTTTGTGGTTGGTGCTGCATGAAAAGGCAAATAAATATTGTTTACAAAAATCACTCACGTAGTCGCCGACAAAACCACTCCAGCGACAAACACATCCGTTCCACCCCAAAGCGCCCGTCGTCAGTCGGACGCCCAGTGTTGTGTTGTGTGAACTTTGGCGCGGACAGAATTTTGTCGTGTTTTTTGAGTCTGACAACATGGAATATGTTCCTAGCAATTTTGGCTTCCCTCATGTTGTCGCTGGCAGAGTTACCGAATCGAGGGTTCTCATCGTACAGTGGTATGGAGATTAGAAAAAGTAATTAAATTAAAAATTAAAAAAAAAACCTTTAAAAAATATAAAAATATATAAAAAATAAAAAAAATATAAAAAAATAAATAAAAAAAGTAATTAAAAAAAGCAATTAAACTCGATGTTATGAAGAATTTTTGAAATTTTGAAGAATTAGTTGGAGAAAAAAAAAGCACATTTTTTATGTAGCAACGAAATCTACACAAATTCGAGCGAAGTGTACACACTGAAATCTACAAATTGTTATAAGGTGATTTTTCTTGGACTGAAGGCACTTAAGGACTAGTTTCATACGATGTTCCAACCAGTGGCGCACACGGTATTTTCTTTTTAGGTGGCGGGGTTCTGTGCACAACTTTTGAGCCCAATACCATTGAAACCTTATTTGTTGCCCAACATTTTTGTAATAAACTGATATTTGGGAAAAATTTCATACGAAATTATTTCCAACTCACAGTGCCATTTTAAATGGCATCGCTACGAAGATTTTTTCCAACATCGTTGACTTTCGCGAATTCAAGTCAAGTGTTTATAAATTCTTCATTCAATTCATTGTCATTGGTTGAGTGAAAGTTCAAACCCTGGCCTTGAGATTCATTTGGACAACGCAATAGCCACTGATCTACGAAAACTAACTGTAGCCTGTTAGTCTATTAGCCATCAGTTGAGCCCACTGTGCCGTACCGACTAAGCAAATGTGCACAACATACAAATACCTAAACAACTAAATATATCACTACTTTTTGTTGGAGAGGAAAAAACAGACACGGAAACTAGGACAGAAAGGAGACATTCTGATATTTGTTTGTTTGCGCAGCCAAAGCGAAAATACGCAACAAAGATAATTCGCTTAAAATCCAAATCGAAACCGAATGCAAACACAGCAAATAGCCACAACACCAAAATGGAAATAAATAAAATTCAAAAAGCAAAAAACTAAAATAAGTACTTTTGTGTGTGTGTGTGTGTGTGTTAGCTGGGCGGAAAATGTTGTTACCAAAACAATGCGCTTAATTATGGAAAATTGCTATTTATTTTTGGATTTCTGCGCTGCTGTTATTGTTGCGGTTGTTGTTGGCATTGTTGCGGTTCAGTTGTTGTTGTTGCTGTTGTGATAAACAGGGATATGCAATATTTTAAAAGCGGTTTTAATTGTCGCCCGACGCGGAATGCTTTATTTGTTTGATTAAATGGCCGACCAGATTTGAAGGTTTGGCTTAGCTTTAGCACACACACACACATACACAGAAACACACATGTGCAACCATGCATTTGTGCATGTTTGGCAAATGTAATTTGTGTGTTTTGCCACAAGTCAAATGGACGTTGGGGGGGGCGGGTTTAGTAGCAAGTCACACATATTAATTTCTTTGCGTTATTTATTGCATCAGCACAGCAAAATTAATAATTTTTATTACACCAAGTTTTTTCCCATTATTTATGGTGTTTGCAATTTTAATTATTACTTTTTATAGATTTATTTTTAAAATATATTAATTAATTTACAACTACATATTTTATAAATGATTTTAGGTTTGGTGGTTAGGTTTCTTTTATTTATTATACAATATATTTTTATTTATTTAATTTGGCAGCTGTAACCAATTTGTGAACGTTTATTCAGTATCGAGAAAATGGAATCTCTAAAATTGACAGCTGACCTATAGAAATCTTGCATCGAGCGACATCTTGCATCAAGTTTATTACTAAGAATTGATGAAAGGTTATAGGGAATCTAATTGTGGAAAAGGAATTAACGTAAATAACTGTGGATATTTTTACTTACATAGTGTTAAAATACATATATATATTTTTTAAATGGACTGTGTGTCCATGGAACGAAACTCATGTAGACTGAACTAACAAATTGAATAGGGACTAAAAAAATGGATAACAATGCAAAAAATTCAGATTTAGATAATTTTTGATGAGTATTCAGAACATTGAGGTCGATTAGACAATTAGTGATAGTCAACAGAATCACTAATGATATCGAGCAACAATTTGGAAAATTAGTTTGCTTCCAAGTAATTTAAAGTTTAAAAGAGAAGAAAGTAGAAAGAAAGTTAAACTTGGTATACAAAGGATTGGAATCTTTACGGAAACCGATAGGAAAACTATAAGGAAAAACTAATAAAACTTACGAATTTGGAGTTGTTGCAATACCTTTACTTAATATTAGACACATAGAATAGATTTGTGATAAAAGGCGCGTACGCTTCGATTTTACAAAGGAAGAATTCAACAGTTTGAACTCTGAATTATGAGGACGTATAAAGATTAACAAGAAGAAGAGTTTAGGTATGATGAAATAAGAAATCAAAACCAAATCCACGAATTCTTTAATTCACTTAACACTTGAATGCCCAAAGTAGTCATTTTGACTACGCTTTCTAAAACGTTAGATAATTTTTAAAGCTAAATGGAATAAATAAATTAGAAATATTGTAATAAAATTGTTTACCCCAATTGTGCATTTACCTTAAATGCCCAAAAGGAGTCATTTTGACTACCTATGTATATAAAATGTTCAGCAAATCTTACTGATAAATAGACAAACATGCATCTTCAATTGCGAAATATACATATTTGAAATACGAACACAAAATTCGGTCTCACAAACCGAGTACATAAGAAACTGGGTGCCTAACCTTACCTAATCAAATCAATTTTATAATAGTTAATAAAAACGGGCTAACCTAACCCAACCCAACCTAATATCCACATTTGGCCAACTGATTCGGTCACATATGTACATATATAATCAGTGGCGTCCCCAGGATTTCGGGAAGGGGGGGGATATGCCAAAAAATCCAGTTTAACGCAATTTTTATACTTTCATCTTTACGTATTATTTTTAATACATGTTGCATAAAATTGTACATATGTATGTACAGACATACATGTATATGTACACATATATATATATACCCAGCAAACCAAACGATATTGAAACGATATCGTTAAAGCGAGAATTTTTCTCGTTTTCGAGTCTTGCTAAAGTGTCTAAAATGATATCGAGAACGAGAAAAATTACACTATTGTAACGATATCGAGAATTTCGAAAATCTCGATATCGTTGCGTTACTGAAATTTTCTTATCCGAGATATCGTAACGATGTCGAGATTTTCGAAATTCTCGATATCGTTACGATAGTGTCATTTTTCTTGTTCTCAATAGCATTTTGGATACCATAACGAAAACTTATTTTCCTTCTGAAAATTGAAATAAAACGCATACTTGACAGTACTGTCACATGGCCAGTTCATTATTCAAATCAAATAACGATTATAAATACAACACAACAACTCTCAAACTCGGGTTTGAATGCGCGCACGTTCACGTAATGACAACTTTTCGTTTGACAAAAAAATATTTAATTTAATTTGAAAATTTTCAAATTCTTCAAAGCAAAAAATGCAAGCATTATCGAGATTATTTCGAGAAACTGTCGCTAAAAATTTATATCGAGAAATTGTTTGCAGGGTATGTATATGTATGTATATGTATACAATTGCTAACATAAAATTCTTAAAGCGAAAAATTCAAGGTACATGTATTTTTAAGTAATAGATCCCAACTAAAAAATTCAAGTTTGCTTTAAGTTAGAACATTTTGAAAACTCCTTCTAATAGAATTACGGAAAACTCAAAAGACTTATTTTAAAAAGCATAAAACATGTATCGGAATTTTTTTCAAATTTCAACAGCTGATGCAGGATTGGCATGAAGCCTGCGTTTGACTACTACTTTAAATAGTCGATACTTTTGGGAACACTGAAAATACAACTATTCTGCGAGAACAAATGCAATACTGATTTTTTTATTCATTTATTCTTAACCCTTCTGCGGGCATCCGATTCTGACCATACCATTTTGACCTTTGGATGCACTTTAGTAATTTTTGTGGTTAAGCTATCGAGATCATATTTCATGATGTCCTCAACTGATCCTTTCTAAGCACAAAAACCAAAACCATGGCCTGGCCACACCATGGTGTATTTTCATAGAAATTTGGCAGTTAACATTTTGTTTGTTATTTCCCACATAATTATTGTCGGAATGGCTTAAAAATATTTGTTCAGCCCTTTACGGAGCATAGGGCTTCAACTAGGCTTTTCCATTTGACTAGATTTGAAACACCTTTTTCGTGCCATCCCATGTAATGGTGACATAAGTAAGTTGGTGCAAAATTTACCTGGTTCAAGTGTTTTTTGATCGCCTTGGCTTTTATTTTCTTTTGGTTTAGCAAATTATAATTTTTGGTACAAAATAAAGTCGGAACATATTCAAATTTAATATTTATCCATTCATAGTTATGTTCGTGTTTTGGTGCCAATTCAGTTACATTCCTGAAGTGAAGATAGTATTTGTGGTCCTTTTGTGTCTGGTTTCTTATCAATTCGATTAGGTGTTTTCTGTGGCAGAGATGGAAAGAACACAATGCTATTTTAAGGATCAGGTGGACATAGTTTTTGAACTTCGACGCTGGAGTAAATCAGAGACGACAATTTCTCTGAAAAAATTGGTTATAATAACGGTGCTGACAATTTCAGGCTTTCATTTGGCGCTGAACAAAACGAAGCTTCTGCTACTGATAAAAAAAATTATCGTTTAGATAGTTCAATGTGAAGATAGCGACGTCAGTTCAGCATGAACAATAACATGTTCTGCATGTTTTTCTTTGGCAAAGCAGTTCAGAATTGTTAACAAGTAACAGTGCAAGGAATTGAGAGTCAGTCATGATATTGCATTCTATTGTTGCAATAATTGCATTGGTTAAGCAGTTGAAGCAAATCCATAAAAAAAGTATTTTACATTTATAAATTTTTTTATTCTTTTTTTGCTTTACTGTCGTATTTTTTGAATTTCAAAATTAATTCATTGAAGTTGAAGCTCGCTATTTACTTAATTATTCAAGTATATTTTTGCCGTTTTACGTAAATAAAATGTAGGCAAGCAAAAGAAATCATTGTGTTCACACTTTCTGTTTTTTTTATATCCTTAACTACAATCCTAGACTATCCTCTTGTTTACACCATGGTCCGGCCAGATCATGGGATGTTGAACCATTAGGTTTTAAGTGGGTACTCACAGAAAAGATAAAGCAAATAATAAAAATTGTTCACAATTCTATATTGTTACATCAAATTGTATAAATGAATTTATCCACCAAGGGGGGGGATCCATCCCCCTAATCCCCCCCCCTGGGGACGCCACTGTATATAATACTCGCATATTTCGACGATACGAAATGTCATTATTACAGGTCGAATGGGTTGCCTGTTTGCTGTTGGTGTTTTTTTCAAATCCAGCACATTTCGCATTTCTATGAAACAAACAACGCATACAGAGCCCCAGTCTGAGGCACAGCATTTACATAGTTATTATGCAATATGTCAATTGGTCGACCGTTTCGGAATTCGGCACATACAATCTTGCATCGCCGACAGGATAGCAAAAACCAAAAACAAAAAAGGATAATAATAAGAAACAGCAGAGTTCACACTGGAATTTATGCGCTGCAACGTGGCAGCAATTTTGTACGGCAATATTGTTGAAATTTCGATGCAGCAAAGCTGTTAGTGTGAAATTAATTGAAATTCTTGTGTCGCTCACTTAGTGGTCGCGAAATTTATTAGCAGCTTTGGTTCCTAATTATGAGCAAACCATGTTTTTTTACCGAGATTTTATTGTAAATTTTGTTGCCAATTAGAAAAAGTACAATGATTTTTGTCAAACTTTCGTCAACCCTCATTCAAATTGTGTACTCTGCCACAAAGCATAAACATTCGCGATGAGGAGCGGCGTTTCAAGCGTTTTATCGGAGTATTTGTAAACTTTCTGAGCAATGTGCCCTCATCTCATCTCATCTCATCTCATCTCATCTCATCTCATCTCATCTCATCTCATCTCATCTCATCTCATCTCATCTCATCTCATCACATCTCATCCCTTTCACCAGACGATTCCACAAGCCACACAACATGACAGATTTGGTCTCTATGGCAAAACAAAATTTCTGGTACGTAATATTTTAAGATTTGTCTATATAAACTGGTCTCCAAGATGCTGCGATTTGATGCCATTGGATCATTTGAAGAGCGTTTGACGAAAAGTTGTGTTTATGCAAATAGATGCTTGACTCTCAACCTTTACAGAAAAACATTCGTGAAGTAAAAAAAAATCGTGAAGTCCGAAAAACCAAACAACCCAAAAGAGTTAAGCTTTATTGCACGAGACATTTTTTGAACTTGTTACTTTACGATTTGGAGATGTCAACTGGCTTCTAAGATATTGTGATTTGGAAGTATTGGACCGACAGCACGTATAAAGAAAGAAATTAGATAAATATCGTTTTGCTCGTTTCAGTTTGATGTTATTTATATTTTGTTCTGTTTTTGTAAATGTAAAAACAATTTTAAGATATACTACTCGAGACGAAAAATGCTCCTAAAAATAAAAGTATTTTTTCGACTAATCTTCGGCTGCTGAACACGAAACTGAAAACTTATTTCAGTTATGAGCACATATCTCGTAAACCAACCATCCGACTAACACAACTTTGAAATAGAAAAAAATTTAGATGTATTTGTGAAGTAAAAATTTCAGTGAGCTGCAAAAATAGACAAGCGATATTATTTTTAATTAGTTATTTTTTAATAAGTGTTGTTGACTCTTTTAAAAACATATTTATCGATTTAAACAATGCTGCTTACTTTTTTTACGAGAAACAGTAATGGCCATGAGTTGCCACTATCAATCAGTATCAATATTATTGCCACTCCCAATAGTATTGTGCTCGTTGATATTTAATATAAATTTAAAGATACACTTAAACATCTAAAATACATACATCTAATAGATACATTTTGTATCAGTGTGTAATATTCTAAAAAATAACCAAATGGGATCAAAAATCACTAAATAACCAAAACCCATTTTCAAAAATTAAAATAACCATTTTTGGTTAAAAATAACCAAAACGGCAACGCTGGTCACATTTAAGCTGCACCGCGCATTCGCCGTTTGAAATTCTACAACAACAATGAGAGCAGCAAACACAACAGGATGCACATTTTTTATTATATCCTCTGGCATCATATTCGCTATACGAATCCGTCCGTCAGAACAATGCATTTTTTTATTTTCTCATATTTACATTTTTTAAGCACACACACACACCCACACACACACAAGTAAAAAACATTGCCAGCTGCAGTTGTCTAAGCGCACACAATACTTAATCATTCAGCGCTGTGCGCGGCTTTGAAGCGTCCGCAACACCAGAGCCGCATTGCATAACACGACAGCAGCCAAATCGCTCACATGTCTGCATGCGCGACACGAAACCATTTTTCAGCGTGCACAAGCCACATTTTGTCCGTCGGTGAAAATCATTTCATTATTTTGCATCAAGTTATTCGTTTTAATTCCGCCACTACAATATTTTCAGTTAACTGCGGCGACGGCGGCGGCGATGACGATGGCGCAAACGGTTTGCCACCCATCAGCGTAGCGAAAGTATC
Source organism: Melieria crassipennis (assembly GCA_963668005.1). Classification (NCBI taxonomy): domain Eukaryota; kingdom Metazoa; phylum Arthropoda; class Insecta; order Diptera; family Ulidiidae; genus Melieria; species Melieria crassipennis. The sequence continues at coordinate 107,763,338 of OY764962.1, read as the reverse complement.
CTTCGTGCACACACACATACACACATCAATGGCTCGAACACAACTTTGCGAACAGACACACACGTACAACGTAGCCTTTGATCCTTCAAAGTGGCATTGCGAGAAACGCCAGCTGCGAATGCAGATATTGAAACGGAAGCGGATGCGGAAATTGGTGACTTTGCCATCTTCTCACGCTTGCACTGATGCGATTCTCTTCGTTCGTCGCACGCTACTTTGCCTTCTCTATTGAGGTCCTTCGGCTGACGCGGGCTTATTCCTTCTACGCTGTTTGACTTTTGCTTTAAATAATTGTTGATAATTTCAGCTTTTATTAAATCTAAACGAACATGTTGAAATTTTTGGTTAACCTTTAAACTTTAACCCTTTCGCTACAGGTTTTTACTGGGGAAAGTTAAAATTTAAAATTTTACGTCTTAGGCTTCTATGTGGTTATATTAGCAACATTTCATAAGAAATTTTTTAATTTTTATACTCGGACCCTGTATTTTAGAATGTTTTTCTATGCGAGCAATCACATTGTTGTGGCTGTAATAATTACTTAAACATACAACTTTTAATGCGTAACGAAAATTTTAATATTTCTTTATTTACTTCAGTGAAAATTAAAAAAAAAAGTATCTAAATTGAAAGAAAACGTCAAATTAAAAAGGTTATTTAATTTTTTCTGCTTCTTCTTCCTTTATTATGTCAAGATATACCATTAAAAAAACGTGTATACTTCTCTTTTTTAAACTTAAATATTCAGTTAATTAATTTCGTATTTTTTCTAAAACTTCAAATTATTCTAAAGACCAACAAAAATATGTATTCTTGGAACCACAGAAGGTTCAGATGTCCACAAAGTAGCATGTTGCCATATGGCATTAAAATAGCGAAAGGGTTAATCAAAGTTTAAAGGTTGAATTTGAATTAAATTCAACAAAGAAAGTTGAAAGATAAATTTAAAAAATTATTTGATTTGTTTCGATTTACTGATTGTTGTTTTATTGCTATTGGATCAGAAATTTTGCAATTTCGCAAAGAAAATAGACTGCATAGTGATGCAAGTGGACCAAGGATGCCTAACACTGAAATGCCCAAGAGAGTCAAAATGACTCCTTGAGGTGTTTTGCTATTTGGTATCGACTTGATAGAGAACTATTTTATAGACAGTTCTACGTTTCATACCTCACAGTGAGCTCAAATGGCAATGCGATATTGGACCCGTTGGACCACCTTAGCGGTTGAGCTTTTAATTACATCGTGCGCAAAAAATCCATATGGGCGCTTCATTGATTTTGGTTGACCTTGTAATTATACACAACAAGCCTTTTTTTGTTTTTATTCTTTATTTTTTATTTTTTATTTAAAATTTTTTTTTTTATTATTAACGAGCACACGAGAACAATTATATATAAATTAGTATCTATTGAAAAAGAATTGATTTAAATAAACTTTTTAATTTGATTTATCAGAACACAAAGATGACAACAATGTCCTTTTACAATTTTGTGCGTTAGTTAGCTAAAATTTTTCAACAAAACAAATTTGAAATCATTTCTATATAAAGTTTCCAGTTTTAAATGCACGCAGACTTTTTTCATAGTAAAAAGTACATTTGCTCAACGAAATACATTTAACGTTTTATTTAAGCTATAAAAATGGCCGCTGCACTTTAGGCATTTACCAAATTGGTAGCGTTTTTGTGTGCACAAAATTAGATTCGAAAATGCCAAACACTGTCGGATCGGGCATTAATTGTGTGCAAATATAATTAAATCCCATTATGTTGCGTACGTGCAGTGGCGGCAATGCCGACGGGCCCATCAATTGCAAAATGCATCTGGGTCGAAGTGCTCGCGTTTTATTCGGCTTCTGTTGTTGGTTTTTTTTTTTTTGCTGGCCCGTCGGTTAATTACGTTGGTGCAGTTTGTCGGCGTGCAGCAGAGTTAAACTGCCAAATATTGCCAACGAATGCAGGCCAACTGCGAAGGCGATCTGCGTGCAAATGCAGCGCAAATGGAATTGGTGCAAACGGCAGTCGCTGCTGGCGGCCAATGGCTGCGAACGCAAATTGGATTTTGCTAATGTTGCTGGCCGTGGCTGTGTTGTTGCACGCTTCATTGCTAGTGTCATTGCTGTTGTAATCGGTGCGGCCGCTCTTCGCATGTTTGTTTGTGTTTGTTGTTGATGAGATTTGCAGCAGCGCTGTTGTTTGTTGTTGTTATCTTAGTGCAATACCGTTTGTTGTTGAGCCAAGTGTGGTTATTGACGTTGTTGTTGTTGCTGTTGTTGTTGCGGTAATGGTGATTGCAACGGTGTTTGCGTAGGTGGTCGCTGCCGGTGTGATTCACGAAAGTGGCCGCCAAATGCATCGCCCCCTCCCCCATTTCCATTGAGCACTAAAGTGTCATAAATTAATTGCAATTTGCACAGCTCGCATTGTTCAGCTTTAATTAAAGTGCAGCAGCAACGCGTCGGCCACACGGTCAACTGTGCCAAACGGCAGCACCGTTAGCGTCACCGTTGCCGCCGCGGAGCTGTTGCGGTTTCTGGTGTACGCTGCTGCTGCGGCGACGCGCTGTGGCTGCAATGCGAATCTGCTTGCACAGTCAGTGGCGGCAGTGGTGTGCGGTGTGCCGTTGCATCCTGTGGCGCACTTTGCCAAAGTGTGTGGTTATGGACGAACGAAACTTTCATTTCGCTGGTGGTGTTGTTGGTGCCGAGCTAAATTGCAAAAACGGCGAAAATAATTTAAAAGCTTGATTTAATCTACAAAAATGTGTAGCATCGACAAATTTGCGGCTGTCGCGGTGAGCGCCAAATTTGTGTGATGTGCGTGTTGTACGCACTGTTTGTGTGTGCGTATGTGTGCAGGTGTGTGTGTGTCGTTTGTATTTATTCGCAAATATCGACGCGCATATCAATTTATTCCATCGAGTCGGGCAACAATTTTGCTGCGTGCGCGGACCAGTTCCGGCCGCAGTGCCAACTCGCCGCCCGTTGCGAGGCAGCTTCACTAATTAATATTTAATTATGAAAATTGTCTATGATAGGTGGCGACAATGTGCCATAAAATTATACGCCACTATCGATTTTGTATGTGCGAATATTAACAATGGCCGACAAAGTCGCAACGGCAGTGCAATTAGCCATTTCAGGTAATGCGTATCTTGATTTGAAAAATCCGCAGCAAATGTTCGCACCACCACCATCCAACCACTGCATGTGCAATGGGTTTTCAGTTTTGCAGAAATATTTTTTGATTGTTGTTTTTTTTTTTATATAATTTTTTAATTATAAAAAATTTTATTTTTAATTATAAACTAATTTTGTCAGATTTGATGAGAAAGTCCAAGAGGTGAAAAACTGCTGAACTGAATTGGGACTAAGTGGCTTTTTGACGCGTCAAATGAACGAGAAAAGTAGGTAGAAACGAATTAGGTCGAAGATTTCGATACACCATCGAGTAACTAGGCCAAGAAATTTATAAAGACGACAAAGGGTCCACTTTTTGATTTGGCATATTCGGAACTGCATATTTTTTTATATTTTTTATATATATTTTATATTTTTATATATTTATAAATTTTTTTACTTCTTACCTTTTGCCTTATGATAGGCCTATCTTTGACGATTTATATTGCGACTATGAAAAAAGTATAAGGATTTATTTTCCAAAAGTGCATTAATCACATATTGAAGTATTGAAAAAAATTGTTTTTTATTACTTTTCTTCAAAATGGCAGCTTCCCTCACGCTTTGAAATAACCTTATTTTTTAATGTATATTTTTAATTTCTTATGAGTTTTCAATAACCACTTATTGTGTTTGTAAAATGTTAATACCTCAAATGCTTCGCTTTCCCTTTATGCTTTCTCCCCTTGTCTTTCTGTTTTGCTTCCAATCGTTCTTCACTGCCGCATATGTCAGTCCATATGTGTATGTTGATATTTCATGTAGATATTTCAATTTAACGCGATTATATGCTCTCGCTCATTAATTTTGCAATTAAAATTTCATCAGCATGCAGCTTATCTACTTAACTTCTTCGCTGTAGATTAATTGCCAATTCTCATAATTAGGAGCCAATAACGCAAGCGTCCTGTGCCAGTGTGTGAAAGCGCTGAATACAGAATCGCAATTATGTACAACGGGATCTAGTACCTACTCGGGCAATTTTAGAAAGTGGATGACAAAAAAATTAAATGCAAAAGAAAATTGAAACTGAATTGATTAATATTTACACATTTTCACACATCAACTCACAAATCAATACCGCATTTAGTTAAATGGCAGTTAATTAATTTTTATTATACACACATCGCTCACAGAAAAAACTCGTGTAAATATAATAAAAATTGATTGAATAACTGCAACAATTTGCATTTGTTATCAATAATTTTCTGTTGTTTTACCATTTTAAGCTTTAAGTATGGTTTTATTGACCCTTATCGGGTTTAATCATATCACATTCGTCTGGATATTTGAAATTCTCTATAACCAATAAACTTCTACATACATATCTAAGAATATTTTACAAAACACCAGTCGATCACCATTGTAAACTCTTCAACAAAAGTTTAGTTCGCCTTCGATAATGTGTAACTGATTATTTTGTGGAATATTTTTTAGAGCCAAAGACCAAACAGAGTTAAAAATCAGTTCTTAACCAGGTTAATTCTCTTCTTAAATTGAGGCATTTTCATTACATTCTTTTTTGCCATCTTAAGTAAACATGTATGAACTTTTAAACGTTTTTATAACTTTTTAAAAATCAAAAAGTAATAAACACGTTGCTCAACATTGATTCTCGGACAATTTTCATGATATCTTAAATGTGTATTAACTAAAAAGGATTTTTTGATGTCGCAAGTTGAAAATCTTCGCAAGATGCCGGTACTTTTCAGTGTGTTGACTTGAAAGGTAAAAACTCGAATTTGTTGATGAAACCCCAAAAGCTTGTGTGGGTGGGTTTCTTTGATGCTGAGTTTTTTTTTGTAACAAAAATCGATTTTTTTTATTTGTTACTTTTATTTTTTCAATATTGTTTTGTTGTTACTATGTTACTATGAAATATATTACAGCAACAAGAAAAATATCCGAATGGGTTTTTGAAATATGATGTGTTCTTACAAATTAAATTGGCAGAGCCTCAATACTTGGTTTGTGTGGAAGATGCTCAGTTCTGAAACAATACTTGATTTTGTATTTTTTTGTAGTGAAGACTGCTGTCCAGAAAAATTACACTGTGCGTGAAATTTACCCTAAAAAATTTAGACATGGGGGGGGATCTACTGAGCGACTTTTCTATAGGTATACTGAGTTGAGATCCACCAGCCGTTTGGCTGGATTGGCTCTAGTTTAAGAGAAATCCGACTTTGAAGTTTGCTCATTTTAGTCGAGTTCGTCGCTTAAGTCTTCGAACGTTTAAATGCTAATAGGTTCTAAATGGTTCCGAATATCGCTTTACTGTCTTCGGCAAGTTTGTAGATATTTTAACGACCAACAAATTTGCTTAAGACACCAATCCAAAAAAAATACATTCAAACTGTGTAATTGCGATATATTTTTTTGCGCAGCGCAACGTGGCGTATGAGTGTCATTTAATTATAATTCACTTATACATCTCTCAACTCTCTAATACCTATAGATAGTCCCTATGTAGGTCCCCCATGTCTGAATTTTCGACTTGCACAGTGTTATTCAAACTAAGAATTATTCAAATTAGTAAAATAGGTTTTGAAATATATAAATATATATGTAAGAATTTGTTCTTATAATCTTAATTGGGGAAGCTTGAAAGTTGGTTTGTATGAAAGGTGCTCTCTGATGCTGGATTTTGAAACATTAACTGATTTTGTATATTTTGCACTGAGGCATTTTATTTACAGCTGTAAGAATCATTTAAATTGGATAAGTAGTAAGCGTAAATTATATGTTTTTATATTACAAACTAAATTGGGAGAAAGTGATTTCATTTAAATTTTTAACTTTTCGTGGTAGCCTTCTGAAACCCTTATTTATTTAATTTTACTTTAAAGGCTAATGTCCTTTTGCCCACATCAGAGTTATCCTGTTCTCTTGGACTTATGACGAATAATGCTTATATAAAATCAAATTTGACACAGTTTAGAAATTGGTGAATCAATCGACATGCAACGTAGTCATGGTCAACATTTACATGAAAAAATATTAAACAAATAAAAACCAAATATTGATTTATTGATATGTAAAAACAAAAATTATATACATTTTTCTTATTTTCTCTGTTTACTGTTTTTGAAGAAAAACCAAGTGCCAAACAAATCATTCAGTTAAGTGTGTAGTAGCTCATTTGTTCTTAATGTCTTGAAATCTCACTGGCCTTTTCTTTATTTTATACAAAAATTATTTTATTTATAATAAAAAAAAAACACTCAGGATGGAAGTGCTTATATTGGAAAGCGAAGCATTACACTGGTCGCCAACGGAAGTGGGGTTTAGGTAGGAATTTCGAATACAAGTTGAAATACTCGGAAAATTGTGTCCCAAAGTAGAATTCACTAAAAATGTATCTATTACAAATATTAGCAAAAACCGTCTACGTAAGCTTTGCATTGTTCATTAAAGTTTGAATAAAGTTTAAGTTTAGCGAAATTCATTGACCAGCGTCATTATTGTTTAATGTCTTTGCAATGAATGACACATTGCAACTGTCACATTGCATGCCAAATGCATTGAAATGTCGTTTGCATGAACTTCGCATTGATGAAAAATGTTCGCTTTTGTATCACTGACGCATTGTACGTACACGTTCAATAACTCGAGTTCATTTTAAAATGACATCCTTATTAAAATCGGCGCAATGTTCGTTCCTTCGCTCGTTCGGTTGGTCGGTGGTTCAGTCGTTCGTTTGTTCGCTGAATGGTTTTGTTATTTTTTGTGCTGACAATTTCATTGCACATGCCGCAACACAGTCGACGTCGACACAAGTGTGTCAAGGATATGCGAAAGGATGTGAACGGTCAGAATGGGAGCGCGTGCGGGCAGTGGCGTCGCAGCAGCGGGACATGTGCGGAGCGAGCGAAATTATATGCTATTCTTCTATTTATCATTTCAAGCAAACACACACACACACACACACAGCCATACAGTCTGACACGCTTAAGCGGTGGCACTGCATGATATTGACAGGAAATTGTGATTTTTTGCTTTCGCCCATCGGTGCCCTTATTGCTGCCGCGGCTGTTGGCTGTTGCCGGCTGCGGTCAGCGCACAAATCATTGCACGCTGGTTGGCGCGTGCTGTGGGCCCCAGTGTGCGTGTTGCATGATTTGCTCGTTTTTATGAAAATAGTATTTCATGTTCCGTTTGGCGCAAAATATTTTGCATATTCTTGCGCACTTGAGAAAAAAAGAACTGCACATTTTCCCGAACACACACACACTCACTCACGTAGACTCAATGTGTGCGTTAAATTTTAACGAACTTGATTAATCAGCTTACGTGCAGTGAAGTGTGCTGCATTCATTGCGGCGCCCATTCGCCTCGGCACTGGGTGAGGTATGCGATAATACACACACACACACACACACACGCACCCATACACATACACAAAATACACAATAAAGCGAGTAGTATTAATGGAATGAAAAAAACCTGCCGCACAAAAATCACGAGTGAAAAAGTTCGGTATCCTGCGATATTTCCAAAGACGTTCCAGGTTGTAAGTATATGCGATTGTATACTTAAAACAAGAATAAAGCAATAAATAGAATAAAACCCGCTTACCTCACCTATAGGTAAATGCAATGATTTTGAGCTTCTTAGCAGTTAGTGCCCACAAATTTTGGTTACTTAAACGGGTGCGTACTTAAGAGGGAAGGTACTGAAGCAGATTTCACTGTTATAACACCGTGCGACAAAAACAAAAAAAAATTTGTCACACCCGAAAAAATCCATATGGGCGTGAAACTAGAAACCAAACATAGTAATACTGCGTACTCAGTTTTTCATTTCTACATCCTTTGTCCTTTTAAAAGTACTTCAAAATTTTGAAGGGTATACAAAATAAAAAAAAATATAAAAAATACTTAACCTCGTTAAAATATAACGATATGTACATCAAATGAAAGACGAAAGGCTCAAGAATTTAAATAAAATTGATTTTTTATCTATTTGTTAAAAAAGGATATGAAAAAGTCCTTTGAAAATTTTAATCCTTTATATCCTTGAAAATTTATATAAAATTTTCTTGAAAAGTAAGTAGGTTAAAACCCAAAATCTCCTTGATCACGTGTAAAAATTTCATTATTCTCGCTTCATTGATTTTGTATCTTTTTATTATTTAAAATACTGATACTCAAATAAATTAGAATTTTTGTATGTATCGGGTGTTTTTTTTAGAGGTATAGAACTTCGAATTGAAATAAAACACAAGAAAATCGTCTTAATGTCCATCAATTTGGCTTTATTGGAAGGATAATTTTATGCCATTAATGTTTAAATATGATTTCGGGCATGTGGCCGCCGCGGCTGGCTCGAATAAAGCCAATTCTACAGGTCCAATTTTCAACCACTTTTTCGAGCATTTGGGGCCGTATGTCGGCAATAACGCCACGAATGTTGGCTTCCAAGTCCCCTAACGTTTCTGGTTTGTTGGCGTAGACGAGCAACTTCACATATCCCCAAAGAAAATAATCCAATGGTGTCAAATCACACGATCTTGGTGGCCAATTGACAGGTCCATTCCGCGAAATTATGCGCTCATCGAATGTTTCCTTCAATAAATCGATTGTGACGTGCGCTGTGTGGCCGTCTTGTTGGAACCACAACTCATCCACATTCATGCCATCCAATTCGGGAACAAAATAGTCGGTTATCATGGCTCTATACCGGTCTCCATTAACGGTAACTGACTCTCCAGCATTATTTCGGAAGAAGTATGGCCCAATGACTCCACCAGCCCATAGAGCACACCAAACAGTCAGTTTTTGTGGATGTAATGGCGTCTCAAGGGTCTCATGTGGATTCTCTTCACTCCAAATGCGGCAATTTTGCTTGTTGACGTAGCCATTCAACCAAAAATGAGCCTCATCACTGAACAAAATTTTGCGATGAAAATCAGCATCGAGATCAATCTCATTTTCGGCCCATACACCAAAATCACGACGCATTGCATGGTCTCGCGGCTTTAATTCTTGCACAAGCTGGATCTTGTAAGGTCGCAAGCCAAGATCTTTGCGCAAAATCTTCCATAAAGTTGATGGACAAAGCTCCAATTGCTGTGCACGGTGGCGAATCGATTCATTCGGGTCCTCTTCAACATTTTGCTCTACAGCGGCAATTGTTTCTTCGGTGCGCACTGTTCGACGTCGACCATAAAATGGACGGAGCTTGCGGTAAACTTCGCGAACTGAACCATTATTTTCGAAATAAATTTGCACGATTTGCAAGCGTTGTTCTTTTGTCAACCTGTTCATGATGAAATGGCAAACCAAACTGAACATAAATGACATTAGAGTTGCCAGATTTGACCACAAAATGCCAGTTTTATCTCTATTCGAAAAACAAACCTCTAAATAAACCCTATACTTCATTAGAATTGCAGCTTCCGTCTTTTTTTAATAATTTTCGAACCAATAAAGTAGAGTAGGGAAATTTTGACTCATTGTTTCATGGAAAAATACTAAAATCTAAGCCATTAACTCTCAATTGGGTAATCTATATTGAATTTAAATTCAATATCTGAACGTCTCAGGTCAAAAGGTGGAATAAATCGAAGAAAATTCAATTGATTCACTTTGAAGACTCAGAAATTTCATGATCCTAATAAAATGCTTAAGTTTGCTGTATAAAAACAAAAGAATAAATCAAAAATTTTAAAATAAACCTTAACCCTTTCGGTACAGCTTTTTACTGGGGAAAGTTAAAATTTTAAATTTTACGTTTTAGGCTTCTATGTGGTTATATAAGCAACATTCCATAAGAAATTTTTTAATTTTTAAAATCGGACCCTGTATTTTAGAGTGTTTTTCTATGAGAGCAACCACATCGTTGTGGCTGTAATAATTACTTAAACATAAAACTTTTTATGCATAACGAAAATTTGAATATTTCTTCATATACTTCAGCCAAAATTTAAAAAAAAAAGTATCTAAATAGAAAGAAAACGTCAAATTTAAAAAGTTATCTAATTTTGTCTGCTTCTTCTTCCTTCACTATCTCAAGATATACCATTAAAAAAACGTGTATACTTCTCTTCTGTCAACTTAATTATTCAGTTTATTAATTTTGTATTTTTCCTAAAACTTCAAACTATTGTAAGGAACAACAAAAATATAGTATCCACTAGTTTTTTTACCTAAAACAGGCACTGAAAAGAGACTATGCCATATGGCATAGAATAACCGAAAGAGTTAAAGAAATGTAATTCTAGTATAATAAAACCAATCTAAAACCTCTTTAAACACTGATTGTGCTGATTTTTAACAAAAACTCGTTTTTAATATCACATCTTAGTCCTTACACTTTTATTTACCTACTTCTGCATGTCAAGAAAGCTAACTATTTTTACATAACTCACGCTCTCGAAATTTAGATATGCTAATGTTGCCTTCAAATATATTAAACTTCGTAGGAAACAGATACAAATGGATAGACATGACTTTTACCTATTACAAAAGAAGGTCTTAGAAACCGAAAATAATATGATCCAACACTCACTGTGTATTATCTAATACTTAAAAATGTCACAATATATTTGTAAAATGTCCACTGAATCAGTTTGTTGATGGTTTTTAAGACCCTCTTTTCTACTAAATTTAGAGGTTGTTATATTTCCATTACTTAAAATACATTTAAATGCGTTTCAATACAATAATTATTTCAGAATTGCATTTTTTCCAACAATTTATGAATCAAAAATGTTTGAGAGCATCGCTTGATCTTAACTATGTTACATGTGGAGATTATTATGCTTTTCATATAATAAAGACTATAATAGCAATTGGGTAATTTTCATCAAGCACAGAAACCAATAATATTCAAGAGTGCTAGATCGAGATAGGCTTAGGTGGAAAAATATATAATTTGGTTCTGAGTAATGAGAGATTGTTTCTTTAACTCATGTGTTCCCGTCGTTTGTTAAAGATTTTTAATCATTGTACCTTCAGTGGAGTTGGTCTGAGAAGCACAGAAGCTTATAAGCTTCAATTATGGAATAGCTGAATCTCTGCCGGATCTTAATTACATAGATACTAATCCTTAAAACCATGGAAAGTCCGGTCCCCCGAAAATTGTTCCAAGGTTAACAACCAGTTATCAAATTCCGTTATGCTTAAAAACATCATGAGAGACAATCTTTTCGCTGATCCTTAAACTTAAGCTAACTTAACTTATCCTTAAGGCCAGCGCCTGGTTTGGACAGTGTGTTATTGTTTATTTTTTTTTTCAAGGAAGGAGTAAATTGGTTGTCAAAAACTCTTTTGGTATAAATGTTTTATTGTTTGAACATGTAAAAAAAAATATTTTTTGTCCGCTGTGTTATAAAATGGCCGCCATATCGCGGCGTGAAGTTGGGGTTCATTTTGCATGGTTCCCAGCGTGCAGTTAGCAAATCTCGTCAGATCTGAAAAAATCGAATGGCATTCTGTTAAGAACTAATTTGTCTGTAAACTGAACCTAAATTGAGTGAAAAGTAATGAAAATTCCGGAAATGGTGGCATGAGTCGGAAATTGGTACTTTTTTGGTACGCTCACAATGAGCGTACTTTTTTTGTTTGTTTAACGATGTGCCTCAAAATGGTCCAGTTTTCGCGAACCCATCTGAAGAGTGTGTGTGCCAATTTTTATTAAATTCGATTCATAAGTTTACGAGTAATGATGGGAACCGATGGAAACACACTAACTTTTCAGGAAACGAGTTTAAAGTTCTGGTTTAAAGCCGCACGTAGGCGGAGCGCGGTGCTTTGTTCCTGAATTTGGACGTGAAGGAGTTCGAGTAGAGACAAAATATTTTAGGACATAATTCCAAATATATTAAACTATCATATTCTGGAAAAAAAAAATTTCAAAAATTTCAAATTTCTAAACCAGGCGCTGGCCTTAAGCACTGAACTTTAAACTATTGCATTTAGCCTTTAGGGTCCAGGCCTGACTAACTGTTGGATGTTCATGTTCGTCTTAATAAGCTCTTATAACTCTAGGTTCATCCATATTCATCCATAGACATTGTCCATACGAACAGATCGTTTTTCCGATACCAACCAAACAAAATCTCAAATTATGTTCACCTATAATGTGAAACATGGGCGCTTAGAACAAATAGATATCTTGAAGCAAGTTGACTAAAACATGGGTAGGTATTTAATGTAAGTAAAAGCTCTACATATCCTAAGATTTCTAGGATTCTTTCCTTTGCCTGCTTATAGTGTTGTGATCATTAACAGTAGACACCATAAATCAAATATTTTCTAGTGCACATTTCATTCAAAAATTCATTCAGTCATTCATAATCCATTTGTTGGCATCTTTACCAAGAATTCTGGTTGATCCAATGAAATATTTGTTTTTTACTTTTAATTCCCTCAGTTTCAAATTGGAATTTCTCGTTACGGACAGTTTTTGTTGTTGTATGCAGTAAATGGAGAAAATGGCCGTTACCAAGAAATTGTATATGAATTCCAGCAGAAAAAATGGAAAAAGAAAACAGAATATTATAAACAACGAAGAACGAGGAAATGAAAGCATAAACCGAAAATAAACCAAACGGCCACGGGACCAGCTAACCAACGTTCGAACGACTGAATGCACGAACGAATGAATTCTTTGCTCTTGAACATTGTTTGCAATATTTGCCATTGCTTGGATGCCTTTCGTTTTTGAAGCCTTTGGCGGTGAGCTCAAGTAGTGGTGCGCGCGCAAGGACGACAGCGGGTCGGGCGTTGTGTTGGTGGCGGTTGGACAAGGCTTAATTTTTCAACTTTTCCAAAGCGTGCCGGGCCGAGTGCCGCCCCGTAGCAACGATTGACGTCACGTAGCGAAAATCTGCTGGGACGCGGCAATAGGCCAACTTGAATCGCTTTCATCGATTGCGCATTGATCACTTGAAGAGCCGACAGTTAAGGTGTGAGTTGTTGTTGCCTGGTCAGCCTCAACGCGTCGTTAGTCCGGCAGAGGCGCTGAGCAAAGTGCTCGATGGTGATTTATGGAAAATGCATTTTGGCTTGGCGCGTTTGCATTCCGCAGCATTTCGCTTCAGTCGTCGAGCAAAAGTGTTGAGATTTGCAAGCGCTGCTGATGCGCCTTTATCCATTGGCTTGCATACGATTTGAATATTACGTACAAATGTCGGTTTATGCACACAGATAATGTTGAAAAGAACGAGTGGCAAGTGGCATAAATTTATGCTCTTCACTTAAAAATTGAGTTACGAGTGTTGATTCTAGCCATTTGTAAGCAATATTTTCTGCGAAGTTCTCTTTTCAACATCTTTCAATGGGTGCTCGAGCTTTCAATGTGGTTTCAATCAAGTAAATTTTCACATTACGATGCAAGGTACAAACAAATGATGAAACTATGATTAAAAAACGGTTTCGATAGCATATGTGTGTATGTTTGTAAGGCTTAAAGCTCCCGTATTTCTGTTTGTTACAAAGATTGTGAGTGGAAAATATGGTTTCAAGTGGCATTGAAATCAAAAGTTAAGTATGTAACCTCCTAAAATAAGGTGAAGTAAAAATAAATTCATTGCATTTCCCATAGAAGGTTTTAGTAATCGCTATCTGGCGTTGTATGAGTACGAAAATAATTTCAGTTTTGTGATTGATTTGATTGATTTATTGATTGTTTGATTTATTGATTGATTGATTGACTAATTGATTGATAGGTTGATTGATTGATTAATTGATTGATTGATTGATTGATTGATTGATTGATTGATTTATTGATTGATTGATTGATTGATTGATTGTTTGATTGATTGATAGATTGATTTTTTGATTGATTGATTGGTTGATTGATTGCTTGATTGATTGATTGATTGTTTGATTGATTGCTTGATTGATTGATTGATTGATTGATTCATTGATTCATTGATTGATTGATTGATTGATTGTTTGATTGATTGATTGATTGATTGATTGATTGATTGATTGATTGATTGATTGATTGATTGATTGATTGATTGATTGATTGATTGATTGATTGATTGATTGATTGATTGATTGATTGAGTCAGTCTAATTTGAGCGCAGTGAGAGATATTTTACAATTTTTCTTCGTTCGAGAAGCTTGGGGAGGTTGGGAGGTTCTTATGCATCCACTTTTTATTCCAGAACTAGCACCAAGTGGTTACCTTCTGTTCCTATCTATGGCGAATAATACGAACTTTTGTTAAAGATCGCATAATTTGCAATTTTTTATTACTAAAAGGACAAATAAGGAAAACTATAACTCTGAGAATTCAAATGTAGAATATGTATTTACAGGGTGGTGCAAAAGTTATCACCTGATGTTCTTTGGCTCTAATTTATTTATGAATGAATGTATGTATGAATAAATTAATGTCAAAACAGAATTTACTTTTGTCGCCATTTTCAAAAGTTATAGCATCTGCCGATAGATTGATGATTTTTGCGCCACCCTGTATATTCAAGTCACACATCATTAGAAGCTGAATTGCTAACTTTAAATTCCTCTTTGAAAACTGCCTTCCAAATTGAACTTGCACTACTTTCAACAAGATTTTCAATAAATTGAATGAATGTTTTCCATCGTCTGAGTGCCATCTGTGACGAATAGAGACACAAAGCTCTTAATTGAAGGCAAAGAAGAGTGAATTGTGCGTATTTAACGGGTTTGAAATATGACACAACAGTGCAATGAATCACTGACTGTCGCCTTTTATCTGTGGCTGTGTTGTGTTTGCCGTTTAACCCTATCGACCCCAAAGTTGCCTGAGAGCAACTTCACCTATTTGTTATCTTATAGCAAAAGCTACGATTGATTTAAGGGTTTCATTTAAGTAGGCACCAACAAATTAGTATTTTTAGAAGTAAATTCAAAGCAAATTACAAAAAATGTACTGTTATTCCCAAAATAATTTCCAATAATTTGCAGCGATATCAGGGAGAAAGTTTGTGTTCTAATTGAAATCTACAAATTAGGCGCGATTGATGAAAACCCTGTTTCTTTAATAATGGTTAAATAAAATCAAAAAGTGATAATTTTGTATTTTTCCATAAAAATGAAGTAATTTAATTATTTTTTAATATTAAAAAATATTGATAAAACATTTATTTAACCCGTTTCAAGCTAAAATTGTTCAAAAGTAAACTAGCTCTAGAACTCTAACAAAGAGGCGTGGCGACTTCAAATGTCGTGTGCACACTTCTTAGGCAAATTTTTCATGATTTAAATACCAAAAAGTAATATCGAGACAAAGGGTAAAATTCGGGGTCGAAAGGGTTAATTTGGCTCTGTGCAAGAATTATGCAAGAACGAAATTATTAAAGTGCCGCATGCTAACCGAAACCAAAAAGCTTAATAGAGGATGAAGAGGGGCAAGTAGAAGAGAAGAAGAATGAAATGAACGAAATTATCTGCTTCATTGTTGTTGTAAATCTACACTTGAGCCTACGATGAGTACACTTTTAAGTACACTATCCGGCTTGAGTGCTCTACAATGTCGACAGCAACAACAACAATACTAACAGTAGCAGCAGCAGCCACAACAACAAGAACAATACAAACTTAATAAAAAGCACTTAAATCACTTTTGCCGATTATTGTGTGCCGGCGCGCGTTATTCGTACAACGAGGGGAAGGCGGGAGAGAGCGGACGAACGAACGAGCTAACAAGTGCGCGCACGCGCGTTATTCACTTTGGTCGCATCTCCAAAACGCACTTTATCTGCACGTCATCATAATTTGCTGCCAGTGCGTCTGCTGCCGATGCTGCAGCCAGCGGTTAGGTTAGGGCCGCTGTTGTTGCTGTTATTACATAATGCTGCTGTGCTGTTGCTGGAGAATGTGATTGTGTTGGTGATGCTGGGGGCTAGAGGCGAGGCACTCTGCTGCAGAGGAAGCAGAATGCTGTGATTGTTGTGGCTTCTTTTTATTGCTTCGCTGCACTATAGACAGACAAGAGTTGGCCTGCAGCATTCATATCGCAAATAAAATACTTGCAATACGCACATAAAAACAGATAAATACTTACCATATCAATGTTGCATGGGTATACGAGCTTACTTAACTACGAGTACTTCATATTGGCATTATAATCAGACATAAGTATATATATAGACATAAAAATTTATGTAAATGTTTATATATTATGTATATTTTTATACATGCATATTTTTGAAATAAAAACATACATAAACAAGCTGAGCGCCACCTAACCAATCTTTTGTATTGATTGCAGTAGTGCTTGACACTTCTGAGCGCGTTCTACATTCTATGCAAACAATTTGTTTTTGATTGATTGTAAGAAGATCACATCAATCACATTGTTTTACATTTGACTGACTGATTGACCTCGATTAGTAAAAGTTTCCAAATTTCTGCTTTGTTAGTCAAGAGAAACATATTTACTTGTTTTGCAAGTAATAGATTCATTGTTTAAACACTTAAACAAAGTTTCAAAATTAGATTTTGCTAGAATTTTGCAGTGCTTAAGCGAAACAAAATGACAAACAGGCACTTTTTTGCTTATTAGATAAAAGTTGAATATATTTTTCACATTCACATTCACCTCACCTTATTCCATTCCATCGGAAGAACTTTTCCTTCACTTGCAGCATTGCACAGTGATTAGTTCCATAGACAAAATTCATAAAATGTATAGTCTCAGAATTTAACGATTTTGATATCATTTGAAAGGTAAAACTCCAAACTAAGAAAACCCCAAAACATCTGTGCGAAAAAATAATTAGTGCAAGAGAGCTGCTCAAAGTCGGAACTTTTTTCACAAAAAAATTTAAACACATGTTTTTTGTTTTTTCGTCTATTGAGTAACAAAAATCGTAGATGGTGAGCAAGATGTTGCTAAACCTTTCAATATAGATTAAGAATAATTGTAGGCATTTTCGCTTTTCAGTCTTTCTCAAAATTTGTAAAGCTAAGGCTTCTACTTCACATTTAATTTAAAATATTTTTCAAAATTAAAAACCTAAAAATTGCGGAAACTTAGAAGAAAATATCTAAAAATTATGTGAAAGTATTTTCATGGCTTTTTTTAATTTTAACAAGCATTCTTTCTTTGTCGGTTAATATAATTACATCCTCC
The DNA here is from genome assembly GCA_963668005.1 of Melieria crassipennis. Taxonomy (NCBI): domain Eukaryota; kingdom Metazoa; phylum Arthropoda; class Insecta; order Diptera; family Ulidiidae; genus Melieria; species Melieria crassipennis. Next base: position 107,746,085 of record OY764962.1, on the reverse strand, counting down.
GATATCTTTCAATCTCAGAAAATAATTCATTTTGAAAAGTGCTATACTTTCATTTTTCGACAAAATATATTTTTTTCATCCCTAATCAACATGAAAAATGAAAAAAACCTGCACAAATGCAAAACATACATCTATTCGTATCATTTTTATTGCAAAACACTGACAGTCGCCTTTTATCTGTGGCTGTGTTGCGTTTGCCGTTTAAGCCTTTCGACCCCAAAGTTGCCTGAGGCTTCTACTTCACATTTAATTTTAAATATTTTTCAAAATTAAAAACCTAAAAATTGCGAAAACAGAAGAAAATATCTAAAAAGTATGTGAAAGTATATTCCTTAATTTTTTTTTTTTAATTAAGAAGCATTCATTCTTTGTCAGATAATGTAATTACATCCTCCGATATCTTCCAATCTCAGAAATTAATTCATTTTGAAAAGCGCTATACATTCATTTTTCGACAAAATGTATTTTATTTATCCCTAAAAGTATGCAATCAACATGAAAAATGAAAAAACCTGCACAAATGCAAAACATACATCTATTCTTATTATTTTTATTGAAAAACACTGTGTTGCATTTGCCGTTTAACCCTTTCGACCCCAAAGTTGCCTGAGGCTTCTTCTTCACATTTAATTTAAAATATTTTTCAAAACGAAAAACTTAAAAATTGCGAAAACTTAGAAGAAAATATCTAAAAATTATGTGAAAGTATTTTCATGGATTTTTTTTTATATTAAGAAGCACTCTTTCTTTGTCGGATAATGTAATTACATACTCCGATATCTTCCAATCTCAGAAAATAATTAATTTTTCGACAAAATATATTTTATTTATCTCTAAAAGTATGCAATCAGCATGAAAAATGAAAAACCTGCACAAATGCAAAACATAAATCTATTCTTATAATTTTTATTGCAAAACTAAAGGATCCCAATGCAATTTCCGTTACTCTTTGCAATTATCCATCTTGAGGAAACTGATTAAATGTAAAATCTGAAAAATCTAGCCAACACATTTGGTGCTCTAGCTTTCCAAAATTTACGAAAATTGTAAATTCAAGTCTCAGGCATTGCCAAACTACATAAATTTAAGAAAAACAAAATGGAGATTTTAATTCAGCAGACCATCATTGACTAGTCTACAAAATTTTATTGAGTTATTGAGTACAGAGTCCAAATTTTATTGAATTTTATTAAGTACAGACCACTCCTTCTAATTTTGTCCCGCGGTTGTATGGAGTCGAATCAATCACAATGCACAGTGTCAATAAAATGTGTGAATTTCTTCGCCACATTAATCTAACCTCACTTCTCATTCCATGTCAACTTGGAGGTTCACTACTTTTACATGCGCCTCAAGCTTCCTATAGACTTAAAGACAATTTTTGTAGAACAAACCTAACTTTATTTCCCAACCTCAAAACTGAAATAAAAACAAGATTTGTGCTTTAGAGGTTTAAACATTAAAAGCATTCGTTAACCATTTGAACGATTGACCATCTACTTTGTACAAAAACTTTTTGCAATCAGTGTAGGGGGGGGGGGGGGAAGTCAGCAAAGTTGTCACATGTTTTATTTTTGATCTGCAAATGCGAGCAGATTGAAATATCAAACAATTTTCTCACTTGTGTAGACATTTACAAATTGCTGCAATGGAAAACCACCTCAGCGTACCTTCAACCAGGCTCATTGAGTCAGCAGAAACAGTATAAGCACCAACAACAAATTCGTACGGTAAGACCACATTGGCAACAGCTTTCCATCACACCTGTCGACAGTTGCATGCATATTCATGAACCGAGCATTGCTGCGTATGTGTCAGCGTCTAAAAGTGAAATAAAGTAAAAATATGCGCGAGTGAAACTTTCGAAATGCGAGCATAGACGAGAGAAAATATATAAAAAAAAATTAAATAAAAGCAAAGCGTAATGCAATAAAATATTGTAAGAGATGAAAATTTCTGGCACACGCGCATGTGTTGCGTGTCTGTTGTATACGTTCAAAGGCAACTTTGTGCTGAATGGCCCACTTCCCCGGTCCTGCCACTGCCGATTCATTGCACTGGACCAGCCACACACAGCCTTCCGTCGGCTCCTGTGCTCGCTGCCTTAATGAGTGCAGTTACTGTAATTCCATTTCCTTTCTCTGGTCTTCCGCACATTTGCCGTTTGTTGCTAATATGAAACCATCAAGCTGACATTTAACTTTATTGCAGTTCATTTTCTGCAACAAAATGCGTATGGCAAACTGTACCGCCACACCACACCGTTTCACCCCCCTCCCCCCCGTTCAGTTGCTGCATTGAAAAGTATCTGCCACGATTGAGGGTATTTGTGGCATTTGTTGTTGTTGTTGTTATTGTTGCTGCTGCTCTTAATGCTGCTTTCAGGCTGTTGTTGCTAAGCGACTTTGCTGAAATCTCTGCTAAAGGTGAATGAGAGACTTTTCGTCTACTTGTCTCCTGCCCCCTTCAGCTGGTTGCGGCTCTGTGCCGGTGATGTTGCGTTTAGGACTGACAAACAGCAAAAACAATTAGCACAATGGGCGAGCACCAGATTCATTTAAATGCGTTCAGAAATAGTTCATACAAATGCAACAACAAACATGAGCCAGGCTTATAACCGACAAAACTATTTCAACTAAGTAAGTGTCAAGAATGTCCTTTAGCATTTGTACTTTAAGTTTCTAGATAAACAATTTTGTTTTTGTTATAAGTAGACTCGAGTTGTAAGAGTAATGTAATGTTTATTCGAAATAAAATGTTTGGAAATCAATAGGAATCGTGTTTGGGAAGTATGAAAAGAAGGTAGCTATAACTGCGCTATGCGCAGATCCACTTTGTGCCTTTAGCAGTACCAATTAGTTTAGGTTTATTAGTTGTTGTTGTGATCCAAATTAGATTCTAACAGTTAGAAGACGAGTTAGCGATTCTTATTAGAAGCTAGAGCCCTGGTACCAAGACCTTTTTCAATCGCTGAACTCGACAGCTCTCTGGATGGCTAAACGTTATTTCCTTCTAGAAAGGTTGAAGCAGAAACTGTGATCCAAAGTTTCCAAATTATGCTGTTTCTTGCATATTTTACACCTTTACACCAGTGACACTTATGAGCTATATTTTCAAAATATTCGCATATTTTAAGTGATTACTAAAAGAACGCTTAGTGGAACTTAGTCAGATAGGACTAAACAACCAAACGGGGTCTATTCGTGGCCTCTTTGGCCAGTCAGATCCACTCAATCTCTAACCACATCGAATTGAATCTAATTTAACCTAAAATTGAAAAATGTATGCAGTCTCTTTGAGTTAATTAATGAATAAATTTTGTTCACTCGCAGCAAGTTCGGTGAGTGTTCTGATGCTCATTCATTTGCCGAAATGTGCCAAACTACGCCATCAGCTGTTCAACTTTTGTTGACGTTGCTGCTGGCCGCTGGCAACGCTGGTGTGATTTCTCGGCTGCAAACAACCGAATGGCTGACTTTTGTTAGTGTGTGTGTGTGTGTGTGCTTTGTGCACGGCATCGCAGGTCCATTGTATTTGCATTTGCTAAATGTCACTTGACCATTGACCATGACGATGATGGACAACTTTTTGTTCCACTGCGCTCTTGCGCCGCTGCAGCGCTCATTTGGATTGCATAACTTTGACATGTGGTCCTCGCTGTCACAAAGAATGAGCACCACAGAAACAAAAAAATGAACCATTATGTGTGATGGCAAAAGTTTTCATTTTTATTTCGGTGTTGGTTTTCGCTTCGCTGCTGTTTTACCAACTAAAGCCAAATACGTACAACGTTCGTGCGCGAGATGAACCGCTGCCGAATTTCTGGTGAAATGACATTGCACATGAATGACGTCAGTGCATGGTTGCACTGCCAGTGTCACATCCGCCAACTAGTTAATTGCGAAATTGCCAAATGAGTCTCATGAATTGCGATGGCACGCGCCCAAGAAAGGCGGCGAATAGAAATGAAGCAATTACTTTTGCATAGGCGGCTTATGCGCCCGAAAGTGTGCTCCTTGTGCAATTGTGTGGCAGTGCGCCATTTGTCTAAATGAAATTGTCAACGACATGTTCGCATCTGTTGTTGCTTTGAAACGCTGAAAACATTCTAATCGCGATGGCCAATGTTGCATAATTCTTTCGTATTGTTGTTGGCCAATAAAAGCGATTGTTAAAATATGTGGTTTAGTGTGTGATGCGCAGAATTACAAATATAATGGGGCGTGAGTTCGTATGCTGAGCAGAAGAGAACCAGAGGTGGGAGCTGAAATTAATTGCTTGATTTTGTTAGCAAAGAAAATATTTGCGCTAAAAGATTCTAGTTTTGTTATGAAAAAGTGTTAATGAATTGTGAAAAGTGAATTTTCCCAGGACTCAGAGTCCTGGCATAGTTGGTCCAATGTTTTTCCAGCAAGTGTATGCAACTTGTAGGCAATGATTTTGAAATTTTTTGATTCAAAATGCTGATCTACAGAAGCCATAACTTTTTCATCTGATTAAAATTGATTTTAACGATAAAAGTTTTCAAAATAAAAGAAATAGAAGACTTAGACTTAGAGATTTATCAGTAATTAATTCATGTCTGCGGTTCAATACATTTAATCATTTTTGTGTACTAATTTTTTTCTTTTGTAAATCAATGTATTTTGTCTAAAATTAAATCTTTACCACAACAAAATAAAATTGACATCTTATACAATACAATGAATGTAGAAATTTAAAAACCTAACCTATTATTTTTTGTCTATTTACAGAATTTTCGACATTGATACATCAATAAAACGCTTTTCGTTGGAGCATTCGTCGAACAGAAGGTATTTTTTTACAAACAAATTATTTAAAAGAAGTAGAATACCATTTATGCTTTGGACAGCATAGTTTAGGCCAGGTTAGGTTAGGCAGAACGTGGTGCTTTAGGGTTCACAATAATGCCCGAAGAGGCTGGTAAGTTTTAAATTATCAAAATCAACCTAAACAAAATCAACGCCCCAATCATTAAACCTTATAACTTGACGTTATGACTTGAAATGTAGCGCAGTTGCATAGAAGATTCTTCACAGTCTCTATTTTCTCTTTCGCAACTACGCAGAAGCTAGCAGAATTCTTAGAGCGGTGTGTATATACCAGATCTTTAATCATTGATATTTTTTCCATTTTGTGCAATAACTTTTTAACAATTTTTCTGGCAACTTCATTATTGCGCGTTCATAGAACTTCTGGTCCCGGTCAGTAAAAAACTGAATAATTCGATTGTAAATCCACTATAAATTGACAGCATGATGCAATTTAGGTTTCGATGTGGGTTGTGTTGCTTTGATGCTGTTGTAAAGACATTTTAAGTGAACAAATTTTGCCAAAATGTTTGTCATTTTGGAGTGAAAAATCGAATGAAAGGATGACAAGAACGAAATTTCTTAAACTAATTCAGACACGTATTATATAATTAACATTATAAACTTCACATATCTCATTGTGCGCCTCAGTGGTTTCTTGGCCATTACAAAAATAAGTGCGTAAAATATGTCGAAAATTTTCGGGTCTTTATTCCATTTTAAAATGACACTGAATTTACAGCAGCAACCAAAAATGCGCGTAAGTTTCTTCAAAAACAGAGATGTTAATATTGCTAAAAGTGGCAGCTATCAAATGTCAAAAGAGTAGTATTTTTTTTTAAATTATTTTTTATTAGTGCAAGTAATAATTTTACACATTTGTCTTCGACTTCACATTTTTAATTCCGTCTTGCTTCAACGCTTCTGATCGACTGCCCGTAGCTATGATTTTTTCAGAGTAGCCACAAAAGGGAATAATTATAACGTTGATCGTTCTTCCAACAAACTTAACTTCATCTATTTGTGAAAACCGAAATTACTTTCATGCCAACCCAATACAATTACACTAAATATTCTCATCTAATATTTTTAAATAAAATTTATATTTCTCTGCAGGGGCGCGCACAAGATTTCATTTGGGGGGAGTGGTTTGAAATTTGTAAGCCGAATACCATTCGGAACTTTATTTTGTACCAGCAATTTTTGTGTTTGGAGGGTTTGAACCCCCAAGCCCTTTGTGTGCGCCACTGTTTGTCTGACAAAATGAATGAATTTAAATCAAATTGTAGTAGATTTTAAATAATGTGTACCTACCAGAGACCTAAAATAATTATTATCCATATTTTTGAGAATGAAAAAATTGCCCTAATTTAAGAAATTTCTATAATTATTGCTTTATATGTAGTAATTATTCCCAATAACAAATTTTTTACGTGACCTATACCTATTATCATGTAAAAAATATTTTTGAGTTGCATAATAACTTTTATAAGTAACAAGTATATTTTTCGTTGTCGATAATTTTTATTTAGGGATTTTTGTTTTTTACATTGCTTCATAACTTTTATTTATGACTTTTTTAATTTACGTTACCGATAACTATTATTTTGAGCAATTTTCTTTTACGTTGCTTCATAACTTTTATTTATGATTTTTTTTCATTTACGTTGCCGATAACTAATTATTATCTTGAAAAAAAAAGTTTACTTTGAATTTCTACAGTTTGGATATGAATTAATTTTTAATTGTTTTAAATTGACAAACGCAAATTAACTGCAGAAACCTTATTTCCATCAACAACTAAACAATTAAAAATCAATTCATACTCAAAACGTGATAAGGCAACGTAAATAAAAAAATGTTTTCATAAAAGTTATGAGGGAACGTTAAACAAATTTTCTTTCAAATTATAGTTATCGGTAAAATAATAAAAAAAATCATAAATAAAAGTTATGAAGCAACGTAAAAAAGTTGTTTTCAAAATAATATTTCGAAGGACGAAATAAAGGACGATAAAGTAAGAAGGACAAAATTCAAGGATGTGATAGTGTACATATTAGTCCTTAAGATATATTAAAAAAAAAAAACTATTGGAAATTTACAAGGATATTCAAGGATAAAGTTTTAAAAGGACATTTTCAATACCTCTTCGTTCTTTTGCACCAAAACATTAAATTTCCTAAGATTCTGAGGAATTTTTTCTTTCATTTGATACCCAAAATAATTTTTTGAAATAAACATGTCCTTGAAATTTCAAAGTCCTTTAAAAACAAATCCTGACGTCAGAAAGAAAAACTAAAAACGCAGTTTTACTACATTTGGCACTTAGTTTCTCAAGTATATAGTTTTTTTGTGTGTAAAATTTGCTGTCGCACAGTGTAATCAAGAAATAAAATTTATGTTGCATTGTAATAGTACATTGCAATTAATTTCTTAAAAAACTTATAATAGCATTTCTATCAGCTCCAGTTGACATGACTGCTTTAGTGTTTTTGTTTCATAACAGAGCTTTTCAAAAATTATTTGAATGTCCAGAAAATCAACGGCAGCCTATTTGTATCAGCATTTCCATCAGCTTGACCGATATTTCCATTAGTATTTATTTTCATTTAGAAGACATAACTGCTTTGAATAGTGATTCTTTTGTGTAGAAGAAATCTCTAGCTTTTCCACAATGGACAAAAGAGCCAACACAGTATGAAATTACAAGTATGAAGCACTTTCAGGGAGAAGGCAAATGCATTAAGCTTAGTGCGTCATCGGACTGTTGTGCCAGTTAGCCAGAATATAAATTAATAAACTTAGTCCAGTTTGCCAACACACTGTTGCAATATAAATGCAATGTGTCTGTTTCAAAGTTCGTTGTTGACAGCAAAATCGTTGCTGCTGCGTTTCTCGCTTCCATGTTGGCGTCCATTGTATGCGCTCGGATTGATTGGACTTGAGTTGAGGGCGCGGCGCAGGTGGTTGGCAGTGTTGGTGCTTTCGAGTTTGTTTTCCACTTTAGGAGATTATCACGTTGATGTTGCTGGCACGTCACTTTTTTCCGTTCAGTGAATTTTAATTATGTTAATCAGTAAATCGGTGAATTGTTCTGCTCTGCCTCGGCGATTAATTAAAATGTCAAAGGGAGATTAAAAGCTCACCGATAGGATGTTAAATGCCACTTGTGCTGCAAACGAAGTCCATAAGCTGCCTTTTCTTCTTCGTTGTCTGCTTTGTTTTCTTCTTCTTCCGTGCTTATATGAAATGCTTTGTCTTTTTACTGTGTTTTGTCTATGGCGTCGACGGCACCGAGCGAACGTGGAATGGATAGCGAAAAACCAGTTAAGCAAATCTGATTAAGCGGGTTAAAGGTGTTCAGGAAGGAAGAAGAAGGAAAGCGTGAGGTGAGCTTGCACATACACACACGCACAGTTGCATTTTTCGCATTGAACACAGTGTGTGTGAAGAAGAGAAGCAAAGAGAACGAGAATGAAACGAAAACGAGTAGTACATATGTTTGCTCCATGGAAGTGCTAAGTGTGAGCAAGGGATTTGTTGCTATAGTTGCCGATATAATACATCGATTGCAGGTGCATTGAATTGGATGAAATTGAATGCAATGAAATTGGTCTGGATTGCAAAGCAGCGCAACGGATCGGGTGGGGCCGTTGGAGGCGCCGGCACGGAAGTGCAAACGTCGTCTGGCATTCACTGGCAAAGAGAGCATAACAGCTGCTGCTGTTCTTGTCGCTTTGTCAGCGCGCCGAAAAAAAGTCACAGCAGGCGGCATTGCCAATGAAATTCCAACGTTTCGTCACTGTGGCTTTCGTTGTATGCAACAATGCAACATGCAGCAGAATTGCAGTTGCGAATCGTTTGTATTTTTGCTGCATTTTGGATTCGATATTTCCGCTTCCCGTTGAGTGCCGTTACGCATCCGAAACGCTGCAGTGTGCTGTTGCTGTTGCTTATGTGTGTTGTTGTTTTTTGTTGTTGCTTATGCAGTTGTAACAGCTACATTCAAAAAGCTTAGAATGTCGCTTTAAAGAATTTCGAGAGCAATTGCTACTTCAGAAATTTTGCTGTAACTTATAAATTGATTGCGATTTTGCAAAACTGCAAAGAACAAAAATAGAACAGACAGACATAGTTCCGGTTGGGGTGGTTTAGGTTATGTTAAGTTTGAACCATTATTAAGTGTCTAAAAAGTATTTTTTTTAAGTACAAATTATAACATTTAATAATTATGATAACATACATTTTTGTATATTGTGTTAAATTTGTGGGCCTCCCAAACGTAAATAAAAACCAAATCTGGCTTTAACCCTTTCCACCCCGATTTTTACCCTGTGTCTCGATATTCCTTTTTGGTATTTAAATCATGAAACGTTTGCCTAAGAAGTGTGCACACGACATTTGAAGTCGCCACGCCTCTTTGTTAGAGTTCTAGAGCTAGTTTACTTTTGAACAATTTTAGCTTAAAACGGGTTAAATAAATTTTGTATCAATATTTTTTAATTACAGAAAAATTACTTATTATTTATGGAAAATACAAAATTATCAATTTTTGATTTTATTTAACCGTTATTAAAGAAACATGGTTTCGATCAAACGCGCCCAATTCGGAGACATCAATTAGAACACAAACTTGATATCGCTGTAAATTATTGGAAATTATTTTGGAGATAACAGTACAATTTTTGTAATTTGCTTTGAATTCTTTTCTAAAAATATTAATTTGTTGGTGCATACTTAAATTAAACCCATAAATCAATCGTAGCTTTTGCTGTACTATGACAAATAGGTGAAGTTGCCCTCAGGCAACTTTGGGATCGAAAGGGTTAAAATGGCTGAGGTCGCAACACTGATGTCGAACATTCATGGTTGCAATTTCCATACGAAAAAAATCAAATTTCGACCATAGAATAATAATAATACTAGTTGTTATCAGTGATAATAATACCATAAAAATTTGACAAAGCGATCTTAACTTTAAAGACATCGCTTGTTTGACAACTAAACGTAAATAATATCTGGTCATAGTCCAACTGGATTGACTAGTCAAATTTGTATGGTTTCCAAGAAACAAAGAATAGGGTACCAAAAATTTCAAACAATTCAAGTGAGCTTCTTTCTGATTGACTGCCAAGATACTCGTTGACCAGAACATAACCCAACCTAAACTTCATAAAACCTCTTCTAAGCAATTTAACAAGCACCTCAAATAATGCTTCATTGATTTCACTGCCCACAGAATCGTTCGTTTACTTTGTTCAATCTCACTCCTAAATAATCTTTTGATTTTTGCATTTTTGCATAATTCACACACGAGCATAATTCAGCAATGTGACAAATACAGAACCATTTCCGGTGTGCCGCTTCGAGCAGCGGGAGGAAGGACGATTACAGCTGCCATGGAAATAATTCAAACGCAAATTTGTTTTCTTTTGGTGGACTAGTTGGCGTTGACCGGTTCGGTATGTGCAGAATGCTGTGTGGTTTCATTCAGAAAAAAAACCATTGTCTTTGCACATTCGCGTTTGTGTGTGCGTGTGTTGGTGTGAAAGCTATTTAAGTAATTTTTGGCTTTCATCACACATTCATTGGGCAGAAATGCGGAATGTGCCCACCAAATGCTGCCGTTCCCCATGCGCGCGTCTCACACTCGCCAAATATTTGCGCAATGTGGCCGCTATAACCAGCCCACTCTGCCGTCGCTAATTTAATATGTATGTGTGTGCAAGTGTGCAAAAATAAAGCGAATCGAGCAGCCAACAGTCTCGTTGCCAAATGTGTGAAAAGTGCAAGTCGGCATTTTTGGCCAACCAATTTCGATTTTTTGTTGATAATTTTTTGGGTAATGCCAGCGAGTGTCCGCGTCCGTGCTTGAGTTCGTTTGTGTGCCAGCGGCGCCTTTTGGGCATTCAACATGCTCGAACCAATGCCAGCAAACTTGGAGCCACTTCAATTTCGGCAAATTGTCCAAAGTAAGCGCAACGAGTGCACGAGGCGCACGATTACGGACTTTAAGCGAGAGAAGGGTTTAGAGGGAGGGGATGCAATTAATTGCAACAGACCGTTTTAATTATTTTAATGAAATTCTTCGAAAATTGCATTGCTAGTGTAGGTAGAAGTAAAAGCCGAAATTGGGTCAATGTTGCGTATGAGTAATCTGCAATTTACACTGCACACCGTTCGGCTGTGTGCGGGTTGCGTATACGCGCCATGAAAAAATGAAGTGGCATGAAATTGCTGCACGGTTGTAGGCATTTTGCGCGTGTCAGTGAAAACTGTAACTGTGAGTGTGGTTGTGGGTTTGGTTTTGTAGTTGTTGTTTTTTTGTTGTGTTTTACGAACGTTATTAAGTGTGCGCTCATGATAGTTCGCTTCGCTCAGCGCAAGCAGTGAAACCTACTTAAAAGTTTATGAAGCGACGACGACCGCCACTGGCGACCGCGTCGGTGGACAGTGGAAAGTGTGAGCGCGCGCCGCGTGCAACACGCAACGGTCGACCATGAAAATTGGCGTGAGATGAAATTGCAAAATTAACACGCAGCTTAGAAACGCTGAAAAGCGCATTTACAGCACACACATACACACACACACAAGCAATTGTATATATATGACTAAAATAACAAAAACAACAAAAACAACTCTCCAACAGCGCAGCATTATCAACACTCAGCCAGCTAAGGGCCAAAGCTTATTCCCAGCACAGCCATAACCAACAACGATGCCAAAAAATATATATATACAACAATAACAACAACAACCACAAAACAACAACAACAACTTGTACACACGTTTAGCTTTCGAGAGCAAAAAATGTTAACCACAGCAGTTGAGTTGTTCGCCAAGTTAGCGGACTACACACAAATGCACACACACACACTGACGCTTTCACACAATGCACGCACATACAACGTTTAATTGTGTTGTGTGGCGTAATAAATGTGAAAGTGACTTGAAATGAGCAAAAGCATAAAACCAAAATTGCGCTGACCTCGCACTAACCTCAAAAATTTAAGCCTTGCTCGACTTGCGTGCATCATTTGTATGTCTGTCGCTCGGTACATATGTGAGTGTGTTAGGCTTAGGAGGGTTCCGCGCGTGCTTGTGAGTTTCACGTGGCCGCAGAAAAACTGATCGCCTGTCGTTCCGTGTATTGTTCAGGTTCAGCTCCCAACAGCGCACAGTGTCGCGATCCCATATAAGCCGTGGCCAAAAATACTTAGCGCTGTTCTATTTCAATAAAACTTGGTGAGATTATTTTCGTGGTGGAAATTACGAAACTCACAAAAAATCATTAAAATGTGACCACTGCCACGCCCACCTCCCATACGAAAGGAACTGTAATATTGAAATAACTTTTTTAATATTAGAGATAGAATTTTTAAATTTTGTATTTGAGCTTAAAATAATGACATAAAAGCTCACACTAAGAATGGGTGGTCTTCCACGCTCACTTTCAAAAATATTCGTATTTTACTACAACTAAAACTGTATTTTTAGAAAGCTGTTTGCGATACTTGTTCCACGATGTAATTTTAATTGGTAAGCTTTCTAAAACCTTAAAGGGGGCGTGGCAGCTGAAGCATATATATAAAGTGGCCCAAACTTTTCCTTTATGAATTCATGTTTAATTTTTCCAGCTTGTGATACCATATTTTGTTATAAATGTTTAAATTTGTAAAATGGGCGTGACATTCTGCCTACTTTTGACGATACGAACAATATGCCAACCTTGTCCTTTATACAGCTCATTATTTCAGCAGCTGCTTTGCCGCTACTTTCATTGAACGTCGGAAGCCATACTTCGAAAAAATCAATATTTTTGACTGTAAATGTTTAGGTGGGGACGCAAACTTTGCTTTTGTTCATGATTACCATCAACGCCCAAGTATATTAGTAGATAAATTAGAATTTTATTTGATTTTTCATTCAGCATAAAGAATTACCCACAAACTTGGAAGGAATGCGTATTTTTTAACATCAACTTTGAAGCTACATAAAAATGGAACGGAGTAGGATATTGAAGATCGGATAACGGATTTTTCTTAGTTGAGATATTATCTGTCGATTGTCATATTTATTTTAGTAATTTTGTAACATTGATTTTTACCATTTTTGGCCACACTGGCTGCCACTTCAGTTCAGCAGAAGGCAGATTGTTATGCTTTTAAGTAGTTTTCTTCTTTTCGTTTGAAGTATTCGTTATCGTATTTTTGTTTTCTCTTTTCTCCATAAGCTGTCAGCGTGATTTGGTTAACCTGCAAATCAGTTAACGTAATCTGGCAACGACAATTTAACCCTTGCTTTAATTTTTTCCCTTAAACTTGAAGGTAGAATAACGAGATAAATTTTCAATTTTAAAATATAGTATTTAAAAAATAGTTTTTATTCCCTAATATTTGAATTTTAATATTCAGATTTGCTTCTAGAAATTCAATTGTTGTTTTAATATGCCGCAATAACAACAACTAGAACGCAAAACACACAAACTCATTTAGCTGCACACATGAAAACGTAAATCCACACACTCAGACACACACACATAGATGCGTCGAGTGCTAATGCAAATGTCTCAAAGCGTAGCATTTTTCCATTATGACTTGTTTTTGTTGTGTTGCTGAAATGTCCAACCTTGGCTGCTCCCCTACTTTCTACATGTATTTCATGCCAAAGTGATACGTGGAAGTTGGTTTTTGAGTGATAAGTTCAACTTTCTGCAGATTTGGCGCTTTGCGCTTCGTTTTGTTTTCACGTGTGTGTGTATGTGTGTGTGTGACACTATCAAAATGACAGCAACAGCAGCAGCGTGTGACATACGCAATTGTCACAAACAAAGCAGCGACTCTGCCGCCTGCAGCCAACTAACAGCCATCACTCACACACGTTCACACACACACACGCGTCGTTATGTGCAGCGTATTGTGTGTGTGTGGGCGTGACGCGTGCATGTGGCAGTGTTGCCATTGCACCGAAAAGTGGAGCGGAAGTTCGGGGCATTTGTTTGATATGCAAATGCAGTCGCAGCCACTGCCACTGCGACCACTTTTGTCGTTGTTGTTGTTATGGTTGTTTTTGGTGTTGGCAGCGCTGCCACATGTCAAAAGTGAATCGTGCCACATGCGGCATCTCGCCTCGGCTGTCTTTGACTTGCCTTCTCCTTTGTTTCGCGCTTTGTAGTTTACCTTTTTGTTGTTTATGTTTTTGATTTTGTTTTTGCTTTTGGTGCATTCCTCAAAAACTTAATGAACTCTTTTCGGAGGCGATTTTAATGATTGAAATGCTAAAGTTGATTTGCTTATTCGATTGCGCATTCGATTGGTGGGTGTGTCGATTGACGGACGGCTTTTAGGTGTGTCAGCAAAGGCTGCAAAGGGTGCGGCTTTCGCTGCAATTCGCGCTAACGTTAACACACACGAAATGACGGCGCAATTACGCAGTGAGGCGCGATGGGGTCTGAGACTGCATTCGTCTTCATTATCATCAACGTTCAATCATTATTTTCAATTTGCTCACAGCCTGCACTCTGCGCGCTCCACTTGTCCTGTGCCGCACGCGGCTCTGCACTTTGTCAGAGATTTCCTAATGTCGGCGGCGCGGCGTGTAGAATGCGCAAAGTGCGGCACTGTTGGTGGTTTTGTCAGCGGGTGTGGCGGCCATATGCTTTTGGCTGTCGGACGAGTGGGTAGTGTGGGTGTTAGTGTTGGTGGCGGCGCGTTGTTCGAATTGCTGAAAGCCTTTTGATTGACGCATTGATTGTGCGCCGTGCAATGCATTGAATTGCAATCAATTTAAGTTTGCAGCTGAAAACATCATTAGAAATTTATTGCAGAATTTGTTATTTGAGCAATTGTGCCAGCTTGCACACGCACACACTCATACATGCACACATTCCTACATAGATGTGCGCTTGTACAATGAATACAGTTTAAGGTTGCTATACATTTTTCATTTTATTGTTGGTTGCATGCTTCTTGGCATGTTTGATTTAATTTAAAATGCAGCACAGCAATTTTGACAGATTTCTTAAATTACAAGAAATTACCAGAAATGCATTTAATAAATTGTCTGTCCGTATTTGCTGACATTGTTGCTGCAGTGGAACGATAAATCTTATACAACACGCACCTGATAGACCACAATGGGTCCTTGGGCCGCTTTTTTTATAAAAAAGTGTACAAGAAAAAAATAAGATTAACTTTCTGAAGGCCATCGGTAAAAATTTCGATACAAAAGTTATGTTTTTATTTATTTATTAATTTATTTATGACTGAATTATAAACAAAAAATAAATTTTAACAGACCATCTATAAAACTGGAATATTACAAAATAATAAAGTTCATTTAAAAAAATTCAACAATAATTCTTAAGACTATTAAGAGAGAGATCTAAAGAGAGAGATCTAAAAGTGGAATGCGATTTAGTTCCGAGAGCGTCCTAGCAACAGGAGCGTTTTTAGCGTATTCCGTTTTGCATTAACCAACATAGAAATAATTAAAAAGCCTAAGTGCTCGAGAAGGGACAGTAAACTTTATTCTTTCCAAAAGGACAGTCCACAGTTCCGTTAATGACATTGACAATAAACGAACAGGACAAGTAAGAGCGCTTAGAATACAAAGCTTTAAGATTCCTAAGCTGACAACGGGAACCATTGGAAGGGATAGGGTCATTCAATTTAAGGGAACGAAGGGCAAAGCGAATAAAAACTTTTTGAATACGTTCAATACGATTAATGAAGGATGCATGGTAGGGACGCCAAATGAACGCAGCATCTAACGAATGTTATGATCTAACGAATGTTATGAAAAGTAGCTTAATAAGAATTTGAGACAATGAAGTTGATATGGGTGGAAAAAGACAATCTCGAGTCAAAAAAGACTCCCAGGTCTTTAATCTCACTGACAGTATTTAGAAAAGAACCAGAAATATTGAAGGTTCTACAGCCTGGGTTATCCTTCTTAGAGAAGATAACATGGAAACATTTTTAAACATTATGGAACAAGTGGTTTTGGACGCACCCAGAGTGGACCTTGTCAAGGTCCAACTGAAGGGCAACATAGTCCAGAAAAAACTTCCTTTTCTTTTTTGTTAAAAAAAAATTTGCCCAAAATATAAAATGGTCCTTTCGTTTTCACTTTGGGCCTTTATTGGGAAATTTTTGATTCTATATTATTTGATTCTATATTTTGATTCTGATTCTATATTTTGACAAATGCAGTCGTGTCGGTGCCGTTGTTTATGTTTTCGTCAGATAACACTACTCGACACGATAAATGCTCCTAAAAATAAAAGTATTTTTTAGACTAATCTTCGGCTCCTGAACACGAAACTGAAAATCAAAAAATTTTCTTAAGGGGGAAAGCCACTGTGACGGGTAAAAAAAAAACGGGTTTTAAATCAAAGCTTATATATTCACAAATATGTGTACAAAATTTCAAGTGATAATTTCAAAAATTGACTAAGGGTCAACGATTTTAGTGAGAGCAAGTAGGCATGATTTCATTACGAGAGAAATGGACTCAAAACTTTAAACGCGTTTTTCTCGAAACGACTTTTTTTGAACTGGCGGCATCAATAACTCGAACAATTATGAACCGATTTCTAATTTTTGTTTTTGTTTTGTTCGTCTTAGTAGTGGTTAAGGTTAAGCGTAGCCGATTTGAAAAATTTTGTTTTTTACTATTTTTTAAACTGTCTCAAAACCAAAAAAACAAGGTCGAAAACATGGAAATATTTTCAATCGGTCGCCATTTTGTGAAAAATCAAAGTAAAAAAAACGGCTACGTACAAAGATAGCTACATTCATACAGATTACAATAAAATTTTATTTTTTTCAAGCGCTACGGGATCATCTCTATTGTTTAAACTATTTAATATTTTTTAATAAAAATATTATTAGATGTCTGCTTAATAAAATAAAAAAACCCGATCCAAAAATTCCTATATTTACTCGGACAAAAAAAATGTTTAAAATCACTAATTTTTTGACCCGTCACAGTGGCTTTCCCCCTTAAGAAGCGTTTTCGAAATATCTTCGAAAAACACGTTTTTTCCCTCTTATTTCAGTTATGAGCGCATATCTCGTAAACCAACCATCCGACCAACACAAGTTGTCGGATTGTCCAAATCAGATGAGATTTGTGGAAGTTAGTGACAATGAAAGTTGAAAAAAATTGAATTTTTTGACCATTTTCAAAAATTATACATTTTCGAACCGTTTTTTTATAGATAAAATAAATGATCTTCTCTGTTTTTTAAATCCAAGATGAAAGATATATTATTTGAGCAATTATTAAGCCTAACATCAATAGAATTGAAAGAAAAATGACAAAGTTATGATGCACGGAGTAAAAACACCAACTTTTCATTTATTACACCGTGCAAAACAATTTTTTTATTTTTCCGAGACCCATCCAAATGTTGATATAGACGTGAAACTAGAGGTAATTTATATTATCCTGGCATAGTCAGTTTTTCATTTTCTAACCCAAAAACCTTTTTAAAGGACTTTAAAATTTTAAGGATATACACATTTCAAATAATTTTTTAAATATTTGCGATTGTGCAATGATGAAGATATGGGTATCAAATGAAAGAGGAAAATTGTCTGCTCTTAACTAAATTTTCTATTTTGAACTTACTATACTGTTTTAAACCATATTTTTCGCCAGCAGTTTTTATATTTCAGGGGTTGAACTCCCAAAAACTCTGCCCCTGTGTGCGCTACTGCATAGACAAATAAAATATATGTACTGAAAATTTATTTTTAAGTTACGAAGATCAGTCAGTGAGCGCTTCTTAAGTAATATGATACGTCTGATTTTAACCAAGTTAACGCTATCGACCCCGAATTATACCTTTTGTCACGATATTACTTTTTGGTATTTAAATCGTGAAACATTTGCCTAAGAAGTCTGCACACGACATTTGAAGTCGCAACGCCTTTTTGATAGAGCTCTAGAACTAGTTTACTTTTGAACAATTTTAGCTGAAAACGGGTTAAATAAATTTTGTATCAATATTTGTTAATTACAGAAAAATTGTTTAATATTTTTGGAAAAATACAAAATTATCACTTTTTGATTTTATTTAACCATTATTAAACAATTTGGGTAGACTTCAATTAGAACACAAACTTTTCCTGATATCGCTTCAAATTATTGGAAGTTATTTTGGGGGAAACAGTAAAAGTTTTGTAATTTGCTTTGAATTCACTACTTAAATTAAACCCATAAATCAATCGTAGCTTTTGCTATAAAATGACAAATAGGTAAAGTTGCTCTCAGGCAACTTTGGGGTCGAAAGGATTAACAAGAAAATTTTAGAAATATTTACAAATCGAAATGACTGTAGCCTTTAACCACTAAAATATTCAATTTTATTGCAAGCCGTTTTTCCTCAATCGCCTGCCATCAGTGCTTATTTTAACAAAAACTATACGCGTTGATTGAACGTTTGTGGTCCAACACAATTAAATTTGTGCAAATTTCTCACGTTGGCAAATTTGCAACATTTTCTAATTACAAAAGCGACAAAGTGTTGACCACTGTGCCGCACACTATTCCCCAAAATGCAATAAATTCTAAAGATAAACCAACTTTATTATGCATTTTATGAATGCCAAAAATCTCCAGCGTGTGCAGCGCTTTTTGTGGCCGAATCGAGCTCAGTTCAGTTCAGTTCAGCTCACCTCAACTCGACTGAACTGAACTGAACTGCGAGCATTGCGTTGCTGGTTGGTTAGCACGTCATGTGTCCCCATTGGCTGCTGCTGTTACTCGGCCGGCTGTACTGCATTTGCCGCAGTAGCGTGTCCCGTGCTATGCCTACGAACCGCGTCCGCTCTGCCCGCTGCGCCGCAAACGATGTTCGCTGCGGTTTTTGGCCACTTGGTGATACTGTGCCAGGTTGGCAGGCGGACTTTGCACTTTGGCAAAAATGTGCCACTTAAATTTCCATCATGGGAATTAAAGCGGTGCGTTGAAAGGACGGCCGAGCATACAAAATTAAGAAGGTCATCAGCAATTCTCGTCAAGTAGCCTATTGACTGTATTGGAATTTTAATGACCGAACAAATCAATTTCTATCAAGCAAGACATCAATAAATTTCACAGACAGCTGAGAGAGCGAGGGGTGCCATGTGTACATTTTGCTATCGGAAATGCCAAGAGAAATGCACTGAAGACAATCGGATACACTGGAGACGGGAATTTAAATCTGTGGCGGTGTACATTGTTGTTGGATGTACGGTATTTGGTTTGAGTGATAATAAAGCAACTCAAGTCTCTTTGGAGCAAGGAAACTCAGTTTTTACTGCAAAATATTTTGATGGTCGTTTTGAGAGAAAAAGCGTTTTTCATTTTAAATTAAGGAAAAGAAATGAAAATGAAAAATTCAGTAAAAAGTACAGTACAGCGTTGTACTAAAGAAACGTGATCTGAATTTGTGATTGAAATTAATAACAACGAAACGACTGAATCAAAAACTCGAGAACTAAATAGATAACTGTAACTATTTCCAACACTATATAGAACTTTTGTAACTACTAACTTTTTGGTCTAACTGATTTTAATACATTTTCGTAATCCCAAATCAGTTTAAGCTGGTTTGTTAGATTGTTAACATGAGTCATTTAATTTTTGCAAAATATGGCATTATGAAGTCCTTGTCTTTCTAAAGGAAGCGTAATTTTCCCTAACGCCCCTTATGGGCCTAAATGTGCAAGGCATGGATCAACCTAACCTTCCAATTATGAATCTCTAAATATCAGAGGAATATAATGATTTCTTGTCATAGCTTACCAACTCGTTGGCGCATAAAAGATTTGAAAATGAAAGTTTGGCAATAAAATATCCAATAAAATATCTTACAAATCTTTAAAAACTGGGCTGCAATCAAATGTGCCCAGAAGGCATCTATTATCCCAAAAAGTTCTGTTGTGCTCTCTTCTAAATAAAAACTATTGAACTATTTTATATAATGGCCGTCGACATCTCGATGACACTTCTCTCACAAATTCAAGTTTCATAGCTAACTTTCTTAGAATAGTTCAAGAAATGTTGCGGCAAGAAGGTAAATGCAGCGTAACAAAACAGCATCTTCAATTCAGAGCTTGTACTCGAATGTAGTACTCGAATGTAGTACTTATGAAAATTGATTACTTACTACTTACTTACTTACTACTTGAATTGACTGAAAATTGATTATCTCCGCTATTTTCCCTAATAAAGTCTACAAAAGACAGCAGCAGTAAAAATTACTAAAATAGCTTCGTCTTAATTTCAAATCAAAAACCCAAGTCTCGCTATTAAACACAAAAATCAGCATAGTTGTGATAGACCGAACTTGCTGTTGCTTGTTTTGGTTGATGGGACTTCTGTTGGTGCTGTCTCAATGAGATCAATTAGAAGAAGATTGTTATTCATTTCGCTACTGCGTCAGTGACCTGCCGTTTCTATAAGCAGATTAAAAACTCTCCAGTGTTCCTTTTCAACAATCGAGATGATAATAATGCAGTTAAATTTAGACATGTACTGAGGTTGAAGGTGGAGGTGAGAAATCGAGGAATATAAGAGTCATTGGCCAATTTTTGTATATGCATTTAAAAGAGTCTCGGCTTATTCTTTGTAGAATCATTACAAATTCTTAATGACTTATTGGGGTTCATACGAAAATCTAAGGTAGGAAGAATAAATCTCTCTGTCTGTGATTGTACGACTTTTTCTATAATAATTTTTTTAATAATTGACTGAAAAGGCTGAACTGTATGCTATCAGGCTCTGTGTGCAATTTAATCTCGAACGTGAGTACAGGGGGCAGGACATCGTCATCTGCTCCGACAGCTAAGCAGCCATCAAAGCACTAATCTCATATGAGATAACCTCAGTGTTAGTGCTGGAATGCATTGAGGCATTGAATGCACTGGGCAGATGTAACCAGGTGAAGATCCTCTGGGTTCCAGGACACAGAGGTATCGAAGGAAATGAGGAAGCGGACAGCCTCGCTAGAACCGCGGCAGCCACGCCCCCCCTGGGTCCTGAACCCCTCATTGGGCTGGGCAAAAGCGCCATAACGGAGTCACTGAGACTTGAGGAAAGGACCAGGAAAACAGAATACTGGGCTAGCGCCTCCGGTCTCAGGCAATCGAAAATCTTCATTAAAGATTATAACCCCAAATGGAGTGAAGAATGCCTCAAACTAAGGAAGAACCAGCTTAGACAGGTCACAGGTCTTCTAACTGGGCACTGCAGATTGAGGAAACACATGCATACAATCGGGATAGAACAGGTAAGCGTCTGTAGACTCTGCGAAACAGCAGAGGAGACTCCCGAACACATTATATTGCACTGTAATGCGGCTTGTCGCAGCAGGTTACGTTACCTGGGCCGGTTTTGGCTTGCAGAAGAGGACGTCAAGCACCTAGACCCCCGCGAGTTACTAAGTTTCATTAGGGCGGTAGGTCTAGGGGATGTACTCTAACAACTGTAGGGGGCACAATAGATCAATTCTGGTCTCAGTGCAATATACCCCTTACCAATTCTATTCTATTCTAAGAGGTCTACAGTTTTCTACTTTGTCATTGCCCGACCACTTAAGTACACAAGTGAAAAGTGAAAAGGTTCTGAAGGTCTTTTTCAATGATCAGGGCTCCTATCAGAGATTTCCTAACATTAATAGAAAAAAAACAAAAAGTCTTCGTCTTCTTCTTTCCCTTCTAGTTCGTGTAGACTCACTAAAATTTTCTTAAAAAGTAAGTATGTTAAAACCCAAAATCTCCGCGATCACGTGTCAAAATTTCATTATTCTCGCTTCATTGATTTTGATTTAATACTCAAATAAATTAGAATTTTTGTACTTCATTAAAATTGCAGCTATCGCATTTTTTTAATAACTTTCGAACTTATAAAATTAGAGTAATGAAATGTTGACACGTGATTAAGGAGATTTTGGGTTTTAACATACTTAATTTTCAAGAACATTCAATATAAATTTTCAAGGATATAAAGGATTAAAATTTTCAAAGCACCTTTTTCATATCCTTATTTTAGAAATGTATAAAAAATCAATTTTATTTAAATTCTTGAGTTTTTCCTCTTTCATTTGATGTACATATTGCCATATTTTAACGAGCTTAAGTATTTTTTATATATTTTTTTAATTTTTTATCAAAATGTTGGTGTCCTTTTAAAATGACAAAGGATGTAGAAATGAAAAACTGAGTACGCAGTATTACTTTATTTGGTCTCTAGTTTCACGCCCATATGGATTTTTCCGGTGTGAAAAATGCTGTCGCACGGTGTAATCAGTCACAGTCGCATTTACTTAACACTAGAAGCACCATTGCGGTCATTTTGAAGGTTTTTAATTTTGTAAATATCTATACATATTTTCTTTAGTGTTTCAACTGTTGCTTTGAAGACTTTTATTTTTTTATCGGGTTCTACAATTAGTTCTACAATTAGGATTCTACAATTACAATTAGAAATATCCAAGGTGTACTTTTCGAGATATCAGCGAATATAATATGTAGTCTTTGTAGGTATGCACAACTTGTGGTCTTTCAAGTGTTAACATTAAAGACTTTCTAAGATTTATATAGAATTCGGAAAAATTAAAGAAATTTACTTAAACTTACTCTGTCATTGCCTGATACTTAGATGCTTGGAGTTGTTTTGGATGCCCGTTATTTTAGAATCTATAAACCCTAAAATAAGTTAACTCTTACTATGGTTCAATGACAATAAATAGACAGAGTTCTTACTTGTAAAGGTCTTGCAAGAGCTTCTCTTCCATCTTTTGTCGCTGTGTCTTAATACCGATTTCACAATTCCATGTTCATCCATTGTTTTCTTTAGATTATGTTGTGGCTTGTAATAGAATTCGAATTAGTATTAGGAAAGCATAGGGATTCAGTTGTCAAGTCACTGCAAAATAACAGTGGATTATTTAATCTATTAAAATTGAGTTTGTATTATTTTCAAGCGCCAAAACTGCCGCAGAAGTAAAAAATCCCACCCAACCACAATTAACATTTGACATTACAATTCAAGAATATTTGTAATTGCTGACTAAAAATTTCACGTTCGCTCGTTTAAGCAGCGCATTTCGAATTGTTGCAATTTATAGTTGGCGTAGTTTGGCCCAAACGTCCACTTCATGCTCGAATTTCAATTCGTAATGCAAGTAAATACGCTCGTAAAAAATATAAATACGCTTAAAATGCAATTTACGAGTGAAATTGTTTCCACTTTTCCTCCAACTTGAGAATTTTCCTAGAAGATACTCTTCAGAAACTTTATCAATAAAGAGCAAAGGGATAAAATGCGGCGAGAGTGAGAGAGCGCGAGAGTATGAGCGAAAATAAATCGCATGGAAGCGAAAAAACTTGTTCGTGATGCAGTGTTGGCACTCTATTGTCTTTGTAAAGTGGTGCTGCACCACCAACAACAACAATCACCGATAAAAATAGCAGTAATACTTACTTACTATATTTTGTATACTGTATTGTATAATCCGACAGCGAAAGCAACTGCAGCAACAACAACAATAACAACATTAAGCACAACAAATTGACTAAAATGCAATAAGGTTGATTTTGCTGTTGTTGTTGTTGTTATTGTTGTGTTGGTTGCATCGTTTGCTACTTGGAGAGATTTTGTTGCAAGAACTTGCAAATATTTACTACGCAACATTTCAAGTTGGCACACAATAAACGGTAAAAGTTTTGATTTATTTATTTTTGTTATTGTATTAATATTGAAATAGTAAAATGCGCGAACGAACGCTTAGAGTCAAATGTAAGAGGATATTTTTATGAAAAGCTGCAAAAATTATCAAAAATTTACGTGGTTGAAATTTAAACACAAAGTACTTAACCCTTTCGCTACAGGTTTTTACTGGGGAAAGTCAACATTTTAAATTTTACGTTTTGGGCTTCTATGTGGTTATATTAGTAACATTCCGTAAGCAATTTTGTAATTTGTATACTCGGACCCTGTATTTATGAGTGTTTTTCTTTGAGAGCAACCACATCGTTTTGGCTGTAATAATTACTTAAACATAAACAATTTTACACATAACGAAAATTTGAATATTTCTTCATTTACTTCAGCCAAAATTAAAGAAAAAAAAGTATCTAAATTGAAAGAAAACGTCAAATTAAAAAGTTCTCTAATTTTTCTGCTTCTTCTTGCTTTACTATGTCAAGATATACCATTAAAAAAACGTGTACATTTCTCTTCTTTAAACTTAAACATTCAGTTTATTAGTTTCGTATTTTTCCTAAAACTTTAAACTATTCTAAAGACCAACAAAAAAATGTATTCTTGCAACCATAGAGGATGCAGATGTACACGTACAGACGTAGCATGTTGCCATATGGCAACAAAAGGGAAAGCGAAGGGGTTTAGTATTGAAAAGGAAGTGAAAGCAAAGGTCTACAAGTTGGAGAGAGCGTAAAAAAATATAAAAAGATGTACATATAGCAGTTAAAAACGTAAACAATTCTATGGAGATGCTCCATGAAAAATAACAATTTAAATATGAATGTAAAGCAGTCGCTCTCTTTCTTGTTAAATTTTACTTGTTTTCCCAAAGCACACAGCTAACAAAATTATGCCAAAAAATGTTATAGAAGCTTTTGTTTCGCACATCAAATACACAAATATTTAAAATAAAGCAAATGTTTGGTAAAAGTTCGAACGAGTTTTATTATTATATGCAATATGAACTCACATAACTGCATACATCAAATATTGAAAGTATTACAAAAAAACAACACAATTTGTATTGTAAATTGACGACATTTACATGCGAGACATATTTCACTTCCATGTTGCACATTGCTTGGTTCACTTTGCATGGGACGTGATAGTTCGCCAAGGTGGCAACATTAGCCTCAACGGCCACGGCCGCGAATTTTGCACATTGTTGCGTTTGTTTGTGAATTTTATTGGCAGCTGCCATGTTGTAGCCTCATGCGAATTTACACAACAAATGCAAAGTAATCAATAGAACACAAACGCCACGGAGGCTCACAGAATGTCAGCAAAAAAGTGGCTGCAATACGCAAACAACAACTGCGATAGTGAAATGGCTGCAAAAAAAAACGGGCAATGCGTTGATTGCAACGACTGGCGGCGTGCGGCATTGGCGCTGATGTCGCTGATGCTGCGCGCAACACAACTTTTAGCTGCACTCGCCTGAACACTCACTCGCTGACTAACTGACCGTCTGACTGCGACGAAACGTGTGAACAGACGATTGACTGGTAGTTTGATGGATTGATTGATTGGGCGAGGTGTTGGTACAAATTCATTATTGCTGAAAGCATTGTTGCCATGTTTTTAGGTGCACAACAAAATGTGCAATATTGCAACATATGCGACAAGGCACATGCAATGTCCAGCCGACACAGTGCAACATTTTTCAAGTGGGCAGCTGGCAAACGAATATTTGAAATATTGTTTTATAATTTGACATTTTCCATGTTAAATTAAAAACGTTGCAAGTGCAATTGACGCCAACAGTGACAGCAACATTTTGGCATTCAACTTTTCCAAACATTTTCAAATAAATTCTTTTGTTTAGTTGCACAGCAGCTGTCCCTTGCACACCAATTTGACGCCGCAGAGGAAAAGGAAGTGGCGCAATATTGCAGCTGCCGACAAGGCGCGTTTCTGCAGCAAAGCGTAATAACTTAATTTGCAACCAACACAACGTGCAACATTAAAAAGAAAAAAGACACAATAAAAACGGCAGCAAAAGTAGAAGCACTCCACACACACACACACACATACACACACACAGACACACTAGTCGGAATGCCACGCCCAATGTTGCATTCATCATGCACTTAGTGCCACACTACGTTACTGACACCGACGCCAACACCGGCACCGACACTGACTGCCTAACGCGATTTCCTGCCACATCCTGCTGCCGTTGCTGCTGCTGCTGCTGCTCGTTTTACTGCATTGCTGCCGCTACACAGCAATCCACTCAATCTAATCAGGCCTTGAGATGGCAACACTGGTGCGCCACCTTTAACACCGAAACGCTTTAATTGCTTCCTTGTTCGTTGTTGTGCGCGCACCGCAACATTTCTTGCGGTTCGTGCAACGCTACTGCAATGTAGCGGTTGCGGCAAAGTTTGCTTGTCGTTCGCTGCACTCGCAGCTTCTTCTCGCAAGACGCATCCCTCTTTGCTGGCTCGCAATCGTTTTGGCCACTGCCTGCTGCTGCTCACATTGTTGTTATTTGTATTTGCTGTTGACATTTAATGGCCGCAGCCACTGCGACAGCCATTCATTCTAATTGGCGCGGCCCAGCCGCGTTACTAATGTGACTCAATTTGCATCTGACATTCATTTTGTGCAATTCAATCACGTGACCAATATAGTAGTGCTGCAAAATGCATTGGTTGCTGCAGTTAGAGGACAAAAACGCTTTGTTCGCTCAACGTCTGACGGCGTATTTGGCGTTGCTGTGCGTCTTAACGCGTGTTGCATATTGGGCAGCGCCTGAAGTGCCGGGCGCTATTAAAAATGGTTGAAGTATTGCACCTCTCGAGTGTAACCTTGCATGTGTGGGTTAGTGTAGCTTAGTTGCCAAATTTTCTTAATGTTAACCCTTTCCAGAAATTTGTACGATATATAGTATCGTACAATTTTTTCCAAAATTTTTTAATTGACTGAGAACGCTTTTTTTTATGTAACGGCTTTTTAATTTACATTAAGTAGGCTATGTTGTATCATTCTATTTAAAAATATAAATCATAATAGCCGTGGCTACAAAGTATGAGTGAGTTTTGTAAGCATCTCTTTGCAAGAATTTGAAAAACCAGCAAATGACGGTACTTCTGCGTAGGAATTTTTAAGTATGTAATACTTTTTGGTACCAAAAAGCGGAACCATTTCAAAGTTTGAATCTCAGTTGATTTCTAGAACTTACTAAATTAAACATTTTCTGCGTCTAAATATTTTTCCCGAGTCTTTAAAAAGAATTGTACGATATATCGTACAAATGACCGCAAGGGTTGCAAAGCTTTGTACGATATATCGTACAAGTGGAAGGCAAAGGTTGCAAGTTGTGTTTGCATTTTTTTAAGTTATGTGTTTGGTAACAAATTTTATTCATTTGCTTGCCTGCCACGCCCATCTGTAAACCACGTGACTAATTAAATTCGACTTTTCGGCAATTTTCGATTAGAAATAAGAATTACTAGACGAGTTTATGTTTTACTGGGCGATCAACAGGTTGTGTAAAGTTAGTCATGCGTACCTGCCACTCCCACTACGCTAATAAAAATCGGCTATATTCGGTATCTTTCTGTAAAACTGTATGAATTTTATTAGATTCTGTGTTTTATTGAGAGGAAAAGGGCTTTGCAACAACAACAACGGTTATATAAGACCGAATAAATGTGAGTCAATTGTTTATATATATAATTTATATAAGTTTCGATCAAAATGAAATCACGTTTAGATTTGTTGTTGTTATAATTTATGTTTTCTATCAAAAAAATCAATGAAGTGTTCATAAAACTTAAAAAAACTAAACCAAAATTTCATGCATTTTTACTCCTTTGCGGACTATTGTACGATATATCGTACAAAATTGATTGAGCTGTAATCCTCAACCTAAATGATTTTTTGATATTTTTTTGTATATTATTGCTAAAATGTTCAATGAGAGTCAATATTTTGAAGAAAAAACTTGTATCTCAAGAAATGTGGAAATTGACCGGAAAAGGTTAAAAAGAACGTAGGCAATTTTGGGTTGTAGAAGCAATGTTTGTGCGAAAAACTAATGTTTAAAGTGAAAGAAAACGTGGGTGCGTTGGAAAGGTATATCCATTTTCAATGTTCGAGCAAACTTTCACAACATTTGGTTTAGTGGAAGTGGAGTTTTTGCGTCTAAAGTGACATAATGTTTGTGTCATTGATAAAAAATTAGCCTTAAGTTTTGTTTTAAACTTAACTTCACTCAACTTAAACATTTAAGTTCTTAAGCCAAGTTTATGGCGATGATTGTTTATTCCGTGGTAGACTTTATGAGTTTATGAATTGAATCATAATCCTTAAGCAAGAGATAAGATAAGCAGATTCCAGCAAAACTGTATGTGAATTCATCAGAGAGCAGTCAATACATTTATTTAATTTCTTCAAATTTTATTCAAGCATTTCAATACTAAAAATTTAATGCATGTGAATAAAAAATTTGGGTTTGTTCTGCAAAAGTTGACTGACCATCGAAAATGACTCAGAATGCAGCATTCAAACTGCTTTGTGCGATTTCCATAAATCACCAATATTGAAAATTGCACAACTAGTCGTACAACAAAACGCCTCGGTACTTTATAAGTTTGTCTTTATTTTTGTTTTGTTTTACGGAAGCCAACGTTTCGGCGACAACATAGTTGATAAAAAGTTATCACCACCAAGATTTTTTTAAGCCCATTTGCAATGTGCACTTTTGGTGTACGTGCGTGTGTGTGTGTGTGTTCGTTGTGCTGTGACATCGACGCGCACCGCAGCAACTGCAAACGAGCGATTATTGCAATTAATTACGTAGCAACGGATTAACCGAAGTGTTGTTGAACGTCAAGAAGCGGTCGAAAAAATTGGCGACTAAATGGTGCCAGTCAAAGAGCGACGTTTCAGCCAGCGTCGGCCAAGCGAAATGAGAGCGGAGCGAAGCAGGCCATGGCAGTATTCAATTTGCGAAAACGGCCGCATGCAACATGCACTTTGCCACACGTTGACTTTCATTGCTGCGGCGCGCTGGCTGCTGGTTTTTTGGCATCTCGGTTGTTGCCGTTGCCGTTATCGCTGCTGCTGCTGTGATATTTTTGGCGGTCTACCGCCTGTCCTGTGGTGCAGCAGATTAATACTTGATGCGGTACATGCCACACGCGCGCTGCTTTCATCAGTGTTGGTTTTTTGGTGCCTTATTTTGAAATATTTTTTTTTTACCTCTATCTGCCTTAAGGGTATTTTTTGTTATTGTTGCCTTTTGCTTTGGCTGGATTTTTGTTGACTGAAAAGTTCATTTTTATTGTTCACTTTTGGCCATGGCTGCTGTGTGCGCTCGGTGTGTGTGTGCATGTGTTGGGGCCATGACGATAGCCGCGGCCAAGCGTCGTTGCCGTTTTCCTGCATTTCTTGCATTTCCAATTTTCTTCGCTTGGCCTCTCTCCTCTTCTTTCCATGAACTGTTGCGGTTGCAATTATGTTGCTTGGGTTTCGTGCGGTGCGGCGGTTGCGCGGTGTCATAGGTGACAGGTGGGCGGAACGGGTGTAACGGCGCTGCATGTGTGGCGCGTATTTTGGCCTTTTGTTCGCTTTGCACGTGGAGAGGTCAACGGTTAAACTTCTGCTGTGGCATTTCAGCGGCACCGACGACCGTCCACGAGCGTGGAAGGGCGAGTTGGAGTGCGTTGTCGAGTATATTGTTAAGTAATTTCCTCAAGGATAGCCTTGATGGTGCTTGCGTCATGCTGCTGTGCACTGGAAGAGACGCGCGCAGCTGGCCACAGTTGAGCAGTCCAAGTCCAAGTGGTGATGCAGTCGGCGGTTGTTTAAATTTTTGGCCGCTTTAGTGTTCCACATGTGCGCATCGCTACTCCGAAAATGTTGGGCAGTTTCAGTGACTAACAACCAAGAGAAACAACGACAACAGCTATATTTCAGTGTAGGAACTAACTTCAGCACCAGTGCATTCTGTATGGGAACTGCTCGCGCAGCCAACGTGGCGTATACGCAACTTTAGTCGTTTGCCAAATAACTTGAAAAGCTCATTATTTATGAAAACGGTTGAAAACCGCACACACACACACACACGCACACTTGCACAGCCATTGGCGACATTATTTGACGTGGCCGTACGCGCCCTCACCCCCACCGACCTTACCCCCTCTGCAGTCACACACAAAATTGACAGCATCCGAATTTTTGTGGCCATAAATGTGACATTGTTGTTCCTTTTCGCGTACGTGTTGTGATTGTTGTTTTTGCTTTTTATTTCCAGTATCATTATTGTTGTTGTTGCTTGTTTGTATTGTTGTTGGCTGTAGTTGGCCAACTACATTAATTATGCATAATTAAATTTTGTCATCTTTTCGTGTACACACACACGCACACCAACACATACAGCCATGTATTTATATATCATACACCTGTGCCACACGCCTTCACACATTTTCATACATTCGCCTTTAATTTGTGCGCGTCCATTTGTCGTTTGCCATTCAGTCGGTGTGGTCTTCCCACTGCGCGTGTTGGCGGCCTTTGTGCTCCTACGCTGCCAATTTGTGAGTTGTTGGTGCGTGAAACGTAATTTGAAATTTATGAATTTTCTTGAATTATTGAATTTGAATTGTTGACATTTGCGTAATTAGCCGGAAAGGTCGAAGGACATCGCTTGTCCGTTCATATTTCACAGCTGCTATGGTCGATTTTGTTATTGCTTGACTCATTGTTAGGCATTGATTTTGGCTGCAGTTTGCAATATGTTTGTAAAAAGTTTTATTAAAATTTTAACTTTTCATAAATTATGAATTTGCACAAATTTTTCCGGCGTTTTCTTCAATCGCCACATGCGCGGAAAGTTGCTCAAGGACAGCGAAGGAAATTCAAGTACTGCTTTGCAGCTTGAAATTTTGTGGTTTTATTTTGAATCAAATTAATTGAATTTAACTAGAATTCTTTTTCTTTATGCTTCTTGGTTGCTGTAAAATATGCGAGCAATTAATATCGTAATTGGAAGAAACACTAAAGTCTGCTGAAGGATTGGAATTTTTCTATTGCTGCATCGATTGAATGGCATCGACAAAAATTAATGTGATTGGGTTAGGCTTTGCATTGGCCTAATTATTTAGAAATTTGAAGAAAGGTCCAAGGTTCATTAAAAGTCACTTGTGGAACGAAACGTTATGCGATTTATTGAGGTCCAAAGCCGTTCGCTTCCAGGGAGCATGATTCAATTTTAAAATACATACACAAAGTATTTCGTCATTAGTCGGTGACGGTGGCAAATCGCTTCTCCCTGAAATGATGATGGCAATACTTTACTGTGCCAACGACTTCTTCTTCTAGGCGCTATAAACTAAAGAATAAAGTGGTACGGCAGTGCAGGATATCAAAGGATTCTCCACAGCACAGTTTTTGGCGAGTGAATTCTTGTTATTATTTATATTAAATGTTCTTTAATGTGTTTTTCTTTCTTACAAAAAATTGATTCTGCTTAATTTATTGTTCTACGACCCTCGCACTACCGACTTCTTAATCGTCGTCGTGCATCAGTTTGAGTACCAAATGTCGAGCGAGCTCATTCGCGGCTTAATGCATTTTATGGAACCGCCCAACAAAAAACAAATAACTAAATGCAAATTTTTTACACACACACATACATATACAAAGAGGACCGTAAAAGTACGACACGACAGCAAGTGGCAGCGCAGTCAATCAGCCGACGGCAAAGCGAAAGGAGTTGAACCGTGAGAAATGCACAAAAATGAGACTAAATAAATTTGCGCCAAAGCAAATAATACGTAAAAGCAGGTTTTTGTTTTGCAAATGCCGAAAACATTCACACGTGCGCACAGGCGGCGCATGCATAATGCACACAGCCGCAAACACACACACCCACACCCACATACAAATATTTGTAAACATGTGCGGTCGCTGTGTGTTTACTTATGCAGAGGACGACAAACTACGGCTACGAAAATACATGTTGAGGAAAAATAAAGCGGCAATAATACACTCGACAACGTACGAGGACGTTGTGGCGATGGCGTTGGCAATGGCGATGGCGTTGTCAATGTTCGGTGCGACGACGAGGTGTGAGATCGGTTTTTGAGGGCGCAGGCAGTCAAGTGAGCGCGGCCGTTGTTGGCACTCTACCATATTAGTGCATACTTTAGCGGAAAATCACATGTTTACCTGAACGGGAAGGATGTGATTTAGTTGTGAGTTGAGCGCGCACAAACACACACACATCCATATATATTCAGTTTATGTATTGTTTGTAGTTGTTTGGCAGAGGTAGCAGCGCATTTTGGAGGATGGCAAAACAGGCTATAACCGCGAAGAAGGCTCATGCACACACACACACAGACAGCGATTCAGAGCCGCACTCGTTGACGGGGAGGTGACATTTGACTTTTTCGACGCTGCACTGTTGGGTCTGGGGTCTGCATTAATGGTGCATTTTTTATGTGCAACACATAAAAAACCGTTGCAAGCTCGCGCTGCTGCCGCTTGTTGCCATCGACTGTTGCCACAGCGCCGGCTTTTGTTGCTGCAATGCCAAGTGGCTTAATGGAAATTAAGGCGTTGCCGCTTTTACGGGGCATGTGGCATGTAAATGCTTTGTTGCTGCTGTAATTGTGCAGCATTGTTGCCTACTTCAAAATACAAGCAATGTTAAAATAAAACATAGAACACGAAGAAGAAGAAGAAGAAGCAGAACAAGCAGCAACATGGAACCCAAATACGACAGACGGCACAAAACCCTGCGAAATGGTGTGTTTGTGTGTGTGCGAGTGAATTTTGTAAATATGTAGCGAACCTTTGTCATTTGCAGTAAATCTGCTTACTTAAGCAATTCCATTAAAATTCTATACGTGCACATTGTTTCAATATTTAATTTGGTAAAAAGCTTTTTTCCGCACTTTCAACTCTCAACGCTCAGCGCTCAGCGCTCAACGCTCTCAATGGCACTGCTGTCGCGGCTACTGCTGCTGCTTGCGTTCTTGTTCTTGTTGTTGTTGGTGTTTTTGTTCGAATTTCGGCATTAAAATCAGCTTGCGTCCATGGCTATGTGCCGTGTCTTTGCGTCACGCTTCTTCTACTTCTTTAACTTCTTTTTCTGCTGCTGCTTCTGCTTTTCTTGTGCGTCGCCCCTGCACATTATCCTTTTATACTTGAGTCGGTGTTGTTGTTGTGCTGCTGCTTTTATATACGCTCTCATAGTCTTGTGCACTTTCTAAAAACGAATAAAAATTGCGAATAAGGCGAGCACAGACCAAGGCTAGCAAAAAGTTTAAATCACTTTATACGAAGCGCATAAAAAATCGTGAAAATGCGAGTAAATTTAGTAATGCAGTGACTGGCTGGCCGACTCGCTGGTCGACTATGAGGGCTATGGACAATGCGTTGCAAGACGATGCCGTCTGTCGTTGACTGTTGGCTGCTGTTTTAGCCGTTCGTGGCTGCTGCTGATGGCCGCAGCGCATCCAGGTCGCCATTGCACTAACACCAACACCACCGCTAGCAACAAAAACAGCAGCGCACTGTGTGACTTCTTGCCGACGGTTTTATATTCCATTCACACTGTATCGGTTAAGTTGTTGCTGCTGCTTTCTGACGATTTTCGCTTTTTTGTTTTTGCTCTTTTATATTTCTTTGCATTTTTCGCTTCACTCTTGAGGATATTTGATTGGAAAATATTCGTGAATTTTAGTTGGTGTGGACGCCGTTCGGGGCGGCTGTGTAGTTTGTCTCGCTTAAATATTAAACAAGCAGAAGGAATTGCAAAATTTCAACACTGTCATTCAGTACTCTTAAATATTTAAAATATTCAAATTTATAGGTGGAAAAGGTACAGAAGGAACATTTTTTTAAGCAATTTTCAATCTGCAATTTTTTTATTCTGTGAAGCTTCAATGTGCTGAATCACGGCTATACCTTTAAAAACGGGATACCTTCCTAAACCTTTGATACTCGGCAACACTGCGCATCCTCCAAACGGCAATTTTTGAGGTTCTGACTTCATATCAAGTAAAGCCCAATCTGTGATGCACTGATTTGTCGAATTATTGCAATCTGACATGCAATCTGTGCGACTTTGATTTGCCAGATTATTGTCAAGTGGAGAACAATCTAAGAAGTTTCACTTCTTCTGATCACTGCAGAGCCCTTTGATCGGAGGTCAATCAGTGAAACTTCAATTTTTGGATCACCGTCGGGTTCTTCAAGTGGACATCATTGCGTGTGATGCCTTTTGTGCGGCTCCGATTTCATATCACGTTGAGATCAATTCGTGAAGCACTGATTTTTCGAATCATTGTAATGTTGTGTAGTCTGTGAGGCTATGATTTGCTAAATTACTGCAGTGTCTATCAAGAGGAGATCAATTTGTAAATCTCCAATTCTTCATAACACTTAGCGCCCTTCAATCGGAGATCAGTTTGTGAAACTTCAATTATTCAATTTTTCACTTAAGGGTCGTTCAAGGCGAAGCGATGGAGGTCCGACTTCATATCAAGTGGAGATCAATCTATGAAGCACTGATTTGTCCGATCATAAAAGTGTCTTTGAAGTAGAGCCAATATCAGAAGTTCTACTTCGCCAAATCAATGCAGTGGTTTACAATCTGTTAAGAGTCTAATTGTTTTAATATAGTTATTATTTAATTAGTTAAAAATGTGATATTCTGATTCTGTTGGACAGTTAATTTGCTATGGAGGTCTTTGATGTTATAACAATTCTTTTAATGAAGCTTCTTAACAGTTATACTTTCACCTTTGTGGACTTTGTTGGGTTGCAAGACATAGGAATACTTAAGAGAACTGTAAAATGAGGAAACTTTTATTACTGAAAAAGATTGCATTGATTCCGAAGATATGTAAAGTTCAGCAGGGAAAAAGACGATAACTTTATACCAGAAAAATGTTCAAATAATTGACTTAAACCCACTGAAGTCATAGGTCCTAGAAAAAAATTGCTGAAGAGAGATGAGAGTATGGGATTTCTCTCTATAATATGTAGTGCGTTGAAACTTCTTGTGACCTTTTTCCCTAATTAGTCGGGGAAACAAATTAAAATATCCGATCTGGCAACCCTATTGAAGGAAGATAGAGTTATGGCATTGCATTGCTCATATTCTTTGAGCTCTTTTTGATTCACAAATCTGGTTGAAAGACCTTAACAGCAAAGATGTTGACGTGCAAAAAGTAAATGAAATATGACAGATTTGTACAACATTCATAGTTTCTAACTGACTGTTGCGAAAGCAAAATTATTCAGGTTCACTACTTTTTTTTTTAAATAAACTAAAACCTGATGTGCCAATTTCAAGTTAACAATTTCCATTGGTAAAGTGTGGCTTGTCCCAAATCGAGTAAAAGTTAATGGCTTTCATTTCACATGCGTCATTTATTTTATATTTACCAACTGTAAAAATAATTATTTGTGCATTTTGAGAATTCAATTTGTTTGACT
Source organism: Melieria crassipennis (assembly GCA_963668005.1). NCBI lineage: Eukaryota > Metazoa > Arthropoda > Insecta > Diptera > Ulidiidae > Melieria > Melieria crassipennis. The sequence goes on along the minus strand of OY764962.1, from coordinate 107,711,031 downwards.
ACGAATGAAAACCACCGATCAGAATCTCAATTGCAAAAATTCAATCGAAATGCCAAATATTGCTCAGTTCAAGTGAATGAAATGCATTTATTTGACCTCAAGGACAAAAGTTTACAACATAACAGCAATGCCCAAGTATCACATTGACAGTTTGAACAACTGTCGGGCTGTTAATAAGTTCTTATTAAGAACATTTAATATTTAAAGACAAACACCAAACGAACGTTGCCATTTTCACACCCATTGCCTTCTGTCATTTAATTTCGAGCGAAGCGTAATCAAAGCCACAGCCACAACGTCAACGAACGCATTGATGAATAAAAGAACGAACGCAACCAAGGAATTCGGCCACTTGGCTATAGACAGTTTCATAATCTCGCCGCTCATTGTCTTAACCTGTTCGGCACTGCTGGGACAATATGTTGCAGCCAGTTTTTAAGACCCCTTATAACAACTATTCAGATCTTATGACCCATGCAAAATATTTATTCGAATAATAAAAAAGTATGATTTCAAAATTTGTTAGTATGCAACATAATTTTTCTAGCCCCAACTTTCATAGCACGGGAACATTTCTGCCAGGAAATTTTGGTTTTCAAAATTGAAGTTCGATCCGAAAGGGTTAAATATTAAAAGTCGCCTTCCCTCAATCCCCACTAACCAGTTGGCTGGTCAGCAAAACCGCAGAGCGAAATGTATTTTACACTTCATCACCTCGCATCGTTGCCACGCGCGCCTACATTTTCATTTTTCATTCGCTCTCGCAGTTCCATTTTTTATTTTGCCATTTTTATTTTCGCCTATTTCGTAGTCGCCTTTGACTTTTGTAGTTGTGGTTGTTTTTGTTTTTTATTGTTGGCTATTTGATTTTGCTTTGTTTTTGGTTTTTTGTGCGCTTGCAGATTTTGTTGTTGTTATTCCTTTTTGGTGCTGTTGTTGTTGTTGTTTTGTTGCGGCAATAAAGCAAGTTTTGCAGCGCAATTTCACCGCTTTGAACTTTGAATAGTGTGAATTGCTAGTTGCTGCGCCTTAATGTATGCACAGCAATGAGACGCGCGCGCAAACCGCCAAACAGTCAAAAAACGTGGCAACGGCATAGCCGAACAGTCAACGCCGACTGGCAACCAGAGAAACGTAATAATAATTGCAACATAAAACAACAACCAGCAAACTTGTGAGCTAACAAATGGCACAAAGGCGATAAAGGTGGGGGGGGGGGGGGCGAGGGCAGAACAACGGCAGGGCGGCGTGAGCCAAGCGAGGGCAAGCGAAGGAAATCACAGTTCACGAATGACGTCATTTTGCTTTTTGTATGTGTATGTGTATGTGCATGAGTGTGTTTGTGTTTGTGTGCAGCTGCTTGCCGTCTCCATTTTCTTTGTCCGCTGTCCATGTGGCTGTCGCTGCATGAAAATGTGTTGGTGTGGCCCCGGCCCTGGGCCCTTGTTCGCTGCTGGCACGCGATGCGGTCGCCTTCTTTCACGTGAAACATGCTGCATGCTGCAGTTTCTCTGTGTGCATCGCGCGAGTAAATTTGTGCCGTCGTTTTGTTTTCTTTTGTCGACATTGTCATGGCTCTTGTTGTTGTTGTTGTTGTTGCCTTTAACTGACGTTGCAATATGATTCGAGTTGTTTGTGTTCTTGGCGCTGCTTTTATGTTTGCTTCTTGACTGCTTATGTTGTTGTTGTTGTTGCAATATGGCCAAAAAGCAGGTCACAAAGAAGAACTTATTTTTTTAAGTTTGCCTTTTTCGCGTTTTTCTTATGAAAACAGTGTCGGGCGAATCGGGCAGCCAGCGCTGCTGGATTGGGCAACTGTTTAGCATTGTTTTTACTTTTCTTCAGTAGGAGAAAGCAACGAAAGCCGAACCGACTGCAAAACTTTAACCCGCTAAAACCGCTGTAATCGCAGCTCGTACACCTTCAGCATTGTGTGTGTGTGTGTGTGCACATTTCTCCAACCTAAAGTTTCCCTTTGTTTCGTTTAGCTTTTTCAGTTTTGCTCTTGTCCAGTTTTTTGTAGTTTGAATTTTTCGCCTTTTTTGCTTCATGCTCACATTGGCATTGTAAGTTTTTCGCGCGCACATTATTTGATTTATTTATGAGTACGAATAATTTAGAAAATTTCGCAAAGGGTTTTTCGTGTCGTCTCGCTTCGGTCTCAGCGCTATGCTTCTCACCTTCCGGCCGTCTTGCCTTATTTGTGCGCCAACGTCAGCAGATTTGATGGACGACGAGCGAGCGAGCGAATGACGGCAAAAATGTCTGTTGTTGACGGGGGCGAGGCCGATGGCTGTACACTGTCTGCCGGGGGGGGGGGGGGGGCGCAGTGGTGTTGCGAAACGAAGCGAGGGTGGAGGGAGCGGTTCTGGTGGGTGTAGCAGCTATTTTTAAACATTTCAAAAGGTCCTCGAGCCATTTGAGCAAAATGATTGATACTAATTTTACTTATCTGTTCTATTTTCTGCATTCCAGGTTTGAATTTTGCTGCAGCTGAACGAGCGTAGACGGACGAAGAAAGTCAGTTTGCTTTCGGTGAGTGAATTGTGATATAAAATACAACATTTGTGCACCTGAATAACTTTGCAGGCCAGCAAGAAGAGAAGATAATATTTTTTGTGTTATTGTATATGAATGCGCTGAAGCCTGAGGGGTTTGCAATTAAAATTGAAATTCCATATTTATTTGTAGATTTTTTGTGGCCCTTAATTTTGCTCGGTTCTAATATTTGCTTTAATCTACATCAAATTTAAGTACTCATAATCATTAATTTTTAAAACAGTGGTGTCTGGATATAGTGAACTAATTATTGCACTATATCAAGGTCAACATTTTTGTTCAAAAACTCGTTTTATTTGCTCAAAATACACTTTTTGTTTTTTGCTTGAAATTTTTTTTCTATATTTAGAGGCTCGATGTCAAAACGATGTGGGTGTTCACTATATCGAGGTGTTCACTATATAGGGGGTTCACAATACCCAGACACGACTGTAATGGGTTTTTGGCAAACATCTTTTTAAGCATTTCGTGTTGGCTGGGCGTGGCTGTATTACCTCCGAAATAGACTCGTAGGGTTAATTGATGGCTTGAATTTTCTAAAAGAGGGTTAGTCTCGTATTTTATGGGGAAGTTAATGGGGTTTCGACTGTACAATTTGATTATTGCTTTGTAGAAACCTAAAAGTTGACAACCTCACAACTCCGATCGTATGGGAGACGCCCTCTGGTGGTGAATTTCTGAACCTTAATTAATTTTGTATTTTTTATACTCAAGAATGTTGGTGATCGCTGAATAAATCATTTAAATCGGTTGAGTAGTTTCCGAGATACGATGTTTTCTCGCTTACTTAACTACTACATCTACAAGTGGGGAGCCAATGGCATAGAAAATGGCCAATTTTGTATGGCAGCCCCCTTAAGACTTGGAGATAGCGGGTAGGTATGTTTGGAAGAAACATTCGGAAGGGAAAATAAATGGGTGTCGGTCATACATTTCACACGTCTGGGAGAAACCTGGGAGCAATGGGAGACCATTTTATAAAAGCGACCATTTTGTATGGGAGCCCCATTAAGGGTTGGAGATAGGGGATGAGTATGTTTGAAAGAAATGTTCAGTAAGGAAAACTAGAGGGGTCGGTCATAGATTTTAACCCTCTAAGAGCAACTTCTGACCAGCTGTGGAGCAATTTGTCGAATTTTCCAGCTTTGTTGTGAACTTTGACCTCGATGCGACGCCATTTAGCCCCACCCTAGCCCCAAAATTTTTAGGCTCATGCACTTTTTCACCAAACCGCATAAAATGAGAGGTTGCGCAGCATCGAGAACCCATTATTAAGAATATCCATACAACACTAAATCTAGTCTAATGTACATACATACTTATGTCTTATCCGGCACGCGGTGGAACACGGGTTCAAGCGTGTCTAAGAAGATTTCCACCTCCTACGAGAAAAAAAAACAAACATACATATGTACATACTTACGTTATATTGTAGATGTCAACGCCAGATCGCGATCCGATCGATCGGACTAAAAAACGCCGATCATAGCCTACTTTTAGGGTATTCTTGAGTTTGGCCCACCAGATTTGGTAACATACATCTTATTCCAATGATATATTTTGAACAAAAGTTTTAAATAAAACAAGAGCTAGAAAAATCATGATTCACATAAACAATGTTACACAAATATTGATGTTGTTTCATGTGATGAAGTTTTAAATTAATTCAACTCAATTTAACTTTAAGAAACTTAAGAAATTCTAGCGCCAAAAACGAGAAGCGGAACTTGTACTTTTTTTTTAGTGTAGTGTGAATGCATAAAACTCTTTGTTGAAGTCTGTTTGGTTGCGTTGTTGTGTTTTTAATTGAAAACATGTTAAAGTTGGCGCACAGCTGCCATGGAAGCGAGTGAAAGAACATCAGCAAAACTAATGAAAGCTAAAATATGTAAGACGAAGAAACAACAACAACAAGAACTAAAACAGTACGACAAAGTACCATCATAACAAATTCAACTCATTAAGAACATGACAACAAATACACAACAACAACAACAACAACAACAATATGTCGCATTCGAGAAACTCTACTCGTACGACGACACTGCGACGCTCGCTCAGCCGGCACTTGAGCGGCGCATAGGAGACTTTCGAATAATTTGTACATTAAGTGTTGATGTCGTTTTATTTGTCTCACTATAAATGAGCAGATGCGCTAAAGGGAAGCAGGAGAGAGTTGAAGAGAGCAGCAGAAGCACAGTGGAACAGGCGCACGACTGACAGACAGACAGCGCAGCAGCGAATGATAAATTGTGCATGCAAGTCTCCAAAGAGGCAAATACACAGCCACATTTACAAAATCGTTTAACTATACCACATACACACACACGCATGTGAATATATGCAGCTTTGGGGCTTTCACGATTTATGTCAGAAGCATAAAATAACATAGCGTGAATTGCTAGTAAAGCACTGAGTCGAGGTAGCGCAAAACCAGCCACAGAATGATTTTGGCTTAGTTTTGTTGCGTTTCATGCAACCCTGGGTCTGCCTACTAGAAGTGTGTTAAAAATCTACAGAAAAGTTTTAGAAGTTCAAAAGAGCAGAATGCTCTCTCAGAGTAATTTTTTCCTAGTAAGTTTGTTCGTTTTTTAGAACAGATCTCGAATATTTTTCAAAGTTTAAAAATCCACTCAAATGTTGTAGAAAACCTGCATTTTGTTCAAACCTGCACTTTGTGCAGGCAACATCTTTTCTTTTCTTGGACAATTACCGCAGATCATGAACACTTTTATAGCTCTGGATCGGCTTCATTCAAAATTTAACCAAAGGTGTTAGAACACCAAATTGGCAAAAACCGTGGACATGTTTTTCTGTCCAGACTAAATTAGCTTTTTGCTTAAGATTTTTTACACACATCGTAAATACTTTTCACACGGTTCATGCAATGCTGGTTTCAGTAGTATTCTGGAATATTTGCCACTATCAGGAATACTTCTGATACGTTCCATACAACTCTGGGTCTGCTAGAAGCACAAAAAAAAATTAATAGATGGTTTCACAAGACGAAAAGAGCAGAAATCTCAAACAATTTTAAATTGGTTTTTTTTTAGGATAGTTTTACAAGACGAAAAAAGCAAAAATCTCTAACATTTTCTTGATATCCAGAGTACTTAAGTTGACTTTTTTTCTAGGACACTTTTCACAGATCGAAAATACTTTTGCCCCGCTCTATGAAAAACTTTTTCACATTAGCGTTGTTTTTTTAGGATATCTAAATAGGTTGAATTTTAATTTTGTAATCATTGGTTGTAGAAGATGCAAAAATACAAGTTTTTTATATTTGTTTGTTGTTAAAGGTAAATTTGTTTTTTCTAGAATTTTTGTCACAAGTCGTGAATACCGCCATGGAGTGATATGTAAAATATGCCTGTCAGTGTGTGGGTGTGTGTTTTTAAAGCATCTGAATACCAGATAGGAAGCTACTTTTTGTTCTACCGGCGCCTGCAAACTGTGATCCTTTGGATCCATGAGCGCAAAATATGCTTCTTCTACATTAAGCTCACTGACACACACACACACACTTGCATATATATGTAAGCAGTCAGTACGGCCTGCATATGAAATTTATTAAGTACAAAGTTTGCCTGGCTCAGCAAAAAACAAACAACAACAACAACAATAATGGTGGTATTAGCACCAGGAACAACAGCAATAATAACAACAAAAACACAATCAGCAACTATAACGGATGCGGATATTGTACAACGACTGCCGTTGGCTGACAGCGCGTGCGACGACAAATGGTTACAGTTTCGGTGTTGGTGTTGGTGGAGTATAAAAACGGTGATTTAACACCTTCAAGTTGTGTCGTCCTTGTGCACGACCAGCACTGTTCGTTGGTTCGTTGTTGTCTTTGTCGCTGTTGTTGGCGTTGTGTAATTTCGTGCACTTTTTCAAAACTTTATCAGCGGCCGTCTTCGAAGCGTTTTACCTTTTGCCGTTTGTGTTGGTAAGTCCATATGTGTGTGTGTGTGTATCATATGCGCTCATACACACACACACACACACACACATGTAGATAGACATCTACATATGTATGAGTTTGTTTTCCTTTCGAAGTTTCCTTCATTCGTTCGTCTCTCGGCGTTCTTACTGCACTTTTTGTTACGTTACATACAGTTTTTGGGGATTTTGTGCTTTGTTGTTGTTGTTGTTTCGGCGTTTTCTGTGTTATCTTAATGTCGTCCTGATATTTTGGTCGCGGCGATGGACACGCTCCTTGCTGCCGTTTGTTTTGCCATTCAATTCAATGAGGCTAATGTCCGCTTTCATGCTGAGTGCCATTAAGTTTAGTTGTCACTTAGCCTTTTTGTTAGCGTTGTTGTTGTTGTTGTGTTGGTTTCTTATTTTTTTTGTTTCGTCACCGTTGAGAATTTGTTAGTAGCATTTCATGTTGCACGCCGCCGCTTGGCCGCACGCTGCTTTTATCCGCTCGCAGCCAACGTGTCTTAGCCGACTAAAACTAAGTGCCAATGACTACAACAACCACAACAATAACAACCAACTACAGCAAGCATGGGCAGCATGGTCGGCACATGGCATGGCAAGGACAACAAAATAAATGACAAAAACAACAAGAAACGTCCATACAGACGAGCAGAGCAGAAGCAAAAATCCGAAAATAATTGCAACAGCCGTCCGAACAGCAGTCGTAACGACAGCGGAAACTCTTATCTCTTCGCTTTGTTTTGCGCTTCGTGTCTTTTTTATCGATCTTGTACACTCTAACAGTACATTTCCGTCGTTTATGTGCATTGTCCGTGGCGACATTAAAGTTTAAGGCACTGGCTGCGACTAATGTCAGCTGGATATGCTGTAAACACATTAACGCCGAAAAGCATTAATTGCCGCCGAGACGGTGGCAAAACGCACAAATTATTCATGCCGAAGCGAACAGACTGCCGGAAAACATTTAGCAAGCATAATCGAGTGATGCATTGCTCGGCACACGGGGCGTATGAGCAACGTGTGTTGCGAGATTGCATCGATTTGCAGCCTTCGATAGCGAAGTGAATGTCGATGTGAATGTAAAAGTGAAATGTAGTAAAGAATATTACAAGATATGGTTGGGGTCTTTAATTATTTGCCTTTTTTCGCTGCATGTTCTTAATTTTCATCTTCACAATCGACCGTCATGATTTTCTTGTTGTCGCAGGAAGAGTAAATTTATTGACCAGGCACGGATGATTCCATCGGGTGTTGTACATGTGGGAGGTTGATTCATAGATTACAAAGCAATAACAAGAAATCAAACATGTAGAGTTCAACCGATTGATTGGCATTAACCGGCGGATTTTTTAAGAATTATAGCTCCTCACTCAAAAGAGCTGGTGGCCTTAAATAGGACAAAAATACGTGCTTCTCCCCATAACTTACGGAAAACTCTAGGAAATGCGTTGTTTAATGGTGATTTTGAAAAAAGTAAACAGTTTGGAAATAATTTTAATTATTTAAATTACTAAAATAAAATAAAATAAAATAAAATTAAATTAAATTAGAAAAAAAAATAAAATAAAATAAAATAAAATAAAATAAAATAAAAAAATAAAAGAAAATAAAATAAAATAAAAAAAGTAAAAAAATAAAATAAAAAAATAAAAAATGAACTAAAATAAAATAAAATAAAATAAAATTTAATAAAATAAAATAAAATAAAATAAAATAAAATAAAATAATATAAAATAAAATAAAATAAAATAAAATAAAATAAAATAAAATAAAATAAAATAAAATAAAATAAAATAAAATAAAACAAAACAAAACAAAACAAAATAAAATAAAATAAAATAAAATAAAATAAAATAAAATAAAATAAAATAAAATAAAATAAAATAAAATAAAATAAAATAAAATAAAATAAAATAAAATAAAATAAAATAAAATAAAATAAAATAAAATAAAATATAATAAAATATAATAAAATAAAATAAAATAAAATAAAATAAAATAAAATAAAATAAAATAAATAAAATAAAATATAAAAACCTAATACCTCCATAAAAAATAAAATATTTTAAAGAAAATGCAAGTAAATCGTTGTTGAAGGATAACTTTGGAAAATGCCGACTAAATGCTTAGATGGGTTCAAGATAGCTTAATTGTATAGTACAGGCTAATTGTTTCTTCCAGCACTACAACACCAAAACTCCTGCAGAAGTCTTAAAGTTAGGGTCCAATCTTCTGGCATGAAATTAAAGCACACAATGTGCTGCGGAAAGTATATAAATGAGATGAAACAAAAAGCACTGAGACTCCACTCTGATCAAAGTCGTCAAGTGAATTCCCTGAAAATGGAAACTATTTAGTATCAAACACATGGAGACTAAATAGAATATGCAAACAGGGCCTACTCGAACAGTTTTCTCTGCGCTTAGTTGGAAATGTGTGCACTCAAGAACGTGGCAAGCATAAACATAAAATGGGGGAAAACCTAAAGTTGGTCGCCGGCAAAGGCAGGAAGGAAGCAGCAGTATTTGTATGACATAAAAATCGACATATTTGTGTAGGTGTGTGCTGGAGCTTTGAGTGATGCACAACATGTCATTAAATTTAACTTTTACAACTTATCGCACACATTGACGACAAACTGCACGAGTGCACGACTGAATGTGCTTCACAACGTCGCACTTGTCCGCGCATTGTCGCTTGGGCTGCATTGTTTTTGTGTCGTCTGCTGTTCGAGACAGCCGAATGTGTCGCGGCGCAAATGTGAACCATGGCATGTGCGCCTAGAAGCGTGCTACTAAATTTAGTGCAGTAAATAAATAATAAACGTAAAACCAAAAATCATTCGTACGTTCGTCTTTATTTTGTGTGCCATATTTTGCGCCGTTGTTGGCCCCAATTGCGAAAGCGAACATTTTGCGGTGCCTCGCAAAATTTGCAACGCTGCGCTGCTTTCTTTTTTGCCATCCATTTCATTGCATTCATTTCGTTTCGTTTGACTGCAGCGCGACTTTTGCCCGTTTGCCTCGCGCGTCCGCGTTGAATTTGCATAACGTCAAAGCAAACGGAAGTAGGTGTTAAATACACTGAACGCCTCGTTGCAGCAACAATAACAATTTGAATAACAATGGGCAGTGGGTGAAGACCTGTCGGTGTTTATGAAACAAAGCGTCGCGGCCGTATAATTTTTTGAATTACATTCGAGTTCAGTGTCGTTTGTAGTCGCAAATTGACAGGTGGGCGGCGAATAGAGAGACGAGAGGACGAGGGGCAGTCGAAAAGCAAAGCGGCAGTCTAATTTTTGTCTAATTTTTATTGTTACTTTTGTTTACTTTACCCTTTAAGGGGACTTGTACTGTGTCGGTGTGTGCCAATAATGTTTGCATGTTTTCCCTCATGGCGAGCAACAGCGCAGCGCTAGAAGGAGAGAGAAAACGGCAGCGAGGCGGCCGAAATGACAGCAGCGCCAATTCATTTTCGACTCATTTCAAAATCGCGTTGCAAGTTGCGCCCCGAAATGCATCTCCTAACAACTGCTCGAACACTGCTAGCAACCAGCAACCAGCGCATCCTGTCAGCCAGCACAGCAGCTGCGCATATTTGAAAGATTTGCATGTTGTGCGCGTTCGAAATGTGCCAGAATGAAAAGTCACTGTCAATTGTAAAGTTTTCACATTAATAAAATGAATTTTCCAAGCGCGTTTTTCAGCGCCGAGCTACTTCCGTTCGCCATATATGCAAAACACACAGCTTTTCCAGCTCTGCGAATTCGTTCGATTGAGCGTGACTTTTACTTTTTGTGCAGCATAAAAGTTTGTGCGCCTGAAAGTATGCCATGTTTTTTGCAAATCATTAAAATTGCATAACATCGCTTCAAAGGATTACGTGCACCAACAAATCCATGTGCCCGATGACAGCGTTGACGTTAAAGGATTTGAATTATGATTTCGCTGGTATTTTAGAAATTCCCAAACATTCTCAATGGGTTACGAGTACAATAGTTTTGTTGATGTGCATGATTTAATTGGCTTAACTGAAGTTTGGTAACTGAGTGTCGAATTTCCAAAATGTGTTTTTTAATATTTCTCATGTCTACTTACCATCGCTTTTGCATGGAAATATGTCGATTTTATAAAGCGCACAGGTTATTTATAGTTTCAATGGAGCGTGGAACTTTAACCCTTTCGACCCCGAATTTTACCTTTTGTCTCGATATTACTTTTTGGTATTTAAATCGTGAAACATTTGCCTAAGAAGTGTGCACACGACATTTGAAGTGGCAACGCCTCTTTGTTAGAGTTCTAGAGCTAGTTTACTTTTGAACAATTCTAGCTTAAAACGGGTTAAATACATTTTGTATCAATATTTTTTAATTACAGAAAGAGTATTTAATATTTATGGAAAAATACAAAATGATCACTTTTTGATTATATTTTACCATTATTTCAGACTTCAATTAGGACACACTCTTTCCCTGAGATCGCTTGGAATTATTGGAATTTATTTTCCGGAGAGCAGTAAAATTTTTTTTAATTTGCTTAGCATTCACTTCTAAAAATATGAATTTTTTCGTGCCTACTTAAATTAAACCCATAAATCAATCGTAGCTTTTGCTATAAGATGACAAATAGGTGAAGTTGCTCTTAGGCAACTTTGGGGTCAAAAGGGTTAAAGTTCTGTTACACGTCAAGTAAAACTGATCTGAGAAAACTAATTAACTATACAAATAGAATACAAAATATACTTAAGTAAAATCAGACTCAATACAGCGATTCGCATGGCCTAAAAGCATTTCGAACGAGTGTTGCAACTCGCCGGTCGTCATGTCTTGCAGGATGTCGGTATAGGTCTTTTGAACGGCTTCTACGTCCTCAAAATGCTTTTCTTTCATTGGCTAAATAATTTTTCTGAAAAGGTAAAAGTTGTATAATACCAAATCAGGCGAATACGGCGAGTCATGTATGTTTGAAATGCAATTTTAAGTAAAAAATTTGGTCACAAGTGTCGATCGATGATTACACCGTGCGACAGCATTTTTCACACCAGGAAAAATCCATATGTCCGTGAAACTAGATACCAGTAATAGTAATACTGCGTACTCAGTTTTTCATTTCTACATCCTTTATCCTTTTAAAAGGACTAAAATTTTGAAGGGGATAAAAAATATAAAAAATACTTAACCTGGTTAGAATATAGCGATATGTACATCAAATTAAAGAGGAAAAGCTCAATTTAAATAAAATTGAATTTTTAATTTATTTGTAAAAAAGGATAAGGAAAAGGTCCTTTGAAAATTGTAATCCTTTATATCCTTGAAAATTTCGATAGAATTTTTTTGAAAAGTAAGTATGTTAAAACCCAAAATCTCCTTGATCACGTGTCAAAATTTTATTACCCTAACTTTATTGGTTTGAAAATTATTAAAAAAAAGGTGGAAGCTGCGTTTCTAATGAAGTACAAAAATTTTAATTTATTTGAGTATCAGTATTTTAAATAACTCAGTCAACTTTTCGTTGGGCATATATTCAGTTAAAATGCGACAAGTTGAATTTTGGGCGATGCCCAAAAACAATTTAAAAATTTTAAATAAATATTTTGGTTGTTCATTGATGAATTCACGTACAGTTTTGATGGAATCTTCTGCGATCAGTTGGCTAGCACTTGGATCATAATTTATGTTCTTACAATGGTTTTTAAATCACGTGCACCACTCATGAATCAATCATCAACATAAATTTTAATGTATCAGTGAAAGTTTCACCAAGTTTGAAACAAAAGTTAATTGGCATTGGTTTTTTGTTCGATACTAAAATTCCGCTTTCAGTGAACCAAATGTTATGCAAGTTTAACTGGAAATCGTTGATGGATGTATGTACATTTTAACGCATTAAGTCGCATATAGATGGGGCCATCAAACAAATTTTCAGAACCAGTCGAATATCGGTTATGCGTGATCCATCAGTAAGACTCTATCTGTGTTTGTTGTGACTGATTGAATAAATGTTGGTTGTAACTCCATAAAGAGTTGTTATGGCTACAGTACAGTTGCTGGATTTACCTAATCCGTTTTTAGAAGGTTTGAGCTATTTGAACCCGCAATTTCAGATCCATATTCCTGAAGGGAATTTCTGGAGCGATTCGCATGTTGTTCAAGTCAAAGTGCAACTGCCTCTGTGTCACAATGCGCACTCATCCTTCACAACCCAACCTGACTTTAGCATGACGAATTTTAACTTCAAGCCAGTGTCACGCAGCGTTAACTAGCCACCAACAGGCAACACGTGACATTTTGAAATTTAACACTCCTAATCCATTCACTGATTTAGATATTGAATTTGTTGAAATTTAAATACTAATCCGCACACAATCAATTTCAAAGTGTTTTGATAAAATGTGTCCAAGCATATTAAAGTATTTAACATAATTTCAATTGTTGTTGAGCTTTTCTAATCTTCTTACTATTTATATGTATTTAGTACGCACTAAAATTCCCGCTGTTGTTGTTGTTGTTATTGTTTTTGAAATTCTGGCCGTTTTCGCTATGCTATTGAATTTTTTATATCAATTTAACTTTGCTGCAACAACGGACTGATTGCGACACCGCCGCGCCTGCAGGTATGCAATAATTAATTTCAACTCCATGTAGACAGCAAAAACGAGGCACAAATATTGCGAGTGAGCGAGTGTGAGAGTGAGTATGTGTGCGTGTGCGGTTGGGGTTGCAGATGTTTTATGTACTTTTGGTGCGTGTGTGCGTGCAGGCGACATGTTGTGTCATTTAATTGAAAACGTGACGCATTATTGAAATGCAGTTTTTCACAATTTCCATTATGCGCGCAGCCAGCGCCTCGTCCTCCACTTTCGGCTGCACTCACCTGGCTTTGGTTGGCAACCAAACAATGTTATTTTTGCATTTGCGCGTAGTTATTTTTAAAAGTTACAAAGAAAATAATTGAAAAAAGTTAATTAAAAATTGTAATTGTAATTGTTAAGTGCAACAATGCACTGTGAGCATTGCCATACACAACTTTTATTTACTCGTCTACATGTGTGGAGCGAAGGAGCAACGTGAGGAGCGCTGCGTTTTGCTTTTTGGGTGGCCATTCTTTTGAAAGTACTAAAAAAAAATTAATTTTCGGAAAGATTGGCAGATTTTAAAAAATGTTGATGGTTAATTTGTTGACTTGTGAGGACATGGGTAAGGATATGGATTTGAAAAAATTTTTAAATTTGTGCGTAAAACATAATGAAAACATCTCTTAAGTGGCATCTACATATTTGTGCGTCTTGATTGAGTTGCTCTTTGTTGTAGTTGAATCCTTCGAAAGCAGAGAATTTTGCTGAGAGTTGCTGGGTAGATAGAGGAGGCAAGATTTCTGAAATTAAAAAAATTTGCAGAGACTTAAAGCTAAGGTCCCACGATTGCCGCAAATGCGCCGATCATAGCCCGATCTGGTCGGGCATTGACTACGCAGAACTTGTCAATTGAGCAAAACGTTTTTTATTTGGATCACACGATTGCCCCAATTGCGACAAATTTTGTCGACTCAACCTAACGAACAGAAATATCGTACCGAACGATTTCATAGGTAGGTCACACGATTGCCCGAATCGAAACAAAAATTGAAATAAATTCTCAAAAAATTTCAAAGCACCGACCAAAGTTGTCGGCTCCTATAGTTGGTGCTCGAGTTGCCGACAAAATTCGGCTCAACTTTTAATTTTTTTTGTCTGGCTTCAACTGTTCACACGATTGACGCTACAGTACCGATTTCGTTCGGCGCAACAGGAGACAGATCGAATATTTTTGACATTTGCGCCGAAACCGAATCGAGTTCACACGATTGGCATTTGAGTTTTTTAAAAATGCGTAAAATTTCTACGCATTGCGGCAATCGTGGGACCTTACCTTAAGGCTGTCCTTATGAAAATTCATATTTATTTTTATATTTATTTTTTATTATTATTTATTTATTTAAATATTTATATTTTATGCAAATATTTTACAAATCATTGAAGCTTTTATGAACTAAAGTACAATAAAATTTTACTCTCAAAATACCAAAACTCAATATATGTAAAGTTAATGTTCTATGCTATGGACCTCGGAAATATGAAAGTGTCAGATGTTTAATGCTATCCAAGATGGGCTCATGAGTGCTGGCCTTATGGATATGTCATGTGTCCTTTTATCTCAAGTTTAGGAAAATATCTGTTCTGTATGTCTTTTTGGAGTCGACTACCAGGTCCAGTGCTACTCAGATGAAACCATGGTTCCCATTTATGGTAAATACATATTTTATAAACTGATTCAATTTCATCGCATTGGTTGAGTGAACTAAGGGGCTGTTTGGTCTTTTGGATATTAAAATATCCCGAAAGCCGAAATTACAGTCTATGCCGTCTTAGTGGGCTTGGAGGCTGTTTGGTTTCGTGTATATTAAAACGCCCCAAAAGGCAAATAAATTACAGTCCATACCATTTTATAACTGAACTAAGCTTCTTGCCCAATTTTTAAATGTTGAAGTGATTTTTTGATGATGTCGTGTCCGGTGTACAGTGTTGTACAGTTCCCCATGATGTCCCTGCGCCCAGGCATCCACACAAGAAAAGCTTAAGTTTCTATCCATTGCGTACTCGAATCTGAATACTGATATTGCTTTAGTTATATTAAGGGAGTGTTCCCGTCTAGAATGCCGATTTTAGGCTGTTTTTCAAAAAATTATTTTGGAGCAACAAGGCAACATGCAATATTCTGGTTTTTTGCTTGTTTTTCCTTATTATTTGGAGAACAGAAACTCATATTTGTGTCAAAAAATGTTATTTTCTAAGTACAAATTTTCAGTGGTCAATGTGACCTTGTCACGCTGATTTTCACTGCTGGCCGATAAGAAATTTCGGGAACCAGTAATCTGAAACAGAAATGGGTATGCAATTATTAATCTGCAATAAATTCCGCGGATGCTAAACCACAGTTTTAGTCAAAATGTTGATTAGAAACAAAATGGCGGCCATATGAAAAAAAATTGTCCAGTTTTGCCACCTTTTTTTACCTTTAGAGTGCTTGAAAATATATTTAACAACAATTTTTTGATGAAAACTTTGGTTTAGCATCCAATGAAAACTATCTAGAACATTTTCCCAAAATTTCAAGTCGATACCTCTGAGAAAAGTTGCTGAGAAAAGTTATCGGCCAGTACAAAAAATGTGGTTTCGAGAAAAACGCGTTTAAAGTATCATGCGCAATGTATCAGCGGAGCAAAAAGAGCTGAGATTACTTCAATTAACATGCAAAAAAGTGGGTACTGAGTTTGCGGATTGAAAAACGACTTTGGGGGGTGATAGTATATAGTATAAGGTACAATAAAACGCCAAAAAAAAAAAATCTATTTTTTCAAACTTCTACCCGGGAACACTCCCTTAAGGCAAACTAAAAGAACATCAGAAATAATGAAGCTTCAAGGGCTGCGGTGGGTAATACAGTCTGACCTTTGAGTCTTACGCTACTCTTTTCGAAGGGCTTCTTTGCATAATGGCCTAAAAATAGTAAACGAAAAACCAAATCTTCCAGTAATCTTGTGAACGTTCAGGCCTCGTCTTCTCTTTAGGCGTTGCAATGTTTAGAGAGCTGCAAGCCAGTGCAGTCTTTAACATTTTGCTGCTTTGTTAACTACTGAAATTCTTCTATCACCGCTTTGGCATTGCCTGTTTTTAGGCGCAAATGTTTAGCGCTCGAAAGGTGTTTTCATTTCCCGTCTCTCTCTCTTTCTCCTTCTCGGTTTTTCACGCTCTTGGGTTTCTGCAAGTTGTGTGACGATGTTGTTGTTGTTTTTGTTGTTATAGTTGTACGCTCAACTATTACCACTGTTGTGTTGTTTTTGTTGCACAGTGGTACGTAGGAAATTGTAAAATTTTCAAACTTTTTCAATTTCATTCGACGATTTAAGTAAATTATCACCAACGCTTGGCTGCCACTGTTCGATGCTTTGCGTTTACTTGGCGCTGCAAGTTGCAACGAGGCTGCCATTGGCCATGGACATTGGTTGGTTCAAGGGGAAAGGGTACAGCAGCGATTATAACTTTGTGTGGCAGATTTCGAGGCCGTTATGTGCTAAACTTTCCAAATGGCGCGTTAGCTTCGCTTATTGTTGCTGGCTGTTCTTGTTGTTGTTGTATGCGTTGCATATGCCACCCGCTTAATTCATTTGGCCAGCATACACGCATACAAATGCGCACAGTTGGCTTATGTCCGTCTGTATGTAAGTGCGCCCGTATCTATGTTTGTGTCTGTGTGCGTATCATCGTTGTAGGCTGAAAACTGTGACGACAGCGACAGCGGCGATGACGACGTGCTTTTATTCTCGAAATTATTTATTCTTATAAACTTGATGCTGAATGTGCGAATGTTGGCTCTGTCTCTATGTGTGTGTGTGTGTGATGTTGGCACATGTTGTTCTTACAAATTTTACGCCCTTGCAGAAGTAGTTTGCTTGTTTGTTTGTTTGTTTGCTCGCAGTCGAAGACGGCGAAATGCGAAGCTCGAACGTGAGGGGAAAAGCGGGAGCCAAAAAGGACAAAGTGGAACACTTCCTTCATTTTATGAGTAAAATTTTTACATCAGCCATGCTGCAAGCACAGTCGCACACACCCACATAGAGACTCTTTGCATGTGTGTCAGCTGGTTGGTAGTGTTGGTTGGTGAACGCGATTGAGTGAGTCCACGTTTTAGCCTTTTGTTTACTTTGGTGTGTTTGTTGTGTGCCCGACGTGCGAAATGATACGTTCTGCAGTTGCTTACTGCCCTGCGGCACGTCTTTTCTTGCTGGCGACTGCTGCAGCCTCGGCTTTGGGTTAAGCTTCAGTTGATGCTTCAGTTTCAGTTGTCGCTCTGCTTGTTGCCGCTGTGTGCTCGTTAGTGTTTCTTGCTGCTGCTGTTGTTGTTGTTGTCGGTCCATTGTTGTTATTGTTGTCGTTAAACAAGTGAACACCATAAATAATTGCACACCATAACACGTCACACAGCAACATGTAAATTGTAAAATCTGTAATGACGGCGAAAAGAATGCAGAGCAAAATAAATAAAAAACCAAGAAAACACACTCGCACTCACATTCACACTTACACCCGCATCCAGGCCGAACACATTGGCCCAAAGCACGTACAGAAAAGAAATATTTTATGGTTTACACAGAGCGCCTGCAGCGCCCTCTGCCGGCAGTGCTGGTCACGGACATAATTGTAAATACAATACGCACACACACATGCACTCACGCCACCGTCCATCGCTTGCTTCATCCTGACAGCGCCCTCCGGTCTGGGCGTGTGCGTGACGCGCAAAGTTGCCGCCGCCGCCGCCGCCTGTCGACATTTGGCCCCGCTCCGAAAGGCTGAAAATAATGAGTTGCTAAACATTTGAACATCGACTGCATTAGTTGTGCGCATGCAAAAATTAACAAAAATATATTTACTACAAACATTGAACGCATTAAAATATCCCGTTCCGCTTCGACACCACGTCCGCTTTTTGCTTTGTGCTAAGTGCTGACGATTAATTTTTCAGGCGCTTTATTTAACTACTTAATTAATCACATCAGCAAAATGTTAATGCGGCTACATTATTTATGTGGTTCAATGTCTGACCGAAACGGTTAATGGTTACAAGTCCTGAAAATTGTAAGAAGAACAATCGTTCGTTTGAATTAAAATTTATAACAACGACGAGAACCGTTGCACAATGGTCTCATTATTTTTGATCATTATCACTAAAAATGTACGCAATTTGATTGACTCGGAAAACAACGAATTTTAGCAACTCTGATGCACATAACGAAAATCGAGTATGTACCACAAATGTTTTGAGAACTGCAACAAAACTGGCATAGGTGCGCTTCAATCGACGCGGATGGAGACGATGCCAATTTTGAAGAATACTTATACTTTTATTTTTAGAACTTTTTAAACCGCAGTCTGTTTCCTGTGCTATATTTTTGTTCTTTGTTGTTTGTCATTAAGAGGGAAAGGATTTTGAGGACCTAAAAAATAAAATAGCAAAAAAGGCACGGAAAGGCACTAAAAACTGCCAAAAAGGCAGAGAAAGGCACTAAAAACTGCCTAAAAAGGCAAAATAGGGCATTGAAAACTGTTAGGCAAAAACAGGCATTTAAAAATAAGAAAAAATACTAGAAAATCTAAAAAAAGGGGAAACGGTATTTTTTAATAATTTTTTTCATCAGACGTATGCAACATACAATATTTATATCTCGTTTTTTGTAAAAGAATAGGAACATCAAGGTTTTGAAAGATAGTTATAGCTGATATATTTTAATTGAAATGTAGGCACATATTTTAAATTCATATTTTAACTTATCATATAAAAGCATAAAATCCATACTTGTATCACAAAAAAATAAATAACATTTTTGCGCTAACCGAACTTTTTGATTTTGGCATGTTTTTTTCTTTACATTTTCCACTGCACAACAAAAAATAACGGATTAGGAATGATCAAATCAATGTAAAAACATCAATAAGTTAACGAAATTGCAATGTTGCCACTTAATTTTTTTTAGTTTAAAGGTATTTTTGCGAAACAAAAGGGGGGAAATATTAAAAACGAAAGAAAAATAAAAAGGCGCTCGACAAATCTTGAAAAAGGCATTTTTTGACATTTATAGGTAAAATAGGCACTTTTTTTCATCAGACGTATGCAACATACAATATTTATACCTCGTTTTTTGTAAAAGAAAAGGAACATCAAGGTTTTGAAAAATAGTTATAGCTGATATATTTTAATTGAAATGTAGGCACATATTTTAAATTCATATTTTAACTTCTCATATAAAAGCATAAAAGCTTGTATCACAAAAAAATAAATAAAATTTTTGCGCTAACCGAACTTTTTGATTTTGGCATGTTTTTTTCTTTACATTTTCCACTGCACAACAAAAAATAACGGATTAGGAATGATCAAATCAATGTAAAAACATCAATAAGTTAACGAAATTGCAATGCTGCCACTTAATTTTTTTTAGTTTAAAGGTATTTTTGCGAAACAAAAGGGGGAAAATATTAAAAACGAAAGAAAAATAAAAAGGCGCTCGACAAATCTTGAAAAAGGCATTTTTTGACATTTATAGGTAAAATAGGCACTAAAAAAAGGCATTTATGGGTGAAAAAGGCAAACTGCCTTTTTAAGGCAAAAAAAGGCAAAATAAAAGTGGTATATTTGTAATCAGGAGGACCTAATTCGTGCTCATTTTCAATCAGAAATGCTCTATCTAGCAGCAAACAAAAAAGGTAATTTCCACAAAATCCTTTCCCTGGTCATTAAGTTAACCCTTTCCGACATGAAAATAAAACCGTTCTGTATGAATTGTATGGGCTGTAGTCCAATATATTGGACATTGTGACTGAAAGGGTTAAGCAGAGTTCAATTGCATGGATTTCGGGCTGGAAAACAAAGTTACCTTTACCAAAAAAAATAACCTGTGGCAGAAAGTTGGTCAAGAACTCAAGCTTAGAGCTGTTTGTACTCAACACCTTTGTTCCTACTCTCACATGAGTCCTTAGTAATGCAACAGTGGAGACCTGGTTTCATCTCATAACGCATAATCCAAGCAGAGAGCATTGTTTACTGTGCCCATCATTTTCATTTTATGAGTTTGCAGATTTGTCACCCGGCGCTTTGAAAGGGCTCCCAAACGCAATTTAATGTAAATTAACCTCAAATCCGAACAGTAGTCGTAATAATAAAAAATATATCCGATTAACAGCAATACGAAACGTATTTGAGTTGACAGGGGGGGCTGCCATATTTCTATGCTTTCTGGAGCATTTTCTGGTTCTGCAAACTTGTAAATGTTTCGGTCAAACCTGACTTTTGTGCAATAATGTGACGACATTTGGAGTTGAAGTCTTAGAAAGATGGACGGACTTTCAGTACTCAGTATCACTAAGAAGTAATTTAAAAAAATGTGTGCCTCTTTCTGTTGCAAACTTCTAAATGTAAAATATTGCAATTGTGAATAACTTTATTTATTAATTTAATTCAAACAAAATGTATAATTTAATATAATAGAATTTAATTTAATATAGTCAAAATCGTTATAAAATATAGTATGTTATCGAACAGTTAAGAAGATACGGTGTTGTAATTTAAATGTTTTTTATAATGGAAAAATTCTATTTTTAATTATTTCGGCAGTTCTAATTTTAATAAAAGCAATTGACTTGCACAATTAAACATTGAAAAATATTTACATATTTCGTGCAAATGTGTATGTAAATATAAATGTAATCTATTAATTTGTTTAATTTGATTGCACGTCAAATGTTTACAATGGATTTGCTTGTTGCCGGCGTGTATGAGTCGTTCAATATTTGGGGCTTGCGTGACCCAGTTCGGGCAGACAAACTGATAACAAAGTTGAGATGAATGGGTTCCTCTCACTCTCACTGAGATGAGAGTAATTTTTGCCGCAACGCTAGTCGCAGCCAAGGCACATTAATAAAGGTAGTGTTGTCAACACAGCTGCTTACACTTTTTTCTTCTGATTCTCTTTTGATTTCTTTTGATTTTTTGCGAATGGGGATGTAGATTGTCAAAAATTGGTAAAATTGTTTTTGTGTTGCTTGTGTTCTGATTTGATTTTGGCAAGCTAGTTACCCAAATCCAACAACAAAATACATGGGAATTTTGTTGCTGGTCTTACGCGTTCACCTTTATTAATACACCTTGGTCGCAGCAGATAACAGATGACAGAGAAATGGCAAAAGCGCAAGAAATGCCAAAATTGTGTGAGAAATTTTTGTTTGTTTTTGTGCCTTCAATCGCAACGCCAAAAAAAATCATTCGAACAATAACAAAGTAATTGTGCTCAAATGAACACAAATAAACGATAACAACTGTTACCAAAAATACAACAACAACAACAACAACAACAACGGCTACAACAATGATAAAAAAATGTCTAATTGCAGGCGTTGAACTTAATTGCGCCGCGACAAGACAATAAAACACCAAAACCATCCAACAAAACTAACAAAGCCAGACCAAGCGAGGACAATAACAGCAAAACAATAAAAACGACAAATGAAATGAATTAACGGCAAACGGCACAAATCGCATGCCAGCCGCGCGTCGCAGCGAAAGCTAACGCCTCAACTTTTAATCGACGTTTATCGAAGGCGATTATTGACTGCGGCTCGAGTTGAACGAGTGCGGTGGAATGCGAGCTGAACGATGGCAACAAGTGGTTATTGTTGTTGGTGTTGTTGCTTTGGGCCACAGCCGATGCTGTTGGGATCGGGTCGTACAGCTTAACGTTAGCGCCAGTTTCAGTCAGTCAGTCTCGTGTGCGCTACGCAAGTGAACGGAGAACGGCTATCGTCGTTGTGTCGTCGTCGTGTATTTTGTGTCGCGGTTTTTTTTCGTACACCGAACGTGGTTTTTTGTGCTTATCGGCGATCATCTCTGGTCTTTGTGTACGTTTCAAGTGCAATTTCTTACGATCTCTGCGCGCGGCACTCGTCACAGTTTAACTATCGAATTTATTTGCGCATATAAAAAAATTGCCGGTTATTGTTTGCGATAGCCAAGCGCGACAAATCGTGCGTGCAGTGATTGTTTCTTGTCGCAATTGTCTGTCTGAAGTAATTTCAATTCAGCGAAGAAAACAAGTGTTTCACCTCTGTTGAGGTTACCAGCTTTTGTTCTGGTTCGTTGCGGCGTTTCCACGTGATCAAACAACGTCAATAGCAGGTAAAGGCTGCATACTGCAGACTGAATATTTACAGTTGTACCCTACATGTGAGACAGTCGGTCAACACAATTGTCAGGAGCACAGCTCATCAAATATAACTGTCACAAATCGTCCCCTTTTGATGAGGATGCATTGGTTAAAGGAAATACTTCATAAGATATTTAATCAAAATAATAAAAAAAAATATTTCAAAATATTATCAAAAAAATATTTAAAATATTTTTTATTTAAAATATTAGCAATACAAGCTTACATACATACTTTTTAATTACACGAATTTTTAAAATATTTTTGCTCGCCTTTGCAACTTATTCACCTATAAGGAATTCGAGCCTAAACGTTTTAATTAAAAAAAAAATAAAAAGATTTAATATAACTAGAATTGAAATACATTGTCTTTTCAATTTGATTTAAAAGGTAACTTAAATGATATGAAACTCTGACAGTCTTCCACGCAAAATAAAGGGTTTCCCGTACGCAAAAAAGTGCCAAAAAAAGTCTGAACACAAATTCTTTTCTGATAAAATTAAAATAATACTTAATCTTAAAAAAAAGTTATTTCGTGTTAGGTATTGATTTGGGCGAGTTATTAGAAAATTTCACTGGGACAAAGTGCTTGAGAGCAGGCATGTCCTGGAAAACTAGGAACTATCTAGAAACTAGGAAGCCCCACCATTAATGTGATCTATGCTATAAGTGAAGTTGTTGCTCGAGAAACCAAAAATAGTTAGACTAATATAGAGAACTTAGGTCGTTCAATAAAATATGGTAAATACAATCCATGCTATAAATAACGTTCTTGCTTAAGGATTCAGGAAATTGGTTATAAAATAAAACAGGGAGGCAGGCTTAGGGTCCTTTAACAAAAGATGGTTTGAACAGGATATTTGTGGGGTTAACCGTGGCAAAAAGCTCGAAACCATGATATATCCTCGATGTCAATCCTTCTCGATATCAATGAAAATAGCGCATGTTAATAAAATCGATCAAATGTATTTGGTGTCTTTACAAGCAAATTGTATTTTACTAAAAGATTTGCCTGACACTTAACCCGAAAATGCCGACCGTACTGCATGTAGTACACATGTTTCAAGGTGTTGCGGTAACTGTGCCATAAATTACCATAAATTTGCTAACCGATACCTTGAAATGTATGTGGAGTTGCATATACGAATTTTGGTACATATTTATGGGTTAAAGAAATTTACTAGTTTCTGATACAATAATGAAAGCCAGCAATTCACGCACAACGTCGAAAATTTGCTACTTGTGTGCTGGTAACGTGTGAGCTGGATTATGATTTATTGAATAAACTTATTTTAGTGCTCAGCTTCATCTATTTGGGTTCCAAAACACTTTAAACTATCGGTCCAAAAACCCTAGTCAAATGGTGAGACAATCTTTCCATCTACAACTAGTGACAGGTTGGTGTTGTTGAACTCTTTTCTTTGGGGGCTACATACGGTAAACATAATTTTTGCGCCAATGCTCCAACAATGATTCGAGCACTCAAACATTGCATTTCTGTTCAAAAACGTAATGAACATTTCCTCCAAAAGAATAGAAGTTTGTAGAGAAGAAATCCAAAGGTTAAGGTGTTATACTAAAATTCTTCTCCGAGACGGACCTTTCACATGTGTTTTAAGTCCATTAAGTCCATTTAGAGGGCAAAATATATCAAATATTTTAGAGCGCAGTGCACTTTCCCATCAATAATAATGAACATTTTTAAAAAGAGTCTGGACGAACAATCGAACTTTTCTTAGAGTTTATACTTTTTGTTAACAAAATAAGAGACTATTACATTTTTCTGCTGACTTCAAAAAACACTTCTAATTAAACGACCCATAGATAAGTAATATACATACATATGTGTACATAATATGCTCGTATATTTGTATTTTTAAAAATAGTACACTTTTCTCATTTGTAGCGCCTTTCCGAGTCTCATACAGCCAGCACTTTCGTTCAAGCTTATTTGCTTGCAGTGATGTGTTGATAAATATTAAACCGGTTTCATTGCAACAATATGTGAAAACTGGTTTCTGCTAACAATTTTCTTATTACTTTTTTTCCATCTTGTAATATCAAGTGCGATGTTGTTGTTTTCTAATTACAAGCGAATACAAATAAAACTATTTTTATTTTATTTTATCAGAAAATGAGTATAAAACGCCAGACTGATTGCATGCCTCAAACAGAATGTAAAATTTAGATATGCAATTTTAGCTGAACTTGGAAATAAATTAACTGCATATGACCGTAGTAAAGTTTCAATTAAAATCCCTGTTGTGGCGAGGTGTAAATTGGCGGTTGTGTTTGTCGAAAACAAATTATGGGGATACGAAAGTTGCACGACACTGGCGCACAATTTAAAATACCAAATCGAATATTGTGTTGGTTTATTTTATGGAAGCAATTTACCCACATGCCGTAGCTCAGCTGGCTAGTGCGTTGGGCCGCGACTCAAATGCGACGCTCGAACCCAGGTTCAAGACTCCGTTGCTGCTAACACCGAAAAAAGAAAAACAACATTTGTTCTTTCGGCGGCTGTCCTCTCAGCAGGAAATGGCAAATCTCTGAGAGTGAAATTGCCTATCCTATTCGGTATCGGCATAAAACTGTAGGTCTCTTCCAACCTTGCAAAAAATTCGCACGCGCAACACGGATGGTTGCGGGTTGCTAGGCCTTAGTCGCGGTATCGCCAGACTGTCGTGCCAGTCAATTATTATTATTAATTACTCCACAATCTTATTTAACATCAAATACAATAAGTGTTCAAGTTAATTAAAAAAAGGCTTTGATTAAATAAGTTTGTTGTGAGCAGAACTACTTTTATCACATATACTATGACAGGTGAAACCATAACCACTTCAGACCTGAGCTGTGAAGTATTGCCAATCTTATTTAAAATCTTTTAGTTCATCTTTTTGGGAAAATATATGTATGTTTCTAATAATAATTTATAATTGACTGGCACGACAGCCCGATACCGCGACTAAGGCCTAGCTACCCGCAACCATCCGTGTTGTGCGTGCGAATTTTGTATATATATATATTTTTTTGTATACATATATTTCGTATACATATATATATTGTAAATATGTTTCTAATAAATGTAAAAAAGTGTTTGCATTTTTTTTTTAAAAACGACGTTTTTTTGGGCTAATTGTAGAACATTTTTTCTTTTGATTTTGTTATATTGTTAGAATAAAATCGACAACTTTTGTTAGTTTGATGATATTCTTTGGTACAAAAAGTGCTAATTAGTTAA
This sequence comes from Melieria crassipennis, assembly GCA_963668005.1. Taxonomy (NCBI): domain Eukaryota; kingdom Metazoa; phylum Arthropoda; class Insecta; order Diptera; family Ulidiidae; genus Melieria; species Melieria crassipennis. The sequence continues at coordinate 107,685,489 of OY764962.1, read as the reverse complement.
TTAAATAATTATATTTGTTAAAATAAAATTAACTAGCTTAGTTAATTTAATAAATGGTTTAAATATTCCAATGTTTCGTGAAAGATATTTCGATATTGAACCCACCACGGTTGAAAGTGCCACAGGGGCTCAGTAGAACTTACTTGACTACAAGTCAGATTCAAGTCGAATACTAATTTGACCAATATTAAAAAAATTCACGGTTTTTCTCTCGGTGATTATCACCTCATCAGGCAGTTGAAAACCTCTGAGAGTAAAATATTTGTCCACAAAAAAAGTTTACAAAATGTCCTTTGAAAATGCATGAAACTGTGCAACTTTCTAAGATCATGAAACGAAGTATCATATTCCCGTTATTATATGACAATCATTAGGGGTATTCACACCGAACTTGTCGGCCTCGATAGTCCAGCGAGTAGCGCGCAGGCTTCTCATACCAAAGGCCCCAGTTTCGATTCCTGGCTCGGGCTGGTGAAAAACTCGTCTACTTCTATCGGTATCCACATGAAGCAGATGAGAATTATAAGAATCGCACAAGTGCACTCTTGGCAGGCAATAGCAAAACCTCCAAGTGTGAAAGAAAAAACTGCCCATCGCCGTTCGGATTCGGCGTTAAACTGTAGGTCCCCTCCCCTCCCTTTCCCATTCCGCTTGAAATGTGTGCTGTAACATATGTTGGAAAAGACAGTGTTGTATATGCATTTCAAAAAACGGGTGAAATATGAGATATTACTCTCATCTTCTTTCCCTATCCCCCATGGGTATAGTACAATGGTCCGAAATGGACTAAGTGCTATGGATGGCTTGAAGCCTTCCTGCCCACCCTCACATCATATCACACACCGAACTTGTTACTTGGTTAGTTCGGTACTCGATATTTTTATACTTGCGTTTTACTTATGTAAAAGAATCGAATTAGGTAAACGAATCGCTGCGGTACAAAGTTCATTACGAATTGGCATTTTATGCTTCATTCATATCTTATCTCATAGGAGGATTCGATTTTGCATCAAGTTTTCTCTATAAATATTTATAGAAAGCTTTGCAACGTGTCAACTTTAATATTAATAACACGTTTTTGAGCATTTATTTTTTGAGCAATTTATAGCGCGCAGATTATAGACTTGCAATTTATTTATGAAAATTTTTTTATACGTTATGATATTCATTTAAAAAAATACTTACGAATGTGATGTTTTCGATTGCTGCCATGTGGAAGTAATTAAAATAGACTTTCCGTGTGCACAGCCATTGCCGCATTTGAAACATGCAACTCTGTGCTTGTCTACCATACATTCACCAGCTACACATAAATCACCTCTACCTTTATTGGCAATTTAGGTGTGCAAAATGTGTAAAACTGTTGTTATAAATACGGTTATGAGATATTAGCAAATAATCGCTGCTGTGCATTACTTAAAATTTATTGTACAAGCAAATAGCCCAAAGGTCACAACACTTACGCTGTGCCAGGTGAGTGAGTGAGTGACGGGCGTGGAAACATTTGAGTGACCGAGAGTGAAGTTACGGCTTAGATGCGATATTTTACAACTATGTAAATGCAGAAAATTTCTGTTATTATGAAAAATCTGTCAATATTAAACTTGAATTTAAATTAAATGCCCACTCTTTGGAGTGTTCGAGCAGAATTTATTTGGCCATAACCTGGCTCCAATTTAAATATTACAGCAACCATAGATTTTAATGGATTTTAGTTTAGTTAATAAGATATTTGATGGATATAATTGAATTACGCTTTAAATAATTGGACTATTCGTTGGAAGTAGAACAAATTGCTGAATTAGTGCACGTTATTTATTTTTTGTAGCTTTTGTTTTCTTGTTTGAATTCGTCGCACCAATAAATAGATAAAAGTTTTGGATATTAAATACTAAAATTAGTTTTAATAAATAAATAGCGAGAGTAGATATTGGATATTAAATACTAAAACTCATTTTAATATATCCAAGTCCAAGTATCAAAGTAGTAAACTAACAAGAATGTTGTTGTAAATATTAACATCAGATATCCAAAATTAGGTGGTCTGATATCAAATAAGTTGGCAGAATTGAAAGAAATTGTTGAAACACTGTGACTATTTAAGCTTTTAATTCTTTATTTACACTTTTCTCTGCTTATACAATTTACTCGGGAGCATAGAGCCACAACAAGGCTAATGCCTTGTATGGGCTGCATTAATCGATTAAAGTTCTGCCAGGGTAGGTGATTAGCCCATCACTAACAGCATCAGATGATTGAGCTGCTATCTGTCATCTCCCCGAAGACTCTGTATATGAAAGTTTATTACTGGGTTGTGTAGAGCGCCTTTTGGAGGGCTGTTAGAAAATGCAGAGGTTCGTGTCTTTGATGAGTTAAGATATTTTGGATGATGTACGCGCTACGATATATTTTTGTTGCTCCAAACTGACATTTAGAGTCCGACCGATTAATCGGAATCGGCTAGTATCGGCCAGTAAAATTGGTATCGGCATCGGCTAGTATCGGCATCGGCCAAAAAAATAGGTATCGGAATCGGCCTTTTTTGGCTGATGCCACATCGGCCGTTTTTAGTCGATGATGCCATCGGCCTATTTTTCTGCTTTCATTTTTTTGTTTTCATTTTTTGTACCAACGGGTTCTTATACCCCTTTTCAGTAATGTATTTTTAGATACTGTTTAATATAAATGTTTCCTAGAAATGTTTTTTTTTAAACTAGGTATTCTTAAAAACACAGATTTTCTCGAAATGTCTATGCATGTTAATGTGCATATCAGAAGAAAGGACATTTAATTTTACAATCTTATCCTTCGTTTTTAATTGGACAACTTTTTTTAACATGCCTTTTATTTTTTTCCAAATTTGTTTTCTGACTTCTTCCCACTGCATCTGTACAACGGGTCGCAATTTGAGAGTACAAATTTTAATATAAAAATCGTAATTTTATGTTGAATAAAAACTGAATTTGTATGGAATATTTACGTCACTATTTTTGTTTCTCTCTCAGTGGATAAATGTAAAATATTATTTTTTTTAATACATGTTAATGTATTAGAATTCTGAATTCTCTTGTTATTTTATTTAGTTTTTACAACAAAAATATGTAATAGTTCCTTTTGTTATTTTATAAAATAGACTGTGTTTTTGATTGAATTCATTCGTGTTATTTTTTCTATGTAATCGGCATCGCTATCGGCATCGGCCGATTTTCGCCCTTTCGGCTGATTAATCGGCATCAGCCAAACTCGCCCTTCCGGCCGATTAATCGGCATCGGCCAAAAAATTTGGTATCGGTCGGACTCTACTGGCATTGCTTAGTGTTGTTGTTGTTGCACTAGTGCAAATATTGGGTAGGAAAATCTGTTCGAGCTACTCATTACCACTAATTGGAGTGGGAAGAATAAAGGAAGAAGATCAAAGGTAAAGGATGCCGAAAGGATTAAAAATAATAAGATAGTAGCAAATTTGGAAATGTAGTGCTGCGTCAAGCCAGGTAGGAATCGAATACTCGACCTCTAGAAGTACACTTCAATTACACTTAAATGTTAACAGCTTGTGAAGGGCTTATATGATTCCCTCTGAAACGTTGTTGTATACATTTATCGAAAAATTATGCGATTTGTGCAAATTTTCCCCTTGTCTAACGTTCATTATATTCCCCGCTAAATTGATTTTAATTTTTTCCTCCATTACGTAGTCCATCCATGCAGTGCTAAACCGTTCGCGACTTAGCCACTTGTAAAGCAGTCAACGGTCGAAAAGGTGTAATTGCCGCAGCGCTGGAACGAGTGCGCGGCATTGGCCGTGTGAGCATTTTAATTGATTGCCATAAGAATTACCGCAGCATTGTTTGCGCTACTCTCACGATTCCAATTGTGGGCGCAACTTAAAGCCGGAACTTGTTGAGCAAAAGGGCAGCGCAGATTATGAAAATATTTTGCGACGCGCCAGCGGAAAAACGACAGCGAGGCAGTGGCGAGCGAAGCGATTTAATCAAATTAAAATTGCAATAAAAAAGAGTGTTGCATATGCGCGCACTTAATGCAAACGTATGCCGGCACCGGCAATGCTGCGACCACTTTCTGTCTAGCAGAACGGAGTGCGGGTGTCGGTTGGTGGTGGCTGCGTGTGCGCTGAAATTGCTGTTGGCTTATAATGTGCATGATGCACATTCCGATGCGGTTGACTGCTGACTTTGTGAAAACGAAGACAAATTAAAAACGGAAAAGCGGAAAACCCCAAACACAACAGTAACGCGCACTTAAGCTCGATTTACTTACGCACACAAGCACACACTCAATATGTACACACACACGCACACACGTGTGAGTGCTTGTGTGTCGACATGCGTACATCAAGAAATTGAGATGCATTTCCATGTCCCGTCAGCGATGCATAGCGCGGCAGCCATTGTAGCGAAATTAATATTAATCAGACGATGCGCGCACGAGCGACAGTTAATCCGGCCGTCTGCTGCGTGCGCACTTTTCATGTCAGCCGCAGCCCAAGCTGCCGCCGACTGGGAGCTGTGTTTGTTTTGCTTTTAAATTCGTATTTATGCGCTGCCGCGTAGCTTAGTGCAAAGCAAGTGCGCAACTTGCAGCCGACATGTGACAGCAAACAAGTTGGCAGTTTGATTGGGATTTGAATGGAAAATCGATTTGAAGTGAATTTTTCTAAAATCTACATTTAATATATGAACCAAAACAGTTGTGACGCAAACCTGGGTTGCACATTAAAGTATATTCAAATATATTCGGAAAGTTAAAATTTACGGACATTGTCTTCTGTGTGGTTATACCAAAAACATTCCGTGGAATTTTAAAAAATTTTTCTTAGGTATATACCGGATTCTGCTTTTAAAAGTATTGTCATATGATAGCAACCATATCGTTAAAAAAATTCAAAAATTACTAAAACATTAAATTTTTTATGCATAACTAAAAATTGATAATTTCTTGATTTACTTCAGCTAAAAATATTTAAAAAGTGTGTCCAAGTTGAAGTTAAAAATACAAAAAAAAAATTGCACTTATTTACAATGGTACATTGTATTTATATATTTCAACAAAATAGCGAAAAGTTTAATGTAATCCTAAATCCTAAAGAAAATAGTCTAAGGATGTTTATGTCCATGAACTAGGCGGCCATTTAATATTACACCATGCGACAGCATTTTTTAGAAACCAAATATAGTAATACTGCGTATTCAGTTTTTCATTTCTACATCATTTGTCCTTTTAAAAGGAAGTCAAAATTTTAAAGGGAATAAAAAATAAAAAAAAATATAAAAAAGACGTAATCTCGTTAGAATATGACGAAAGAACTTAAATAAAATTTATTTTTTATCTATTTGTAAAAAAGGATATGAAAAAGGTACTTTGAAAATTTTAATCCTTTATATCCTTGAAAATTTATATAGAATTTTCTTGAACAGTAAGTATGTTAAAATCTCCTTGATCACGTGTCAAAATTTCATTATTCTAACTTTATTGGTTCGAAAGTAATTAGAAAAAAGGCGGAAGCTGCAATTCTAATGAAGTAAAAAAATTCTAATTTATTTGAGTAACAGTATTTGAAATAATAAAAAGATACAAAATCAATGAAGCGAGAGTAAAAGTTTTGACACGTGATCAAGGAGATTTTGGGCTTTAACATACTTACTTTTCAAGAAAAGTCTATATACATTTTCAAGGATACAAAGGATTACAATTTTGAAAGGACCTTTTTCATATCCTTTTTGTACAAATAGATAAAAAGTCAATTTTATTTAAATTCTTGAGCCTTTCCTGTTTCATTTGATATACATATCGCCATAGTCTAACCAGGTTCAGAATTTTTTATATTTTTGTTATTTTTTATCCCCTTCAAAATTTTGAAGTCCTTTTAAAAGGACAAACGATGTAGAAATGAAAAACTGAGTACGCAGTATTACTATATTTGGTCTCTAGTTTCACGCCCATATGGATTTTTTCCGGTGTGAAAAATTTTTGGAATTTTTGTGGCACGGTGTTGTCTGTACTGGATATAACTTTTTCTTTTTCTTTTTTTTTCATCCAATTGCGGCCCCAAATAAGTTCAATTATGTTGACCAAGTCCTTTTGCACGACAAGTAATCGGGTTTAGGTCTTTGGCTACATTTCAGTAACAGCATAGCAATTTTGGAATTTATTTAAAGCGTTGGTAAGTGGTGAATGGCTTCATATTAAAATAGTGATTATGACGAAACATAAACGTCGAACAGTGACAGTGTTGTCATATCAGATCAGATATGCATTTTTCTGCTGGCTACTGCGGAGACTCGAACCTGGGTTCAAGCGTTGCGTTCAACGTCTCAACTAACTGAGTCATGCGTGCTGTAAGAGAGAGGTCTGAAAAGTTTCCGATAGAAGAAATTTTTTTCTTTAAATTATTTTGTATTTTTCCACAAAGTTTTCTTGTTTCTACCAGCTGTTCCTGATTTATTGGACCTACATTGCGCTAAAAGATTTTTGGTAATTTTCAGTCGGATATGTTCAGTCGGATATGTTACCCTCGGATAGGTTTCTCATGCTAAATCTTGATTCAATATATGAGACATGAGTTCTTTGAAGATATTTATATCCTCTGCTCTGACTTTACTTTCTCTTAGACTTTGATTCGACTGTTGTCTAGCACCATTTGGAGGTTCAAAGTTCATTTGTTGAACTTATTGTGATCGTCAGTGATTGGAGTTTTTGGATGACTCGAACGACAGCTGAGTTCCTTTATGCAGCGCCCAACTCGTCTTTAATTCATCTCTTATCATTTTCTTGACTATTGCAAGTTCCTTAGAGAACCAAAGAAAAACAATCGAATTGATTCTTTTTCGGCTGTTTTTGTTTGGTTTAATTGATGGTTTGAAAATTCTAAACTAAAATACGCTTTTATGTTTGTAAATGGTTTCAATATGTTTAATTGGTCATTGCTCTTAAAAACGCAACCAGTAACGACGAATCGCTGCTGTAATCGTGTATTGAGTTGCACAGATTTGCGACTTGTGCGGCCAGCATTAGATGAAATGCTCGCATGTGTGTGTGTGCGTGTGTGTGCATTTAGTCATGAATACGCAAGTCTGGAATGTCATAATTAAATGTTTTTCAATCAAAATCAAAGTTTTGCCATACCAACGAGCAATTATGCACATAATTTGCAAATTTCACTAAATGCGTGCGGTTCGAGTGGCGATTTGGAAAAGTGTTTGCTTAATTAACTGAATTGCGTGGCGCAATTTAATTGTTGAAATGGCATTTGCATTCGCGATAATCATTCGAAACTAATTGCAATTTCGTTCGATGTTGGTCCACCATCTTGGTTAACCGCATCATAATCATGTTCTATGTCTGTCTGTCGCTCCGGCTGACAGTCTGTCATACATCAGCATTTTACAATGCTCATCGTTTTGCACACATTTGCACTTTTGGCCACTTGTTCATTACGCGCCGAGTGACCTCAAACACTTGAAGCATAATTGCAAATGTTCAGCCCCCGAGCGAGTAATTATTCCGGCATTTGCGGCCAGCTGACGTCAGTGCCGCCGACATCATCCAAATAGTGGAATACATGAAAGCCTCATGCATAAATGTTGCGAATTAAAAGTTATTCCGCAGAGCGATTCGCAACTCCACTTCGCCGCGCTGCCGCCAACACTCCAAATTCGACGATTTCGTGTGGTCCCTGGCTGCAGGAAGCATCTACTATGCAGTAATGCGCTCGTAAACGTCAACTCTGCAAATGTAAATGTCAAAGTTGCGCGCTGAAAATTCGCTGCCAGTGTTAAGTGTTGTTGCAGCGCCATGAATTCTGATGCGGCACTTGATTAACGTCAACAAGCAGTGCGGACAATTTTATTGTTGTTCGGTTGTTGTCGCCATGATGGCTTCTTCTCAGAGTTACAGAATCGTTGTCGAAAGTAGAGCATTTTCTTGTTTTTGTTTCAAATGAAATGTTCTCACTTTTGTGTCCCAAGGCGCATATTATTAAATTTCAAACTGCATACTTTCAAACTGTCAAATCTAAGAGGCAGTTTCCTAATCTGCCAATATTTCAACTACGGCCAAAGTTAGCTTCTTCGATTCGCAACCTTAACTTGACTCTCATTTTGTGGCCATAAGAATGTGATACCAGACTTTCACCTCATCGTTGATAAATAACAAAAGCAACAAAAAACAATACTGACCCAGGTTGTTTGCTACCTTCAGGCACAGCACTGCAACTGCTGCAAAGTTATTGCATTTAATTTCATAAATATTTCAGTACAGCTCGGCTTGAAGTTTTCATTTGAAACTTGCACATAATTAAACTATTTTTATTGCGCACTTTCTGACTTGTTCTCGCCTCAATCCTTTCATACGCTTTTCGTCGACCAAAGCTCTCTTCAACTTGTAGCTAATGTTTAATTTATGTCTTCCTATTCTATTCGCTGCCCTTTTCGAAAGTATTTTTCCAGGTTGCGATGCAGCATTTACATTTTACACGGCCGCAAACGCATACCGACGACAGCACCGAACGGCGCAAAGCTACAAAAGGACGCAGCATTCCTTTCGGTTGGCCGCTTAGCAGCCAACTCAGCTCGTACGTCCGTTGTCCGTTCGAGCATTAAAAATGCAAATTTAAACAAGTGGACAACGGCGGCTGCTGCGAACCGTTCAACGCGCTGCTCCTCCGAACGCTCGATGCAGTGGCTGAGCGGCGAGTTTAATCGGCTTTCAGTGCGAACTTAACATGAATCACTTCGACGTGCGCCCATCGGCGTTGTTGCAGGAATCAAAAGTCGCTCGTCTTCGACGGCACTGGGGCACGAAAGAGCAGCGCAGCAAAAACAACAAAACAAAAAAAATCCAAAATAGCAGCTCAAACGGCATTAACTGCCACTGCTCGATTTTGCATTAGTTAGCGAACGCCTCGCTCGTCGGACCACTTGGCGCACTTGGCGTAATTGTGTGAAAAGAGGATAGAAAATATATTCGAAACTCGCACGGTGCATTATTCCTCGCTGCCTGTGGCCGCATGTTGCATGCTCCATGTTTCTGTGTTTCGTTTGTTGTTGTGCTTGTGCGTCTGCCTGCTGGACGGTTGTCGGCTGCTGGGCCTCGTCGTTCGGTGCAATGTTGTTGCGCATTGTATTCAAATGTATTCATGTGTGACGAAGCGATATTGCCCTCCTGCCGCCGTCCGTTGCCCGCTCGCCGCTCAATCGACAATTCACCGCTCGACTACTGCCCCCTTGGCGCCGCATGCTTCAACGACTGCTTAGCCGCTTGTTGGCCGCTTCGTTTATCAACTATCACGTCGATAGCTTCCATGTGTCCATGTCCATGTCCATGCCCACGTCTCTCCGCCCCCCTCCAGCTGGCGCTCATCAGTCGCGCGCTTCGCCATTCGCTCGTTTGACCGCTTCCATTGCTTCTGCTGCTGTTACTCTGCTGTTGTTATTATGGTTTTTGTTGTTGCTGTTGCTGTTGCTGCACTCAAAGCGCAATGAAGTGTAGCGGAAATGTGGCCGGTTGGACACTGTGCACTCTGTGCCAGCCCGTCAGCCAGCAACTAGTCATCCATGGCGCACTCTGCGCAGCATCATCGTCGTCGTTGTTGTTGATTTATTCATGAGGCCAAGTTGGAAATTATTTGTGCCAAAGCAGTGCAGCGCGCGCCGCTGCGGTGCGCTGCGTTCCCTTGCCACGCAATTTGAATGAGAATTCAAATTAACGGCCCTAACCGTGGCAGTCAGTGCAACGTTGTTCTGGTGGTTTTTGTGTTGTTTCATTGGATCGCACATCCTTACAGCGCCACGCAGATTAGCGCCTCTGCTCGGCAGCCGAATGTAAATTGTTGCGGTGGCGCGTTGCACTTGTCGGGCGCACTTGGACACGGGTCGGTCGGGTTCGTAGGCATATTGCCCGGCGCCAACTGGCAACGATTCGTTTTAATGAATGCTCACGAGCCCACTTGCGACGTTGCCGCACACTTGACGCACTGCATTGGCCGCAATGATGTGCGCCGCAGCATTGGTGGCGGCAACGGAACGCAGGTAATTTCATATGAATGAAAAGTAAAGTTCATATGCATCTCGACGAACGGAGGCAGCTCATTAGTGGTGGAATGCTGAGTCTTTGTTCGAGCAGTGCTCCCGCTGCCCAAACGCTCCCGGTACGAAATAAAAAAAGGCGAATTCATTTTGCAATAAAATTGTATTATTTGTGTATTAGGTTTTCGACTTTAGTCGGTTGATCGCTTTGTCCTGTAGGTCAGCAATCTTTTTGTGAGCAAAAGAAGGAAGATTTTCATTAATACTAAACTAAGTCACGGAAAGGCACTAAAAACTGCAAAAAAGGCAGAAAAAGGCACTAAAAACTGCCTAAAAAGCCAAAATAGGGCATTCAAAACTGTTAAAAAGGCAAAAACAGGCATTTAAAAATAAGAAAAAATACTAGGAAATCTAAAAAAGGGGAAACGGTATGTATTTTTAAAAAATTTTATTTCACCTGACGTATGTAACATACAATATTTATACCTCATTTTTGTAAAGGAAAAGGAACATCAAGGTTTTCAAAGATAGTTTAAAAGGGGCACTAAAACTAAGATATTTTAATTGAAATGTAGGCACATATTTTAAATTCATATTTTAGAAATTTTCATTTCAACATTCAGAAATGCTCTATCTAGCAGCAAACAAAAAAAGCAATTTCCACAAAATCCTTTCCCGGCTAATAACCTTATCTAATCTGATAAGCCTGCTGTAGTCCTTTTTCCTAAAAACCGCTATGTTGATTTGCTGACCAACATAGTTCACCTTAATCACAATGCCACGCGATATCTTTAGTAGAATTCTCTCACTAATGGCCCATAAGTCGTTCTCTTTTATGAACGGTTTTACTCAAGCGGGCCAGAACAATGTTGCCAGATACCTGAAAAGACTTTCCCCTAAATCTTAGAAAAAATCTGAAGTTTCCTTCCAAAAATTAAAAACGTTTCCTAAAAATGTTTGTTTATAATTTTTGTCATTATAAACTAAGGAATTAAACTTATTTTAGGGGCACAACAAATCTATTAGTTTGGGATAAGGATAATTCCTTGTTGAGCCAAAAAGTCTCATTAAAAACACAAAAATATATTTATATATATTTTTTTATTGCAGTCTTTTTAATCTTTCAGCTTCAGATTCAAAATTAAATCAGTATAAAGTCGCTTTTGTAAACTTTCTTCATTCTTTACATAAATTATACATTTTGAAGCATCAAAATTAATTACATTTAATTAGACACTTTAGCTTTCAATATTCAAGGCTTCAGTGCCACCAATGGTGTCAAATGTATCACAATCAAAATCTCCTAATCTCTCCTAAACAATTCTTTCTCCCAAAAATTTCCTAAAAGGCCAAGAATCTTCTAAGTCTAGAAAGAAATCGTCTGATCTGGCAACACTGGAGCCGGACACTCGACCACAATGTACGGGGATGTCTTGTCATCTTTGAAGCTCAGCATACAGGGTTCTGTCTCGAAGGGACAGGTTTACCGTGTCAGGTGGCTCCTGAAGTTATTAATGCATTGATTATATCAAAAAGTTATTGAACCTCAATGGTAAATTAATCAACAATCAATCAATTAGCAATCAATTCGTTTTATTCGAAAGCCCCAAAATGAATTGATTCCTGGAACCATAACATGTTGTCATATGGCAATCAAATAGCAAACGGGTTAATGACAATAACTGACAGGCAGAACAGGTCAACTAGAAAGAGGTAGGAGTCCAGGAGGAGGAGTTAACAAAGTCTGCTGCCAGGACTGAAAAGTGGCACATAAAATGTAAAACGTCCTCTTCTTCTTTATCTACTGAGACCTAGTACTTCTTAAAAGGCACATTTAGCTGCTGGGCGTGCCTAAAGTATATAGTTTACAGTTATAGCTATAATTTTAATAAAATCCGCTATACAAGGATTTCCTCTATTTGAATAATTGAATAGAGTCTCAATTTTTCTTATAGCAACATGTTTTTTTGTTATGTTTGCTTTTGCAAAGCCTCAGTGAATTTTTGCCGCCACAATGTCCATTTTGCTTACATTAATTTAACTTTTCATTTCATATAAACTTTTGTTACTTTTGCCTGCTTTTTATTGCATTTCATTTAAAATTTTTTTTTTTAATTTTGCTTGTTGCCTTTTTTGTATTTCAGTCTTTTGTTTTTGGCATACATACTCGTACTTTTCTGCCTCATCTTGTGGCATATAAATATTTAAGTGCCCCTTCTTTGCGCCACACTCGTTTGAAGTGTGTTGTTGTTGTTGTTATATTTTATATGTTGCAATGGTGCAATAAATACACTTGTTTTTTTTTGCTCATAAGACGAGTATTGAAATTTTCTTATATGGCTGCCAACTGCAGGTCGTTGGTGCCACTTTCAAATCAAGCACTGCTCATGCATTTTGAATTAATCGCTCGCTACCAGAAACGAGAAATTGAATTGAATTCAGTGATAGTAAAAATGGCAATTTTCAACTTAAGTTTATATGTCAAGAATATTGAAGTATAAATTGCAAATGTTATAAAAGATGTATGTTGGAGCAGCAAGAAAAATGTAAATATTTGCACAATTGCACAATTTAGAAGAGAATAGAAGAAGCAATATTTATTGTTTTAATTATTATTTAGGTTATTGCAAAACCAATGTGTGTCTTATAAGTATTTCGTTTTGAGTAACAAAATAAAAGGGTAAATAAAAAGTTTGTATGCATTTGGTTTTGAATAATAAAGTCAAGTGGCAACTCTGTGGAATTTTACTTATCTCTTTTACTTTTAGAGTGCGAGAATAGAACTAATTTTGTCCCATACAGACAGAGAATTTGAGAGAAAGCTGAATGCAATGTGACAAATTTAAAAAATCCGAGGTCTGTTCAAAAAAAGGTGACTTTTAAAATTTCACGGTCTATGAGTGTACATTCGATTTTCAATTTTTCACAAAAGGCCGAAAAAATTTCAATTACAATTCGCGTCCTGGACACCCATCACAGCCAATGAAAACTTTGGAGTAGTAAAGAAAATTTGCTAAGGAGAATCGTTGAATCCGTATTAGAGAAGTTTCTGATATTTAAACCATGGAACGTGTGCGGCAGCGAAGTTTGTTTTGAAATTGCTAAATTTTGACCAAAGAACCGCTACACGAGCAATACTTGGCAACTGTTGAATGACGTCAACACCGTTGAAGATTTATTTAAAAAGATCATAACAGGTAACGAATCATGGGTCTATTATAAGGTCGAAGCCAATGACCAATCGTTCTAATGAAAGTAGATCAAGAAAAGCAAGAAAGCCAAGTTCCGTCGAGTGTTAAAGTTGTTGCTTGTTCGTGATTCTTTGGTCAGAAACAACACAGTAATCATGTCTCATCCGTATTCACTTGAACCGGACTGAAAAGACTCATGAAAGGACGGAGATTTGCCACAATTAGAAATATAAAGGCTGCATCGGTAGAAGAGCTCACGGCCATACCAAAAGGCGGCCTGTTGATTGGTTGCTGACTCGATTACTTTGACGAAATAGGTTATTTTTCGAAAAAAGTATGTAATCTTTTTTTGAACAGATCTCGTATCCAGACATTTTGAATAAACATTTTGAAAATTATTTTTTGATTTAATTATTGAAACATTTTATTTAGTTGGAAGTAAATGGTGTGCAAAGGTAAATTTAGGTTAGGTAAGCTAACAAAAAACTTCATTAATATAAAAATCGAATAGAATCAACTATTATATTTGCATAGAATCAATCTTGAAAATGTGCAAATAAAAAGCTTTTAAGAAATATATTTTTTTATTACAAAATGTTTAGTGTTGCAATCTTAATTTTTTGACATTAATTTAATTTTTTTTTTTGCGGTTTAAGTAAAATTTATTTATTTATTTCAACATACAAGTTTTCTCTTTTAAATGCTACAAAAAAAAATGCATTAAAACAGAGTAATAATAATAATAATAATAATAATAATAATAATAATAATAATAATAATAATAATAATAATAATAATAATAATAATAATAATAATAATAATAATAATAATAATAAATAATATTAAATATAAATTAAATTTAAAATAACAGTGAGTATTTAGGAAATGATAAGTAGTGAGGAGGAAAACAGAGAAAGAGAGATGTGAAGATATGGGGAGGTAGATATTTAGGAGAAATGCTGGACAAGAAGACGCTTAAAGATGTGGCTATTAGATACACTTTTAATATTAATTGGCAATGAATTCCACATTCTAACTGCGGTTACGTAAAATAGTCTGTCGAAAAATAGTAATTAATTTTGTTTTTGTATTTTTTTAAGAATGCCATACATTTATTTTTTTAATGTATACTTCTTTCTCATAAATGAAATACATTTTGTGTGTTGAAAAAGAACAAAAGTTAACTTTCTAAGAAAACAAAAAAGATTGATTGCTATCGTTTTTAGTTATTTAAAAGGCACAAACATTTTATTCTTTTCTTGTTGAGTAAACTTATTGCTGTAAAATAATTAAGTAGAACAAATAAGTTCATAAAAATTTAAACACGAATTAAAAATTAGAAATTTTATGCAAATGAATAATGAACTTTCAATAGATCTTTTTTGTATTAAGAAAAATCATAATATTTAGTGCTATATATATAGAAATCAGTTGCCGTCAATCTAATAATCATCGGTTGTGATATTGGGCAAAGTGGTCGTTGTTATTAGATCCAAGAGCGATGTCAAGTTTGACTCCTCAATGCCGGCCACCAAGTTGGCCGTTTCATTGAAGTTGCTGAAGGTCTGAACTACGTCTTTGGCCTGTTGTGCAGCCAAATTGAATTGAATAAGAATGATGAGATAGCTGGTGATGCCGCCGCTCACCTGTTGAAAAATAAAATGGAAAAAAACATAAATTGATATTATGCTGCATTTGTTGTAGATGACGTTGGCTGTAGTTACGCCGTAAAGCGTTTCCATGTCCAGCGTAAAGAAGCCGCAGGCTGAAAAGTCCACCGAGTGATTCAATAGCTTCAGCGATAAGTGGTTGACCTGGTTTTCGAAATGACACAGCAAGCAAAGTTATATTCAACGTGATTATCCTCAGTTGGCCAGCGTGCTTACGATTTCGTAGAGCTGACTATTGTCGGCGACCACACCGCACTTGTGCAGACAGATGCCGGTGCGCTTCGACTCCAGCGATGTCTTCCAGCTGAGGTAAATCAAATAGATGCACTTGCCAGCGGTGTAGCTCAGGTAGACAGTGGTAATGATGGCGTTTTTGGCCGAACGGAACAGCGACGGAATGGCCTGCAAGTAGTAGAGCAAACGAAATGTAAACTGAAAACTGAATAGCGCTGCTGCGGCTTGCGGCCACTCGCCTGGTTCTGCGTGGCACAGTAGAGGAAATACAGTTGCGCCGTGAAGATGAGAAAGCCGTAGGCCATCAGCACCAGTATGGGGTAGCTCCAGAGCTCGTTGAGCGCCTTGCCGATTTCGCAGATCTCGTCGTGCAGCTGGCACAGATTGTTCAGCTTCTCCTCGACGCGCGGCACATTGGTCAGCTCGCTCTCGCAGACCATGTTGATCATTGGTTTGTTGGGCGGCGACTTGCGCGGTGACTCTATGCCCTCGCCGAAGGAGTTCATCGAATGCGCAACTGTTGGCCAAAGCCGAATTATATGAATTTAGAATTTAGAGTATTGGCAAGTCGCTTATTGCTTACTTGGTGCCACTTTATTTTTGCCGGAGCCACTGCTGCCACGGCCCTTTAGCGTCTCGATGTTGTTTAGCTCGCGGTAGAGATACTCCATGTTCGGATCAAATAGTTTGTCATCCAGAGCGGGTGGCGGTTCGCTGTTGCTGCCCGACATCCACTCCTTGAATTTCTCGTGCGAGTCAACCAAGTCTTCGAGAGCGTCGTTGATCAGCTGGAAGCGCTGCCGCAACGCGTACAGGGTGCTCGCAAACCAGATCTTATCGAGCGAGTTGTAGAACGTGGGCAACGAGGAGAAAATCCAAAAGGCCGACTTTAGCTGGGTGTAGTCGACGAGCAGCACGTAGGTGGAGACGAAAATGATGACCTCGCTGCCAATGGTCAGCGCTATCATGAGACGTATGCGTCTCGTGATGGCGCCGTTGTCGGCCAAAATGTGCTCCTTGAAGAGGCGTTCGTCCACGACGCGAATGCGCTCGTACAGTTCGCCGATTTGCGATTGATTGCGCACCGCCGACCACTGATCGATGACCATCATTACGAGGCCGATGTAGGTGAGGAACAGACCGATCACATAGGTCAGCGTGCCTGAACAAATGGCGAGACAGAGAGCAATAAAGTGAGAGCGCCTAAATGTTCTCGGCACTTACTTTGTGTCGCCTTCAGCGACTTGTCCTCGTCCGAGAAGGAGAAAATCAGCAGATTGTAGAAGACAGTAATCGTGAGCAGCGTGCATAGCACCACCCAGGTGCCCAGTTTGCTCTTCTGCAGCAAATGCTGATGCTGAAAGACGCGCCAGTCGTGCGGATACACGCCCAACATTTTGCAGAGTAAAAATATTTGCGCAAAGTGCACGAGCAGCGACTGTATTTGCTGCTGCGACATTTTCGCGCCGTTTCACAACTTCCGCAGCCGACAGCCGAATAAAGCGAATTGAGTGCAGGCCAACACTTGTCTGCCGCGGCAATGTCCATCTGGCGACGTGGCTGCGCCGCCCGCGAGCACTTAACATTATTAAATGCATTTAATATGCGCGCCGGCATTAAGGATACCGCATCGCTGATGTGAATAATAGTGATTATCAATAAAAGCAAATAGCGCATTGGGCGTTTTCATGGCTAAGCGTCAATCGAAATTATGTCTCATGTGGCGCAGTGGAGGCCATTTTCAAACAGGGTGAAAGCGCCTATACAGAACTAATAACTAAAACTGTGAACTCGTCAAGCGCCGTAATTCGGTGCCATTAAAGTTTCTAGCTTTTTGAGCCACCGGAAGCGGACGTCCCCCGTCCAAGGACGTCATTGAGAAATGACGTTATGCATATGCAGTAATTTATTGTGGTTCCATCTAACACGTAATGTGCCATGCCAATTACTTCATTACATTTGTAGGCGCCGCCCGTAGTGGGAGCCACATATGGGGGCGTGAGCGCCGCTGAAGTGGGCGGCTCGAAGTAAATGGCCTATTCGCCTTTCTCTCATAATGATGACATTTACGTATTTGAACAAAATATTATTGATATTGATAGCATTGAAATTGATAGCGTATGAAGGTAGGGAGGTGATATCACAGTAATTCGGGCTGGAATTCCTTTACTTATAAAAACAGTTTAAACTTCTCTCAAAGAAAACTAGAGAGTACAAATAGTCCTATTTGATAGACAAGTTGTCCAAGTGAGTTGCTTTTCTCCAAGAGAGCCCAATCTGTTTATATCTACATAAATATCTATCTATCTATATACGAGTATATCTAAATCTATCTATATCTTATATATAAAATTCTCGTGTCATAGTGTTAGTTACCATACTCCTCCGAAACGGCTTGACCGATTTTTATGAAATTTTATATGCATATTTAGAAGGTCTGGGAATCGGCTACTATCTATTTTTCAGGGGGCGTGGCACCACCCATACGAGCCAGATCTTAATAATGGAATATCTTCCAAATTGTAAGTTGTACAACTCCCGTCGTCCCATATATGAGTCATTCTACTGATAAGACAAGCGTTGGACAAGGGGCGTGGCACATTTTTTGTGACCCAAATATTTTTCTGAACTATAAGTCGCTCAGCAATGAAACGACCATTTTCTCTTTCGACAGAGGGCATTGAATAAGGGCAGGTATTGAATAAGAGGGCATGGCACCGCCATATAATTTAAATCCGGTTCAAGCACAGTCCTTTTCTTTACTTAAACTTAGCACCAACATTGCTTATTTGTGAGCCTCGATTGCGTTAATCAGTAGCTCCTCCTCTTCCTTTAGTTGGTTTTCTTCGCCATAGATTCGCCATCTCACGTATTTCATTATAAAAACAACAAAATTCGTGCGACACAAAGTTCGCCGGGTCAGCTAGTATCTATATATGTTATGTATGTATATAAAAAAAAGTATGTATATAAAAAGCAGCCGCCGTGGCTCAGTTGGTTAGTGCGTTGGACCGCGAGTCGCAGGCAGCAACCTCAGGTTCAAATACTGCCTGTAATAACACCTAAAAAAAAATAACGGGAAAACTCGTTTTCTCTTTCGGTGGCTGTCCTCTCAGCTGGAAATGGCAAACCTCTGAGAGTAAAAATTGCTTATGAAAAAGCTCCCAACCTGCCGTTCGGAACCGGCATAAAACTGTAGGTCCCTCCAACCCGTGTACAAATTCACACGCACAACACGGGTAGTTGCGGGAAGCTAGGCCTTAGTCTCGCGTAAGCGGGCTGTCGTGCCAGTCAATTATTAATTATTATGTATATAAAAATGAATGTCTGTTTGTTTGTTTTTTTTGGTCTCACGACACTAAAACTCAAAACCTAGACAGCCGATTGAGCTGAATCTTTCACGGAATGTTCGTCTTGACTAAGTCTCAGTAAAGCACATAGTGTAAATACGAACCGATAGGTGGGCGTGGCACTACCTTACAACCTAAATTTTGTAATGATCCCTCTGGGTTGGGCGCCATCTATATAATGGACCCTTCCAAAAGGACCTGTTGGTATTTAATGTAGTGCAATGCCGAGCGGGTGTGCATGCTAGCTGGGTACCAGGTCTAAGCTCTTCGGGTTGTGGGGGGGGTTCTTGCTCGAGCACCTACCGCTACCTACCAACAATACACAAAGTTATTCATGCACGTGGGTTTTTCTTACTAGAAAACACCCGTAAAAGAAGAAGATAATATTCTCACACCGCGGACAATTCTACCTATCAACCGGCCATGCAACTTGACGTACGGACAATCGGACGGACAATACCACTTACGAACCTACTCGTCCACCCCGCAGGTGTAGAGTATAAGTTCACGCAAGCAGCAGTGAAGCGACAACACCGAGGTGGCAACAACCAGAGGGGGACCTAAGGTGGTCAATGGCCCCCGGCTCTCCCCTTCCCAACCTTAGCGAGAGCGTTTCCGTCTCTCCCGACCCATCCATATGGCAACGACGCTGATCACATTGAATATCTATTTACATTTTATTCATTGGATGCTTAAGCTAAAATATTGATTAGGAAGCGGAAGTCGCAAAAGAAATTTAACAGTTCCGACTTAAATATTAATGAGGAGGCGGAAGCCGCAAAAGAGAAATTTAACAACCCGGACTTAAAATATTGATTCGGAAGCGGAAGCCGCAAAAAAATATATACATTTTGTTATTCGGACTAATATTTAGAAGGCGAAAGCAGCAAAAGAGAAATACGATTAAGTTCACTTACTTAGGATTCTGTCACACTCACGCGTCCTGATCGGCGATCCCTCGTTGTTTGCGCAAACAATTCGGCGATGCGGCGAAGCTCAGGTGAATTCGTGGATTGCTGGACCTGCTTCTGTTTCTCTGTTGCTGCTGCACAGAGGCGCCAATAACAAAAGGGAAATTAAAGTTACTAATATAATAATTCAAACATCGCAAATGGTATGGGATACCGCACAAGGGGGGGGGGGGGGGTTCTCGTCCGCCCCCTTTAAAAAAAAACGTGATTCGCCGCGGCAGTGCGTCGGCAATCGAGCCGCTGTGGTGGCGGTAGCCCGAACGCTGCTGCTGCTGGCACCGCGCGTGGTGGCTAGGATGAAACTGCCTCGAGCGCGTGCTGGTGCTCACGTGGCGGCTGCTGCTGGCACCGCGCGTGGTGGCTAGGATGAGACTGCTCGAGCGCGTGCTGGTGTGGCCAAGCTGGTGCCCACGTGGCTGGCGGCTGCTGGCACCGCGCGTGGTGGCTAGGATGACTCGGCCTCGAGGGCGTGCTGGTGTGGTCAAGCTGGTGCTCACGTGGCTGGCTGGCTGCTGGCACTGCGCGTGGTGGCTATGAGGAAACTCCTTGAGCGCGTGCTGGTGCGGCCAAGCTGGTGCCCACGTGGCTGGCTGCTGCTGGCACCGCGCGTGGTGGCTAGGATGAGTCGGCCTCGAGCGCGTGCGCGACTTCTCTCGTCCGCCTCGTTCTCTAGCTCGTCACCGTCTGTCTTTCTTTTCGTTCCTGTCCATCCGTCCATGCCGCAGTTCGTTTGTTACAGTTCAGTGGTTGCCACGTCAGCAGTTCGCCAGTTTGGTGTTCGTCTATTACTAGCCTAGAGTGCACGCAGGGTTGCATTTTATAATCTTTTACATTACCCCACAGGGCAACCATCACAATTTTTAATATGGAATACTTATCTTAGGAATTAAAGGTTAGACAGCATTGAAATTGAGTATAGGGCCGCCAAGGTGAGTCGTCTCATTGATACAATTTCATGAGAGTTGGACAAGGGGCGTGGCATTTTTCAAGACACCCAAATGTTTTGATTCACTCTGGAACTACTGGAACTGGAACTTACGATTTCTTTGTACCCTTCGATGGAGTGATTATTCGGAAGGGCGTGGCATAGTTTTTGTGAGTAAAATTGCATACAGTGCTGTATGAAGATACTTGATTTATTAGGCCCATTGACTTCAAACAAAGGTAGTATTGAAGTACGATTTCTTCTTCTTCTTCGTTCATGCAACTTTTGCAAATGACGTTAGAAGGCAGTCCCAGAGTCTGGCATGGGTACCTATCAGACAGTGGCTTGTTAGAGCAACAATGATATTCAAAACAACACAAAAATCAGGAGAGAAAAACTTTTAAGTTTGTAATACACTTAAAAAAGTCCTGGGATAACTCCGCGTATGTTCTCCGAAGGAAAAAAGTGTTGATTGGGACAGATTAGGAGCAATGGCAGCGGATCGCTTAGCTTCACTGAACAAATACTAAACAAATTCTGTACCTATAGAATACAGTCACGAGTGCCAAGTTCCGACGATGCTCGAAGAAGGCAATAAAGTTGCATAGTCTGCTGTCTCGCGATAAATATTATGGCATCGTTTCGAATTCGAAAGAAAAGCTGCAAATGAACTCATTTCAAGCTCATCGTACAAGTGTGAATTAAACTTGTTGTACCATCTAAAATAATTCAACTGTAACTTTCATACGAGATTTTTAATACCTACTTATAAAACTTCTAACTGAGAAACTTCCAACTCTTCATTGAGATCGTTAATACTGGACGCATCGTGTATGGTTTGCCCGATGGTCTCCGCACACTTGACTTACATTGACGACCTATGTGAGTTCGTCTTCTTCTTCACGGCATTTTAACATACATACACTGTAAAACAAGACTGCATTTTTTCACAGCCACTCAAAGTTGTCTAACTTTCCTTAAGGACTTTACAATAATGAAATCCTAAAATATGGTTTTGTCTAAGTAAAATAATTGTCCAACGGTCATCAAATTCAAATTTTTTTACATCTACGGTCCACTCCTGATTCGAAACGAAGAAAATAAAAAACATTATTAAAATCTGTCCATCTGTTTTTGAGTTTTAGCGAGTCTCACGCACAGAGAATGATTTTTGTAAATATAAAAGATAGACTACTCTGACTTCTAAAATAAATGGTTAAACTGTTTAACTTAAATATAAGTAATGTAAATTGTGCAAACATGTGACGGAGTTTATGATGTCTACAGGTCTACTTGTAAGCAAGTGGGTTGCAATTCCTTAACAAACAAATTATTAGCAATTTTCGAACACTCAAACTGTATTTGTCGATTAAAGCGGAGAGCGCTATTATATTTTAATATAATATTATATATATGTATTTTGTATAATTTATAAAATTCATAAATATTTTTAGTGCATTCAAAGCGAAATAAACAAAACCAACTCTTACAATTGCGCTGCAGATGATTCGGTTCCAATTAATTAATGTCGTCAAGTTGCAGCTTCAAGTGGCTAAATGCACTTTTTACACACATAAAAAGTTTAAGATTTTCTTTCTGTATTATTCTATAGAATAACATAAACGGTATTAAAATTTTCATATTTGAATTTTTCCTCTCGTTGCAGGCGCATAGACAGTCGTTGAGGCAGACACAGCCAGTAGACAACGCAACGCTAATTTGCAGCATCAAAATGCAAATTTTCTAGCATCGGTGGGAGTTTCGGTGCGCGTTTGAAAGACGGCCACGCGAAGTGCCAGTTGCAAGTGCGTCGCGACGACAGTCGGCGCGCAACTCGAGTTAGCTGGAGTGTGAAATTCGAGCGGCTTCTTGGCGATTGGTGATTGCGGCATTGAATTGCAGCCTCAGTGGGCCGTGAATGCGAGTGTGAGAAAGTGAGAGAGAGATAGAGAGTGAGAGAGAGACGGAGTGGTCGAGGAAGAAGGAGTTTGAGGACATTGTCAGTGGATGTGAAGGACGTGTGGTGCCGCTTACTGGATACAACGAACTACTCGCTGCAAATTGGCGTACTGACTGGT
This sequence comes from Melieria crassipennis, assembly GCA_963668005.1. Taxonomy (NCBI): domain Eukaryota; kingdom Metazoa; phylum Arthropoda; class Insecta; order Diptera; family Ulidiidae; genus Melieria; species Melieria crassipennis. The sequence goes on along the minus strand of OY764962.1, from coordinate 107,663,027 downwards.
GAGCCGTGACGGCGTGGAGTGACAAATTCATTTTTTACGTGATTGCAACGAAATGGCCCCTATAGCAGAACAGGTAAATATTTGAAGGGCGACCAATGTGTTGTGTACCGTCTAAAATGAAAGACAAATGTATACAAACATATATTTCGATATGTTTATAAATATGTACGGTACATCAGTCAGCTTCGACTGACATGAGGAACTACGACTTCAGTGCATAAAAGAAATCGCATACTTGCCACATCAGCCAATGCATTAGTTGATTAGCATTTGGCCAAGCTTCACCTCACCGCTAGCTAAACAAATCACTGTTTAGTCTATGTTCACACAATCTCGTGTCTCTTTGTATTCGTGCATATTCTTCGATATGGCATAAACCCACTTTGCTCTTCAAGTGTTACACTAGCCGACATATGCTAGACGCATTCAAACACACACACGCACACAAGTATCCATTTGTGTGGCTTAATGTCAGTCCATGAGTGGCCGAGTGTCAGGACTCATTCAACTGTGTGTGAATGGTTGGCACTGATGGCAAAACAAGTGCGAGTACGCGTACAAATAATGCGTTTTAACTGGGTGCCATGCGAATTGCAAAGGGTTTATGTTGTGACAGTGAGAAATATGACAACATCTACTGCAGGACGAGTACTAACAACAGCAAGTACGAGTGTGTCAGTCGGTGTCGAGCGACTTATTTACACTATGCACCAGTGCTGATGTTAGGGTGGTGCTTGAAGAAGGCTTCCAAAAAGGCTCTGAATTTCTCCGAATTTTGTAGTTGTATGTAAGGTAGAGAAGGAAGGGAGAAGTGTCCCTGATTACACAGTGCGACAGCATTTTGCACACCGGGAAAAATCCATATGTGCGTGATTCATTTCTACATCCTTTGTCCTTTTAAAAGGACGTCAAAATTTTGAAGGGGACAAAAAATAATAAAAAAAAAATAAAAATACTTAACCTCGTTAGAAAATGGCGATATCAAATGAGAGAGGAAAGGCTCAAGAATTTAAATAAAATGTATCTTTTATCTATTTGTAAAAAAAAGATATGAAAAAGGTTCTTTGAAAATTGTAATCCTTTATATCCTTGAAATTTTATGTAGAATTTTCTTGAAAAGTAAGTATGTTAAAACCCAAAATCTCCTTGATCACGTGTCAAAATTTCATTATTCTCGCTTCATTGATTTTGTATCTTTTTATTATTTAAAATACTGATACTCAAATAAATTAGAATTTTTGTACTTCATTAGAATTGCAGCTTCTGCCTTTTTTGTAATAACTTTCGAACCAATAAGGTTCGGAGGTTAAGTATTTTTATATTTTTTTAATTTTGTATCCCCTTTAAAATTTTAAAGTCCTTTTAAAAGGGCAAAGGATGTAGAAATGAAAAACTGAGTACGCAGTATTACTATGTTTGGTCTCTAGTTTCACGCCCATATGGATTTTCTCCGGTGTGAAATGTTTTTTTCATTTTTGTCGCACGGTGTTAGGTATATCATCACAACTCTACTTTGCCTTATATTAGGTTGGCTCGGGAGATATCGAAGCCATAACATAGAACGTCATTTGTATCGGTTATATACTCGAAAGATTTGGTCAATAACTCAACTGAAATACATACTTCAAAATTCGTATGAAATTCAAAACGTGTTTGGGATCATTTCAAAACATATTTACTTGAGAATCAAATAAATGGTTTCGCCACTATAGTTTTGCGTCTTTGATTGCTTAAATTATAAAAAACTAGAGAAATGAAAATAAAAAAATAATTTATAAAAAAGGCAATGAATCACATTAAAAAATGAGCAGTAAATCACTTTACAAAACCGGTAAAAAATCCCATTAAAAAAATTATTTGTCGAACAATGGCTAATGTTCACATCCAATTTCTAAACTGTAGAACGCACATGGCTTTCATCTCCAGTTTTTTATCTCATCTTAACCTACCTGACCATATAGAACAAATATGTATATGCATCATGAATATCTAAAAGCCATATTTCTCCTTGACCGTACTTCCACTCGAATGTAATCACTACTGTACATTTATAGAGTCTTTATTAAGAAGAAGATATAGCTGCAGTCAGCAAGAGTGGGCAATTAAAGTGGGTAGTTTCTCTATCCAGATCTTTCTCTAGCCAGATCCGATAGGAAACTTGACCGAATGGGCATCGAATGAAAACATTTTAGTTGTTTTCAGAAGGAACTGTTGCATAATTTCTGCTGCCTCTACGACCCAACAACACGTTTGTTCATATTCACCTAAAAGATCATGCATAGTCCTTTCAAAACGACATCGGATCAGAAAATGAAAAAACTGAATATAAAATTTTACTATGAATTCGAATGGCCAAAAGTACTGCTGCACAACGTTATACGATTACGTATGGCCACGCATAAATGTAGGATTCAGAGGCACTGCTCATATGTCTTGTTATCCTTTTTGAGAACTGCATTCGCTGTATTCAGCATATGTCATAATCGTCCCGCAGAGAGAAAGTTGGAGAAAGGTGATTGTCTGTAGATGATTTTTGTTGTCTTCCTTGGGGCCGAGTTATTTTCCATGTAGAAGAAAGTCTGGTAGTCTTTACGACCTTCGGACTTGGGTAGAAGCGACCATACAAAACTCGAAATAAACCCCAACTCAATAAAACTCCGTGAGCACTCCTAACGCAATGGGATTATGGGTGGCTGTGTGTTGGTGTGTGTGTGTGTGTGTGTGTGCGAGACTGTAGTACAAGAGCAACAGTCGCGCGCAAAATGTTGTATGTATTACAAATACAACAAGAGCAGCAGTAATAGAAACAGCAACAATGACAACGACAACAACATTAACAACGACAACACAACAGTGGCGGCAACATACCAAACAGCATCGATAATAGCACCGAAAATAACACAACGTCAACAACAACAACTCAAATGAAAAAAAAAACCGCCTCAGTAGCGGCCAACAGCGATTGCGACTAGGACTAAGGATAACAGCGCTGGCACAAGTGCACGATGCCGACGACGACAACATTGACAAGCAACCACATTGTCGAGTGTCGATTGTCAACTGTCAAGTATTTGTACACTTGCGAGCATTAGAACGAAAGCAAGGCGCTTGATGGTACAAATGGTCGGGACGGGGTGATGTGCGGTGTGCATGTAAATAGACGGCGGCTGTGTTTAATGTGTATTAGAAAAGGCGGGAAGAGGCTTCAACTCGGTGCTTTCGCTGTCGTTGGTCGGGTTAAACTGTGCGTGTGGGTGGAGGGCGGCGGAACGACGCTAGTTGAAGTCCTCGTAGATACGACGGGAACTTGAGAGGACACGGCGAGGTTGAGTACGGTTCAGGTTGCGCTGCTTTTGTGTTTCGTGTGCAAATTTATTTTGCTTCACTTTGAGAGAGTATGACAAATTGTTGCGAATATCCTGTAACTATTTGCTCGCGTGAACTTACACATACACACACACACAAACAATCAGAGCCAACACCAGCATAAACACACACACAGATACTAACGCATGCATATGCACAAAAGTAGGTTCGCAGGGATGTGTGCGTGCGTGCTGATGCGGAGCAGCTGCTGCCACTGCCACCGGGTCGATCTGCAACGTGTTGGCATTGTTATGGAAAACCAATTCATTTATTTACATTCTTCGAAAATTATGTACGACTACGGATGCATGTAAATATTTCACAACAGCGCCAACGCAGCTACACTCGCGTGTATCGCACTGTAGTACAGCAACAACAATCGGCAACACGGAAGGATAGAAAGATGTGGGTAAATAGGCGAGCGAGCGCTGAGCAGCTTAAATATTTGTGTTAAATGTGTTTGTCTTCTCGGGTGGCAGAGAGAAAGATCAGTCATTTGCATGGGCATTGAGTACTTGTTGATGGGCGCCACCGGCTGCCAGCGCGACCCACGTTCGAAAGAAGTTCTTTACTTGTTTGTGAATTTTAATGAAATGCAATTCATATCAAAGTTGAACAAAAGCCAGAAATCAAGTAATTAAATTAAAGACAGTCTGGTTACTAACTGTCTCAGATGTTTTTGAATCGTTCCAGTTACACCGTGCGACAAAAATAAAAAATTTTTCACACCGGAAAAAATCCATTTGGGCGTGAAACTAGAGACCAAACATAGTAATACTGCGTACTCAGTTTTTTATTTCTACCTCCTTTGTCCTTTTAAAAGGACTTCGAAATTTTGAAGGGATGAAAAATTAAAAAAATATACTTAACCTCGTTGGAATATGGCGATATGTATATCAAATGAAAAAGAAAAGGCTCAAAAATTTAAATAAAATTCAATTTTTATCTATTTGCAAAAAAAAAAGGATATGAAAAAGGTCCTTTGAAAATTTTAATCCTTTATATCTTTGAAAATTTATATAGAATTGTCTTGAAAGTAGGTCTGGATATAGTGAACTAATTATTGCAAGGCGTGTTCACAATATTGAGGTTGTTCACTATATCAAGGTCAACATTTTTGTTCAAAAACTCGTTTAATTTGCTCAAAATAAATTTTTTGGTTTTTTGCTTGAAAATTGTCTTCTATATTTAGAGGCTCGATGTCAAAATTTGGGTTTTCACTATATCGAGGTGTTCACTATATACGGGGTTCACTATACCCAGACACGACTGTATGTTAAAACCCAAAATCTCCTTGATCACGTGTCGAAATTTCATTATTCTCGTTTCATTTATTTTGTATCTTTTGATTATTTATATTAAAATACTGATACTCAAATAAATTAGAATTTTTGCACTTCATTAGAATTGCATCTTCCGCTTTTTTTAATAACTTTCGAACCAATAAAGTTAGACTAATGAAATGTTGACACGTGGTTCAGGGGATTTTGGGTTTTAACATACTTACTTTTCAAGAAAATTCGATGTAAGTTTTCACGGATATAAAGGATCAAAATTTTCAAAGGATCTTTTTCATATCTTTTTTTACAAATAGAAAGAAGATTAATTTTATTTAAATTCTTGAGCCTTTCATCTTTTATTTGATATACATATCGCCATATTCTAACGTGGTGAAGTATTTTTTATATTTTTTTAACTTTTTAACCCTTTCAAAATTTTGAAGTCCTTTTAAAAGGACAAAGAATGTAGAAATGAAAAACTGAGTACGCAGTATTACTATATTTGGTCTTTAGTTTCACGCACATATGGATTTTTTTTTGCGGTGTGAAAAATGCTGTCGCACGGTGTTATCAATAAATCGTCTCAGTTGACACTGTGTTGTCTCACTTACCACTGAGTTGTCTCAGTTGGCACTAGTTGTCTCAGGGATCACTGTGAACACTGTGTTGTCTCACTTGCCACTGAGTTGTCTCGGGTGTTACTAGTTGTCTGTGGGGTCACTGAGTTGTCTCTGAGACAACTCACAGTTGTTATTGAGTTGTCTCAGTTGTTACTAGTTGTCTCAGGGGTCATTGAGTTGTCTCAGGTTTTATTGAATCGTCCCAGTTATCAATAAATCGTCTCATTTGACACTGTGTTGTCTCACTTGCCACTAAGTTGGCTCGGGTGTTACTAGTTGTCTCAGAGATCACTGAGTTGTCTCAGTTGCTACTAGTTGTCTCAGGAGTCACTGAGTTGTTTCAGTTGTTACTAGTTGTCTCAGGGGTCATTGAGTTGTCTCAGATATTATTGAATCGTCCCAGTTATCAATAAATCGTCTCATTTGACACTGTGTTGTCTCACTTGCCACTGAGTTGTCTCAGTTATCACTGAGGTGTCTCAGTTGCTAATCAGTTTTCATTGAGTTGTGTCAGTTTTGACTGAGTTAAATCAGTTGTCACTGAGTTTTGCTTTTTGAAAACACACCTGTATTTCTTTGAACTTAGCTGAGATCTCATGTCCATCTTTAGATAAGAAAGATTACAAATGAAAATTGTATAACTAAAGAGAGTTTTAAACTTATCTTCATTGTGACTGAGTTCAGTTGTCACTAAGTTATCTTACTTATTATAGAGTTGTCTCAGTTGACACTTACTTGCCTCAGTAGTCACTGAGTTGTCTGAATTGCTACTGAAATGTCACAGTTGTACGCACCCTAACCTATTCTCGGAATACTTCTTCTTTTGCAGAAATAAATAAATTATATGTACGGAAATATGCGACTCGTAAATACTTTGATGATTGACATTTTGTCACTTTCCCCTTGACATTTATATATTCAAAAGGATATTCATACTCTCTATTTCGTAGAATAACTTAAACTTAATCTTTTAGAATAAATTCTTACCACGCAAATTAAAGTGTGAACAATTAAACAAGTTGTGGTGGCGTAAGATTACAAAAAGACATGCCACTCAATTCAGTTCAGTTCAATTGATTTAAATTCAATAACACAACGCTCAATCGTATTGAGTTTTTAAGTGTCCTTTTGTACTTGTTAACTACCGTCAAGTATGTATGCATGTGTGTGTGTGTGTGCGCGGTTTAAATTGCGACAGTCAACAGCAAATGATAAATAATTGATTGAGTAAACGAACGAAAGAATGAATGAATGGCCGAGTGAATGAGCGAACGATTGAAAGATTGATTGACTTAATGCCTCCACACAAGTGTCGCATTGTATTGAAATTAATACACGCACAAGTACACACACACTAACAGACGCCATTGTTATCTATGTATAAAATTATTTGTACTCGAATGCACTTGAATGTAGTTATTCATTCTTTGCGGTCGACTTAACCGCCGCAATGCATCGCCTCCACGCCTGCGGTAAATGCTAAAGTGCATAGCATGTTGTATGTGTGTGTGTGTGCCTGTACTCATGCATCTTTGTGCAATGTTCGCCATGCCGTGAATACTTCTTTATAAATTTCCTACATTTCAATTTTCATGCTGACAATACAAGCACCGAGCTTTAAAAACGCTGTTGAATTTCAACATTGTGTTGTTTTTGGTTTTATTGATGTATGTGTGAGTGTGTATGGGATAGTTTGTTTAGAAATTGTTTTGATCGCTGTACGTGTTCAGAAATCGAATCGCATACGATTTAAAGCACTAAAACAAAAGACGCTCTGTGGCTCCGCTGCTGTCGTGCGCGTTGCTCATCTGTCGCCTGGTCCTGCCACGCACTAATGCCAACATACGCCATGCGCCCACGCAACGCATTTCAGTTCTTTCATCGTTTCCGCTTCCGCTGCTTTTGCTAATGCGTACTATTCTGTGTGTGTGTGTGTGTGTGTTTCAGTGCTTATATATTTCCATGGAGCTCGATAGTGCTGCAGCGTGCAGCCGCGCGAATATTTGCTGCTGGCTGTGTTCATCAATTTTCAGCACTTGCAAACTGTGAGTTAGAACATTTGGTGTGTGTGTGTTGTGACATTAGTTTAAATATCTCAATTCGACATACACAAACACACACACACATATTCGTTAATCAGAAATCACCACCAACATTACATTTAGTGTGTTTATCAAACGTTTTTTGCTGACTCGGTTGATTGAACAAACAGCAAGGGACCTTTTTTATAAAATCCAAATATTGGGTTTTTCATTTTAATAAATACTATTCTGAAACAATTTTCTAATGTAGGAGTTAAACCTTGTACTCAGACCCACCAGACATTTCTTGTTGCCGGCAATAAGAAAACGATTCGCTCCCGGCAACAAATTTATCGCCGGTAATATCGCCAGCGTATCGATTTCGTATCACCAGTCGCTCTAAAACGTCCGCCGAAAGCAACTCGCCTTGACCAGTCGTTTTCTTATCGCCTGGACGAGTCGTTTTCTTATCGCCTGGACGAGTCCTTTTCTTATCGCCTTGACGAGTCGTTTTCTTATCGTCTTGACGAGTCGTTTTCTTAGCGCCTTGACGAGTCATTTTCATATCGCTTTTTTATTGCCTTAGGCGACTTGATGAATTAAGCAATAAGTGTTTTGAACAAATGTTTTTTAATAAATAATAATAATATTTTCATTTTATTTAAAAAGTAACAATTGGCAAAATTCAAAAGTGAAATTAGTTGTTCTCCTTGTCATGGCACTTCCTTTTTTTCCAGTAAAAGTTTGAGCTCACGTTTTTACTCGACTGTTCTCAGAATCCGGAGAGATTGCAGTGATTTTGTGGTATTGAAAGTGAGGACTTGGCTTCAAATGCTGCTTCAAACAACTTTTAATAGAGGCACACAACTTTCACCAAATTCAGCTGCCAGTAACAGTTCAGACTCAGACTATTCGTCGACGAATGAATAAAAATTTTTTAAATACGATCAATCGCACTGAAATACAAAACATAGTTCAATTTGATATTTCAAAGTCCTGGAAAACAAAGTGTTTTTGTACACAACACAATTGTTTTTTTGTTGCTACGGGACATGTTGCTAATTTGTCGCTGCGGCAACAAATTGGCGACTCGCCGATTGCTGCCTATTTCTCACATTTTGCTTGGTGGGGACATTGGTTTGTTCGTTGTGCTTGATGGTGAAACTCTAAGTTGCTTCACTGAAATCGTTCGTTCACTCCGTTTGACAAAGTGGACGATTTTGCTGCTGAAATGCTCTTTCAGCTGTGTCTTCAACAAGAATGCAAATTAACACAGAAGTAAACTGGAAACTAATTGAAAAAATAATCAAATTATAAAATTTTTGTCAGGTCTTGACTATTTTTCTGACGAAACCCAAGTGTTAAAAATCAAAACTAAATCATCAAAACCTTATATTAAATTCATTCTCTATCGGTAAAATATGTTGAAAATTGTTTTTGTTTGTGACTGCATATGAAACATGTATACATGCATCTCTTTATATGTATGTAATAAATATATATGTTTATATAAATATTGTATAAACCAACACATTGTTTGTGAGCCAAACCGTTGTTGTAGTTCAAACTTACTCGCTAATTAGCTGAACAATTGGTTTTATTTCAAGTGGATTAAGTTTATGGAATCAGTTGAAGCGATTAACCGTTGTCAGCTGTCAGTCGTCATTTGTGAAATCTCTTTTTAAATACAATTTTATAGGAGACTTTTAAAATGAAAATCAAATTCGATTATCATAAATGTTGAATAAGCCGAACTGTGCTAGAAATTGTGTTTCGTTGTGTATGTATATTCAATGCAAATTTGTGTATTTTTTTTAAGGTAAATGTTTGTAAATCTTCAATTACATAGTACAACAATTTTACCATTTTGTGTGGAAGAGGGTTATCATTGTATCAGTGGCGGATTCAGGAGTAGTTTTGGGGGTTGAAACCGCCCCCGACATATTAGGGTCGACTTTAAAACTACATACAAATTAAAAAGCATTTTTGTTTTTTGAATGGTTTTTAAAAAATAATAACGAATTACTTTTTGAAACCCCCAACAAAAATTTTCTGAATCCGTTCTGCATTGTATATTTCTAAATGACAACCATTGTGTGTATATTTCTAAAAGACGATATCGAATAATCATTGTTGTTGAAATGCTGTCAGTACTTGGCCACTTTAGTAGAAAGCAGCTAAATGTGCAAATGTTCAAATACTGCCTGTAATAACACCTAAAAAAATAATTGGAAAACTCGTTTTCTCTTTCGGTGACTGTCCTCTCAGCTGGAAATGGCAAACCTCTGAGAGTAAAAATTGCTTATGAAAGAGCTCCCAACCTGCCGTTCGGAACCGGCATAAAACTGTAGGTCCCTTCCACCCGCGTACAAATTCACACGCACAACACGGGTGGTTGCGGGAAGCTAGGCCTTAGTCTCGCGTAAGCGGGCTGTCGTGCCAGTCAATTATTATTATTATAGCTAAATGTGCAAAGATGCGTCTTTGTTTGAAACTCAACTCACTGGGAGACTATCTGCCACACACACGTTCATATAAATATATTTGCATATACTTCCCTACTTATATGTTGTAAAGGGACTGTAAAGGGTAATAAAGTCACGCGTCCAAGTTGTGTTCAAAAACTTTCTAAAATTTTGATTGCGGCAGTTTGATGCTTATTTGCATCCGCAAAGCTAGAATAAGTCAACAACAACAACAACAACAAAAGTCTTCCAACAATTCTACACACTTTGTATGCGGAAATTTAAAAGTCGTGCACTGCACCTTTGCTCGTCTTTGCCCGACTGTCAACTTTATTCGATGCCACTTCATTTTACGCTATTTTGTTGTTGTTATTGTAGTAGTTGTGCCCGTGAATGTCGTTCACTTCAGTGACTAGATGCACACACATTTGCCAAGGAATAGGAAAAAAGAAAACGGAGAGAGAGCGAAAAAGGAACTTAACCTCAACAAAATTTGTGCAAATATTTGCGTGCGTATTTTTCGCCAACTGCAGGCTGCACTTTTCGCCTGTGTGCCGAGTCGGGCTGTTCGCTAAGTGCGCTCCATATGTGCGCATGAATGTCTGTGTGTTGCATTGCATTTTTATTCATGCATTGCGGAAGAACGCAAAGAAAACAAACAAACAGACAAACAAACAAACAAACAGCCCACACACAACTGCAACTGCGGCTGTTGGAATGTTGCAAGTAGCAAGTGGCAAGTGGAAGGCAGCCGGAATCCTTCCGCGGCTGGCGGCGCTTGTCAATGCTGCAAAAGTTGGGCTAATACTGGCGCAGAGGTTAAAGACCGCCGCACTTGTGTGCGTGTTAACCTCAAACTGCGTTGCGAGCGCCAAGCTGTGCCGCTCACATGTAGAGTATTGTATGTGTCGTCTATTCCAGCAAATGTACACATATCTGTATTTCTTTTTGCATGTGTGTGTGTGTCTGTATGGGGTGTAGTGTTTGCATTTGTCGACGCTTGATTCGTTTGCAAATTTACTTTTGTGTGCAGAGAAAGAAGAGGAGGAACGAAAAAGAAGAAGAAAATAATAATAATATTAAGAAGAAGCATCAGTTACGGCAGCAATTGTAATAACGTTTTACGGCTGTGTTGTAAAAATGTGTGCTTTTTCCATTAGAACTGTCGCGGATTTTTGGAAATAATGTGCTTTGTGAAGACACTTTCATGTGGAAAAAGTTGTAAAAAATGCTGACGAAAAAGCAGTGTTGCCAAATCAGAAGAATTCTTTTTAGATTTGGGAGCATCCCACATGCTCCCAAATCATCAATTCATCCCAGGAACCCCACGTTCCTGGGATGAACTGTCTCGGATATAGTTTAGATGATATTTTAGGAGATTTTAAACTTTTGTAAATGTAGAATTTGGTCCTTTAGTTGTGTTTTTGAGGACTTCTGCATAACATTGTAGCATCAATTGAACCAACATTGCAAACGATGAAACTTTTTGTGGAATTTATTTTATTTATTTATTTTATTTTATTTTATTTTATTTTATTTTATTTTATTTTATTTTATTTTATTTTATTTTAGATGATTTTAGTTGATTTTAGTTGATTTTATTTTATTTTATTTTATTTTATTTTATTTTATTTTATTTTATTTTATTTTATTTTATTTTATTTTATTTTATTTTATTTCATTTTATTTGATTTAATTTGATTTGATTTGATTTGATTTGACTTGACTTGACTTGACTTGACTTGACTTGACTTGACTTGACTTGACTTGACTTGACTTGACTTGACTTGACTTGACTTGACTTGACTTGACTTGTCTTGACTTGACTTGACTTGACTTGACTTGACTTGACTTGACTTGACTTGACTTGACTTGACTTGACTTGATTTTAGTTGATTTTATTTTATTGTATCTTATTTTATTTTATTTTATTTTATTTTATTTTATTTTATTTTATTTTATTTTATTTTATTTTATTTTATTTTATTTTATTTGATTTGATTTTTTTTATTTATTTTATTTTACTTATTTTATCTCTTGGGCATTCTAGTGTTAACCACAATGTTTATACATAAATACAATTGAAATATGTTAGATTTGGTTTGGAAAACAAGTATCTTTTAAAAGTTTTATTATAGTTTTATTTAGTTTACTTGTATTATTTACTTTGGATATCTTTTGATTTTTAATTAAAAAAATAATATGATGCTTTTTCGAAAAATGTAAATTTTTCATACATTTATTGAATTTTCGAAATTTAAATTTAACACTGCTTTATGGACACAGCATACGGTGCGTATACGTGTTTTTTGTGCATGTGCGTGCGCTAAGGACCTCAGACAAGTGGGCACTTTGTGGCGCGTTCAGTATCCGCGGCAGTTGTAAGTAGTGTGAAAGGTTGAGCGGAAATCAGCGCGACTACGGCTGCACAGCAACGCGTCATATGCAAATGAATGCGGAAAGTATTGTAGCTGTCTAGGTCCCATAAGTGTGTGTGTGTGTGTGGGCGCTGTAATGAGTGCGGCAATCAGCGTAATTGGCGGCCTTTTCTACGATTATTCCAATATTTTTTGAGCCCCCATCGAATATCATTCGATATATGTTTTCTTCTAAATATAAAATAGCTTTTTTAACTTTTGCTGCACGATGCTGCTATGTTGATTTTGTTCCTTCACGGTTTGGCATTTCAATGTTTACTTTTTTGTAGCACTTTTTCGTTGACATTAAGCTGCATCGCGCATGTTGGTGCGCACATTTGCCAACTGATATTTTAGTTGAAAAAACCGCACACGAAAACCAACAAAAATCGAATTAACTCGCAGCCATGGAAAGCCGATTTGCTGCGTTGTGGTCGGGAGCAAAGTGCTGTCGCACGGCTGGTCATAACAACAACAACAAAAGCGTCTAACAACAGCAACACCCGCTTTTCCACAACATTAACGTAGAACGCAAAGAATAAAAATACAAAATCCTCCATTGAATTCGAATTGGATTATTTGGCACGTTCACCGCCTTTCAGCTTTTTAGATCAGCGGTTTTTCGTTGCGCGCGCGCGCCAAAGTGTTCTTTGTGCATACGCGGCCGCGCAAGAAATGCGTTAAAAGCCAAAATACATACAAACAGTAATTCAAATGTATTTCGCTATGTGGAAATCCGCCACAGTTTTCACTGTTAGTCCGTTGCCGAAAAATCGAAATGGAAATCTAAGTATTGCACTCGCACGCAGCGTCAGGTGCTGCACGTAGCGCCGCGGCTGATGGAAGTAATGGCAGCCACGACTAACAGCAAATCTAAATGCGTGTGTGTGTGTGTGTGTGTGTGTTGGTGTGCGTGCGCGCCTTCGTTGGCAGTGTGGGTTATTTATGTGTGAAAAACTACGTTTGGATTTTATGATATTTTTGCAAATCGTATTTTAGCTGCGGCCGCATTGCGTCCGGTTGCTCTATCTTCACGTTGGTCCCTTTCAAGCTGAAATTCAAAGCTTTTACGGCGCTTTTATTCCATTGCGAGACGCTGATCCACATCTACGGCGAAACGTCGCACACGCAACCAGCCGCCGCTGTTGGCAGCACGCGTGCGTGGTCTGCGCCACACGTCTGTGCCATATTTAAGTTGAAAATTATTGGTTTGCGGTGCTACGGCTGCCGCTGCTGGCGTGGGTCTACGGGGCGTATGAGTTTCATTATTTTCACTTTACCTACAATAGACGCATTGCCATATCTGGCGCAACTGCCGTATGCGTTCGACTGACCGTGCCTTGCCTTCTGCCTGACTCTGTGTGTCTCTTTGTGTACACGTGCGAGTGTTACTGCCTGTGCCATAAATAACTTTGAAGTTATTGACGTTTTTGCCATAAAATGTACAAAATTGCATATCTTTGCTTTGGCACTGATAACTGAAAATTACACCACATGAATGTATTTATACACTTTGCAGTAGAATACCTCACATTTGCATTTTGTGTATTGGGCGAGTGCATTCGTGTGCATAAATATTGAAGATTTGGGCATTTTAAGCATTACGCTACAAAATGCTTTGTGCTCTACAAAAAACTGAAACATTGTGCATATTTGCATCTTATTTCAAAACGTTTGTTTCATCTTGGAAAATTGTGCAATTATGCAAGCAACATTCAAAGGACGCTGTAAACTTTTTGAGTATGAAACGCATTCATGTGGAAGTGATTTGAGGACAGTCGACGGCACAAAACTAAAGATGGATGAACTAATTTTAATAAAATTCAATAGAACAACGGTGCAGTGTAGTAATGTAGCACGCTGAGCGAGCAATTTATGAAAAAAGTATTAAATGAAGGTTTCGTGTTTAAGGCTTTTTATTTTTTGGGGGGAAGTTTGAGAAAGTTTTTTTGTTTGAAAACCCCCTTAACTTTTAATGGGGAATATTTTCCAAAAAGACAGTTTAGAATTTTTTGCAATATTTTACTCAATACAAGATTTTTCTGAAAAAAATTTCCGAAAAAGAGAAAAAAGGGGGTAAGGAAGGGGGGGGGAGAAAGGGGTTCATATGCATACAAAAAATATTCACATTTTTAATGCAAACAACTTTGTCCTAGACATCGAAGCTCTAGCTCTTCAAGTTTTCATACTTTCCGTGTAAAGGTCTATAGGGACCCCTTTAACCTTTATGTGCAAATTACAAAAAACTCAGACGTGCTGGACTATTCCTTTGTTCGGCAAAAATTATATGTACGATGTCGTCTTTCAGAAATATATGGACGTTACTCTGTTGCACAGAAAAAGTTCGAAATTGTTGTAGTGTGTTATTATTTTTATTCAAATAATGCAAAATATAGGGAGGGTTAAATTTTGACATCCCAGAGAAAAAAAAAGGAGCTTTCCTTTTCTTCTTGTCAGTACACAACTTTCGAATTCAAGCACGTGGCAAGCATAGATTTGAGGGGTTTGAGCCTCCAAAGGCGCCACTGTTTGTACCTAAATATGTATGTATGTCGACAATTTCGCACCCAGGGTTGACCCCTTTGCAAAAGCAGCAAATACAGCAGATTTTCAATTTTTTGTATCTAATTTGTTTTATCAAAAGTTCGAACTGGTTTGCAGTTTAAAGAGACTAATGGAACAAAAGAGACCAATGGCAATTGAGGCACATGAACACGATGGATTTTCAATGCGCTTTTTTTAGGAATTTCGGTTTGCAACGCACATATCTTTTCTGATCGAACCCAGTCTAACCTTTGTACTTTCCCTTATATCTATTGTTTAAGTTGGTTTCCAAATATATTTAAAGATTTTTACGGAAAAAACACTACCTGATCCTCTAAGGCTTTTGCCAAAAGGGTCAAATATGAGAACTACCTATATTTTCACATTATGAAAGCTGCCATATAATTTTGACCAGTTTCAATTAGCATAAATAGTCGTTTAATTTGTTAGGAAATATCATATTTCGGAAACCATATTCACCAATAAATTACATGTTCTAGCGTAAAAAATATAAATTTTATGATTTCCCCAAAATGCACCACCAGAGTACCATTTCCCATTCAATCCAAGTTAGGAAACAGTCCATTGGATTTATAAAAGTCAGGCGTAGCCAGAGCGTTTGCTATCCTCTGCCATTGTTATCAAACGTAGGGCACATCTTGGTTGCTATTTGCTCGATGTTTGGAAAATATATCTACAGTCTACTGTAGATAACATTTTTTTATCGTTGCCTTACCACATTTTGAGTTTGAATTGATTTTTAATTGTTTAGTTCTTGGTGGAAATTGCTTTTCGGCAGTTAATTTGTGTTTGTCAATTTGAAACAATTAAAAATCAATTCATACCCAATATGATGTAATTCAACGTAAAAAATGTTTTTTTCAAAATAATAAATATCGGCAACGTAATTTAAAAAATTATAAATCAAAGTTATGAAGCACCGAAAAAAATATTTTTAAAAATAATAGTTATAAAAAAGTTATAAATAAAAATTATGAAGTAACGTAAAAAAATCCAAAATAACGACAACGAAAAATATACTTGTTTCTTATATCAGTTATTATGTAATATTTATTACATGCCAATAGATACAGGCCACGTAAAAAATTTCTTATTGGGAATAATTACACTGTGCGTGAAATTTACCCTAAAAAATTTAGACATGGGGGGAGCTACTGAGCGACTTTTCAATAGGTATACTGAGTTGAGATCCACCAGTCGTTTGGCTGGATTGGCTCTAGTTTAACCCTTTCAGTCACAATGTCCAATATATTGGACTACAGCCCATACAATTCATACAGAACGGGGTTATTTTCATGTCGGAAAAAGTTAAGAGAAATCGTCTTTGAAGTTTGCTCGCAGCGCAACGTGGCGTATGAGTGTCAATTATGTGAGTGTTAATTATAATTAAATGACACTCATACGCCACGTTGCGCTGCGCAAAGAAATGCTCATATCGCAATTACACAGTTTAAATGTATTTTTTTGGATTGGTGTCTTGAGCAAATTTGTTGGTCGTTAAAATATCTACAAACTTGCCGAAGACAGTAAAGCGATATTCGGAACGATTTAGGACCTATTAGCATTTAAACGTTCGAAGACTTAAGCGACGAACTCGACTAAAATGAGCAAACTTCAAAGACGGATTTCTCTTAAATAAGTCAATCCAGCCAAACGGCTGGTGGATCTCAACTCAGTATAGCTATAGAAAAGTCGCTCAGTATGTCCCCCCATGTCTGAATTTTCGACTTGCACAGTGTTATATTATTATATTTTTAGAAATTTCTTAGATTACAAAATTTAATAAAATAAATAAAATTTTTTTATTTACAAAAATGTGGATAATAATTATTTTAGGTCTCTGATATTTATATCTACTGTATCCAGTGGCGCACACAGGATTTCATTTAGGGGGGTTTGTATACAACTTTTGAGCTGAATACCACTCGAAACCATATTTTATACCAGCAATTTTCGTGTTTAAGGGGTTTGAACCCTCAGACCCCCTGCGTGCGCCACTGATTGTATCCTTTCTTCTATTACATTGATTGTAATGTTTGATATTACCTTAAAAAACGTATTTAATTTTGCTTTTAAGAGGCCCACTCGGAGGCCTAAGAGGCCCAATGTGATACTACATATTTCAGCCGTTTTTTGAAATGAACAATTTTATGTTTTAATTATTTTCTTTGAAGAATTATGACAACTTGTCAGTCATAATATTTCATCTATTTAAAAACTACTATTTGTTATAATCGCTTCAATTATATGAGCGTAATCTTACTGCATTTATTTCAGCTGGCCGCAATTATGAAATGGCGACTAGCGGTAATATATCGATGATCTCACCACCATCGTCTTCCATTTCGAACGGCCAGGATCCATTCGGACAATTGCCGCCGCTGCCACCGCCATTGCGTTCAACACAAGTGCTTCAACCACTAACGGTTTTTCCAGGTGTGTGTGTGCGCGTTCGTGCGGCCCCTTCATCCAGTCCGGCATGCGACTCTCTGTCCACCTACTTTTCTACTCCATTCACGATCACTTTTTGAGCGTTAAACGCCGTTTTCATGTGTTGTTATGCGAATGATTATACGATTATCCGATTGAGTACTGTTCAGTTTCGATTAAGTTTCGTATGTTTTGACTTTTTGGAAAGTTTTACTGTGCCTTCTTTGATGCCGTTTTGTGTAGCTACTTCTTGGGTTCCTTTTTGTGTGGATTTTATTTCGCTAATTTGTTGTAGTTTTGTGTTTTGCTTTTCTGATTAAAATTGCTTAGAGACTTTTGCCTATTTACATTGTTGTTGTCATTTATGATTTTTTTTCTTATGTTTCATTTCAATTGAAGTATTTTAAATGAATTTTAAATGTGCTGAAAATTTGACTACAACACAAACGTTTGAAAGCTTTCAGTATTTAGTTTCATAGACATTTTCAAATTTATCTTTTCAAAAGTATCACAACTACAACTCACACTGTCACAACCCTGGAATGCATCGAGAATCAATGCACACACACCCCCCTCCCCACTTAAACAACACCTCATTCAACTATACAGTTAATGTGTGGCGACCAACAACACTTTGTCGGTCACGCCCTCTTTTTGCCATTCATTCTGCAGACACACACACATACAATTTTTGCTTAGCTGTTTTTTCTTGTGCAAGTCTCATGCGTCACAAGTGTTAGCTACAATAGATCACAAAAAAAGAATAACAATAACAACAAAAACATACAGTCAATTGCACATTTTGCCATCATCGTGTAACGTATGTGTTCGATTTGTTTTCACTGATTTTCCACATTTTTCCATTTCTACTTGATGTTCTTTTTCCTAAATAATGTTTTGAGCGACATGTTTGTTATTGTATGTACCTTTCTACCTTTGTTTTTGTAAAGCTGTGCAAAAGCAGAAAAAAAACTTTAGAAAATATCAAAACCACAAAAAAATACAAAAACAAAAATTAAAAGAGGCGCCACTCTGTAAGCGGAGCTTGGCTGCTTTTTAGTTGTTTGCATCAGAGTTGCCTTTTGCCTTTTTGCTCCAGTTTAACCAATGTTCAAGTTTTTCGCTTACGTTTTCTCTTCCATACAAAACGCCAAAACCTTGTACCAACCAACAAAAATGCTAACGACGAATCAAACTGTTTGTTCTCTTCTTCTTTTTCCTTTGTCAAACAATACAACGACAACTACTACAACCCACAACTACTACTACAAAAAACTACAAACAATTAATAAAAATGCGTTTCTCTTTCGTTTCAAACAAATAATTTTTTTAAAAATTTTCTTATTTTAAAAAATTAAAAAAATTAAAATAAAACAAAATTTCATTTCGTGTGGCTTTAACGTTGAGTTTGTTGTAGAGTGAGTATAAATGCAATTTTTATTACATTACTTTATAATTTTTATCTTGCGTTCCTTTTCAGTTATTATTTCTTGTCGTTATTGTTTGTTTTGGTTTTTCGTATCATTTAAAAGAATGGAAAATTCTGTTTTCAAACAAACCAAAAAATGAAAACCCCCCCCATACAATTTTTAGTGTCCAATTTGAGTGAAGACTCTTACGATTATGTTTTTGGTGGTCGACGTAAGACCCCGCCTGCTTCAACAACAACAACAACAACACTCAAGCTGACCTCGCCTCCCATACGCCTGCGACCAGAAGGTAAGTAACAACAACAACAATAAAAAACCGTATTTATTTAAATGTCGTTTTCGGTTTCATTGTTGTTGCATTTCTTTAACTTATATGCTCACTCGCCAATGCGATCTGTCATCCAACCACGATCGGTAATGCACATCGCAGACGTTCACAATCGTGGTGGTAACATAAATAACGGCGGCCGATTCTATCATCCGCTGAGCTATGCGCCAAAACGCACCCGCCACATGAACCACAGCGAACGCGATGCCAACCGTGAATCCCGACTGAGATGTCATGGCGAGGACGAAGCAACACTGCGCCAACTGCTTCTCGAGTATGTAGCGTTATGAGTATTCGTCTGCCATAATTTTTCCCCCGCTCCACACTCCGTCACTCTGTGTTTCTCATTTTCACCACTTTCCTCGAGTTTATTTTGTGTCGTGTAAATACGTTGGCCCAACCACATTTTGTCTCACCATCTCACCGTCTCACCACCATCACCACTCGTAGCAATAAGGACATTCCATTTTCCATCGTTCAACATCAACATTCTTTCATAAACCATTTTAATTTCTGACGTCGTTGCATCATTGTCTCGGCGCCTCCTGCACAACCCGCCAGTGAACGAGGCGACCGTTAAATACGAGCAGCAACAATGGCCGCCAGTATTTTCGCTCATTGTGTCAATACCAGTCCGTCATTAATGCGATAATGACGACAATAATTACGGCGTAGGCGAGGTTAACCCAAAATTATGAAATTATCCCCTCCAAAATTTGCTATGAAAACCGTTTGGAGGCCAGCGACATTAAGTTTAGGCAAATTGTTGGTTTTCAGTTACAAAAAGCGCGAAACGTTAAGTGTTGCAAAGCGAAACGGTTCAGGGCGGCCGATATTTTCCATAATTTCCATAATGCGGCAAACTTATGCCCAATAAAAGTAAAAACAAAGGAATTTGCCATTAAATGAGTTGAAATTAAATAAATGTAATTAAAATTAAACAACAATTGTAAGCAGTAAACAATAAATCTAATACCCTATTCAGACAGCCAGCTAAATTGCGCAATTTAGACATTTTCTCAATTTATTCTCAATTTCGGTCCTAGCTCAATTTGTCATACAAAAATCTCAATTTAGCTAATTGCAACTAGCGCTAAATTGACCATAAATCGAATTCGATGCAACTCTGTGTCGTTCGTTTATAAATAAACAAATTCATTCACAATCGAAATTTAAAAAAAATTACAAACTGACAGAAGCAAGAGACGTTTGTTAACATTTGTTTGCTTTGAAATTTTGTTTAAAAATTGTGTGCATCAGTAGGGATGTTAAATTAGAAATAGAAATATTTCTAAATAAAATGTTTCAATAAATGTTTTTAAGAACGTTTTTTTATACATAAACAGAAAAACCTTTCTTTTGTCAAAACAAAAACATATTCGGTAACATTATCGATAACAGCAAAAGCAATAAACTCAATTAAGACCTAAATTGCCTTAATTTTTTTGGCTGTCTGAAAAGGCCACAAAGTAGAAAATACGAAATATGTTGAAAAATATAACATTTCTTAATATTTAATTGAAATATTTTTTTAATGAGAAACTGACAAAGGCAAAAGACGTTTGTTAACATTTGTTTGCTTTGAAATTACGTTTAAAAATTGTGTGCATCAGTAGGGATGTTGAATAAATATTTCTAAATAAAATGTTTCAATAAACCTTTCTATTGTCAAAACAAAAACATGTTCGGTAACATTATCGATAACAGTTAATGTAATGTAATGTAATGATAATAATCGATAACAGTTAAATTGAGATGTAAGCTAAATTGAGCTGTGTGAACAGTAAAAGCGATAAACTCAATTAAGACTTAAATTTCCTTAATTTTTTTGGTTGTCTGAACAGGACACAAAGTGGAAAATATGAAAAATGTCTAAACAATTTAACATTTCTTAACCCTTTCGACCCCAAAATTGCCTGAGAGCAACTTCACCTATTTGTCATCTTATAGCAAAAGCTACGATTGATGTATGGGTTTAATTTAAGTAGGCACCAACAAATTCATATTTTGAGAAGTGAATTCAAAGCAAATTACAAAAATTTTACTGTTACCCCCAAAATAATTTTCAATAATTTGCAGCAATATCAGGGAAAGTTTGTGTTCTAATTGAAGTCTACGAATTGGGCGCGTTTGATAAAAACCCTGTTTCTTTAATAATGGTTAAATAAAATTAAAAAACGATAATTTTGTATTTTTCCATAAATATTAAATAATTTTTTTGTATCATAATTAAAAAATATTGATACAAAATTTATTTAACCCGTTTTAAGCTAAAATTGTTCAAAAGCAAACTAGCTCTAAAACTCTAACAAATAGGCGTGGCGACTTCAAATGTCGTGTGCACACTTCTAAGGCAAATGTTTCATGAGTTAAATACCAAAAAGTACTTAATATCGGGACACAAGGTAAAATTCGAGGTCGAAAGAGTTAATATTTAATTGAAATATTTTTTGAACAAACAAGTATCATTTTTGTGGCTTATGACTTGTGGCTAAGTGGACGATAACCATTCGTACAAGAACTCTCGGAACACACATGCACAACAGCAAAAGAAGGCTACACACACTTGGACAACCTCTTCTGCGAAACCTCGCGGAGATATCCTTTATAGATGTTAAAGACCTGCTATGGTTCATGGCATCGTCCAGATGGTTTGACCAATGGCCTCTGGATTAGCAGAATATGATATACCCAGCCATTAATACCTAACCTAACCTATTCTGATGGCCTGTGTTCCGATTAGCCAGGGTCCAGTGAGAGTCCTTGCGAAATGGATAGTTTGTTGTGGTCGAAAAAAATACTATAAAATACTAGGATAGCAAAAAAAAAAAACATTTTTGTATTCAAAGTAGAATGTTTCTAATAGTAAATTAAAATTCAATGTCAGTGTTGCCAGATTAGGAGAAATCCTCCTAGATTTAGGATATTCTTGGCCTTTTGGGAGAATTTTTAGGAGGAAGAATTGTTTAGGAGAAAGTTTAGGAGATTTTGATTGTGATACACTTGGACATCATTAGTGGCACTGAAGCTTTGAATATTGAAAGCGAAAGTGTCTTTCAGAGTGTGTTTCATTAAATTAATTGTTATGCTTTATAGCAATTTATGTAATTTAATTTTATAGTAATTTAATTTATGCAATGAATAAAGGAATTCACAAAAGTGAATTTCATATTGATCTAATTTTCTATAAGCCTTTTTTGCGTTAAGTTATTGTTAAGCTGAAATTGAATGAATAAAAAGGCTGCAATTAAAAAAAATAAATATATTTTTATTTTTCATGAGAAGTAAATCCTTATTTAAAATTGACAGAAATTAATAAATTAATTTTAGAAGATTTTTCAAATTATTATTTTTCATGAGAAGTAAATCCTTAGTTAAAATTGACAGAAATTAATAAAAACAATTTTGGGGGATTTTTAAAATTTTTGGGAGTAAATTTCAATTTGTTTTCAAGATTTAGCAGTCTGGCAACACTGTTCAATGTTTTGAGTAAACGAGAATATAGCATAGCAAGAATAAAAATGTTCACAATTTAAGAATGTTTTATAATAAGAATAAAAATTCCAACAATTTAACTTTAGATATTTTACCAAATCAACACAAAGACAACACTTTAAGGTTATTTCCCTAAAGAGTTATGTGCAGATTCAATTAATTCCAACAACACTCGTATCTATTGCAATTTTGAAACCACTCTCAATTAATTGCAGCCCATTAAATTAAGCTCAATTACTTTAATCGCTAAAATGAACCGTTTTTCGCAACACTTAACTCGTTAGCGCCTAGTGTGACCATATAGTCACACAAAACATGCACTCGAAGCATGTAATTTTTTAATTATGTTTCATGTTATAGCAAAATTCAAAAGAAAACTAATCCCTGCACATTCTGGTTAAACTAATTTTGTATTTAATTTGATTTTTTATTTTATTTAAAACCAATTATTGTCGGCAATGGTCGAAAATACCTACGTCGCCACGCCACAATGGCCATGAACATTGTATAGAATTACAAATAACTGAGCATTGTGCATATAGAATTTGAAAGAGCACATTTCAGTTGAATTTCATCACTTCATTCACTTTAAATTCACACGGAAATATTGTTTTTCTCGTAGCCATTTAAAGTTTAAATTTTATTACATTTTCGCAATTTCACAATTTCGCACACACACCACTCACTGAATTAATTAAAATGCAATCATTTTTGTCTCTCTTCCTCTCTCTTTGTCTGTCGACGTACGTATGTGACTATGAATATGCATATTTGTCGCTGTGCGCCCTCCTCCCACAGATTTTGCATTAATTGAGCAGATTATGTTAATTTAAGTGCGCCCTCAAAATGTCAATTACCATTACGTATCCGCGCGTACGTCTGTACAGCAATGCTTAAAGACGGCATTCCGAGCACACGTACACGTATACGTTCACGTACACACACATACATATATACACATACACACAAGTATACGCATTTACGTGTATACGTTTGCAAAGCGCACTCAAAGCAGCCTGGTCTGTCGGTTTTTCACCACTGGGCACCTACGACATTCACCAACTAGCCAAACAAACCAACCAACCAATCAACCAACAAACAAGTGAACCAATGAACAAATTATTGAAACGCGCTACCAAACCGCAAACGTCAATGCTAAACGTTATGAAAAATTACAAAAACAATATTTTGAGAATTGCGAACCGTCAGCCGAGCGCGAAACGCGAATAAATTTTGAGCATTTGGCAGTTCACCAAATCAAATCAAATTAAACCAAATCACCAGAACTAAAGCAACTCATTACTTGCTAACCACTGAGTAATGATTACGTGCATAAGTACACCAAAACCAAAATTGATTGCAAACGTCAGCAAGTGAGCGCCGGTTTTGTTCCTCACGAAACGCTCACTTTGTCCGCGTTGAGTGCGTTTCCGCTAGAACCGAACGAAAACTCGCGGCCAGAAAATGATGGGCACAATGCCACCCAGGTACGAGTACATGTCAAATTCCTCAACTTACCACTTAATCAATATTTCTAACGAAACCATTCACAACCGAAATACTAATAAGTGTACTGTTGATTTGTCGATATGATTATTGCGATTATGATTTGTGTACAAATTTCTCGTGTAGAAATATGTTTGATTTCCGAAAGCGCTTCGTTGTACTCTTGTACGAAATATTTGACAATGTTTTTCCTTTCCGTTTCCTTTGGCCATCGTTCGTCATTGTGTTGCTTTGCCGTTTACTTGTTTACTTTCTCATTCGTGTCTAAAGTCAGCGTTTAATTCAGCGTATCTATAAAGTATGATTTGTTTGTTTTGGATTTTTGCTAACAATTCCGTTTTTCCGTCGAGTCACGCAATCATAATTTGTTGGTTTTTGATTTTTGATATATATTTACATATATATATATATACTACATTATCATATAGTAAGCAATTCACCGAAAATTTCCAAATCACTACAATCACGTTTCATTTACTTTTGCCATATTTACCAATTTACATACACAAAGTGGAATGGTTCTAACGCCACTAAATGAGTATGAGAACAATTTTCAATTTTCCACTTTCGATATTCGAGCAACTTGTTTACCTCTTAGCTATTCACTTTTACATTTACTATTTTATTCGAATCGTTCTTACATTTGCATCGATGCAGAGCTCAATAACTTCAATAACTATTTGCTTGCTACACTTTTCATTCTTTAGTAGTCTCTGTAAATATTCGCAATTGTAAATATGCAACGATTCGTTCTGCACTTTTACATTATTCATTTAATATTAAATCTCAATAAACTAGTTAATTAGTGTGTTTTCGTATACTTTGAGAACATTTTGTCAAACAAACTTGCAACACATTCAAACTTACTTGTACTCAACTCAAAGGGATGGCAGAGCATCTCAATTGGTGCACACAGGCAAGGTTCGAGTGAAGCAAACTTTGCCTATTGCACTTTTGCCCTTCAGCACTTTAGAAAGCATACAATTTGTTTAAGAATAGTGGAATGCAGTTTAGAAAGTATTAAATGAACTTTAGCAGATGCTGAACTTATCTCAGAATAACGAAATGAACTTTAGAAAGTATCAAATGAACTTCAACAGATATCAAAAGTATCTGAGATATCAAATTTATCTGAGAGTATCTATATGTATCTGAGAATGTAGAGAGATGAATTTGAGGAGATATTAAATTAATTTCTGATGATATTGAATCTAATTTAGAGTAGTGAATTGTACTTCAAAAAGTATGAAGTCAGCAGAGATCAAAAGTATCTAAAAGTAACGAAATATACTTCAGAAAGTATCAAATAAATTTCGAAATTTATTAGAAGATATCAAAAGATCTTCTGAAAGTATAAAATGTAACTCAGAATAATGAAATATATTTTGAAAGTTATCAGATGCGTTTCTGAAAATATGTAATGCAGTACTTCACAAAATTTGAAATGTGTCTCAGAGTAGTGAAATTTAATTCAGAGGATATGAAATTACATTGTGAAGATATCAAATGATCTTGTGAAGATATCAAATAAACCCTGAAATAATGAAATGTATTTCTTCAGATATTGAATGTGACTTAGAGTTCTGAGATATATTTCAGAAAGTATCAAATCAATCCACAATAGGAAATGTATTTTAGAAGATTTTAGATGATCTTTTGAAGATTGGAATAGTTCAATGATTTTCAGGAGATAATCAGGATACAATTCAGGAGCAAATACATATCAGAATAGTGAAATATATTTAAGAAAGTATCAAATTAACATCAACAGATGTCAAATATATCTTAAAGCTGAGAAAATTACTTCATGAAGTTTAATATGAACTTTAACAGCTTTAACTATCGAGTCCAGTTTAAAGTAGTAAAATGCATTTTTGAACAAATCAAATGATTGTTTACAGTTGCAAAATATATCTGCAAGTTAAAAATGCACTTCAGAAAGCATAAAATAAACTTCAGAAGCTATCGGCAGTGATTGAGAAGATATTAAATGATCTTCTGCATGTACGATACATTTGGTCGGAAAAGCGAAACATACTTTGGAGGACATCAATATCTCTGAAAGTAGTAGTGAAATTTATGTCAGAATCAACCCAGAGTAATACACTTTCGATGATACAGGAAATACACTTTCGATGATATCAAAAAATCGAGTTAACCCTTTCGACCCCAAAGTTGCCTGAGAGCAACTTCACCTATTTGTCATTTTATAGCAAATGCTACGATTGATTTATGGATGTAATTTAAGTATGCACCAAGAAATTAATATTTTTAGAAGTGAATTCAAAACAAATTACAAAAATTTTACTGTTATCCCCAAAAAAATTTAAAATAATCTGCAGCGATATCAGGGAAAGTTTGTGTTCTAGTTGAAATCTACGAATTGGGCGCGTTTGATCAAAACCCTGTTTCTTTAATAATGGTTAAATAAAATCAAAAACTGATAATTTT
Organism: Melieria crassipennis; assembly: GCA_963668005.1. Taxonomy (NCBI): domain Eukaryota; kingdom Metazoa; phylum Arthropoda; class Insecta; order Diptera; family Ulidiidae; genus Melieria; species Melieria crassipennis. The sequence continues at coordinate 107,636,653 of OY764962.1, read as the reverse complement.
GTATTTTTCCATAAATATTACAAATTTAGTTAACCCGTTTTAAGCTAAAATTATTCAAAAGTAAACTAGCTCTAGAACTCTACGACGACTTCAAATGTCGTGTGCAGATTTCTTAGGCAAGTGTTTCATGATTTAAATACCAAAAAGTAATATTGAGACACAGGGTAAAATTCGGGGTCGAAAGGGTTAAATGTTCTTAAGAAAATTTAAAATGTATCTTTGAACACTAAACTTCACATCAGATTATATCAAATAATGTTTTGAAAAAATCAAACAACTATATTTGAGAATAGGGAAATGTACTTCAAAAGATAACAAATGGTTAAAAACAAATTCATTTCAGAATAGTGAAAATAACTTCAGTAGATATAACATTTTTTTTAAGAATATCTAGTAAAATCCAGGTGTGAAATTTATATCAGAATATTACTTTCGAGGATACACAATTTTTATCAGAATAATAAAAATAGTTTCGGGAAATGTAAAATTTATGTAAAAATACTTAAAAATAGTGATGTGTAGATCAGAAAATTAAACTAAAAATATAAAAAATTAAATTAAATTAAAAATATGTGTTGTGTAGTTCAGAAAGCTCAGTTCTACTTGTTATCTGAGTAGTGAAATTAACTTCGGGATTTAAAAAAATAATAATAAAATAAAAAATAATAATAATAAATAATAATAAATTATTATTATAATAAATTATTTATGTTTCTAAAATATTCTGCAGTTCTATTGACTATAGTTTACTTGATGCTTCTGAAGTGAATTTTGAATTTGTAAAATTTAATATGCTGAAGTAATAAATGACAGTTTTATGATAATTCCAATGGACAGCGTAAACAAATTTTTGTATTATTCAGTTTCTCAGACAAGTCAGAATTTTCAGACCAGTCAGTTGTAGAGTATTATGAGGACTTATTGTACAATGCACAAACCAGAGATGTTCAACGTCTCACACTTTTCTTTCAAGTTTCTGGTGCGATCGATGCTTTGAGAAAGTACATCAGTTGGAGCTATAATCACTATACCTACATAAACTGTAGTTAAAAAATATTAGTTAGATGATTATCGTCCCGAATTTTGAGCTCAAGTATGCGTTTTTTATACTAATGTGGAAATTTATCATATTATAAAAAAGTCCTTACAAAGATGATTAGAGCCATTCAATGTCATTATTGGGGCATAATAGTACTTTTTAAAAGACTTGTTGACACCAGCCAAGGAATCTTCACTAATACATCTACAAGTTTTTATTGCTTTTATAACAAAAGTTTATATTAATCGCTTAAACACAGATAAAATTATCCTTAAGCTAACTTTAGAAATGCATTAGAAACTAATTGCGAATAGTTTTCTTCAATATAAATATTAAATTCAAAATATTTCTTATACCTAAATATTTCTTATTAATTCGTTGGCATGCTTAGTTAGTCTGTAATTGCATTAAATTGTACAATGCATCATACCGCCCATAATTCTCTTCCACTCACAACTGGCCTACAAACTACTCCTTAACAAATGCTTACAATTTTATTAACAGACTTTTTCATTTTATTGCTCTTTCCTTTTGCTTTTGATCAGCAACAGAAAACTGTTTAGCTAAAAGAAAAGCATAGAAATACTGGTGGAAGCAATAAAGCAGTTTCCATACAACAACAAAACTTTGCATAAAAAAATAATACAAAAAAGAAGCTATACAGCAAAAACAAAATAATAATAATAACAGCCACAAGTCAGCAAATAGGCAAACAGCCGCATAGCAAAAAGCGACTGCCACAACGACTGCTTGTGTACGGTACGCTTGAGACTACTGTTAGCGAGAAAAGTATGTAGATTTTTGTGTGCGATTAGCGATCGATGGGTTTTTGTCGCCGCACTCTTGGTTTGCACAGCATTTTAGACAATCGTTGATTTTGCATAATGAATAGTTGACCCTCCATCATCACCACCAACACCGCTATTTGTATCACTGTTGCCACCACACTTGTTCTGCTGCTGTTTTCCATGTAACAACTACTTGTAAATATGTATGTGTATGTGTTTTGCGGTCACTTAATCATTGTTCGAATTGTTCCATTTGAGGTTTTTTTTAAAAGATCTTCTCTGAATGTGTGAGACATTGACGCTGCTCACTCACGCACCCAGTCACTCGCTCATGCCAACGAGCAGTCGCTGACAGTCATCGCCGAAACGTGTCATTAACGGCTTTCATTATGTACACAATGATTTGACATCATTAACAGCACTCACTCACACTCACACACTCTGACTCACACTCATACACCTACACACGCCAGCTTCCGCCTGGTGCAGCTATTGCATGAAGCGTCTTTGTCGTTGTGTTTGTGTACTATATGTGCGTGTGTGTGTGTGTGTGCGTGTGCGTGATTTCCTGTTTGTACATAAATGTTGCAGTAAATTTAATTACTCATTGTTGTTGCTTTCCCTTCAAGACTGTCCGTAGCGCATTTCCATTGATCGGTTATCGTTAGAACTGCAATTCATGTCTTCCATTCGTTACTCCTCACTCTCTCCATAGCCTTTTTCAATTTCGATGTATTTTCCATTCTAATTTCAAAACTGAAAATCCATTTTCATGCCCATTTGTAATCCTATTCCACTCATCTACACTAGTCAACAATTCAAAAACCCATATTTCCATATTAACTTTTTCAAAATTTATCCCAAACACAAGTTTTTCTAGCAAAAAATACCAAAACAAAAAATAACTCGCTCTGCAAGTTACAACTTTTTCAAAAATAAAAAAAAATACTGTAATATTTAAAAAGCAGAATTTTCACACATGAACAAAAAAATTCTACCCCGCCCAACTAATTGGCATAATGGCCTTTCACCAAATATTTAAATATCAGTTTCATTTTCCAATTTCAATTTCAATTCCAATTTACTTTGTTTGGTTTATCTGCGCCATTGTTGTTGTTGTTTCAGTTGTTATTTCAATTAGTCGTGACGCAATAATATTAAATACATTTTCTGTTGTTTACATAAAATCAACGTTTAGTTGTCTTTCGTATTAATCGATTAAATCAATTTCACGTTTACTTTGACAATTTTGTACAAAAACTGCAGCTAATTCAAATTGACGTTGAAACATTTGCGATATTTAAATAATCCAATGAATATGCACAAAAATCTCAACTAAATAACAAAAACCAAAATCGATTTTTTCGACTTTTAAACACAGCAATAATTGGTACGGTGAATAATGTGTCTAAAGAAATTATAGTTGAAAGGTATTGTAAATGTTGGTGAATGTCAAAAATGCCAATTGGTTAATTGTTCTAGCAAACAACAATTGAAATAATTTGCAACGAAACTACAATAATTGATGCTTAACCCAATCCGGTGGGGCTTATAAATTGGATTTATGTTTGAATGTAAACGATCTACGAACACATCGAATTAAAGTGCCAAAGACATCGAAACAGACTTTTGGGGAACGTAGTTAGTTAGTTTGGGGAATAGACTTTTGGGCAAACGCTTAAAAAGTGGCAAGTTGTTCCATTATCTCTGCTAAACTTTAAAGAAGCTAAAGCGATAAAATGTCGCCAGGTCTGGCAGAGAACATTGTTTCCTATGCTGTTTCCTAATCCTTTCCTGTTTTTTTCTATTCTGACACTAACACAGCCTTAGATATTCTAAATTTGAAGATTTTCTTCTAGATTTAGGAGGCTTCGCGGCTTCTTAGGTGGAATCTTAGGAGAAAGAACTGTTTTGCAGAAAGTTTAGATGAATACTGTAGAAAAGTCAACAAATATCTAATTGCTGGAGTATTTTAAAGATTTAGTGTTAACTTTTACTACTTTGGTTTTTAAACGCTTAAGTAAAGCGAACATTTGTTATTGTTAATATTATAAAAACAAACAGAACGAGTCTAAAAACCGCTCTTGGATCGAATAAGGAAAAAAGTCTTTAAACACAATTTTAATCTTTTATATGAGAAGTTAATTGATTTAATTTATAATGTCAATAATTATAAACAACTAATTCGGAGTTTTTTTTAATTTTTGGAAAGAATTTAAATATTGAAAAAATGAAAAAATGAGAAAATCACAGAAAATCACGATCAATTAACAATGAAGATTATTTACTGCCATTTCAATCGATTCAGTTTTATTGTAGTTGTTGCTTGTTATCACTGAAGGCATGTTTTTACTTAAGAAACATAATAATATAAATTAAGACCATGAAAACATTCAAGCAATTAGTTAAGGGAGCATAGGAACCATAGAGCCTCTATTAAGGTTGGGTCATGAAATTCATCCTATCTCATCTGATTGGTTTTAGGACTAAAGAAGTGGTTTCTCTGCTAATTAAGTCACTGCCGACATATTAAAATGCAAATCTTAGAATAAAAGTCTGGTCCATGATAACTTCAAAGCATATGTTTTGCTGTTACCACTGCTTTCTTGAAAATGTTGCAAATGTTATGTAGTTCTGTAGAATAGCAAAACATTCTACATTTAGTTCTATAGTTCTCAGTTGAAAAATCCATAACAAGTCGGATTTGAGATTTTTTTATGTAAAATCCGATTAAATTTAACAAGTTGTCTGTAGCTCCTAAACCAAAAGAGCTAGAATACCGAAATATAGTCTATCTTATAGTGAAATCTACGAACTTCTGAAGTCAGCTTCAACTTCTGTCTTGTAGTCAAATCCACAAACTTCACAAATATTTCAAAAATTGACTCAAAGCTGCTCCTATTAGAATTTCAATTAAATGTAAATTGAAGGTTTATTTCAAAAAGTTTACTTTTTGAAGAATGCTTTATTGCCAATAGTTTCAAAGTCCATGATATCAATTCAATTGACTAACCTAACCATGACGAGACATTCGCCTTATTGAGGACCTATGCTCTCGAATAAGGAGACAAAAAAGTTTCTAGCTACTATGTAAATAAAATTCACCATATTTTTGAAAATTTGTCATGTAAATCTCGATTAAACTAAAGTTGAATGTTGGTTTTGAAAAAATATGACATTCTGAAAATCGTTCAGATGACTGTAATTTCGAAACTAGAAAAGCTAGTTGTCTGACTTGTTATCATTATAATACTGTAGATAATGCTGGGATTCGTGATTACCTGAAGAATATGTTAACACACTGTTGGCTTTATTTTTTAAATCAATTGATTAACAGTATTTTCGAAACTACACGCATAGTGTAGAAGGAAGTTTGTTTTGGGAGTAAAAACTTCAATGGTCTTTAAAAATGCATTTGTTTTGAAAAAGAAAAACAATTCTGTCATGGTTTAACTTGCAATAAATATTATCAAAGATATATTTATGTTTTGTAAATTAAAAAAAAATATGATCTGAAATATCCCAAAAAAAATATAAAATTTTATTTATGTCTTTCGGAATTTCTTAAATAATGTTGCTAAAATGGTCATATCCTTGAAAAATTCTTTTTATTTTTTCAAACCGTGCTGGTTAAAAAAAAATTAAATAATTTTTTCACTATGTATTCATTCGATGTGTTCAAATTTTAAGAACATTTAGAATTAGAATAAATATTATTTAAAATGTATTCATGTCGTTCAGACTTTGTAACGAAATATTGCCTAAAACAAAACCCACTTGGCATAGGTCCGTTTGGCACTTATAATTTTTTTTGTTTTGTCTTGGATCAACAAATTTGAGCTCTGTTCGAGCAAACAGAATGTTAGGTTAGGTCAGAGTGGCAGCTTAAGAAGCTCAGAAAAGCCAGACTTGGCCCGTTGTGTTACCACAAAAAAGGCAAAGAAGAGCGAACAATACACCACATTTGTGGAAGAAGAAACCAATTAAGACTGTCTTATGAAACAAGCGATGCCATTAAGGTTATAGCGACCGTTTGGTTCTCCAAGGTGAGAAAGTCTTGTTCGGTCACATTGGCATATTAGATGCGACACGTCTTTTTTCTCTGCGGCAGAGCTATCGTTGGAGGTGCTTTCCTGCATTTCAATAACCAGTTTGTCCAGATTTTGAATTCAGCAGAATCTTTGTGCAATAAGAGCTGAAAGATAGATTAAATTAGGGTTGTAGTTCAAGGAGTTGACATACACCACACTTGACCCATTGTGTGACCACAGAAAAGTGAATGAACACCTTTTGGTTTGATTAAGCGTTGGCCAGATATTCGTAGAAATCCCGCAGTCGTGTTCCATTGGCCACTGCCTACTTGCGAGTGAAAGCAAACCTGTTTGACACTTCATTCAACAGACACCAACAGTGCGTTGTGCAGTTTACTTACATCCGGCAGCGTAGTGTAATTTCTGGTCAGCTCATCTGCTTCGCAATTTCCCGTTATGCTCTTGTGATGACCGACGTATTATACCTAAACCTCTCCTCGCTTCCAGCTTCAAAGCGGTGTTGGCTCCAGCAAACTGCAACAATACAACGTATTCCATTACAGTTCAATTATGATTAATCGAATTGATTTGCTTTGCGTTACTTAAACTAAGTTCAAATTATTGGTAATTGATGGGACTTTACGACGATATGAATTCCGTCGCCACCAATCAGTATTCGAGTTTAAACTTAATATTGACCTTTTGCTGCATTGATTGGTGTATGTGTGTGTGTGTGTGTGGGAAAATGTGCAAACGCATCAACTCGTGCATTAAGTTGCCATAGATGCACTTTGCACTTTGCCAATAATGCAATAACAAAAACAACAAGAATATATATAAACAACAGCTCAGCACTTCCGCAGTACGCACAACGGGCGATGTGTGGGCATGTCCTTCGGTACGTGAAATTGAAAAATAGCACACAAACACCACACCAACACCAACACCTACCGAAATGCTTACAGTGGCGTGCAATGTGCAGCTAGTCGTGCGATTATGTGAACATGCAATAATCTCCCTCAATTTCATTACGTGCATTAATAAAGTCAAGTGCGGCGCCGAGTCGACTCGAGTCGATTCGAGCAAAGTGGAGTAGAGTAGAGTGGAGTGAAGTGAAGAGGCGTCAGAGCGACGTTGGGCTGGGCAGCTGGCTGCATTAAGTACTCCTGCCGGTGCCTTCGACTGCGGACGATATACGCACACACATTTATATACACATATATATATATATATATAAAATATGGTTGCTTGTGCGAACGCCCGTACAAGTGTTGCTGCAGTTCTGCAGGTTGCGGTGCGGCGGCGTGGCGATGCGTTGCGCCTTTGTTTCAACCTTACAATATTATCCGGCGAACTCATCGCATCTCACGACGTTAATGCTGCACACAAACAATGTAATGCATTATGCGCTTTGCAGCGCTTACCGCGCTCCGCACCCGCTTCCCGGACGCACGCTTCAACGACTACTTGAGTGTGTGTGCATTAAAAATAATATTTATGATTACTTGTCAGCGAGAGTGGTTCGGTTGGCTGGCAACAATATAGTAAGAAGAAGCGCCAAGTTTGAGAACGGGAAGCAAGAGGCGAGCAGCAGCAGTTGCACTGATAACGGCTTCAATGTTATTGCATACTTTTTGGATTCTTGACTGGTTCCACACCTTTTGCTTTTTGCTGTGAAAAGAAGAAAGCAGCAACACACACACACTCGCACACACGCACACTCACACTTACTGTACTCCTAATGAATTGTGACAGTGCAAGAAAAACAATGGCAATGGAAAGGAATGGTGTCCTTAGAGCAATTCGCACGAATCGCTGCTTGAATCAAAGTGACAGAAGAAGTTGGCGGGGCCAAGGCATTGCAACAATTGTTGCCGCCAAATGAAATGGAAATGAAATGTGCAGCGTTGGCAGTCGCCATTGTTTTAATTTCTTTGCGCCATTCGCATTGCTTGTGCGATTGCGCGGACGTTAATACGAGTAGATTTGTATGGTACATAAGTATTACCAAGGACTGGATTTTCCACTGAATTCTCACTGAACTGGCTTTCTTGGTTCTTTCAGTAGTTATTACACGCATACAGACACACACACACACATACACACATGAGAGTAATGTGTCATTGTAAACGCTGAGAGGCCTAGGGCGCGTTTTCCATAGTAAAATGTTTCTATTTTAAATACTCACATTCTTTTTTTCACACGCTTTTTTGATCTAATTTCTATAGAGTTTAATGGAGTAAATGTTGGAACTTCAAGATGAATTTTCAAGGTATAGTTTTTGAAGTCAAATTGTGTTAGAAGTATCTAAATATCAGAGCCGTGAATATGTGCGCCGTCTTGTGGAAACTTTCTCGCTGCGCGCAAGGACATTACGACCGTTGATGCGAGGATAGTGCAATATTGTATTGAATTATCTTTAATGTTGTTCGATCTGGTATATAACTAGTTAGTCAAAGAGTTAAATAAACAACTCCATAGAGGGGTCAGTCGTTTGAACACCAAGGCGGCATAACTTCAAGTGTTGCAAGAGGGTTTCGCTCGCCTGTTCTTTCTTGCGGAGGGATACCCAATCTCGCAGCATGTGTACTAATAGCTTAGTGACCTGTAATTATTGCTTTCGTTGAAAATATCTCGTCAGCAACATAGCTGTGGATTGTCAGTTTGTTGAGAATTGTAGCTTGGCCAAAGTGGTTTTGCTGCTTTACAGCTTGACAGATTCCGTCACCAACCATCCGCTAACCGCAGAAAAGAATTCAGTTTTTGTTAGAGCCTTGCGCTCATAGCAGGTCAGTAGCGCACACAGGATTACATTTTGGGGGGGTTTTGCGTACAACTTTTGGAACAAATGCAGTATAGCGAACCCTCATGAAAAAAACCTGAAAATTGGGCCATATAGAGCGTATATTTGTGAATCTAAGAAACTAAAAATTGTGCAGGGGAAACGCCCACAAAAGGCGTGGCTTGGGGTCAAAGTTTTTATCAAAAAAACTAAATTAACCTGCAACTGATTTACACGATATGGGTATCAAACGAAAGGTCTTTTTCATACCTTTCTATTTATGTGCAACATTAGATACGTAAAATGAACTAATAAAAAGTTTTAAGAAAAAAAAAAGCAAAATATATCTTATATATTTATATTTTATAAAAAAAATATAAAAATATATATTGAAAAACAACAAAAGTATATATTTTTATATTTCATTGTAAAGGGAATTTCACAGGCTACAACATGGTAACAAACTTATTGAACCTTTATTATCGAGAAAAAAACAACATTTTTAAAAAATGTCTATACAATTTTTTTTTGCTTAAAACTTTTTATTAGTGCATTTTTTGTAACTAATGTTGTACATTAGTACAACAAAAAAGACCTTTCGTTTGATATCCATATCGTGTAAATCAATTGGAGATTAATTGAGTTTTTTTGATAAAAACTTTGAACTTTGACCCCGAGCCACGACTTTTTTGGGCGTTTCCCCGGCAAAATTTTTAGTTTGTTAGATTCAGTAGCCAACCCTCTATATAAAAGCATACTCATTTATTTTTTTCACGGGGGTTCGCTATACTGAATTCATGCCCAACTTTTGAGCTCGATACCATTTGAAATCATATTTTGAAACAGCAATTTTTGTATTTGGGGCGGAGGGGTTGAACCCCCAAAACTCCTGTGCGTCACTGTACGAATCCCACTCTGGCCAGCTCAATTGTTGACTGATTTCTTTGAATACCGGAACATTTGATCATTAATCTTGGGTTCGCCAATTCATGAAGTAACCAACAACCATCGTTAACTGAGTAACTGACATGCCGAATTACTTGATTTTGATGGGTCCAGTCCAAACAGGGACGGTTTTAGCCAGATCAAACCTTACAAACGTTGTCACTCAGTTGGCTCTGTTTCTAATCTCAAACAGAAGGTGTGGCTCAGGAAATTGTGAGATCCACTTGACGATACATTTATTTGAGCAAAACTCTGCAGTCACTGACTGTCTTTGATCTCGTTATGGAGCCCGAGATTATGTAAACCTCTCTTCGCAAGACATTTCGCTCTATGAGAAACCTGCAGGCTGCTCTTATAGCAAAAACTTCTGCCTGAAACACGCTACAGAGACTTTCTTTCTGCAGATTGCCAGAATAGACCACCGCTCCTACACCACAATCCATCTTTAAACCATCTGTAACAAGATTCTTACCTATCAATTTCCTCCAGTCCTCGAGAAGGTGTTTGTCCTACCGTCGAGTCGAAAATTGAATCTTTTCATATTTGTGCTCACACTTTGGCCAAATGAATATTGTTTTTATGATTCTAAATTGTTGCTGAAGTCATAAATAAAAATCAATTTTGCCAAAATCCTAGAGTAGTTCTCCCTTTACCACAGTCGCGTTACCGTTAATGCATTGTTGTCCTAGTTGTCGTTGGTTCTCGGAGTAACTTCCGTCTTGCCTGTCACTGCGGCATTTGTTTATTTTGGTTTTTCTGCTATTTTCCTGCAATATTTAAGTTATTTTCATACAGTTTCCATTACGTGCTCCGATGAGTGACGACATTTCCGAGTTATTTATTTAGATTTAGAGCGGAACGATACTAAATACAATAAATTTGAATACGTACACTGCAACTTTGTGCTTTTACGCATATTTTGCAAATGTTTCCTGTGCATGCTGAAGAGTTACCAAAGCAGATAACACGTTTGCATGCAGCGGTTGCGGGCTTCACACACACACACACACACACAAACGAGTCTGGGTGTCGGTGTTGCGCGGGTGTTGTGAACTGCGCAGGATGCTGCTTGCTTAAAATGTTTTCTGTTTTTATTTTCATGATGTCCGTGAAAGATGAGTGCGCGCCTGCACTTACACCAACAATCGCACACAAACACCGCCGCGCCAAAACAACACAAATAACACAATAACAATGGCGCGGATGGTGCAGCAAAAAGCGAAATGCGGCAAACAACAATGCGGCAAATGTGCACGACACATGCTTCAAAGGTGCGTTTTTATCTGGTTCCATTATTACTGTTGCTGTTGCTGTGCCTGTGCCATTGTTTTTTGTTTACACAATTGTGCCCACCTGTAGGCCACTACAGCTACATGTTAATTCCTGAGTCTAGGATTTTTTAACCACTTTTGTTCCTTTGTGCTGCACACATATCGGGAATTGGAAAGACAACAAACATTTGGTTTTAGGTTGATTACATTCAAAGTTGTAATGAAGCACTCGTAGGTGTGGGAGAATTTTCATGAAGTTCATATTTAGCATTTTTGAATATGGTACATGAATGTTAATTGATTGATTACTATGACTAGGATTTGGTTGTCAAGCGGAATATATACATAAATAATTTTCAGAAGATCTACCTTTAAAGAATCTGGATCGTACGATGAGCCAGGTTATCTCCAGAGATAGTTAGGCCGCTATGCGTCCAACTATACTTGGCGCAACTGATGTCGGTAATCTTTGTATTTTTAGATATCTAGAATTTTAGATATCTAAATTTCAAAGAAATGATTTTTAATTTATTACGCAGATGCCCAAAATTTCGTCTACAAACTGTTGAAAGACTCGAACAAATTGTTTTTTAGTTTTTTTTAAATCTAGCTACAGGATGGACCATTTAAGATTTGGAATATGAATCGGTTATAAAAACAAAACTAATGAATATTTTTTGAAAATTCCTGTTTTATTACAAAGCTTTGACTTTGTTATTTAAGAATGAAAAACGATATCGTTCATATGACTGCCACGACTGGCCTTACAGTACGCCATTCGGCCAACCCAATTTTCAAGTACTTTTTCGATTGTTCCGGGTAGAATTTCCTGAATGGCAACTTCGATTTCATGTTTCAAAGCTTCAATCGTCTCTGGATAGCGTAAAAAAAAAGCGTAACACTTTTGTCCTTTACGGCTCCCCACAAAAAAAGTCCTACGGACTTAAATCGCAGCTCTGAGACGGCTAATTGACTTCAGAATTTCGGCTGATTATTCGATTTTCGAAAACGGTGCTCAAAAGTTTGATTGTTTCGTGCCGGATGATCATGAGCCTTCAGTTCTTGACCAATTGAATTTTGTAAGCCTTCATATCGAGATCTTTATGCAAAATTCTCATCAAAGAAGTGCGGGAAATGTTCAATTTCTGAGAACGATGGCGAGTTGACGTTGATGGATGTTCACGCACATTTTCGGCTACAAAAGCAATGTTTTCGGCTGTGCGCGCTGTACGAGAACGGGAACGGGTTGTTTGGTCCATGAACGATCCAGATTCACGAGCTCGCTTCACAAATTGATCCACAAACTGAGTTGAAGGCCAATCTCTTTTTTAAATTTTTTTTTAATTTCTTACAGTTTGGGTTGAAGACTCTCCACTTTGGAAGTAAGTTCTCAATATTTCCCAATTTTGATCAAGCGTATAGCGACCCATTTCGTAAATGTCAAACTTTTGACTAAATTACGAAAACAAATTGAATGACATTTGGACTGCCATTCTCGAAATAAAACGTAGCTCAAATGCCAAATCTTAAATGGTCCACCCTGTATATAAATAAGAGTATATTGATGAAAATGAGAATGTAAGGGTGGACCGCAAAGCCAAAGATCTTCCATAGCACTTAGCCATAACCATAGAGACCATTGCATTGTGATCGTGAAAAGGAAATGTGTAGTAGAGGAAAATTGTTGATGAGGTTAAGGGTCTTCGAACTCCTCAAAAATTCTTAGTTTTCTTCAGGTGGTTCACTTTTTCGTTATCTTGTTGCCATATGGCAACATGTTACTTGGTGAACGTCTTAACCCTCTATGGTTTCAAGATACATTTTTTTAGTACTTAAAATCGTTTGAAGTTTTTGAAGTAATACAAAATAAATAAACTGAATATTTAAGTTAGTAAAGAAAGAAAAAACAGAAAAATATGAGGCACACTTTAATTTGACTTTTTACTTCAATTCAAAAATCTTTTAGCTGAAGTAAAAAAAGAAACAGTAAATTTTTAGTTATGCGTAAAAAATGTTTTACTAAATAATTACAGCCGGAAAGATATGGTTGCTGTCATATGACAACACTCTAAAAAATTGGGTTCGTTAGTAAAAATTAAAAAAATTAGTATGGGGTGTGTTGTTGATATAACCACACAAACGACTAAATCGATACATATAAAACTTTTACTTTTACAGTAAAAACCTGTAGCGAAAGGGCTAAGGAGATTACGGAGAGGTGGGGATGAGTCTATTTAGGCCTTGAAAATATCACAAACAGTTGAGGTCTGTTAGGCTCAGTCATTGAACTATCTAGTTTGAGCTTCTTCTTCTTCTATTAGACTGTAAGCAGTCTTCCTCTAGATCCCCTAGGCTGTTAAAGAAGAAGTCCCGGATTTTTCAGGACATTGTTGTCTAATGTATGCCTTTTGCTTCTCGCAAACGCTGAACTGTAACAGATAAAGTAGTCTGTGGTGTCCAGGTTTTCGAAGCAAGATTTGCAAATTGCATCATCTTCTGTTCTCTGTGTGCTCTGATCGGTATATAAGACCGTAAAATTGTAAAAGATAGACCAAAAATTGTATATTGTTTCCTTCAAGATCAGAGCCAATTAGATTAAAGTGAACTGCGATGTTAAACTCAGCGTCCAATATGAACACAGAAGCATTCTTTGGCTGCTCAGGCACAAAAATTGTTTTTGCTTTTACTATATTTTAGTGATTTATAAAACAAATATTAACTAATTTGAACTTCAATAGTAAAACACATCATCTGAACTGATGTGTTTGGAAATACAAAAATATTTTTTGTGTCATAAGAGTTTTTCCTCGGCCAACTCTCAGGCATTGTCTCCTAAACTTACATGTACGAACATTGGGTTGGTTCTAGATGAGCAAATAGCGGCGTTGGTTACACATACGTCCAGGTTGGTTTCAAACTTTGCCAGTTCGAAGACGGCTAGTCTTGATAAGTCTTAGCGAAGCTAATCGAACATCGTTGTGCAACGTTGCATTTGGCACGTTCGAACGTCGAGTGCCCAACCAGTGCAGCGAACCTTACACCACATCTCAATAAGTACACTTATTGTTGGTAATACTTTAGCAATCATGCAGTAATTCATGTAATTCCCCAGCTGCCCCTCTTCCCCTCCCGCCATCATACACCGCACATTCACGCCCGAACGCATTCGTCCATTGTATTCGCCCATTTTGATTTCATTTCCATTCGTTGCTGTCGCATTATGAGTTCTCATTATTTGGCTTATTCGAAGTCGTTCAACTGCGGCCGCACTGTGCATACTAATCACTGTCGTTCTGTCGTGCTGTTTACTCTGTTTCGTTTGCTTTTTTACTCGCAACCAGCAAGCCGTGTGATTTACGTATGTTTTTGCCTTAAAAGTAATTGCACACTCCTGCAGACATTTAATGCAACAACTCATAAATAATGTGCGCCCTTTTGTTCCGTTCCGTTTCGTTTAGTTGCCTTTTTTCTATTGTACGAATACTTAAATTGCATTTGGCATTATGCTGAGCGAATTGCACTAAATGAAATATTTGCATACTAAAACAACATCTCTCATACACTTCCCGCTTTGCCCCGTGCCACGCCCACACCGTCTACTGTGCACCGTTCGTTACAACTGCTGCAATTTGGGCGCATAAATCGGCCAACCATTTGCGACACTTTGCGTGACTCCGGCGCTGTGCACGCTCCGGTTTGCCGTTCACCATTCCTGTTGCCGATCCGACTTGGCGCTGCCGCACTGCGACTTGTGACGGCTGCGTGTACGTGACGTCACGCGACTTGCACTGCACTGCACTGCATTTCACTGCATTCAATGCGATTCGATGTCTTGAAATCGACTAAACTCACTACGACACTGTCGCAGTTTGCAAAAGCAAGTTAGCGTGATGAGCATGAATTTGTCAGCGAAACTGGATGAGCTTCAACGAGGCGATCGACACCTGGAGACGACAGTCGCCTTGTGTGAAATACGCACACAACTGCAGGAGCTGACCAAATCGGTGGAGAGCTGCCAGAGCGAAGTGTCCGAGGTGAGTGGTGCTTTTGTGATTTTTTTTTTCTAATTTTTGCATTGCTTTACTTACACTTTGCATTCGCAAATTAGGTGAAACGCGACATGGTTGCGATCAAGCACGAACTGGACACCGTGCAGCAGGTGAAGGAGGAGATCGAGGAGCTGCGCGAATATGTCGACAGATTGGAGGAGCACACGCACAGACGGAAGCTAAGACTTTTAGAACAAGTTTGTAGCTTAAATTATTTGCCATGTTGTGTAATTAATACTTAAATTTCATTTCTATTCATGTACAACAACCGAAAATGCCATTATGCCAATGTGTATGAAAGTGTACAAAATTCGCACACACACTCCACCACACCCCGGCCCCCACACACACATCGGCGATGCTACAATACAACACACATTCGACGCTACATGCAATGCTCAGAAAAGATAATGTGCATAATGGCATTTGAATACAGACCGCTTCTTTCATATTCTTTAGTTAAGTTAAAAGCCTAAGTTTTGTATTTTGTTAATTAATCGAAAATTCAAAAGCAAAATAAAAATCATTCTTATATTTTGTACTTAACGTTTTTGTTTTTTTGTTTATATATAAATTCCATTCATAATTATCCATTGCATGTTATACGACAAGCAGTTCAAGTGCGGTTCTATAAGGTTTTTGATTTTTTAAAAAACTTTTAAAAAGCATTAAGTAAGCTTTGAGCCACTGGGAAACGTCAAAAGATTCATTCGAAGCTCAAATTGTTTGCTAGCACAATTGAATACCGGAGCGCATGGGCCTTGGCACACTCTTTGGGTCTCACAATGAGCCCAAAGCCTACGTTCGTACTAGTCGAACAATCGTCAAGTTATTCATCTTACTGAACCTAACCTTATCTCACTTGACTAAAATAACTCGTTAGTCTAAAATAACTTAAATCAATCTGTTCTAACCAAACTCAACCTGACTTGACCTGACTTAACCTAACTTGCCACTTGTACCAGTAAGGCCCATACATTTTTGCTAGTTTCCTTGATTCTTTGTTTCCTTTCATTGACATCTAAACCCAAAGTTTGCATTCGTATATTTATTGAAAACAATTTTTTCGTACTGTCTACTTTCTTCAGACAGTATACAGACAGTAGACAGTAGACTCCAACCATCAAGGTCCAGAATCCAACCATCAATGTCCTTTCTTCTTAACTCTTTGGAGATTACTTAACATAACATATCAAAAGTTGGAAAATAAAGCAACTAAATTTGACCAATTAGCCTTCATTGTGTGCATCACTTAATGCAACAGTCAATGAGTCAAACCAATCACTACTTTGAGAATTTAGTCCGAGAAAATATGTAATCTCACCTAACCTTTCACTTGAGTTGAAGAACTCTACTATGTTCTGAAACTGAATTTAATGTGCTTTATCTGACTCTTACAAGGCCTAAGTGTGTCTCTTCCTAGGGCAGTCACCAAACCAATAAAAAAATTGATGAACTTACCAGTAGAACAGTCCTGTAACTCCTTGGAATAGACACCTAACCTAACCAATCGTCAGTTGGACAATTTAACATAAGAAACTGGACCCAATGAGGAATATGTACGTATTAGCTCAATGGGTAGCGTGCTGGATTAGTTTTAAAAGATTTGATTCGAACCCCGACTCAACCGAAACGAAAACGAACGAAACTTTTCTTGCGGCAGCTTTTCTTGAAATCCAACTCAACGGACATAAAGTAAAAGCAAATGTTTTTTGATGGCTTTCAAGCTTTGACAAACCTATGCAATTAAAATTATATGAAATAAAAGGATGTAAAAAAAATATAAAAAATAACAGGAATTAAACTAATTACTTATAAATAGGTCCCATCTCAACGCAGTTGTTTTCTAAGTAACTAAGCACGCGTAGCATGCACGATTGCAAGGAGTTCGACCCTAGTTTCTGTATCGATCGGTTTATTGATCTACAAGAACGCACAAAATAGTTCGACCATTTCGGCAGCTAATGTTCCATAAGAAATTGTTGCAATTCTTACTCGTTGATGCAGTGAAAAGCCGCATGCTTGGTCATCTCAAAAAATCTAAAAATTTCCAATGTATTTAGCTCCGGTGATAAAAATGGAAACCACTTATCCAATACCCAGTGTTATCTTCAAACTTATTCCGGCGTAAAAAAAATGAAATTCCCTATACAAATTTATTATTCTTTACTTTGATGCACACACAAACCGGCCTGTATGGTCGCATGCCTAAACCCCCACCAACCCACCAGTTGTTCTTATGATTTCCATTTATTTCAAGTCATACGTACTACTTATATATTTTTTTCTGTTGAAAGTTCAGCAATTACAACAACACAATTGGCGCAACTAGTTGGCTGCATACAATTGCGATCTTTCTTTTGATTACGATTTGATTATGCACTGGTTTTTTGTGAATCCTCCGCGCACAATTCACACACACACACAAACGACAATTGCAACCTGAAAATGTTTTTTGCTCTCCGTTGCAGGGTCTCACCTTCTTCCTAACGTACTCGATATTCTCGGCGGTGCTGGGAATGTTGCAGTTCGGCTACAACACCGGCGTCATAAATGCGCCCGAGAAGAACATCGAAAACTTCATGAAGGATGTGTACAAGGATCGCTACGGCGAGGACATCAGCGAGGAGTTCATACAGCAGCTATACTCGGTGGCAGTGTCGATATTTGCCATTGGCGGCATGCTCGGCGGTTTCAGCGGCGGTTGGATGGCGAATCGCTTTGGCAGGTTAGCAACCACAACAATAACAACAACAACAACAACATGAACACACTCATTGCATCGCTTGATGCATATTTTGTCTGGCTTTTTCTTTTGAATGATACAGGAAAGGCGGTTTATTGTTAAATAATGTGCTTGGCATATCGGGTGCTTGTCTAATGGGTTTTACCAAAGTTAGTCATTCCTATGAAATGTTATTCCTTGGCCGATTTATTATTGGTGTTAATTGCGGTAAGTGCGAACGTTGTTGAGCGCTGTCGCGGACTGTCCAGACTGTCCATTTGTTCGATTGCAGGTCTTAATACATCATTGGTGCCAATGTACATCTCCGAAATAGCGCCACTCAATTTACGCGGTGGCTTAGGTACTGTGAATCAATTGGCTGTGACAGTAGGTTTACTATTATCCCAAGTGCTGGGAATCGAACAAATTTTAGGAACTAATGAAGGCTGGCCCGTTTTACTCGGCCTGGCCATATGTCCAGCAATATTGCAATTAATATTACTGCCGGTCTGCCCGGAATCGCCCCGATATCTGCTCATCACCAAACAGTGGGAGGAAGAAGCCCGAAAAGGTGACGACGCCGAATGCACCGACAGTCCAATACATGGTTAGCACTAACCGTTGTGTGTTGGGTGTTTATTGCCATTGCAGCTCTGCGAAGATTACGTGCCTCGAGTTCGGTGGAGGAGGACATCGAAGAGATGCGCGCCGAGGAGCGCGCTCAGCAGGCCGAAAGCCATATATCGACCATGGAGCTGATCTGCTCGCCGACACTGCGGCCGCCGCTGATCATCGGCATTGTGATGCAGCTCAGCCAGCAGTTCAGCGGCATCAATGCGGTCTTCTACTACTCGACGTCGCTGTTCATGAGCTCGGGCCTGACTGCGGAGAGCGCCAAGTTCGCTACGATAGGCATTGGCGCCATTATGGTATGGCCACTTCAATCGAATATCAATCATTAAACAGTCAATCAAGTGCGTATTGAATATTTTCAACAGGTTCTGATGACGCTAGTCTCAATACCGCTGATGGATCGCACCGGTCGACGAACACTCCACCTATACGGTTTAGGTGGCATGTTCATTTTCTCGATATTCATAACGATTTCATTTTTAATTAAGGCAAGTATGACATTCTGCTTTCTCTACTTCGTGCTCTGCCGTAAATTTGTGGCAAGTGTGTGGAGCGGCAAGTATATGGCGAGGAAGAAAGAAGTGTTGAGAATTTTACTATCTGATTGTTTATGGTTTGTACAATATTAGCCAAATACTCGATTGCTCGTGTTGCTAGTCCCTAAAATATTGATTTAAAATTAACTGTAATTATTCCTGCTGTCATTGACTGCGTTTAAAATGGAATGCGCAGCGATTGCCATAGACTCTGCATACTACATATATATACTTTTTATGCATGTTGTTGATGTTCTGTTAGGAATGACAGCTAAAAATGCTACAAACATGGTTTACATATGTAAATATTGTATTATATATATATACATCATACTCTAAGACCTACTAGTCATGCAATTTTTATAGGTTTGTTATTTTATTTATATAGCTTTTAGAAAGCAAGCTTCTACTGCATGACGTTCTATACAATAATTCTTGGAACTTTTGCTTGAGTAAATTTGTTTTTAGATTAATTCAAACAGCATACAGTGCACGGCAACACTAGAATTATTTTTACATTTTGAGTTTCATATTTAAGTGTAAGTTGAAAGTAGCATCAAGAGTACAGAGTACAGGGTCCTATTGGGTTAATGCCCAGAACTGTACCAGAGATATGTTTTGGGACTGGCTTGAACTCGCTAAGAGCCAATTACACCGTGCGACAGCATTTTTCACACCGGGAAAAATCCATATGTGCGTGAAACAAGAGACCAAATAAAGACCAAAAGGACTTCAAAATTTTTTAGGGGATAAAAAATAAAAAAAACATAAAACATAAAATTTATATACAATTTTCTGGAATAAATCCAAAATTTTTTTGATCACGTGTCAAAATTTCATTACTCTAATTTTATTGGTTCGAAAGTTATTAAAAAAAGGCGGAAGCTGCAATTCTAAGGAAGTACAAAAATTCTAATTTAAGTATTTGAGTATCAGTATTTTAAATTATATAAAGATACTAGCTGGGCCCTGCGGCTTCGCACGCAAGCTCTCTTGTTTCACCCGATACAAATTCTGAACCCATTGTTGACCCCGTCAGATTTCGATTTAAAAAAACATATGTCTATTATCTTTGATGTCAAGTGTTTCCAAAAATTTTGAGGTCAAAAGGCCCTTTAGATCATGAGTTTTCAAATTTACTCTAAACAAATTCTTAACCCTTAGTTTGCTATATTTCGATTTTGAAAATAATTAGAAACGCATGTCCAACTTTTTTTTAATTTCAAGTATTTTTACAATATTTGAAGTCAATAGGCCTATCAGTTCATGTTTTTTTCGAGTCTACCCTTAAACAAATCGTAACCCATTGTTGGTCCAGATAAATTTTGAATTGAACATGTCGAATTATTTTTGATTTAGAGTATTTTCAGGAAGTTCGAAATCAATATGTCTCTTAAATCACTTTTCTTCATACAACACCTTAACACATGTTTTGCCCCTTTACACCCCGAATTTCAAAAAATCCCGTCTTACCGGAGGTTCATTTTTCAAGATGTACCTACAGTTCTAATTTCATATTTGTAGCTTCAGCGTTTTGGGCTGAGCGATGATGAATCAATTAATCAATTAGTCAGCTAGTCAGGACAAATAATCTATGTATATAAATATGGAGGCGGTACCACGCCCCCTCCAATGCTCACAAATGTCTTCTACTCGAATTGTGCTACTAAGTGTGTATTGCATAACTGTTGGATCATAAAAAATGTGCCACGCCCCTTGACCAACGTCGATCAAATCTCATCAGTAGAATGACACATCAATGAAACGACGGTACACCAAATTTCAATGCTGTGCGGCTTACAACTCCGAAGCTATTCCATATAAAAGATTTGAGTTGTATGGGTGGAGCCACGCCCTCTTGTTACATACCCGCCCCATTCCCTCTGTCGAAAGATATGACTAAATGGTAGGTTCATACCAAGTTTCATTGATGTACGACTTAGAGTTCTGCTGAAATATTGGATCATAAAAAATGTGCCACGCCCCTTGTTAAACGCCCATAAAATTTTAACAGTAGAATGACACTTCTATGGGAGGATTTCAAACCAAATTTCAATGCTGTGCGACTTACAATTCCAAAGCTATTCCATATAAAAGATTTGAGTTGTATGGGTGGAGCCACGCCCTCTTGTTAAATACCCGCCCCATTCCCTCTGTCGAAAGATATGACTAAATGGTAGGTTCATACCAAGTTTCATTGATGTACGACTTAGAGTTCTGCTGAAATATTGGATCATAAAAAATGTGCCACGCCCCTTGTTAAACGCCCATAAAATTTTAACAGTAGAATGATACATCTATAAAACGACGGTGCACCAAATTTCAATGTTGTGCGACTTACAATTCCGAAGCTATTCCACTTAAAAGATTTGAGTTGTATGGGCGGTGCCACACCCCCTTGTCCAATACCCACCCCATGTCCTCGGTCGAAGGACATGATTAAATATAAAGTTTGTACCAAATTTAATTGATGTGTGACTTATGGTTTCAAAGTTATTGTCTAAAAATGTATTCTTGTGGTGCCACGCCCCTTTTCCCGACATTTCTTTTTTTATAAACCTTCACGTAAACATTTTGAACAAACCCGCCGAAGGAAGTATTCAAGTTGGTCCAGTCGTTTTCGAGTTTTAAGCGGCCGAACGAACCACGTTTCATTTTTATATATATAGATAAAAATAATGAAGCGAGAGAAATGAAATTTTGACACGTGATCAAGTGTCAAATGCTATTTTACCAGAAGTCACTTATATAAATTTAGCTCTCACGGTTTCCAGGTTATTCTAGGATAACAATTTAGTTGATGTCCTTCACATCATTTTTCACAAGATTTTTCTAAAAAGGATATTGTGTCATCGACTTGATATCATTAGCTTTCATTTGACGTAAAAATTATTCCTTTCTGACATTTGAATCAAGAGATATGATATTTTAAAAGTTTAAGTAAGGGGCATTAAGCCGCCATCTTTAAACTGCATTTAAAAAAACACTCGAACATCCCGAGAAAAATCCCTTGACACTTTTTCATCTACTGAGGTCCTCTATCGAATGAGATGGGATTGACCTTGTCCCTCGACATTTTTTTTGAATTTGTTGCACTGTGTAATCTAAACAATTGTAGACGACAGGTGTAAAATTTCAAAGCTGCCACTTGTACAGGGAGAAAATGCCCAAAAATTAAATCGTACACTTTTATTGGGACACCTTATATTAGCGAAGAATTAGTCAGTTCCCTTTTCATCATAAAATTCCTAGTTGATAGAAAAAATCGAAATCATTTTTTAGAGGTTATGTTTTTCTAGTGACACACACATATTTTAGTTCATATGTGGTTGACGCTTGCTTGGCACAACGTACTTAGCACCCAATTGTATATATATTTTTGTAATATTAAATTTTCGTCCTTTTTTAATGCGTTTTTTAGAAATTAAAATTATTTTAAAAACTAAAATTTGATTAAACAAATTTACTTTATAAGCATAGATTTGCATCTCCTGAACAAAAGATTTTATTACTTATGTATATTTGTTCTACATTCAATTTTATTTTAAAGTAATGAAGTGGATATTGCTGTTTGTTCCAGTGTTCTTGTTTTTCAAAGTTCTCATAATTTTTTCTAAATATTTAGCGTATAGTAAAGATAGGTTAAGTTCTTGAATAAATGAGTTTCAACAGCGCAAGATTGTGCTATAGACTTCAAATTGAGAATACTTATATAAAAATTTTATTTGTTTAATAAATTTGTAGTAACCCTGAATAATGAAAACGTTGTCACAAACAATGGGAATTAAGTTTTAATTCAACTGAGTGGTTTAAATGAGCCACTTTCCGATTTGATTTCCTTAAAAAATTGCTTAAATTATGATCGGCTGTAAGGTTATTGAATCTCTTTGAAACTAAATGTTGTGTGTATTTTTAAATTGTGGCCGAAATCTGGGAAGTCTGGGACTTGCTGATGTGTCTCAACTCGAAGTATTTGTACGAATCGAATATTCGCACAATTTTCAAGTTTGTAGTATCAAATAATTTCTCTAATCTTAAATAAACTCTTCATACTTCATACAAATTACTGAATTCTTCAGAAAACAGCTGTAATTAGTTCATTCAACTGAATTTGCACTCGAAACTCATTTATTCAATTGTCTCCCCCTCTAAATTAAAACAATTCTCGACTTGGCAGGCTTTTGTCCTCGGCGATACATATAAAGCAATGAATTTCTGTTCTGTGAATCTCTTTAATTCTTAACTTTTGTTATAATATTACAAACTTTTTTTTTCAACACTAAATATCCATCATTAGTTTCAGCTTTAAATTAATAATTTTTGTTTCAATATTATTTTATTTTAATTTATTTTTTTTTTTTATTTTATTTTAATTTAATTTATTTTATTTTATTTTATTTTATTTTATTTTATTTTATTCTAATTTATTTTATTTTATTTTATTTTATGTGAAATTATTTTATTTTATTTTATTTTATTTTATTTGAATTTATTTTATTTTATTTTATTTTATTTTATTTTATTTTATTTTATTTTAATTAATTTTTATTTTATTTTATTTTATTTTATTTTATTTTATTTTATTTTATTTTATTTTATTTTATTTTATTTTATTTTATTTTATTTTATTTTATTTTATTTTATTTTATTTTATTTTATTTTATTTTATTTTATTTTATTTTAATTTATTTTTATTTTATTTTTTTTTAATTTTATTTTATTTTATTTTATTTTATTTTACATACATTTCAAACTTTTATTTCAATTCTAAATTGTCTACTTTTGTTTAAGTTGTTTTCATGTTTAATTAATTTTCCAGCTTTTGTTGCAACTATCAATATGCAACGTTCTTTCAATTTTCAATTTCCAAGCTTTGTTCAAACTTTAGTTTTAAAACTTTTCTTTTCTTTCATCTATCAATTTGCAACTATTGTTGCACCTTTAAATTTCCAACTTTTCTTTAAATTTATTTTTCAACTTATCTTTTAACTTTCAATTTCCAACTTTTGTTTCAATTTTTATTTCAACTAAAAATTTTACAGTTTTCGTTAATTTTCATATCACAACAATTGACTATAAGTTTCAACTTTAAGTTTAGAACTTTTTAATTTCCAGCTTTTCTAACTTTAAATTTCAATATTTTGTCTCGTCTTTAAACTTTTTATTCTATTTGCAATTTCCTTTATATTTTTTAATGAAATTTTTTTTACATTTTTTTGTTTTAAATTTTTTTTTAATATTCTGTTTTTCAACTTATAATTTTTAACTGTTCTCTCAATTTTAAATTTCACAATTTTTTGGCAATTTGAAATTTTATTAACATATTTTTACAAAAGTTTTCATTTTCATTTCAATATTTTTTTCATCTTTAAACTTTTAATTTTGTTTTCAATTTCCTTTCAATTCTATTTTTTAATTAAATTTTAAAAAAATTTTTTTTTTTACAATTTTTTTTTTAAATATTCGATTTTTTTTTCAACTTATATTTTTTAACTGTTCTCTCAATTTTAAATTTAACAGTTTTCTTGCAATTTAAAATTTTATTAACATTTTATTAAAAAAAATTTTCAATTTTATGTTTTTTTTTTAGTTTTGTATAAACTGTTTTCAGCTTTTAAAAGCCAGCTATGTTGGATTTCATTACATTCTTTCAATTATAAGTTTGTAAATTAGTGTTTTGCTTTGTTGTATTTTATACCCCTTTTTGCTTTTATTTTTCAACACAATCCAGTTAAAAAATGTTACTAATGCTATTTTACAAAGTGCAGCAATTACACACACCACTACACCTATGCTAGAACCAATGCACCACTGGCTTTTCAATAATGCCACAGAAACGTCTTAAATTGGCTTACTACTCGCTTTGAACAAAACCATACTTTTGGAAATTTCAAAACTTTGTATTTGTACATAATAATGCAAATACCATCTATGAATCAAAACTAACATACACATGATTCAACAAATGTCCTATTTCATTACCAATGATAAAATTGGCCACTTTACAAAACTTGTATATAAAACTTGATGAAAATTTCAATGTACAAAAGTTCAATGCACACGACAGCCTACAAGCAGAAATAGCAACAATTTTCACCACACCAGCTGCTAACTCACCCACTTTGTTTCATATGGACGCTAAGTTCCATATTTAATGTTCACGCCAACGTAGCGAGCCACCGTACTTCAAGTGTAGGTAAGCGCCGAAACCGCCGGCACTAGCCGAATTTTTAGCAACACTTTACTATCTTTTTTGTTTGTTAATAGCAAAAATATATACCTAAGTTAGTCAAGTAATCAAATCATATATAAAATACACGATTTGAAATTTCATATTAAGTGCCACTAACCGCATCAATAGTTCCAAGCAAAAACTTAAGCAACAGTTAAGTATGAAAACGTGTACATCGAATGGAACTAAGTACATACATATAAGCAATGCATTTCCGTTCTTCTTCTAACACATAAATATTTGATATACTTACTCAATTTATCGACTCTTTTTGCTAGCAGGCGCTGTAAATTGAAGGATCGACTTTAGTAAAATCTCCAAAGTTCCGAGATAACTAAACGTACGCTTAGCCAACTATTGTAGTGGCCAGCAGTGATTTCTAGCATTTAAGTTTGACAACGTTAAGAGCTCAACTCATGCATAAAAGAAAGTTATTGAATATTAGCAAACGTGTGAATTTTAACAAACCTCGCCGAATACAAAAAAACAAATTGTACGAAACTATAAACTTTATATAATGTGTCGAACCTGTTGATTTAGTTAGCTGCAATGTGTTCGTATTGTTGACTTGAATCTCCTTAAAAGCCCAAAAATTGGTCACTTGAACAGGAACCCAAACTCCAACTTGAATGTAGATAATTGACTTAAAAAGGTTTCGAATCAATCAATTCGAATTTTCTTTTCATATCAAGGGAAACAAATTTTCAAATTCTGTAAAGTATGATTTTTTAAATTAAAATCCCTATTTATTTTATCCCACATGGTTATTAATTGTTCAGTTATTTACCATTTCAATTGGAATGTCTCAGAAGGCATTTAAAACAAATTAAAAAAAGAAGAAATGATAACGAAAAAAGCCTACAAATCATCGAGAATTTGGTAACTTCACGTTTTGTATAGGAGTTTTTTGGTTATGTACAGGAAATGATCGATTGGATGTCGTATTTGTCGGTGGTGTCAACGCTCGGATTTGTCGTCTTCTTTGCCGTCGGGCCCGGCTCCATACCGTGGATGATAACGGCCGAATTGTTCTCGCAAGGACCGCGACCCAGCGCAATGGCGATCGCCGTACTAGTCAATTGGATGGCGAATTTCGTTGTCGGCATCGGTTTCCCCAGTATGAATGTAATGTATCCCTATAATTGTCTCTTGTGTTATATGCGTTAACCGATATCAACTCTGTTCGCAGACCGCCTTGGAGAATTACACGTTTTTGCCGTTTAGCGTATTCTTAGCGATATTTTGGATATTCACCTACAAGAAGGTTCCTGAGACCAAGAATAAAACATTCGAAGAGATATTGGCGCTTTTCCGGCACGGAAATGGAAGGTATACACCATTCGTACTTTTCTGTTTCGCTTCAACAATCAAACTATTTAATTGTACTCGTCTAATTGTACATGAAGTCATCTCTTCCTTACAAATCCATACGACAACTATTCACGTTCAATTCTCAAACAAAATAAGAGGTTCTCATTTCATTACTTAAAAGCCAATGACGCGCAATCTATAAGCTAACAGAATCGGGAAATACTTATTTGATGATATGCTAATGTGGTCATTTGGGTTCAAAAAGATTTTAAGCATTGCTATAGTGAAATTTTGCATTTAAAACTAACTAAAAAAACTAAGAGTAATTTTTGTGAAATTATTTTAAAATAAGAAATGTTTGATTACTAACATTTCTGTGGTGGAATAAGAAGTATGCTTGGAAATTCAAAAGCAAACGATGATGAATGAATCATTGGAACAGTTTTGAAATGTTGTAGTTTTGCTCTAAGAATATCTAGTTTTGGTTCTAAGAATCGTTTGCGCTCTGAACGGATTCGAGTACCGACAATTAGATTTGCAAAATTACTATAACTTATGAGTCATTTCGGTTCCTGAACTACTTCTATAAAAACACTGTTCCCCATTCTTCATTGAGTTCCGATGGAGCTGTTAACTAAATTCAATGCTTGATGCTTTGTGGTCAGAGTCAATGTCTTATCACGCTGGACTAAAGCGAATTCTCTTCCTGGAAGTTCGACTTCGACTACATCTGACCCTCATTTAATTTTGATCACAGTTTCACTGCCAGCATTCTTAACAGAGAATGAAAGAGCATTCTTGGCAGACAATTTTATCACTTAGGCCCAAAGGTGTGATTTTTTACGCAATGCAATCATGAGGATTCCAGTCTGAATCTCCTTGATATCTGAGATAGATAGCTAAGTCAAAATATATTAAAAAAAGTAGTAATGGCACCACAACTTAAGACTTTTTAATTCAAAACCCCGACTCTCAATTTTTGCATCTTTTCAGAGCCAATGTAAATTAATAGGGGTTGGCTCATATCACAAATCAAAAGATTAATGAAATCCCAACTATGCAAAGCCTAGCAGAAGCTACTTGATCTCAGAATCAGTCTTCCAGGTCTTAAAGGAATTTTACAAAGTGTTATGATTTGATTTGGTTGGAAATTTTACACGCTTCCAGCAAGGCTGTAGTAAATTATTAGTAAATAAATCCTTGATAACAGCAAAATCTTTTCGAAATCAAATAACCACATCATCGTCCAAAACTTTATACAAAACAAAAACAAATATTCACCAACAACGATTAAATTCTCTTCAAAATACACGCGCACACATCACGACTTGATTCGTTCATAAGTAGTCTCACATACTTGAAATTCGATATGATTTCGATTTGATTTCATAATTTCATCACCACTATCATTTTTCACGGTGCACCTCATTCGAAATCGAAAACAACCTGCAATGCCCGAAATTAATTTTATGTTCAACTTTACAAAAAACCAAACAAAAACGTTTGTTTATTTATCGAATACAAAAATGATACGAACAATACACAGAAGGACTTTTCGAGATAGTAGACTGTACGGGTAAGTTGCATGATAAACAACAATTCAAAACAATTCAGCCGCCTTTACATACAAATATTATACGAAATGCCGAAGTTACATACTTACTATCCGTTTTCTCGATTTTACTGCAATTGCATATGACACTAGTTAACTAAATGCAAATCGATTCAAGCCCAACAAAAACAAAAGCTATCAATTTCATATTGAGAGCTTTTAACATTTTACGTAATAAATAGCAACCATCACACCGTTTATTTCCAATAATCATAATGCCTTATTGTAGAGATTTACTGTTACTGTAGATTTGTTCTTTCAATATCGAACGTAAACTAAATAAATAAGATGCCTCGTTTCTCTCGACAAGATCGGCTTTAGAGAATTTCTTTAACTTTCAAAATACATAATATTTATCAAAAACTTTTCTTTCGAATATTTGAATGCTTTGAATGCTTGTTTCATGTCAACTTAAATACAATCATGGAAAATGTTCAAAACTCAATAAAAAAACTTTCGCCAAATTTGCAACTCTGTTTTGTACATGAAAATCAACATCCAAATCAAATCGTTCACATTCACCCAACTTGAAATTCAACCTTAAAATTAATCCCAAAAATAAATTAGCTTATGTATCGTTCAACTTTCGTGCGCCCCCCACCTTCACTCACCTGATCTGTGTCATGTTTCGAAATCCTTCTCCTAAGTCGTCTATATATATTATAGTACATACTCGTATATCTCACATCAATCAATTTTCGTTCGCGTTCATACATTGCGCACAAATCTTTTCGTAAACGCATACAACATTCTTTCACTCTCATTTACAACACTTATTATATTTTTATATATTTTATATATATTTATATTTTTTTCATTTCTTCTTCTCACTCATTCCTGTTGAAATTTCAAATATTATATATTTATTTTAATTTATTTTAATTTCTTTTTCATCATTCATCTTTACACTTTTCATGTTTTGATTTAGTGAAACAAATTCCTCAAGACGCCAGAGTAATTCGTCCGCCGATATTGAGATTCCGAACTCCGCGACAACAAGACCGAAAGAACTCAAAGAACTATAGCCCATTGCTGTCCAGGAGTACTAACTTACTTACGCGAAATTATGTTCAATATATGCGCAATTGTTTTTACTTAAGTTATGCACAATTTTTTTAATAAAGTTTATTTTAATTGTTCTTAAGTTATTGTGGCTTTTTTTTTAATGATTTTTGTATTAATTTTTTAATATATTTTATGTATATGAGTGAGCTTAAAGCTTTTCAAGAGTTTTAGTAAGATGTTGAAAATAATAAAACTTAATTTTTTGCGCAAGTCGGACATGGCAACATGTCTTAATCTGTCTGCAGGTCCAATTTTCGACGAATTTTCCCAAACAATGGGAGCCGTTTCTCTGAAATGGCTCGCAAAATGTTGGTTTCCAAGTTATTCGAAGTTTTCGCTTTGTTCACATGAACCAATGACTTCATGTAGTCTCAGATAAGATTAATTTCATTTGGGTAAATTAAGTAAAAATTTTAATTATTTGTTCAAACAAATTTTACACTTTACAGGTGTGGTAGGAACAGTATTCGATCTATGAAAGATACAAGAAATTTTTTGTTTAAATTCATTTTTATTTTTCTACGCAGTCTCCTTGTAAGTCCACACACTTCTCCCAGCGATACTTCCATCTCTTTAACCCATCCAAATAGAATGTTGTAAGATGTTAACTTTCAACACAGTTTTGGACTAACTTAAATAAACGCTTCGCGCCTAAATCTTGATTCCATATGTAACAACCACATTCTTTGGATAAATTCATAGTCTATGCTATCTCTCCAACTTCAAATTAAGGATTTTAACTTTAAAGGTCATGTGATGAACTTGAATGATGTTATTACCAGTCGTTTTCCGACGTCCCGAAGTTTTCTCATCTTCCAAGTTAGGTTCGTTTGGGATAATATGGCTACCTGGGCA
The DNA here is from genome assembly GCA_963668005.1 of Melieria crassipennis. NCBI lineage: Eukaryota > Metazoa > Arthropoda > Insecta > Diptera > Ulidiidae > Melieria > Melieria crassipennis. Next base: position 107,606,779 of record OY764962.1, on the reverse strand, counting down.
TGGGACTTGCCGAAATACACACTTAGGCCTAAAAATAGGCCTGTTGTGATACCAAAAGATGAGATTGATCTCCCAAGTTGGTGAGTACCTTTTGAAAGTGGCGCAAACAGATTCCCTGTGCTGTAATCGGAACTTTTTAGACCCCTTCGTATTTTACAACTTGATACCAATTGGCATTTAAGGAAGCTTATATTGACCGCGTATTCAAGTGTTAAATGGGATTATAAGTCAGAGAGTTTGATCCTGCTTGAGCCATTCTTACTTTAAATAAATTTCTTCTCTGTGTTGCTCAGCCCCAAAGATTTTTTAAACATATTTATTATTACTATTTTTTTTGCCATTATGTAAAATATTTATTTACATCATAAGTTTTGAAATTTTGTTTGTATTTCTTTAAATTCATATACATCAGTTATAACTTTTTTGTACAAAAATACGAAATCGAAACGAGCCAACTTTTTGCAATATTGAAGACAATTTAATATCTGTACTTATTATATGAAAAGAGACCTCTTAGCAACAAGAACATCAATTTACACAACACTTCGACTACAACAAACACAAAAAACATACGCAATATGGCAGCTGTTATTTATTTAAGCTGTTATCAACTGTGGATCTTTTGACGTTTCTATTAGAAACCCTCCACCCAGTCATCACAGTAACTCAAAACAGACCTTACGTCAGAGTGTTTTTGTTACATAACAGAAAACCGCACAACAAAACAAGCATAGAACAAAAATACAATACAATTAAATTTAAAAAACAAGCGAAAAAAATCCTATACACTTAAAACATAATCGTAGAGTGTGCGAATTTCAGGAGTATGCTAAACTGCACAAATAGCTTGGAGCCCCAAAGTATGAATTCTGGCATCGAACATGCCGCCTTGATGGTATCTGAGGAAAAGACCCAACATGACTCACGTAAGAATCAACTATCAATTTTCGTTTCTAATTTTAAATACCTACTAACAAAACTAACAACCAATACAACACACACACACACACACACATACCCATTCGTTACGATGTTAAATGTCACATGTCCAAGAAAATTACACCAAATAAGAAGCAAATCGTTTCGGCGTGTGAAATGTTTAACCCCGCCCACCCACTTACATACAATATCCACTATGCATACACAACAAAATCCGTTTGTTCGTTCCATAAATACTCGTGCAACACAATACTCGTATTACTTATTCGCATACATTGTAACTAACATAGCAACACTAATTAGCGTCCATAAGCATTTATCATATTCAGTCTTTGCTGCTGTCTCTATCTTTTGCCATATTCCTTTCTTTCATTCGTTCGGTTACATTTTTTGCCAATTTCATGATCATGCATACATTTTATAGAAAAAATATATATATGTATGTAATATATTTTATTGTAGTTGCAGTTGTTAATGATGTAAATAACTGTAGTTAGTTTATTTCTAAAGTTTAACAACAAATACCGGAACGGAAGTGTGCCCACTGACTCTTTAAACTTGAAATCGTGTAGCTAATAGCTCGTCTATCGTCTATCTTGGGGCACAATAGATCAATCCTGGTCTCAGTGCAATATACCCCTTACCAATTCTATCGTCTATCTTCAGCGACCAATAAATTGTCTAAAGATTTTTTTTACTATCCACAAATGTTCACAAGGAACACATATTTATTTATCAAATATTTATTGAAATCATAATGTATCTGTATTAGACAAAATACACTGAAGTGTACAGCTCTCCAAAAGATGGAAATTCGTCAAATTAAAAAGTTATCTAATTTTTCTGCTTCTTCTTCCTTTACTACGTCAATATACATCATTAAAAAAACGTGTATACTTCTCTTCTTTAAACTTAAATATTCAGTTTATTAATTTCGCATTTTTTCCTAAAACTTTATACTATTCTAAGCACCAACAAAAAATGTATTGTTGAAACCACAGAGGGCTCAGACGTCCACAAAGTAGCATGTTGCCATATGGCAACAAAATAGCAAAAGGATTAAGAAAATTGGCAGTCCTAGGCATTAAAAGATCTATAAAGTCAATGCTAGCAACTTGAACGGATCTGACACCTTTTTCATTCTTTTAGCTCCATCATTCTCCTTAAAGGTTGTACAGACCCGATACCCCTTTCATCTGCTTAGTCCATAAAAAGTGTGCCATCTCCAGCCGATCACCTGTCTGTCTTCCAGCTTACTGCTGTCATTTATTTTGTCAGCAAGTTGCAGTTCCATTCCATTATTTTTATGAGGTTCTTATTCGCCAAAATTTGTACCAACTGCTGTTGAAAAAACTTTTCTTAATGAAGTTAATTAAAAAAACAAACAAAACATCAGCTGTAATTGGGTTAGGTAGGAAGGTTAAGTGACCGCCTCTAGGACAACACATAGGCCATGTGGCCCATTGTGTCACCACGTGGGGAGACTCTGTCTATACATTTTTCATGGATAAGAGCTCCTTGAGCTCAGAGCTCAGATGAGTTTTCATTGGGTTGAAAAGAAATATTTTTCTAACGAGCGATATGTTTCTCCTTTGAAAAGATATGACAAAGAACGGACCTATGCCGTGTTTTATGTTTTATAATTACTAATTAAAGATTTCAGTCACAGTAGAGATTCAACGATTAACTACACCGTTAGATAACCTCTAAGTCAGTGCTCAGAACAGAGTAGTACTCGATCGATGTTTTGTTTCCACTTTTCCGCTTACAAAATTTATACAAACAGACAGACTATCATTTAAAACTTATGTACAGTGGCGCATGCAAGCGGAGAGTTCAAACCCTCCCAATGTTTGTTACAAACCATATGTTTTCAAATGGTATTGGGCTCAAAAGATGTAAATGGAATGCTCCCGAAATGTGATCCTTTATGCGTCACTGTATAAGTAAATCATATTCGGTCATATATCTATAAAGAGTCTTAGCTTCATGACATATTGCTTGGACATTTAGTTACACACAATGCACGAATTTGAAATATCTCGATTTTTAAAATAGAATTTTTAGAACAACATATATGGAAAAAGTTAAAAAACTAATAGAAACGAAACGAAAGTCAGGTTTTTCAAATTTATAAATTTAATGTATTTTTGATAAACTTGGTAATGTTTGAAATGAAAGAAACTTTACCTATTTTTAAATACAGTCAAAACCGCTTAATTGCAAGTCGCTTAACTGAAAAATCCACTCAACTAAAATAAAAGTCTATGTCCAATTTTTTATTTCGTATTTTTTTTGAAAATTTGTTCGTTTAACTGAAACTTTGCAGAACTGAAAAATTCGGTTAACCCTTTCGCTAAAGACTTTTGCTGGGAAGTTAAAATTTCAAGTTTATCGATTTAGTCTTTTGCGTGGTTACATCAGCAACATTCCATACTAATTTTTTTAATTTTTATTAACGAACCCATATCGTTCAACCATATCGTTCCGCCTGTAATAATTACTAAAACATAAAATTATTTACCTTTACTTAAAATCAAATGTTTCTTAAAATAATTCAGCTAAAATTGAAGTAAAAAGTCAAATTAAAAATTACTTTTTATTTGTTTCTGCTTCTTTTCTTCGTTACTAATATATGTGAAGATATAACATTAAAAAAACGTGTATTTTTTAACTTAAATATTCAGTTTATTAATTTTGTATTATTCCAAAAACTTTAAACTATCCTAAAGATCAACAAAACATGTTATTTTTGAAACCATAGAGGGTTCAGACGTCCAGAAAGTAGCATGCCATATTACAACAAAATATAAATATTTTTAAGTGAAAAAATGTGCCATATTTCATACTAATTTTAAGCCCCTGAAAAGTGGAACAGCTTATATCGTTAATTGGCGCGGTTGGCTTTCGAAATTGCAACGACATTCGAAAATTTCGCAATTAGTATGTATTTTCTTTTCACTCATCCGAAGTACGCTTAATTGAAAGGAATTTCACTTAACCGGAGTTCGTTTAACTAGAAACACCGTTTAACTGCAACTAAAAGGCAGTTCAGTGGACTCGACTGTACCTGTTCAACTATTCAAAATTATTATTATTAAATTTTTGTTTAATTAAAGAATTCTTTTGTATGAAATATTAATACAGAACATACAAATATTAATAACATTTTTTGGAATTGCTTATCTTCGTGTCCGTTCATCCGAAAAGGCAGTTACGCCTTGCTAAGAAAGGTCAATTAAGTGGAGAGCTCTATTCCAAAAAACAATATTCATAAAAAAATAAAATTTAACTAAACAAATTCAAAATTAAAGCAAAGTAATTTTAACTAGTAACGAAAAATATATTGATATGTTTTTTAAAACTATATTGAAAAAATATAAAAAAATAAAAAATATATTGGAAATATATTGATATATTTTTAAAAAATATATTGAATTTTTTTTTATATACACATGTAAACTTTTGATTGGCATTTTTGCCGTTCTCTAAAATTTTATAAAAATTTAAATTTAGTCTGAAATTCATATCTTGCTTTGTCAAATGTCCACAGAAACCAATATTTTAAATCATAACCCATCTAAACACCAAACACCCGGACGTTTATTTTTAGTATACGATTTCCGCTATTTCAATTGTAAACATTTTACTTACTCAGCTATTTATCGCTTTGGTATTGCCATCATTTCATCGTAGTATTTAAATGTAGTTGTGTCCTAACAAACAAATACTGAAATCTGTAGCACTTGTAACTCTCGTAATGTGCGATTCCAATGTGGATACAGTGTCTTGGTGTGTTTTTGGTTTCTTCTGTAGTGATGTGCTCGTTAGTAAGTGTAAATATAGATGCGCAGATTTAAGTTTGTCATCAGATTTACTATCGAAATAACATAATAATATATTATTCTTGTTTTTCATTTATAACTAAACTTTTTGGCATTTATCATTTGCGGTAAACAATAACAAACAAACAAAAAAAACACATCGAAAAATATTAAAACAACTAACAATAATTGAAAAAAATTGGGTCAACAAAAAAATACAAATAAAATTGAAAAAATTAAACAACAAAACCTGGTAAACATCTTGTCGAAACATCATTTAACACATAACTGCTTCGTATGTATCCGAAAAAATCTGCATATATCTAACTATCCGAATTGGCCTGATCAACTTGAATTTTGCATGCGTTTAAACTGAAAAATCAACATACCGATCGATATCACATCTAACTACAACTGAAAACTAAAATCAAAAATAAAAACTAAAAACAAAAAACAAAAAAAATGAATAAAAACTAAAGTCTTTGGAACCACTTCGTTTTCATTGACGGTTGAAGGCATGGGCCCCTATCCGCTAAGCGATAGCACCAATCTCCTGGGTCCAACGACAAGTCTGGCCGGCAGCTCGACTTGTTACACCAACTACGGTACAAACACACACACGCCAGTTCCTACGAGAAAATGCCACTACGAGTACTCGTATGACAGTTTTCGGCGACACTCGGCGCACGGAAGAATGTGTACGTACACGTCAGGTAGCATTTGCGTTAAGTCGATTTGCCACCACATCTACCACTCTAATTATGCTAATGCAGCTATTTAAATAAATTCACACACACACACACACACAGACACACTCACACACTCACACACAAGCGTTCTTCACACCAACTGCAAACAGAGAAAACTGCAAGAACGCGCAGCGTACGACGAAAGCGCCACCGAACGAAGCGTTAAAGCATTTACAAAAAAATGCCAACAAAAAGTTAAATATACCTAATGCACATTTTATGTTCACTTAACTATACCCAACCAACCACCAACTAACCATTCAACTGTGAAACGGAACAGTGTTCAGAATGCCAGAACTGAACCAATTCGTGAAACGACAGAACCCAGTTTTGAGCGTTAAAAGTGCATCAATCATGTCACTACCATCAAATTCGACAAAGCAAAGATCAAAATTTTAATCAAGTCATCACAAGTTGGAGAAAAATACATATAAAAAAAATTTAAATATTTTTCAAGCCTTACATATTTCTCGGGCTATGTAATGTGAAATCGTTTAGTTAAGTGTGTGTCGTACCACTTGGAGAATTAAAAAAGGGCCTATTGTGTAAAGAAACTCTCCATGGTCTCATTCTGAAGCAAACCTGTTCGAACAGTTGATGAAGCGAAGTAGCTCTGAAATTTCAACGTCTGCTGCATTTGCCAAGTTTCTAAGGAACCTTAAACCCATGATGCATGTAGTGGCATAGTAGGTGGCAAGCACTCGCAAGCCATAGAGACCTAACACACTAGTTGGACTCATATTCCATGCTAAAAGAACCAGTTAGACCTTCTAACCAAGCTAAGTCAAAGAACCACTTACCACGGTGAATTTTTCTTGTGATAACACAATTCCACACGTTTGAAATCTGTATGCAAAATTGCTCAGCCCTGCAATTCTGGCAGAAATCATTGGAAAATAGCCTCAAGTTTTTGCGTGAGTGCCTATTTAAGAGTCACCCGTCAGGATACCAATCATGGTCTTCTGCCCGTTGCTTTCAAGCAAAAGAAGTTTATTGAGGTGTAGAGTTGGCCAGATTCGGAGGTTAATAGAACCAGTAATACTTTCATCTTATCTGGAGTTAATTTCTTGAATGGAGTAGGTATACTTTCAAAGCTTTCATAAAAAAAGAGGTTAGAGGTGAGAAGAGAAGGCTGGTAATAGCTTCTGCTTTGACTGTTATGCTATGCATCAAGGAATGTAAAGCAGTTTTTACGCTACGCGTGTTGAGAGGTCGATAATGGCCTATTGACCTGTTTCTCCCTAATTTGTAGATCCAATAACCTTTCAAGTAAGCAAACCACCACGTTCCTCGAATACCCGCAAAATGCATTTCTTGCAGAAAATCTAGTAATTCCTCGCTACTTTTAGCTTGAAGATATCGAAAGAAGAAACGATCGAAGAAACTCGTTGAACTTTTGTTGACAAAAGTGGCAGTGGAAATGTTGTATCGTTTCGACTTTTCCCTCCATCTCCAAAGCTTTTGTAGGTAGACTTGACAGGATGTGAATCGCGTTTTCTGAGCATAGACCAATTGGCGCAGTGCCTGGTAATGAAATCGCGTACAACTCTTTAAAGTCTGCGGAAGACTGTGCTGTGATCTGTGCAAGGAATCTATCATCGTATAAGTATTAGAGACTCTGTGAACTATGTTGTCAATTTGTGCAAACTGGAATCGGGTACCGTCAAAAGAAAATAATATTTATCAATGGATTTTATTATGTTAAAAAAAAGCAGAGAGAAATGAAATCACTAGTGAACGTTAAACTTATTATTGTAGCATACATTTAGGAGACGCTTTAGTATGAAAATCATTACTTAGATTCGACTTTATATTATTCTATAATTACATCACTAGGATGCGAAATTTCATGCCTTAAATGATAATAAAAATATTAATTATTATTTGCATGAAATTCCGCATTCCAGTTACCATCATCATGATAATCCTTACATTTCTTCTAGACATATTTATATACTTCTTTCAAAATCATACCATGCAAGTTTAAAATCAATTGGCTCATCTAATATTCGAATAGATTTGGCTGGCATCACTGAATAATAGAACGATATAACTCTTTACATGTACTTATCAGATACTCTTCACTTTAGGCAGCATGGCGCCTGTAAAACAGTTTGAATTAATCGCATGCAACATTACTGTTGGCATGTAATGAATTTTATTGCATGCACTGTTTGCAAGTCTGCGAGTTTCATTTGCTTTACAATTTTCTTTTCTGCACAGCGGCAACATAATCGAATATAAATGCTTCCTAGCTATAAGCCACACATATCAATGGAAGCCTTTCAGAGAAAGATTTTACCAACGTTTTTGCAATACAAGCGAAATTTGTATATTTGTTTTTTAATAATAAAAAATTATGTTTAATGAATAACAAATTATTGTTATCTTATAATAAATTCGTATTAATGTGCAATCAATTATTTTCAATAAAACAATTCCTTTTTAATTGAATTTATTAATAAATAAAAAATTGACGGATAAATTAATTGAAATATAAAAACCAAAAATATAAATTAATAATTGAAATTTGTTGATTATATTACCAAACTAGTTAATTATTTATGAAATGACTTCAACCAATTAAGTATCTCAAAATATTGATTAATAATTTATTAATTATCTCAAAATATTGAGTAATAATTGAATAATTAAACTAGTTTATTATTTATGAAATGACTACTTAAACCAATTAATTAACTAAAAATATTAATTAATTAATTAATTAATACCTAAATTAAACACTAAATAAATACACATGTTTATTGAATTAATCAATTAATTACTTACTTCTCTAAAACTATAGTTCACAGGATCACTTATGATGATTCGTTTAATTGATTTGTTGATGGATTAAACAATAAATTAATATAATTTGTTAATAAAGTACTTATTTTATTAATTAAATCCATTATCCAATTAATCATTCAATTGTTTCAATTCAATTGTTAAACTCGGTAAAAACTACATATTATAAATTGTATATTTTTAATAATTACATTAGACAAGATTTCCAAAATTAATTCAAGACTTATTAATGAAGTAGTTAATATATTAATGAAGTAAATCATTTACTAAATCAATCAATTAAATAATTTAGCAAATTACTAAATCAATCAATTAATTAAACAAATAATTCAAATTAATTAACTTCTATCGGGTGTTTTTTTTTAGAGGTTTGTTTTTCGAATAGAGATATGGCATTTTGTGGTCAAATCTGGCAACTCTAATGTCATTTATGTTCAGTTTGGTTTGCCATTTCATCATGAACAGGTTGACAAAAGAACAACGCTTGCAAATCGTGCAAATTTATTTCGAAAACAATGGTTCAGTTCGCGAAGTTTACCGCAAGCTCCGTCCATTTTATGGTCGACATAATCGTCCATCAGAGCAAATAATTCGGTTAACCATGGGTCGTTTTCGCACTACGTTTACTCTATGTGATAATACGCATCCGCAGAGACGTCGAACAGTGCGCACCGAAGAAACAATTGCCGCTGTAGAGCAAAATGTTGAAGAGGACCCAGTCAGAAGAGGAGTCAGTTACCGTTAATGGAGACCGGTATAGAGCCATGATAACCGACTATTTTGTTCCCGAATTGGATGGCATGAATGTGGATGAGTTGTGGTTCCAACAAGACGGCGCTACATGCCACACAGCGCACGTCACAATCGATTTATTGAAGGAAACATTCGATGAGCGCATAATTTCGCGGAATGGACCTGTCAATTGGCCACCAAGATCGTGTGATTTGACACCATTGGATTATTTTCTTTGGGGATATGTGAAGTTGCTCGTCTACGCCAACAAACCAGAAACGTTAGGGGACTTGGAAGCCAACATTCGTGGCGTTATTGCCGACATACGGCCCCAAATGCTCGAAAAAGTGGTTGAAAATTGGACCTGTAGAATTGGCTTTATTCGAGCCAGCCGCGGCGGCCACATGCCCGAAATCATATTTAAACATTAATGGCATAAAATTATCCTTCCAATAAAGCCAAATTGATGGACATTAAAACGATTTTCTTGTGTTTTATTTCAATTCGAAGTTTTATACCTCTAAAAAAAACACCCGATATAAGCCTATTCTGTAAGCCTATTCACAGTATCACTTAGACGGTAATTATGTATAACGCATTAATTGTTTAATTAGTTATATATATAGTTGAATGAATTGTTTAATTAATTAGTTGATTTCATAAACAATAAATTATTAGAAATTATTAATAAAGTAATAATTTTGTTAATCAAACCCATTATCCAATGAATCATAAAATTGATTAATTCAGGAAAAACTTAACTAAATGTACAACATGAATATTTAAACTAGACAAAAATTGATAAATTCAATTCAATTCAATTCAATTCAATTCAATTAAATCATTTAAGAAGTATTTAATGAATTAATTTACTAAATTACTTAATTGATCAATTAATTAAGCAGTGTAATCAAATTAACTAACTGCTCAAAAACATTAGGAGATTATGTCTGGCAGTTATCAATCAATTAGTTATTTAATTTTAATCTTAAATAATTAAATTACATACAATTTAGTCAATTAATTATAATTTTAATTAATTTGATCAATTTAATAACTCAATAATTTAATAATAATTGTATTAAACAATTTAATGACTGCAGAGTGAATCACTTAATTAATAATTTATTTATTTCATTTAACAAATTTATTTATTTATTTATTTGTTAACTATTTAATTTATTTAAGCAATTTATTGATGATGGAATAATTCAATTAGTCAATGAAAAACTTCATCAATTCAAATAATCAATTAACTATTTTAGATATGAATTGAATTCACCAACTAATTTCACAGTACAAATGAATTTAATTGACAAATAATTAAATGAAATAGAAAATTCTGATTAAATAATGAATTTCAAAATTATATTAATTAAGAATTACCTAATTAAAGCGGCCAATCATAACCTCTGAGTGGCTTCCGTTAACTTTCTGCACACTCACAAAAAGCATAAACCGAGTAAGATACTAATTTGAAACTAATTGTATGCAATTTCCGTGTCTCCTTTGCTCATGTGTAGCTGCATCCGAGCGTTGTTTAGAAGGCGGCCGAAATACACACCAGGGCCGGAACGCTGCCTCTGCGCCCCATCACCTTCGTCAGCAAGCACCTGCTTGCCCGAACAGCGGGCCTTGACTGAGGAACGCCTCACCTCCTGAAACTGCCAGTGTACACTCAACGAGTGCTGAGCACCAACAGCATCAGCATCAGCATCAGCCGCAGCAGCAACAGAAGCATTCACGCCAACACCAGCCACAGCTACAACAACAACAGCAGCAACATCATCACGTACATTGTAGCTATGATAAGGATATTGCATGTGATGACACTCAGTCGCACCAACAGCAGCAGCAGCAGTCGCAGCACGATGAGCAACACCTTCACCAGCAGCCGCCGACACACTGCCACACGCACGCTTACGCCGAGCACTCGCAAGCACAGTCACAGTCACAGTCGCAGCCTCAGCCAACGCCCACACCGCACCGCCACCAGCAACGCAAGCACAGCCACAGTCCGCACCCCAGCCGCCACACATCGCCGCACAGCCATCAGTCGCACAGCCTACACTCGTCGCCACATCAGTCGCACCATCACGTGCACGAAGCGGACTCACTCCCTCGCTCCTCTCATCCGCCACGACCATCCACACAATCCTCGTCATCACACGTGCACCATCATCACAACCATCGTCGGCGCAGGCGCCCCCACAGCCACCAGCAACAAAATGGCGGCGGCGGCAGCGGAGGAGGTAGCGGCAACTCGAGCACGCACGGGCCGCACGGTCACAGCCACCAGGAGCAGCGCTTGGCCACGCGGCACCACAACCACCACGGCGCCAGCTGTGCGCGTCGACACCGCTCGGCCACCGACGTGTCGAGCACGTCCATCAATACGTGTCACGACCCGATGTGCGTCGACCGCGAGGTGCAGGAGATTTTGGTGCGCAAGAGCTGCTGCAGCGCGTCGCGCACCGAGCTGGCACAGTACTTCGCCGAGGACCTGTACGGCTCGTCGCGCCGGCCCTCGTCGTGCTGCACTTCGTCCGACTACTGCTACCAAACGGACTCGACCAGCCTCTATGGCTCGCGCTCCTCGCTTAGTCGCAACAACTCCATCAAGTCCGCTTCGGTAGCGATGCGCAAGCGGCGTATACATCAGCGTCAGCCGAGCTACACTTCGATTTCGCTGCGCGGCCTGAATTCTAGCCGCCCGAACAGTCAGGGCTCCTTGACGTCCATTTTCGAGCGAGCAAAGCATATGGGAAGTGCGGCAAGCGCTATCGCTGCTGGTGCGGGGAAGATGATTGTGTCGCCCTCCAAGGTGACCATCGAACGCCAGACCTCCAAGGATGCGTTGAGCAACGAACTGCCCGAGTACGCTTGCTCGCCATCACCGATTCGCTGGAGCTTCCTGGCCGACGGCAAATCGCCAACGGAGCTCGAGCGAACCAACGATGGCGACACCAAAGATCCCTGGGCGTCGGACGAGCAAGCGCGCGACCCCAAGTACGAGTGCGATCACAGCCGCAACGAACGGAGCGAACACCGCTCCGCCACTCTGCAGCTGCGCGGCCGAAAGCAGTCGCACGACGAGCGTCCGAGCACTTCGGCGGCGGCGCGCAAATGCCGCGACAGTCCGTTCAGCTGCGAGTTCGAAGAGTCCACAACGGTGCTGTTCCACCAGGAAGGCGAGGCGTACAACAACTGCTGCAACAATTACATACAATGCAACACGTACCTCGACCAGGATCTGCAGATCACCAGCGAGGACATACACCAGTACTTGTCGAAGGGTAACCAGCAGGTGGGCGACGTGCTCAACAACTCCAAGAACTACCCCTTCCAGCCCAGCAACGCACTCGAGTTCCAATACAAGAACAACTTTGCCAACAACAATCCTGGTGGAGCGGCGTCGTCGGAGGGTGGCGACAGTGTGCGCGGCTACGAAGTCTGCTTTCGACGAAACTCCAGCAAGGAGACGAACCTAAATCAGAATTCGGGCGGCGATACGGGAACCGGAATGGGCGGGACGGCAAGTGGCGGCACCGGCACCGGCAACAGCACTGGCACCGGTACCGGCACCGGCGCCTGCGCTGTCTCGTCGTGCAGCAGTACGCCGCTATCGCCGACCAACATCAACCTGTCGTCGAGCACAAACAACATCAACATTGTTTTCGGCGGCTACGCGGAGCGAAACGCCAACGAGGTAAAGTTCATCAACACGGCCCGCGAGAATGTCGTCTCCGCGGAGGCGCACCACAGCGGCTATCTGCCGTACACGTATCCCAGTTACGACTACACCAACATGTCGGCCAACTCACTGTTCGACAAGCCGCTCGGCATCGGCGAACTGCCCAAGGATTTTGCCAATTGCGGCCTCGGTGCCGGCACTGTTGGACGCCTAGGCTGTGATTCGGGCGACGACGACGGCGCCGCGTGCAGTCGCGCGCCACTCGATTCACCGTCGGCGGCGACCGGCAGCGACGATCAGCACTCGTCGCTGCTGCAATCGCCCGTACCGGTGGGCGTGTCGTTCGAATCGTTCGATGCGCCATCAGATCACAACTTGATCTCGCATCGCGGCAGCTGTCAATTCTCGCCCAGTCCGCGCACTCCCCTCTCGCCTGCCTCGCCCGCGTCGTCCTGCATGTCGGCGTCCATCAATCCGGCGGCCGCCTCCTACGTGATGAGCACCCATCATCCGCACTTCCACTACGCGCACAGCGCACGCTCGCCGCGCCAGTCGCCCAACGCCGCACGCCATCACCACAGTCACGCGCACGGTCACAATCAGTATCACCATCACCACTTCACCGAAAGCTTCAAGTTCAGCAATGCCCTCAAAAAGGTGCGCAAGCGTGCACGCAAATACACCGAATTTCTGCGCAAGAAGTGAACGCCTGTCCCGTTGCGTGCCGCAATAAATGTTAGTGTATCTTTTACGCAGATTCGCCCTACTTCGGACGCCGGTACGTGGTCGTGGCGCTCAACAGGAAATCGCAAAGCCTCGACAGCGGCTAACCGGGCGGCAGCGCGCATCGGAGCAATGTCACGTTTGCTGGGTTTGGCGCTCGCGTGAGCGACCCCACCACTGACAGTTCCATCGAACCACGGCCACGGCACACGTTTGTATGAATGTTTGTAAGTACGTAGTCATGTAGCATATGTAATGTCAACCAAAAGCAATCAATTATCATTTGGAAACACAATCAAAGACGCCGCGAACGGGCGGAAGGCGCAGCGCTGTGTGCTCGACGCAGCTGCAGCAACTTGAAGTTCATTCAATCTCGAAAAGCAATACGGTTACACATAGAGATACACGCGTTTAACGTACTCGTTCTCCTACTTAAAGAAAACAAAAAATAACAAAAATTATTTGGAAGAAATTACTTTGTTCACTGCCAAACCAAAACCAAAACCAGTACTAAAACCGAGAACATTTAAATTAAACTTATTTGAAAACCAAACTAAACATTAATAAAATTAAACAAAGGTAAAACAGAAGAAATGCCAATAGGGTGGCAACACTGTTGTAGCCAGTTGCAGCTGATGTGAAACACCTGTTCGTACTCGTACACGACTCACACGCAAATGCTCACTATCTAATGTTTTGAAAACATTTAACACGTATTCGAATATGAGACACAACGACTATTTTAAATACATAAATGAAAAACAACCAAAAATAGAGAAATTAATAAATGAGAAACGTTGTAACGATTTGTATAAGCAGCAAGTAAATGAAAAAAATAGAAACAAAACCATGAAAAAATCGAAACCAAAAAATTACTTTCCAATTACATATATCCATAAAAATTAGATTAGAGAAAAGTGACAAGAAAACGTAGAACATAACCGACTAACAGACTATGCTAAAGTGCACATTACAACACAATCCCATTAAATCCAACTAAACCCTATTCAATTCAGATCCCATTCATTTCCCTCTACAAAATCACTTTCTGATTGAAGAAAAGTCGCAAATCTGCAAAACTACACCAACCAGTCGACTATCAAAGACTTTGATAAATTTTCGGTTGATTTTGTATCATCAAAGACTTCACTTAGCTATGCTTACCTTTCAAGTTATAGACACTCGATCAGCAAATGGTTATCAATAGATTTACTTATTTGTTCCTCAAACAAAATCTTTTTTCATATTTTCCCCCATATAACCCACACTTGATCAGCGATCGAATTTTTATCAATTTATGAAAATCTTTATTTTAGCCAAGTTTCTTATTCAAGTAATCCCGTCAACACCAGACAGTATACAACTTCAGTTCGCTCAAATAGTTTCGTTAAAACTGATGGCAACTTATTTTGCCTATCTGACATCTTACTATGGACACAAACCTACACACTCACACATAAATATCCAAGTACAAGCGCACCGCTTGAACAGCATAACGTAGTGAAAATTGTAAAATAATTAGTTGAAAAATACTAAATTGCTAGTTTTTATTGAGAGCAAATGAACGTAAACGACTTTGTATAGTAACAGTGAACATATACATATAGTAGGTGAACCTTGTGTACTTAGATAAATAATGTACTATGTATTCGCATAATTCGCATTTGATTTTTGTACAGTTAAATAGTTAAGTACGATTTAATTTCGTTACGCTATTAGTATTTCACCTGCCAACATTCCAATCGATTGTACACGATTCAACGTCATTTAGCATTTCAACAATTTTATATCATTCAACAAATTATTTATTTATATATTTATAATATTTTTTGAAGTGCCGAAAAAGCACTTTGTAGAAGATCTTTAATCAAAGAGCGTTAAGCATAAAAAATTCTATAGTATGAAATTTAAATTTTATAATGTTGCGACCAAATGAATATTCTTCTTTCTTTAAATTCTTTTCTTCAATATTTTTAAATTTGTATCGCTTCTCTACATCTCATTGGACCTGTTCTGTAGACAATGTGGCAACAATTTAAGCTACATGGAATTGCCATGTTATGGTTCTCAGCTGACGACCAGACCATCGACTCTTGAATTGTTTAGTTCAATTGCTGGTTCTGGCTAAGAATAGTCTTGCGCTTTTAAGAAACTTTACAATGAAGTTCTTGCACAACATTGTTATTTGCCGTCGAATATGGATAGAGAAAACTGGAGAAAACTGAAGAGATCAGCTAAGAAGCCAAAATGATTAGCTAAGAAATTGAAGCGATCAGCTGAGTTGACGATCCTCTGAGGATTCAATAGTTCTTGTTATTTAACATTACCGCTCGCATTCCATTACAATTTAAGCTGTTGTTATGTATTTATATATGAATAATTTAAATGAAGCATTTTATCGACTCGCACTCGTTGCATTTTTTCGCTCTTATGTGTTCTTTTTCGCAAATAGCGACTTTATCGTACAATGTTCCTATATACTTATTTCATTTGAAACTCGAAAATACTGAAGCACAGTTAGCACTCTATGTTCAACTTCCATCGAACGTCAGTCATTGCGTTTACAATCGAGTTTGTCTTCAATTTGCATGATCACGCAATTTTGTACACTTCGTTGGCAATTATGAGTAAAATTTACACAATACGACTACTGTCTTCCATTGAAAAACAAATATTGAAAAATGTAAACATTAATTTAATTGGGTTCCGTATTTGGTTGAGACGTCATTAGTTTGGTTTGGTTTGTGTTTTTAACGTCAATAAATTTAAGCGTAAAATTATTGATAACAACAATTCAAATCGAACGTACCTTGCGTGAAAAATGTGTAAATATTATAAATTAATTAGAATCGATAAATAATATATATATATATACATATATATATATAGTACATATACATACATAAAGCAACAACAATTTAGTTACAACAATAATTGTATAAGTAGTTAACTGGGAAGTAATTAATGATTAGCAAGAAGCAAGAATAAAACAAATATACCAACAACAACAACAAAAAAACCACACAAATAACAAAAACAAAGAAGAACAAACTCAAGTAATACAATTCGTAAACAAACATTACAAAAAATACAAAAAACAAAAAAATCAATGCACTGCCAAAAAAGGTTTTTAAAAATGAAAATGTTATGTGCTCATGTTTGAGGAGAGTAACCACGATTTTTCTTTTTGTACATACATACATGCAAACAAACATATGTAACGAGCACAGGAGAATGCGTGAAAATTGTATAATTTTACTGCACTTCAATAGGAAACAAAAGCGAAAATTATAAACTAAAAACACTAAATCGATTTGTTAGGACGAACCACACATAAACACACACACACACACACACAATACGAATACTCGTCTCGAATGTCAACAACAATTTTTTGGTAATTTCGGTTTGGCTTTTTTAAGGTTGACAAACAGGGCTGCTTTGCCACCAACCGTTAGACTTCAGCATAGATTCAAGGTACATCTATAGTGATGCTAGAACCTGTTTGCAAGTTTAGCTGCCAAACTAAGTGGAAGCCCAACATTTTGTCTCCCTTCTATATTTTTTAATTCGATTCTTGTCTGAGATCTTTCCAAAATTTTGTAAAATTTTGTTTGTCGCACTATTTTATGAATATTTTATTTTATTTTATTTTATTTTATTTTATTTTATTTTATTTTATTTTATTTTATTTTATTTTATTTTATTTTATTTTATTTTATTTTATTTTATTTTATTTTATTTTATTTTATTTTATTTTATTTTACTTTATTTTATTTTATTTTATTTTATTTTATTTTGTTTTATTTTATTTTATTTTATTTTATTTTATTTTATTTTATTTTATTTTATTTTATTTTATTTTATTTGACATTTTTCTAATTTAGTTAGTTTGAGGCACACATCAAGAGAACGCAAATTCGCAAACAATTAATTGTTGAAACATGAAAACAAACAAAAAATCAAAACGCAACGTTAACACTGAGTAAATATTTAACTGAGAAATAAACGAGAAGAGAACATTTTGAAATACTAAGATTACAATCGACTTTTACGATGTTGACTGGTTGTGAGTTTTGATTGGTAGACACCTGAGATGAGCGCGCCACCAATTCGCACTCCAGCGCGCAGCCCTAACGCAACACTCGCGTCCGGAAGCGTCTCAGGCGCATATCACTAAAACTGGACTGGTTTAATGTTGGGCGTTATTCTAAATGTACATAGGACAATTACTGCGATTAGTGAGACAAAAAACAAAAACAAGAAAAAAACAAAAAAAAAAACAAACCAGCAACAACAAAAACACAACCACAATTTTTAATGTTCATCAAAAGTACTCGTACTTTATTTTAAGTAGTTTAAATTACGACATGATTATTTGCGTAAAAATCCACAACAACAATAACGATAATGACCAGAGAGAACGAAAACGAACCAGAAAACAAAGCAAACGTCAACAACAAATACGAGTAATGCAATTAAACGTAGAATTAAACAAACTAATCAACCGAAACACAGAAATACGAAAGAAATCAAGCAAGTCAAATGATTGAGAAACCGAAAATACCACAAACACTTGAAAGCCGCGTTCAAGCAGAAGCAAATTCACCGCAAAATCCTTCACCTAGACCCGCATCACGTGCACCAGCGCACAACTCACACACACAACTCACACTGACACACACATGCACACCGCATTTGGCGTAGTGAAGCCGCAAAGCGTTCAGAATATATAAATTTTGCAAAATATTTTACCACCACAACGCGTTTGATTTCGATTTGGCGCGATAATTGCTCTGGTTTCGTTACTCAGCTGTTCGAATGCATTTCGCGTAGATGCATTGAAATAGTACGCGCACACACACCCCCACATACCCACTGTCTCTCTCACACACACATCCACACTCAACTAGTGCATACCGAACGGGACGTGAAATTAATTATAAATGTTAATACCAATTAAACGTAAATAATAACAACTAAATAATATAAACAACAATAACAATAATGATAATAAAGGAATTACTGAACTCAATAAAGTTATAAATAATTATGAATTTAATTTATTTATTTTTAGGCATAATAAATACAATTTAAAAACAAACAAACAAATGAATATTATTAATTATAAATACAAATATATATATATATATATATATAAATATATATAAAATTGCTCAATTTAGCAGAAAATTAAAACAAATAAAAAATACGTTAAGAAGAATTTCAGCAATGTGTTTAATTCAAGAGTCTGGAGACACTTTAAGAAAGAGAAAATTAGCTGTGGCTGGTATTCGAAATCAGTCTACAGATTTAACTAATGTATAGTATTTTATATTACATAAAACTGTTTGTTCCAACTGACTGATTATTGCCAAAATCATAAAACTAAAATTATGTAAGTATGTTAGGTAGGTTAAGCAGACATAAGTTAGGTCATGGGCCTTCTGTTGTTATAAACGGTTTTTATACCAGTAGCTTCCCATGTTTGAAAACCATTAGTTTCTGTTATGAATCATATAAAAATTCTTAAATAAGTCCCTTAATTAAATATTGCCTCAAAAACAAAGGAAGTATTAGCCCAGTTAGTTGGGCATTTGCAGAATAGATGATCCCTGCAGCTTCTACAAGTCGTTGTCCCAGTAATCCCAGGCAACAGAGCCAACTGCGTGACAGGTGAACTAGCGAAGCTGGGAACACTAATGGTGTATACCTAACCATGCCATCTCTTTTTGGCTGAAAATAAGGATAAATCCACTAGGCTTGACAATTTCGCGGGATATCGAATTGGAAAAACGCATAAAAAAGGAAATATAAAATTTAAAAATTTTCTGAAAAACAATTATGGTGTTCACAGTTCAGCGGTATCTAGCATGTTAAATTTCCCACCTGGCAATTTTCCCGAATTTTCCCATATGATATCTCAATTGTTTTTGCTTTGCATGAAAAACAGAGATACCGCTAGTTTGCATGTTTATTGGAATATTAAAAAACAAAGTCAAATGAATTTTTCGACACAATCTCCGGAGCGAATTTGTTTGAGAACTTTATGCCACTATCGGGACGATCTCCTTATTTGATGTTCAAGGCTTGTTTGCCATTTGAGCGAGGCGTTTTTATTTTGAAAATTTGTCCACAATTGTTTGAAAGATATACAATAGGGTGCTCACAGTTTAATCATAATTTTTTAGGGAAAGTGACCCGAAATAAATTTTCCCACAAACTGTGAATACCATAAATACATATTTTATTTATCCATATCAACTAGCATTGCTACAACTTCGTCGTTGTCGTCATCATCGTCTTCAAAGTCAATCGAACACGCATTGGCATCACATATGGTGGAATATTTCCGGGTCGCACAATCCGATGACTTAAAACTGTGGTTAACGTTGATGGTGCGGTACGCCCAGACGCCTTCTATTGCCGTTTTTTGTGTATCCAATGAGAACATCACTTTCTGACTTCGTCTTTTCCAAAAACGGATACTTCTCGCAAAGTTTTGCGTTAAAGATGCATTTTCCTTTTGGCATTTGTTTTTCGTTTTTTTTTTTTAATGTACGACAAACTGATGCGAAAAAATTTACAAAAACCGATGAGCAGCCATTTCAAAAAACAGCATTGCCACGCCGCTGATCTTCCATCGACGGTAAGATGGTGGCAACACTCAAAAGACTGTGAAGCATCTCCATCCGTCATTTGTTTTTCAACAATATACGTTGGGAATTTTGTATGAGATAAGAAGAATTTATTAAAAAAAAAGGATTTAGCAAATTTTCGCGGGATTGGTTTTTAGAAGCTGCAAAAAAGGAGTATCCCGCGAAAAAAAGGATAGATGGCATGGTTATGTATACCTCATTATTGAAGGCGATCCATACTCAGCATAGGCCTGAACTCAATCAGTACTTCTCACGACTAGACGATTGGAAGAATAGGCTTGCTCTACAACGTCTTTTGTCGTGATTGACTCTCTGAAGAGGAGGAAACGGATTTACACTCAATGTCTCTATGTCCTACACTGTTTTTCTATTCTAGGCTTAGGCCCTTTGTTGACTGTCTTTCAAACGGAGATTGCAAGAATCACATTGGATTTGTCATTCCCAACGTGGTAAATGTGAAAGTGACGTTGTCTGCATTTACATCCACTGGAAAAAACATAATTAAGAGGGTCTGTTGACTATAAGCAAAATTAATTAAATATACACTTTGAATTTATCTAAATTCTTCATTTCAAATGGTATCTTCTAACTTTTGCATACTTCGAGAACCCATGGTTATCGCATGTGTGCTGGATTGTATGAAAAAGCCTTTCCTAAAGAGTTGATTGTAAAAACATACATACATATGTATTAAACATGATTTTGTGCATGATTTTTCGATAAGAATACTCTGCAACTTCTCATTTGATAAAGTTTGATGAAAAAAATGCATGAGAGAAAATTCGACAAATTGCATCACAGCTGCTCAAATGTTGCTCTTAGAGGACTAACAACTATTACTGACCTTCACTAATTTTTCCTTTTGAACGTTTCTTTCGAACATGCTGGCCCTCAATCTCCAACCCCTAATGGGGCTCCCATATAAATGATGGTTTTCAAAAAATGAGCTCGCCTGCTCTCAGGTGGCCCCAGACGTATCAAATCTAAAACTGGCCCCTATGTATTTTTATTTATGAATGTTTTTTCCAAATAGATAGTACCTACCCTCTATGTATCTCTAACTCTTAAGGGCGCTGTCATACAAAACTGGTCATTTATTCCCCACTTGTAAGTGTAGTAGTTAAGTGAGGAAATAACGTATCTGGGGAATTTCTAAACCGATTTGAATGATTTATTCAACAATCGTCAACATTCTTGAGTGCAAAAAATACAAAATTAATCAAAGTTCAAAAATTTACCACCAGCGGGCGCCACTCACACAAACAAGTGTTTTTAACTTTTGAGTTTCTGCGAAGCAAAAATCAAAACTTTTTGAAAAAATGTATGGTATAAAAATTAAGGAATCAGAAAAAAATATATTTATACATAAACGAAATTTGTTTGAATTATGTATTTAATGATTTTCAATCAGAAACCTAAAATATTTATTATCCATATTTTTGGGAATACAAAAATTGCCCTAATTTAGGAAATTTCTATAATTATTGCTTTTTATAATAATTTTCCCCAATAAGAAATTTTTTACAGCCCCGATAACTATTATCACGTGATACATATTTTTGAGTTGCATAATTACTTTTATAAGTAACAAATATATTTTTCGTTGTCGATAGTTATTATTTTGGGATTTTTGTTTTTTACATTGCTTCATAACTTTTATTTATGAATTTTTTAATTACGTTACCGATAACTATTATTTTGAGACATATTTTTTTTACGTTGCTTCATAACTTTTATTTATGATTTTTATTTCATTTACGTTGCCGAACTATTATTTTGAAAAACAAATTTTTTACGTTGAATTACTACATTTTGGATATGAATTAATTTTTAATTGTTCTAAATTGACAAACGCAAATTAACTGCAGAAACATAATTTCCACCAACAACTAAACAATTAAAAATTCATGTGGTAAGGTAACGTAAAAAAAATGTCTTTCATAAAAGTTAAAAAAATTGTCTTTCAAATAATAGTTATCGGCAACGTAAATAACAAAAAATCATAAGCAACGTAAAAAAAAATTTCTCAAAATAATAGTTATCGGTAACGTAAATAAAAAAGCCATAAATAAAAGTTATAAAAGAACGTAAACATAAAAAACCCAAAATAATAATTATCGAGAAGGAAAAAAAAATTGTTTCTTATAACTGCTATCACGCAACGTAAAAATTAATTGTCGCAAATAATAATTATAATTAACAAATAAAATTTATGTTGAAATTTAATAGTTACATTGCAATTATTTTCTTAAAAAACTTATAATAGTTAAGTCCCTGTTTTCAATCATAACGTCACTCTGCCAAAATCTAAAAGAAAAAATCCGGCTAGAAACTCAGGCTCAGATCTTAAAAGGAACATTTAGTAAGCAATAGCTCATACAAATCTTAACCTGAAAATGAAAAAAATAAGTAAATTTTTTCAAAATTAAAAATTATATTACTCATTTATTCATTAAACTGCTTCGTTTTGCAAATTTTTCACCGTTTAAGCAAAACAAATCCTTGAAAATAAATTATGAATTCAATAAAATGGCGTTCACTGTTTTCAGCGGCCAGTGCGCATACTCCGCCAGCACACCCTTCTGCTCCTTCTCATACGACACTTGTCGCCAATTGTCAGGATAAATTTCAGCTTTCGTGAACATTGCAGAATTTTTGGAGCGCACCAAACAAAATCGCACCAAACTACAATGTGAATTGTGAAAATTGTTGTTCAACATTCAAAAACTATGTAGTTGAAAATGCATTTTGACGAAAGCAACCAGTTGGCCACCAGTTAAACATGTTGGCTGCTTTTCGATGTCGCGCCCGCACAGCGGTGCAGCGTGCCGTGCTCTGCGCGGTGCTGGCCGGAATCTTTATACTGATTTACTCGTACGTGAATCTGGAGTTTTGCTACAAAGTGATGTCCCACAACAGTCTAACCTACATGGTAAGTTGCATCGAAAAGCGGGACTGCGGAACTGCTTTCAGCGCGGCAACTGACCGTGAATTGGCAATTTCAGTGCAAGAAATTTAAGAGCCACGAGTACAGCGGCTCACTGTGCGACGAGCTGTGCGGCGATGCCGACGCATTCAAGGAGTTCAAGTGTCCCAGGAACGAGATGAAAACCATACTGTTTACCGCCGAGAAGAACGGTGATGTTTATGCTGTCAAGGTACGGCCATATGTGGGACGGGGGAGAGGTTCAAACGCGACTTGAACAAATCAACAACTTTGCATTTTGCAGCGTGCCAAGAGCGTGAAGGACGAATTGGGATGGGTGGACAGTAAAGGAGCGACGATTTATCCGAAAATTGAAGAGTTTCTTCACATAATCAAGATGCACATTATGCTGTCGTACAATGTGACGTTAGAGGATAATATGGTGAGTGCACTGAGGCATCATAGCTAAATATTATATGGAATTGTTGGCTATCAAGTTTTGTTTCGGCGGTGTGAGTGAAACTGCAGGGAGTGGTTAACTCTAAAAGTAAAATAAGAATTTATGAAAAAAGCTTCCTTCCAGCTTGTCTGTATGTGATACTGGTTCCGGAACATTCATTTGTTTGTTGTCACGGACAGACGAAATCACAAGTGAAGCATAACGTTAAAAAGTTGTACCAAACATTCAGAATGGTCACAATTTCAAACAGTAATGACTGAATTTCATTTGACTTAATTGACTTAGTTAACTAGTGGTGCATGCAAGGGGGGCGATCGGGGGTTTCAAATTTCCATATATCTGTTTCTTACAGATGTTTTGGATGACAAACTTGGCTTCAAATTGAGCTCAAAAGATGTGTACGGGATCCCTAGCTAGTTAACACTCTAATACTTAACCCTTTCGACCCCGAATTTTACTCTGTGTCTCGATATTACTTTTGTGTACTTAAATCATGAAACACTTTCCTAAGAAGTGTGCACACGACATTTGAAGTCGCCACGCCTCTTTGTTGGAGTTCTAGAGCTAGTTTACTTTTGAACAATTTTAGCTTAAAACGGGTTAAATAAATTGTATATCAATATTTTTTAACTACAGAAAAAATACTTAATATTTATGGAAAAATACAAAATTATCACTTTTTGATTTTATTTAACCATTATTAAAGAAACATGGTTTTGATCAAACGCGCCCAATTTGTAGACTTCAATTGGAACACACACTTTCCCTGATATCGCTGGAAATTATTGGAAATTATTTTGGGGATAACAGTACAATTTTTGTAATTTGCTTTGAATACATTTCTAAAAATATTGATTTGTTGGTGCCTACTTAAATTAAACGTATAACTCAATCGTAGCTTATGCTATAAGATGACAAATAGGTGAAGTTGCTCTCAGGCAACTTTGGAGTCGAAAGGGTTAACACCCTCTTAGACTTAAATAAAATGTAGAGTTAAGCACTTTTTGATTTTTTTTTAATTATTTTTGCTTCGAGAGAAGTTATGTTTAGTTGCATTACAAATTTTGAGAAAATTGCGCACAGTGTAAATTTTACAGGAGGTTAAAACACGAATTAAAGGTCAAATATTTAGGTTAGGTTGGGTTAGAAAAGCAATGTGCGCGACATGCACATCCACTCGGAAACCCTCGTGGGCCCATTGTGATTCATTTTGGATCCAGTGTCCTACCCTCTCCATTGGGATCCTTGCGATCACAGGATCTTTTGGGAACCATTTGGTCTTTACGAGGAAACTGTTTAGGTCAGTAATCTGTGCATTAGCTATTTCCTCGAGTTTATTGAAGAACCTGGCCGCAAGACAGTGTTGCCAGATCAGGAAATTTCCTCCTAGATTTAGGAGACTCTTGGCCTTTTAGGAGAATTTTTAGGAGGAAAAATTGTTTAGGAGAAATTTTAGGAGATTTATATTTTATGTTAGGGGATTTTTCGGATGCTTAGTGGATTTTTGGGAGTTTTTTGGATAACGAAGTATGATGTATTGGGAACACTGGCAACAAAACATATTTTGGCAATTATTTTAATAGTCAAAGCACCCTATTGTGTTAAAAATTTGTAATCTTAATATACAAAATGCAAACTCGTTCTATCTCGCTCTCACTTAGTGCTGTCACAATAAAATCCCGCCAAAAATGGCTCTTTTTGTTTAACTTATTTGTTATATGTTTTGTTTTTGTTAAGTTTTTGTTGTTAAGCTGAAGAGGAATAAAAAAATTAAAAAAAATTATACGTATATACCTATATATTATATTTTTATTTTTTATAAGGAGTTTAATTCCATTGAAATTACGCAAATAATAAAAAAATTTTAGGAGATTTTTTTAACTTTTGGGAGGAAATTTCAGTATTTTTTTAATATTTAGGAGAAAGTCATTACAGGTATCAGACTACACTGCCATCATAATGATGGACAATGGCACAGCAGCTGCTCGACTGATTCCACTGCATTCTCACATTCGCAGCTTCTGCATAAATCGTCGTTAGTCAGTAGCCATTTGCATTACATTACACCAATGGCGTATTTACCTCAGTGTTAGTAAATTTTAGATTGGTGTTCAGGACCCGAAAATCCCGTTAATGATATTAATGTTGAAAAATCAAATAATAGTTCTTTAGAGGGTTAAACACTAAATTATAAGCTGTCCATAAATCCGTAATTGTTTAGATTTTTATCGGACCCTTTTTTTAGAGTGTACACAATGTTTAAAATATCGCTGAAGCGTTAACAATTACTTAACATTAGAATGCCTGGCCAATCGAATCTTCCATGAATGACTACTTTGGCGCAATTTTTGAAGCCAAACTGTCATTTGTTAGTCATATAAATTTCATTATATCTGCTCGCATATAGCTGCTTTAAACTTCCTTTTCTCACTGCAACCGCATTGAAAGAATCCAAAAATTATTTTTTTAATTTAAGTGTTTGTTCTCTAAAGTTTCTCGATCCCATCTCACAAATCTTGCGTTGCTCTCTCATAAATCTGAATTTACTTGAAAGCAGAAGATCTATCCTATCTTTGTTGTTTGTCTTTGGTGTTATTAGGAAACCAGTTGATTGTTCTTACCTTCTCAGTCTAATAAACTTTAACGTTCCTTCTCGGAACAACCCTTAACTACTACTACTTTGTTTGTCATTTGTTGCCGTAAATCTAATTACGCTTTGAATTCTACTTCGATGGAAACGCTTTCAGAATTTGACAAGATCTCTTGTTCTCATAGCCTGAATCCCTCAACTTCTAAACTTTTGTATTACAATAACTTTTGAATTTCTTTTATAATGTATTTCTACCTTCTTCTTGTTGTCTATTTTTAAGTTTTTATTTAATGTTGGCCTACTCTGTAAGGTGATCTCTTAACTCTTATCTCTCTCTTTACCATGTGAAAAGATAGCATTCAAAATAATGTGTATACTTCTCTCTTTTGTACTGAAACATTTAGTTTGTTTTATTTCAAAATATTCTTATGACTTTAAACTATTCAAGAGAACAAACAAAATGTTGATACCCATAACCATAGAGGGTTTAGATGTTGAGAGTTTAACTCTCAAGACGTTGCCTTCATCGCCGTCTGAGGTTCAGTTAGTACTGCGTTGTTCATCGGAGAATGAGAAGTAAATTTTTATAACAGCACCCTTGACGTCATCAAAGTAAAAAGTGGCGACCAGCACGTAGTCCGCAGCGGGTAGAGGCACCTTGAAAAGTGCATGTTTCGGATAGAAGTCCTTTACAATTATTTCGTCCTGCAATCATACAATTATGTTTAATTTTTTATGAAAATTCATGCTGCGCACATTGTTGATCGCCCACCTGATACGGACAGGTGTGATTTACATTGCTAAAATCCTTGAACAGGACGAACACTGCTTTAGCCACGGGATTATTTGGGCGCTTCATGAAGGCGCAGGCGTTCACTGTGAAGTTCACAATGAACGGCTTGTAGTCATTGTATTTCCGCAGTAGCTGTCCATTGATCTGCCAACAAGACAACCATTGTCAGGCTGAGATAAAGATACAGATACAATACCGTTACAAATACAATACCGTGATGCTGCGTATCGATAGCGGCAGAAAAGCATTTAAATTCAGAACGGAAATGTCGCGCTTGACGGCTCGCAGGCGACACTGCTGAAAGACGACGAGCGATTTTTCAAAGGACTCACAGCGCGCATTGGTCAACTTGAAGAGTGCAAATACCTGCAATTGCATGGAAAAGTGAACAAAATTGTTTGGTGGTGATTTTTGTGTGTACTTACATGGGGCAATGCTGACAATGTTGCACCCACAATTAGAATCACCTCAATTTTGTGCATCTTCCTTCTTCATGCATCTGCGGCTAACAACTGTGCGAGTACGAATCCGAATACTGAAGTAAGGTAGGCTAAGTGCCAGTATTTACATTTTCCATTTCGAAAGCACCAATGATGCTTATCGGAGCACTCTATCACTAATGTGCATTGACTATTGCGAGCTATTACTTCAATACGATATTTATTGTTGTATAATGGCATTACAAAGTTTTGCTTTTATTATGAATTAGTACTTACTTTTAAAAAGTATGCAAACAAGGTTTTGCTAGTTTTGCCATTTGGATTTGCATTACAATTTTGTTTGGTCTCGAAATAAGGTTTCATTCGCATTAAAAACTAGCTGGGCCACGCGGCTTTGCACGCGCGCTCATGTCTCCCCCGATACAAATTGTTAACCCGTCAGTTTTTGATTAAAAAAACTACATGTGCCTTTGTTTTTAGGAAAGGTTTGAAGTAAAAAGTCCCATTAAATCATTTAAATTCACATTTACAAATTTTTAACCCTTGATTTACCACGGTAGGTTTCGATTTTCAAAAAAATGAAAAGCACGTTTTAATTATTTCCCGTTTGAAGTGCTATTGCTAAGTTTGAAGTCAAAAGGCCCAATAAATATTGTTTTTCTCCATACAAACTGTTAACCCATTGTTGACCCCGTTAGATTTTGATTTTCAAAAAAGTGAAAAACACATGACCCCGTCAGATTTTAATATTCAGAAAAATGAAAAACACATATCGAGTTATTTTACATAAGAATGAAGTACTTTCACCAAGTTTGAAGTCAAAAGGCTCAAAAAAATTGGTTTCTCCATACATACTTTTAACCCGTCGTTGATCCAGTTAGATTTCGATTTTGAAAATAGTGAGAGATACCTGTCTAATTTTTATTTTTGAAGTCAATAGGCCCATTTCTATAAACAAATCTTAACCCATTGTTGGCCCAGTCAAATTTTGATGTTCGAAAAATTATAAAATACGTGTCGAATTATTTTTGATTTAGAGTATTTTCAGGAAGTTCGAAATGAGTATGTCTATTAAATCACGTTTCTTCATACAACACCTTATCACATGTTTTGACCCTTTAGGCCCGAATTTTTAAACATCCCGTCTTAGCGGATTTTTCAAGATGTACCTACAGTTCAAATTTCATGTTTGTAGCTTCAGCGGTTTGGGCTGGGCGATGATAAATCAATCAATCAATCAATCAGTCATTCAGGACAAACAATCTATATATATAAAAATGGATGCGGTACCACGCCCCCTTGTCCAATGCTCACAACTTTCTTCTAGTTGAATTTTGCTACTAAGTGGAAAGTTCATACCAAGTTTCATTGATGTGCACTTACAGTACTGCGTAAATGTTGGCTCATAAAAAATCGGTCGAAAGATATGACTAAATGGATATGGACTAAATGGACTAAAGTTTTTTACTAAGTAATTGATTTGCGACTAACAGTTCCAAAAGCATGCGGATAGTTTGGGTCAAACAAATGTGCCACGCCCCTTGGCCAACGCTCATCAAGTTTTAATAGTAGAATGCCACTTCTGTGAGACGACGGTACACCAAATTTCAATGCTGTGCGACTTACGATTCCGAAGCTATTCCATTTAAAAGATTTTAGTTGTATGGGCGGTGCCACACCCCCTTGTTCAATACCCACCCCATTCTCTCTATCGAAGGACATGACTAAAGAGTAAGTTCGTACCAAATTTAAGTGATGTGTGACTTATGGTTCCAAAGTTATTGTCTAAAAATGTATTCTTGTGGTACCCGGAGGCGTCCGTTTTCCCGACTTTTCTTTTTTCCTAAACCTTCACATAACAATTTCAAACAAACCCGCCGAAGCAAGTATCCGAGTTGGTCCAGTCGTTTTCAAGTTTTAAGCATCCGAACGGACCACGATTCAGTTTTATATATATAGAAGATATAGATAAACGTTCTAAACCACTGATCCCATGAATCCATGCTTGCCGTAAAGAAACGCTGAATTGTTTGATATCCATATCGTCTTTCAAATTATTATAGCGTGGCGAGAAGGCGTATCAGGTGGGCGTGGTCAATCTTATATATCCTATGTTAACATCAATGAAACACGGAATCATTTGATATTAATATTGATTTACAGACATGTAACGTAGCTTCGTGTTGTTTTAGTGGGCGTGGCCGATTATATTATAGCCTATGTTTGCCGGAATGACACGCTGAATCGTTTGATACCCATATTCCCTAACAAAAGCATACTATAGATGAGTTTTGTTACCATAGTGGGCGTCGGAAGGGGGCGTGGTCATTCTCATATAGCCAATGTACCATTCCCCCAGATAAAAAAATGTTTGGTGCTTATTTCATCTAAATCGGTTCAGTGGTTTTTGCCTGATTGTGGCTCAAAAAAGCAACGTCACAATTGTTTTTATATAATAAAATAAAAAGTATAGATAACACTTGATGAAAACCCACAACGAAGTAGGCCGAAAAACACTAAAAGGATAATTTAATGCCAATTGGCTACTGCCAACATCACTTGGCAGAAGGCGAAAGCAACGGCACCAAACCCTATTACTCACAAAAGCTGATTCACCAAATCTCAAACAACTGACAGAAAGATGCTCAATGCGATTCGCTTCCTCTTCGTCGCACGACCTAAGTTTTACTTTAACTTTATGGTATTTGTGTTGCTTGCAGATTAGGGCGTTGGTCAATCAGGAGATTGACAAGAACAATCCGGAGCAAATGCTGAGCTTCTGGCGACTCTTCAAGGACAACAACTACATGATGGGCAAACTGTTCGACGAGGAGGGCATATTTCCAACAATTCTGGGCTCTTGTGGTCCCTACTATGCCACGGAAAATCTGAACGTGCTGCAAACCGATCAGAGTCTCATGCAGTATATGTAAGAACAATTTTCAAATTTCGCTGCAAACTACATTCTTAAAAAATGTATTAATTAACTAATTAAATAATTTTTTTCATAACAATTATTTAATGAATTTAATCATAAAAAATATTTCAGTTTAAAAGAAATTTAATCATAATTAAAGAATTTCGCCAATCCTTTTTGACAGCTCCTTCGATTGGAAACGAAGACTGAAATTTGCGTTAAATATTATGGAGTACATTTTCCGTCTGGACGAAATGAAGCCCGAGCCGCTCAAGATGTGCAAGATGCATATCAATCTGTTCGGACTCACTGCGGACAAGAGGTTCGCTCGAATTTGTGCCCCCGAATGTTAACTCAAATTACCTTCACCCGCTTTTTGTTTCCTTTTTTTTCAGATTGAAATACCAGAGCGCCGAATACGTTCAAGTGGAGAGTCAAGTGGACAAGCGGCTGTCGAGCGGCGCGCACTGTGTCGACGACGAGGACTGCAATTGGCACGCTTGCATGGGCAAGTGCGATGCGGCGAAGCTCGTCTGTAGCGGTGCGCAGCAGAACAACAATTTGCAAATATACTGCAAGCATTTGCTGCGCGGAGGCGGCCTGTTTCCGGGTTTGCTGGCCTCGGCAAAGACGCCGAAAAATCTCGTGGCACTGATCAAAAACTGCATCGATCCATCGAACAGCGCCTACCACACGCCGGGTCGTCCGCACGCTCCCAATGTAGAGCTGGCGCTGCGTCTGTACAACGAAATGAAGCGTCTGTCCAAGGTGCAGCCGAGCGAACTACGCGAAGAGGACGACGATTGAGTCGAGCGTCCACATACACAATTTTTCAATGATCTTATTGACTTACTTTTCTACTTGTACCACAGTATTGTTTTTTGTATAAAACTCGAACGATTACTTTATTTAACAATTCGTAGTAGGTAAACTGTAATGTATTGAATTAAAAAGAATCTTTACCACTGGTCTGTGTTTTGTTGTATATATTTTAATTCATAATTGCAACAGTTTTATTTCTTTTATCTTATTATTTATCATCATCTACAATAGATCTTAATCGTTTCTGCAGTTTGTAGTTAAATTAGAAATTAAGTTCTCCCTTAACAATGTCAATGACTGTAAGATGGTATCATGCTCTCTATTATTATTACAATATTACTACGTTCTATGCTTATCGGTTCACAAAAAGAAAAGCAAATTTGTGAGTACAGAACAAAGGAGTACGATGAGCATACGTGCTGAAGTGTACGCCGACACTAAACAAAGGCCGAAACGAAACGCGACGCATGCGGGCACAATTACACTTTGGAAGCTCCCTGCTGCTGCCGGTGACACGCAAGCCGTTCGTTCTGCTACGACCGAGCCCATCTTGCACCTTTCCAAATAGAAAACAACTTCACGTGCGTTTGCTGAGAAAGCGTTTCCTGGTAAAACGAAAATCGGAGGCTTTGCAAAAACTCTACAAAACACACATTCGTTAATTGGTTGGTATTGTTATTTATAATCAAGAAAATAGAGGGGCGGAAAATACAATACAATTGGCGAAAACAAAACAAAAACCTGGCCACTTGTTAACAACATTAATTTTGTATGCAATTATTATAGGCAACCGTTTGTTTGTTTCGTTTTCAGTAATCTTAGCGTTCGTTTTAAACATGATTAAACGTTTTAGAATTTTGATTACGCGATTTCATTGTTCTCTCAAAATCGAGCGTCGCGCAGGCGTTTCGCAACACGTCACAGTGTATAGGTAAGCATAATTTATGTATGTTTTCGTTACAATTTAAATTATAAAAGAGTAAAAAATCTAAGTAGAAATTTACAAAAATGTGCAATTTGTTCAAAAGTTCTTCTCTTAATTGTTCCTCTTCAATTTTTAAATATACGAAAATACATATTCATGTCGAACTCTTTTCACTTTGCTTCGAAATTGCCAATATGCTACTTTTGCTGCGGTGTGCAGTTTTACTTTGCTCAACTTAATCAATTACAGTTATTACAGTATTAAAAAGTATCTTAACTTTTAGTGATGAAAATTGGTTGAAGGTTGCTTGTAATTTAAGTATATAATTTTTGTTGCAGCTGGGTTCTTGTTGTGTTGATTTTGTGTTATGTGCTGTCGATGCCACTGTATCATGTGTGTGAATACGAATGTTATGGATGCGAATATGACCGAGTTGTGAGTGTTGGCGTGTCTGTGTGTGATGCTCGTGTGCAGCTTGCAAGAAAATCAAGTGATACTAAGATGCTTTTAGTGTCGACTGGTGGTAATGTGCGGACAGCGAATCACTCTAAGTCTACTACGAGTACGTGGCTGGCTTATGCCTGTGTCGGAGAAGCTGGTGGTGTGCTCGCCGAAGTCGTGTTGGTTTTCGAATGCCTCAGCTGCATCAGATAATGCCGTTGCGTTGGTTTGTGCAAAGCTAATTGTGTCAACGCATCATCGATGGAGAACCACTGACGTTTGCGGCCAATGCTGCGCGAGTCCTCCCACTCCTCCAGCTCGTTGGTCACAGTCATGACGAACACCTCCGTACGGTGCATGTGTTCACGATTCTAAATGCATAGCAGACATGTAAGAAGTTTCGTTATTAGTGGGACTCAACGTGCAAATAGGCGTTTACACTGAAGGAAAAATGCAAAGGACATAAAACAGCGACTCATGCGTACTGTTCGAATTCGCATTTAGCCCACAGTAAGAATGCTAGAAAAACGGCTTGCCTTTACCTCGAACACGCCCAGACACCGACCGAGTTTGCCAACGACACCGGCTTCCTCGAGCACTTCACGCACAGCCGTCACCGAGGGCTCCTCCTCGGGCTCCACGCCTCCACCTGGCACTATCCACAGCTCCGGACGACGCGACGAGGTCACCAGCAGCACCTGCAAGCATAAATCGAATTGCATTAGCTACAGTTGCAAAGGTCGGCCAGTTACACAGCGATTGCGACTCACCTCGGCCTCTGCGTCAGAGCGCACACAAATGCACGCGGCACGCCGACGAAAACCATCCTTATCATAAATTCGAGTGGAATTTGGCTTCTCTTTTACCATCTGTAAACAAACAAAACACACCAAACGTAAATCACCGATTTAATAACACAATCAGCTTGCGATCGGATATACAACGGTTTTTCACTGCTCAATGACTTAGCAATGCTTCGCATTGAATTTGCAATGCGCTGATAAGCAACGAGCCAACGAAATGAGAGAAAATCAAAATGACTTCCTTATCTCTTTGCTATCTACAACGACGGCGCTTAAAATACTTAACTTGTTGTGAACACGCTCTGCCGCCGCCGTCACTTTTTGGGCAAAGATCTTCGTGCCTGATGCGCTTATCGGCGGCCACTTATGTGGACATATGTAACTGAAGGCGAGTGTTGCCAATTTGAAAATTTCATGACTATATTTTGCTTTGATGTTCGGTATTTAAATATGAAAATTGTTCTTTAGCTTATTTCATTAAGCTGTAGTTAAGTTTATATAAAAAGAATCACAACTGTTTTAGGTGATAGGTAAGTTGCATTTTATAGCTGGTACCTGTTTGGAATTGAATTATTTTTCAATGAACTAAATCGAATTGCAAATCAAATTGCGGTGTAAAAAAATTGTTAATTTCAATTAAGAATTCAAATAAATTTATAAACTTTTATACACTACTGAACTCTAAGTAAACACTAGTCTTAAGGTGTATTTGCTTGCAGGCTGTTAGTTTTTCTTGTGTGAAGTGAAAGTGGTGAGTATAAAAATTCAATCCAGTAACCGTTTTTAAAAACATTTAATAAAGCATTCTGTGGTTCTTAGGCAAGTTCTTCTCTATTTGTTCTTCTGTATTGTAGCTAAAATGCAGACGTATGCATTTAAATGAAATTAATAGTATTTACGCAAACAAAATATTTGCAAGCTACTTTTGGCGTATATTGCGTCAACGGTTTGGCGATGACAAGTGTCGATGAAAGACGACCCAAGGGTCCCCCCCCCCCAGTCAATGCAGGTAAACAATTGTTGAGACCGCAATGAAAGTGAAATGCGGCACCAATTCCTAATTAAGCAGACTTAGTTCGATAGATAACTGGCGCTGATTGTCGCAAGTCGTGGCATTTGCCATTCTAATGCGCAACATGTGTAAACATTTGCAACTGATAAACGAACACCGGCCGCACATTTAATTGGATAATGAATCTATAAAGGCTGCTGCTGGCCGCAATCATCACGTGAACCATACACGACGCCAAGCAGCGCTAGCACGCCGCACACTTGCGGTTGCTTTACGCTACGAGCCGTTGTTTACGTGTGATGTTTGCCCTCAGTGTATGCGTACGTACGCGCATTCAGCACGATTACTGAACAGAGATGTTTGCTTAAGCCATAAGTCAAGCAGTTTTCAAGCACTTTTGCAAGCTTATTGCGTACAGCTAAAGAATTGCCGAAATTGATATTGGAAATGCCGGGCTTCGATTAAGAACTGTGCTGCTATGCAAATTTTACCGCGTGGCTTCATCTAATCGACTTGTCGATACGGCGAGCAAATTGCGCTTGTTTACTCAGCATGCGGTTCCATAACCTCTACGTTACGCTTCAAGTGCGCCGCTTGGTCCCGAAGGACTGATGCAGCCAACAGATTTAGACTTTTGCAAAATAAATTTATAATAGCACCACTTAGGCGGACAACTCACGTACATTTAATTAAAGTTGCTTGCTGGACTTGCAGAAAGGCCGCCTTAATCGAATTGAACTGTTTGACTTAAAAATAAACAATTTGAATTCCTTGATGAGACGTTCGCGTACAATTAACAGAAAGTGGAAAAATTCGTTGATGTCGTCTTGCTTGCTCAGAGGCGGTGCTGGGGGTAGTGTGCGGACAGAGTGGCTGACTGTTGAACTGTGCAGTGCAGTGATTTGTCTGGATGTGCGGCAGCAAGAGCTGAGACGTTGCGCAGAGCTGGAGCGTAGTTCGTGTCGGCGGGCTGGGAAGTGGTGGCTGGCGTACGGGCGGCTGTATTCCGTAGTCGCTGTTAGAAGTGGTCGAATGAATGAAGTCGCGAAATGCGTTACCGCTGCGTAGGAAAATGACGAAAACAAAAATAAACACAAAGTACGTTAAGTAATTGCTTGTGGGTGTCGCGCTCACGCGAGTGGGCGCTGCGCGGCGCACGGCAACGGGCGGGGTGTTTCGCACTTACGTAGGTAGGCTGGCTGATGAAGAGTCGAAGGAAGAACCAAAACGGTGAGAAAGTTTAAATTATGCAAAAATTATGGGGGGGAAAAGTACGAAGTACGATTAACTTTGCAGTCTGAGCATTGTGGTTTTGTTGTTTTTTTTTGCTGGGTTTTTGTTATATTTATAAGCTGAATGTTTTGTTGTTGTTGTTGTCGTCTGGCCGCTACTTTGTGCTGACTTTATTGACGATATAATTTTTCCAGACACCTGCTTTCCATTTTCCTTGCGGCGGCCCACGTTCCGAATCGGCGACGAGGGGCCCCAAGTCGCGCAAATTTTCTTTCTTTAGTCGGCGCTGCTTCCGTTCGACCGGAATTTGCTTTTACACAATTTTTCGTTTTTCCACCGACTACTTGCTGCTGCACCGCTGCGTCGCTTTCGTTCTTGATGCCGTGCCGAATCACGTTCTACTTGCGGCAGCTAATGGTTTTTGCACTGATTCGTAGATTTTTTCGCAGATTTCCGTGGCAGCAAACTGCCAATATCCCGTCACAGACGTTGTGAAAAAATGCGAAATTAATTTTCTCCCCACTGCCTTTTTCCTTTTTTTCTTCTTCAATTTCGTGATTTCCGTCTGGCCGTGCGACTGCGAACTGTCATAAACGTCGCAAAAATGGAGCAACCGCCGTTGGCATTGCCAGCAGCAATTTTCGAACTCTGATGTGCGAATAGCTGAAGGTAGTTGGCAAGTCTAAGGAGGCAAGTCGAAGAGCATTCTGGGCTTGAAGTGGATTAATGAATTTTTGGATTTAATTAATTTATTCTAAAACTAAAGTATAACATTTTCTAATTAATTCTTAAGAGCACAGTTTGTAAAAGGCAATCAGCTTATTATACGCCGCAGGGCTCGAAGTAATTAGATAACAATGAAACAACAGGTACAAGTCGGAAGCTATTGCGCGCCATCTAGTATTGAAGTTTTGTGAATTATCCGATACACACACCGCATGAGGACAACAGGTGGTTAACGTTTGTCCCAAAATGCCAAAATGGAGATAAAAATGGCTTTTACCGTAAAATCCCGCCATTTTTTAGTTGTTGCGTGTTTATTGTGCGGTTTTCGTGTGATTTATAGTTGTTTGTTAATTGTGACTGAAATAAAATTGTAATAAATATAAAGCAATTGTAAATGAAGTGGTAAGTTGTAACGAATAGCAAATATTGGAAAATGTTAACTATTAAGAGTGCAGAAAAGCTTTAACAGCAGCAGGTGCTCCTTACAATTGAAAGGAAACGGGTGCTGCGGCAAAGCTGCTCTGGAATTTTAAGCAGCTCGTTATTTGGATTACTTTACCTTTTTAGGTTAAAGTGCATCTCACTACATGTATGGTCGAACTGTCTCGCTTGATTTGTTTTACGGATATGGAATACGCATATTTGATAAGTTACCACAATCCGGCTGTTCTACCAGTCAGTTAGTGCTGCCGTTAGTTTCATGTTTTTTTTTTAGGTTAGAAACGATCTGCACGTTAGGTCTGATTGCTGAGTGGGGCACATGAAATTAGTGCACAATAATTTTGCTCGGGCAACTTACTTAAGGACACTTTAGCTATTGAAAATCACTTCGCTCAATGTATATGTTCTCTCTTTTATGTGTTAATACTGCGGGTTTATGTGTTAATACTATGCACAATGCATCTATCTACCAATAAGCAAAAGCTCAGTATATTTTGTTGTTGTTAACTGTTGCCAAAATACAGTTAGATCTCTCTTCATGTCGATAATGCTATTTGATCGCTGCAGCTCAATGCAAAAGAGTCCTACTTCAAATTGTGACACTTTTGACGAAATACATTTTTATTGAAGTTAATTTTAAGTAAAGTTGTGACAATTTTAGTATATATTTTCAAATATAAAAATTAATTTCGAATTTTCAAAATTTTTTTTCACTTTTCTAACTGTCATTTATAATTATTAAATTCAGCAAAAGTGGCATAACTTAAAATAATTCCGTAATTATTGAATTAAAATATCATCAAAACAGTCACAACTCAACATTTTGGATTTTCTAGTGTAAAATTTAAAAAAAAAATTTTAACTTATCCTAAAGCATAATCTGTAAGGATCTTCTGAACGGTCTATACGTTGTTTTAAAAAAATGTTTATTTACCTCAAAAACAGTTTTTTGCGTTTCCTGAAAAATCAAAAATTTTGAGTTGTGTCACT
This sequence comes from Melieria crassipennis, assembly GCA_963668005.1. NCBI lineage: Eukaryota > Metazoa > Arthropoda > Insecta > Diptera > Ulidiidae > Melieria > Melieria crassipennis. The sequence goes on along the minus strand of OY764962.1, from coordinate 107,569,132 downwards.
TTTGTAGTGCGTGTACGATATGTTTGTTTACAGACAAAAAACAGCTGGTAATGAAATTACAATTTGAAATGAAATTTGAATTTGAGATCTTTCGGTATGGAAAATATGCGTGTTTTGTATATTCATGTACTGGAAGACGCCTTTGAAGGTACGGAGTCGCAAAATGCGGCAAATAGAACATATAACAGCCGATTGGACAATTTCACTGCTTTGCACTGCTGACATTTCCAATCGCTGCTGGGCAGCCACCTGTGCGATACGTCTCGCTCTTCTCCGCTGCAAGTTCCAGCTTGGACTTGCGCTTCAAGCTGTCGAACTTGTCCCTCCACGATTTCCAACGTCGGGACACGCCCCATTTGGCAGTAAAAGCATCAGCAAGATTTTGCCAGGCAAAATTCTTCTTTTTTTCCTTCAAAAATAATTATAATTTCTCAAAAACAGCTGATTGCGCCGCCAAGTGCTGCCCATCGTAGACCAGAGTTGCCAAAATCTCACACTTAAATTTATCAGGAAGTTGAGAAAACGAAAATAGTTACCGGGCACTTTATCGGTAAATTGAGAAAACGGCCCTGAGTATTTTTAATATTTTTATATATTATATCCCCTTCAAAATTTTGAAGTCCTTTTAAAAGCACAAAGAATGTAGAAACGAAAAACTGAGTACGCAGTATTACTATGTCTGGTCTCTAGTTTCACGCACACATGGATTGTTCCTGGTGTGAAAAATGCTGTCGCACGGTGTTATCAACCAAAAATCAAGGATTAAGTACTAAGCCAATTTAATCATTTAGCTAATCAGGCATGAATTCATAAATGGCATGAATGGGAGATAAATGAGATGAGATGATGAATGATGAAGAGATGAATGAGAATGGGAAATATTCTCAATTTTTAAAATGAAATGGGGGATTCTGACTATTCTAGGTCCTAGTACCAAAGATTGTGAAAATCAATCACTAACCTTTATAGGTTAGGTTAGTTAAGTTAATATTTCGAATTTCGACTTGAAGGTCCAAAATACACATTTTTACTATATTTTTGTTGTCTCAATTAAATGCTAACCAGTTCAACCTTCAAGTTTCGCTTTTCATATACTCGTACAATATTAATATTCAACACTGTAACCAGCTGTCGAATTCTAATGAGGATAGCCAGTAAAAGAGTTATTCTGGTAAATTGTAGGTGAGGCAAATGAGCCAAAAATGTCATAACCCAGGTTCAATATCTCAGATTTGCCAGAGTTTCCACTTTACAGTGCGCCTGCAAGCTATCAGTAGAGGAAAAAGGTTATCAACGCCGTCAATACTGCTTGATTTGGTCTCAAAGAGGCCAACACATATGGCCCGAAGTGCAGGCGCACAAAAAGTCTGCCGGGTCTAAATAGAGACCCTTCAAGAGTGCTTGTACATGATCACATCATTATCGTAATCAAGATTTTTGTACAATGATCATGATTGTTATTTTTCATAATCGACCATAATCGAATGTGATTCATTCACAATTTTTCTTATGCTATCATGATCGTGCACCAACCACTAAATTTTTCTTATCATGACAGAAATCGGCTTTTTGTTGTTTTTAGAGAGTTTAATGAAAACATAATCCGATTCCTTACACGATTATCATTGGTATTTGGCTAGTTTTAAGACAGGTTCATGATAGCATAAACAAATTCTTTAAAAGGTCATCACCGCTATCAATGATTTGATATTTTTGTCACACGATCACGACGTTATAGACAAAGAGTCTACTGAATGGTTCTGAAGTCTTTGTTTCCTATGCTAGCTGCCTGAATAGATGTCCATATTTATCTATATCTCTTTAAACATATCGCTCCTTCGCTGCAAGAACGTCATAACTATTTATGTTTATGGCAACTCTGTGTGCATCTGCATATGATCTTTTATCTGTCAAAACCACTTTGTAAAATATTCAATACTTTGCTCACAAGACGACATGAAACATTTTTTGCTACCTTGAACTGCCTGCATTGGTAAACTTTAAAATTGAATTTTCTCGGAATGATGTAGTTTTGAGTTATGACGTTCTTGCAGCGAAGGAGCGATATGTACTGTCCATAAGTGCAGAAGTTACACAGTGGTTTGTAAGTAATATACTAGTATACCGCGACGCACAAAGGATTTAATTTGGGGGGAGGGTATTCCGTGTTGAGCCCAATATCAGTTGAAAAGATATTAAACAACGATAATGTTTGCAAGACAAAGCTATTTGAAAAGGGGTTACACCCCTCCAACCCCCCTTGTGTGCGCCAATGCTTGTATATATACATAATGTACAAAGAAAGCCCTCTCAGTTTCATTGGTGACTTCTGACATTTTCCTGGAAAGCATTTCGCTACTAAAGTTATTTAGTAGGATACAAATTGGTAAAAATGTTTCTATTTCTCTAAAAATTAGTAGTGAAGAAGTAAATTAGCAGATCTCTAGATCACTTTTGGAAATGGCTCGACTTTTGCCACTGAAATGAAAATCTTAACCTAGAAGATGAAACGCTTTTGGTTCCAAGCATTTTGCGTCAATCTTGATGATTCAGTATTCGATTGCTTAGGCACTTTAGAATGTTAAGTAACGTAAAACGGGTATCTTAAACTCTAAGGGCCGTTTTCTCAACTAACCGATAAAGCGACCTTTAGCTGTCGGGCCAATAAGTTATTTCTCATTTTAAAGTGCTTGGTAACTATTTTCGTTTTCTCAACTGCTTAGATATAAATTTAATAATCTGATGTTTTGGCAACTCTGGTCTACGATGGGCAGCACTTGGCAGCGCAATCAGCTGTTTTTCAAAAATTATAATTATTTTTCAAATAAAGCACGCAAAACCATGGACGGTAAACCAAAAAAGAAATTCAGAAACAAGAATTTTTCGGTGCAGGAGGAGTTGGTGCTTGTGGAGCTGGTGGAGCAACGAAAAGGAGTTCTGGTCAACAAGAAGTCGGACGCCGCCAGCTGGAGGCAGAAGGAGAAGGCCTGGCAAAATCTTGCTGATGCTTTTACTGCCAAAACGGGTGTGTCGCGACGTTGGAAATCGTTGAGGGAGAAGTTCGACAGCTTGAAGCGCAAGTCCAAGATGGAACTTGCAGCGGAGAAGAGCGAGACATATCGCACAGGTGGTGGTCCAGCAGCGTATGGAAATGGCAGCAGTGTGTCGGAAAAAATTGCATCGATGCTGGGCGATGCGGTCACTGGACTGGACAATGTATTCGACAGCGACAATTGCAATGTGTCGGAACCATTGACGGCCAACAGTTCTATCAGCACAGATAGCCGGCTGCAAGTACGCTAGAAAAACTTGTGACTTAATAGAAAAATATTGATGCATATATGTACGTATATCTTTTAGGAAGTGGCTTCAATTTTATTGAACGAAAATGTGCGCTCTCTGGAAGAAGAAAAAATTAAACTTGTTTCGATTCAACAAAAATTTTTTGAAGACGAAAACGTTCGTGCACAAGAGAAACACGAGCAGGAGCTTATAGCGCTGAAAATGAGGAATGAGCTGCTGCGATTGGAAGTGTTGGAAACAAAAGCAAAACTGGGATTGAAATGTAAGCGGATATTGCATATATGTTTGTAAGCAAATGTACATATATTTGGTTCTTTACAGAGTTGAAATGCTATTCGGGTTGGTTGATGTTTTTTTTGCAGCTTTATAACCTGCAGCAAATACGATTATAACAATCAGTGAATTTCAATAAAAAGTATTAATAAATTTAATGAATATTAATAAAAATCATAAATTGACCTTGCAAAATAATTTTCTACAATGGTCCTTGCCATCGAATCGGATTTGTGATTCGTTGTAAAGTCATCATATAATTGCATTGCTTATATCCACTACAGCCCAAGATTATGTAATTGCTCAAACATCCATTCTCCAAAAGAAATTTCAAACGGCTATTTCGAAATATGTTACTGTCCTGTGCTGATCCAGGACGTTGAGCGTAAAGTATCCTTTTCGATTTCGAAAGATTTCTACGTTATCTCCGCCGGGTGACTGCATACGAACGTGGGTACAATCGATGGCTCCCACCACTTTAGGGAACTTTGCGACTTTAAAAAATTCTGTCACTATCTGCCGCATGCCATTGATATCACTTGCAAATAGGCTTCCCAACCATCCTCCTTTGAGGAGGACAGTCCTCCTTGAACAGAAAATGTCCTCATCAAAGGCCAAAAAGTCCTGAAGCTCAAATTAAATTTCAATTTTATTTATTCAAGTGTGGCAACTTAATCAATTAATGAGGAAAATTTGTGTTCAATATTTCGATGCTGCTTTAGGCATTCAAAATAAAATTATAAACGAATTGAAAATCCGGATGAGTCAGCTGCTGGAATGTTCAACATGATTAAGGCCGCATTGGAAAAAAGACTTAAAATTAAAAAAATGTTGTGTGCCTGTTTATAATACGAATGCAAACTTTGGTAAAAATAAGTCCCTTTTCGTTAATCTTAAGAATTCAAACCAAAATATATTAAAAGGCAATTGTCACGCGCACATAATAGTTACAAATTGCATTAAAAAAAGTATCGTGTGATCTCAATGTTGATATTGAAAATATTGTTTGATATTGTTGATTACAGTCGCGTTTTGTTTTATTTTTTAAAGTGGTTAAAAAGTTAAAATTTACTTGTGTTTTTAGGTTTTCTTTTTTTACACTTGAATTTCCTAAAAACATGGTAAAATATTGAAGGAATGTGATGTCCTCTTGAAACAAAGTAGTTCCCATATAAAGTCCTCCTCAAGCCAAATTTTGTCCTCCCTAAACCGTTTTAATAGTTGGGAAGCCTACTTGGAAACCGGATGAACTGTTTAGATAAAGCCGCTAAAGCAAGCGATACTTCTTTTACGGCGCGGCTGGCTGTGGAGACGCTGACTCCGCGAAAATCGCCAACAGTTATTAAAAAACTACTGCTTGAGTAGAACCTCAACGCTATAAGCAGTTTGGTTCTTGGTAACACCGAATAATGTCTGAGAAGATAAATTTGTGATGTGATGTTATGATTTGTGTGTGATGAATTGTCACATGTATTTACATAATTTTTTTATAGTGATAACATTATACTATTAACCTCCCCAATTTAGATTGCTGAGTGCTACAAATTGTATCCAAAAATAATTTGCAAGTGGCCTTGGACAACCTGAATCTTTTTGTGAACTCGTTGTCATCGTATTCGGCAAAATAGTCCAATCGGTTGTTATATGTTCTATGTGCCCCATTTTGCGACTCCGTACCTTCAAAGGCGTCTTCCAGTGCTGAATATAAAAAACACGCCTACACTCTGTTGCAAAATTATACGAACACTCAAAAATCGTCAATAAGTCGAGAGCAAAGATATATTAAAAAAAAAATGTCTTCTATGAATATTTGAAGTGATCAAGGAAATAATATATATTTTTGCGAACTAAAAGTGAAGTAGTTGTAACTAGTAGTTGTAGTGACTTGTTGCAAAATTATACGAACACTACAATTTTTAACCTAAAAGAAAAGAAAAATTAAGAAAGTAAGAGGTTTTTTATCTTAATAATTTATTTGGCACCCTTTTGCTTTAATTAGTTCAAAAATTGTTTTTTTTCATACTTTAAATTAAAGTTTGTAATAAATTTTGGTCCAAGTTGGGCATAAATCCGGCGAACCAATATACCGCAAATAGTTTCCATGGAGTTAAGGTCCGCCGAACATGCTGACCACTCCAGAACACGTACGGATTTCGCCCTCAACCATGCCATTGTTTCCTTGCTAGTGTGTATGGCTGCGTCATCCTGTTGGAAACACCAGTTTTTATTTCTGTTTGAGTTGAGGAAATGGATGAGACTGCTTTGAAGGACTGTTATGTAGTCGGAAATTTTAATCCGGCAGGAACAAAACTGAAGCTCCAAAGTTTGCTCTGCTGTAAACGCACCCCAAACCATTAAGCTGCCACCTCCAAAATTTCTGGGCGAAAAAATTTGTCTTTCTTTTCTAATGTCATCTAATATCCATTAAAACCAACTGGACAATCAAGATTAAACTTCTTCAATGTTCAATGTTTCAGTTCAATGGTTTCTTCAGCAAAATGCATGCGAATGTCCTTGTGACGCTTCAATAATCGTGGCACAGACATCATTTTTAAGCGTTTGATGTAATCAGCGCGTTTTAATGTCCTCCATACCGTTTGGTGACTTACTGGGGTTGAGGAAAGCGTAGCTAGAAAGCGCCAGCTTTTTGATGTGTTGCTTGCTGTCCTAATAATTTTTCGTTCATCCCATTCACTTAACTTTTTTTCCTTCCTCGTCCTTTTTTGCAGCCGTACCCATCAGGATTTAAAAAAAAAAAGTGGATACAAGGCAAGCACTTTTCCAATATCGCAAGCTATTTGCCTTATGGATGTTCCCGCACTTTTCATGAAGTCGATCCGTCCTTTTACAAAATCCGGCAAACATTTTCCTTTTGGCATATTTTTAGTTTTGTTAAAAAAACTCTAAAATTGATGCTACCAGTTAAACTTTTACACAGTTTCGCGAAAAATGTTCGTTTTTATGCATAAACAGAAACGTTCGTATAATTTTGCAACACTAATTTTTTCACATTTTTCGATTAACGTTCAAAAAAGTATCGTTAAGTTACAGTTTTTGCAACGTCATTTAAACAAACCACTGAAGTAACGTATTTCATGGAACAAAATTACTCCAAAATTTTCAAAATAATCGTTTAAATTAAAAAAATAAAATCGTTCGTATAATTTTGCAACAGAGGAACGAAAGATTTCAAATTTCGTTTCAAATTATAATTTCATAACCAGCTGTTTTTTGTTTGTAAACAAACATACATATGCATGTACTTGGCACCACTTCCACTTATAGCTCACTTTAACCCTCTAGTTCCCAAGAAGGCCTGTAGACATCCTAAGCTTAAACAAATTCTGCAAATTACACCTTATGATTTTTCTAGCTGATTTTACACGTATGGAAAGGGGAATCCTCACTTTACAAAATAAATGTAGTCAGTTAACCCTGCCACATGCACAACAGCAGTAATTGTAGGACAAAGTTGAAGTTTTGTGAGAAAGTAAGCAAATAATTATTTTTGAAATTGTGTAAAAAACAAAAATGATTTTAAATAAATTGTGAGCCTCAATAAAACTAAAAAAAATTACTGGTGAGCAGCTGTTAATGTGTTCTTTGAGAAAATAAAAAAAAGGCCTGTAGGCCTGCTACTTTCTACACCCGCTATCACGCTTCCTATTGACATGCAATTTTTTTCCCCGAACAAACATTGCTTCTCCACCACAAAACTATCACTGGTAATTTTTTCAGCAAGATTAAAAACTTGGGTACTAGAGGGTTAAAGTAGAGTCCGACCGATACCAAATTTTTTGGCCGATGCCGATTCCATAGAAAAAACAACACGAATGAATTCAATCAAAAACACAGTTTATTTTATGAAACAACAAAAGGAACTATTACATATATAAATAGTACATTTCATCACAAATTAACAAACAAAAACGAAAAAATAAACAATTAAAAACTAAATTAAATTACAAGAAAATTCAGAATTTTAATACATTAACATTAACAATGTATTAAAAAAAAACAAATGTATCACATATATTCCACTGAGATAAACAAAAATACTGACAGTTAAAAATAGAAAATTTAGTTAAAATGAGACAATTTTTCTATCTCCATCATTGCACAACCACAAATATTTAAAAAAATATTTGAAATGTGTATGTCCTTAAAATTTTAAAGTCCTTTAAGAAGTTTTTTGGGTCAGAAAATGAAAAACCGACTATGCTAAGATACTATAAATTACCTTAAGTTTCACGTCTATATCAACATTTGGATGGGTCTCGGAAAAATTAAAAAAATGTTTCGCACGGTGTAATAAATGAAAAGTTGGTGTTTTCACTCCGTGCATCATAACTTTGTCATTTTTCTTTCATATCTATTGATGTTAGGCTTAATATTTGCTCAAATAGTATATCTTTCCTTTTAGATTTTAAAACCAGAGGAGAACATTTATTTTATCTATAAAAAAAGTATTCGAAAATTTATGATTTTTGAAAATGGTCGAAAAATTCACTTTTTTACAACTTTCATCGTCAGTAACTTCCCCAAATCTCTGATCTAATTAAATCTGATTTGGACAATCTATATATCTTTGGAAAGGTTAGTTTATTACCTTCTAAATGACGGGGTACTTGTGTTACTCGGATGGTTTTTTTACGAGATATGTGCTCATAACTGAAATAAGAGGGGAAAAACGTGTTTTTCGAAGATTTTTCGAAAACGCTTCTTAAGAAAATTTTTTGATTTTCAGTTTCGTGTTCAGCAGCCGAAGATTAGTCTAAAAAATACTTTTGTTTTTAGGAGCACGCGATGAACCTATTTTTTGTCGAGTAGTGTTATCACTGTAAGTTTTTCCATGAGGGGAAGTGGAAGAAGCAGTTTGAACTGTTTCATGACAATCGTCATTTGCATTCAATTGTTCATTTATTAAAACTTCACATCTATGAATTTCTTCACTAGAGAAATATTTATTTTTGAAGCGAGGATTAACTAATGTGGAAACAAGCAACTCTGGATTTGTCCTAATGAATGCAAACCGCCGCAACAATGATTGTTTTAAGTTTTCCTTTAACATTAAAATTTCTGTGTCATTATCATCAGTTGGATCGAGCTTTAATTGCAACATAGCAATTAAAGGTATTATGACAGATGAGCATGTAGAGTCATTAGACAAATCCAAAGTTGCTTGATAAAAGGATTTTAATACTAATATTATATTAGAAATATATAATAATTATTTATTATTTATATATAATAAATATTTTGAGCGGTGTGGTCAAACAAGACAAACAAGAAATGAAAGCAGGAAAATGGGCCAATATGCCATCGACCAAAAAAAACCGATGTGGCATCGGCCAAAAAAGGCCGATGCCGATTCTTTTTTTTTGGCCGATGTCGATACCAATTTTATTGGCCGATGTCGATTAATCGGTTGGACTCTACTTTAAAGTTTAACAGGCACTCAATCTGACCGGTAAGTTTTATCGGGCCGATAGCTTAAGGGGTTATATACGTTTTGGTACAGGAAATGGCATATTTGTGATTTTTTTTGGGCTATTTGAAATAATTTATTAGAAACTCGCATAACAGGTATACATAGTACATATTCTTACGAAAAAAAAGAGTGGTCGAATATGAAAAAATATTGAAAATTGTAAAAGTTGTAGCTCTTGTCCTGATGCGCGTTTTTTCTGCAGAGTCTGGCGGTGACCACGTTTGAATGCCAACAACTTAACTGTAATCTAAAAGACAAAACATTTACAGTTGTTTACTACAGCGCCGAGTACTTGAACGAAAAATTTCGAAAAAAAACTTTTTTTTCATACGGAAACCATAATGCAAAAAAAAGGCGATTTTTTGAGTCTGGAAAATGTATTTAAAAAAAATTATTAGTTAAGACAAATACTGCAAATGAAAAAATGATCGTTCAAGTACTCCGTATTGTAACTAGGAAAAGAATTAAAAAAAATTAGATGAATTGGTCAAGTAGTTTTTGAGATATCGTGGTCACCGCAAAGGCATTTTTCAAAAAACATCATTTGGAGAAAATCACGTTTAAAGTTTTGAGTGCACTTCGCAATGCCTATCGCAAGGCAGATAGCGCGCTACAAATCGAGTTGCTACTTACGATCTACTGCTCGGATTGACTTGAAATTTTGAACATAAACTCTTGAAAGTATTTGTTCGAAATAAATCATAACATTTTTTTCGATTTTTTTACTTATGAAAACGTATATAACCCCTTAAAAAGCGTTTGAGAAAACGAAAATGCGTTTATTGGCCCGATAAAGTGAACTTTAAAGTTAACGGTTAGCTGAGAAAACGGCCCTAAGACCCATTGGAAAGCCCGGAAGAGCGCAAGCTCTCTCCTCCCCTGTGTTCGATAGTAGTAAAAACCAACCTAAGCTGCGGTTAATTCTGGCAATGTTTATCACTGAAGGCTTGGCAATAATGCCCAGATCATAAAATGCACTACTGCCCAGACAGACTATTCAAAATGTCCGCACCACATAGTTCTAAACATACTCGTATATGTAGTAGTTAAATGCATAAGGCAAACATTTTTAATTAGCCATTTATCATGTGGCACATGGACGAAGAACAGTCGCGGTTTTTTTTTTGGTGGGCGACAGCCAATGTGAGCAAAGAAACGCATACAATATAATCAACACTTTAATTCGTTTGCAGCGAAATTCGCAGAAATGCACACAACGAAATCCTTTTCGCACACATTAACAGCTCATTGGCACTTCGGCGGGCGGTCCTCGGGCCGCTGCACAGTGGCGCCGCTCGACCGGCCGTTCGATTTGCTGTTGCATGCTTCGTCCGCGCGAAATGAGTTATAAATTCTGCAAGCCGTTGACGGCGCGTATTATGATATCAGCTTACAGCGTGTACGGCGGCCCGCGGACGGAAGTCCTTAACCGTGGCCGGCAGCAGCGACTTCTTTGCGCAAATTGCAGCGTAAACATTGCGTTTCGCCAGTCGGCCGCAGTAACCAACCAACCAACCAGTCAGCCAGCGGCCAACAATGCCACTCACAATTAATGTGGCCGATGAGTATAAATTCCTGCGCGCCGCTGCGGCTGTTGTTGCTGTTGACGTACGCATTGTTGTTGCTGCTGACCTTCCCCCACTTTAAGAATTATTGTTATGCGTCGCAGATAAAATCGCATCTGCTGCAGGCAGCAGACAGCAGCCGCGCACGCATTCGGGCATGGGGCAAGTTGCACAAATCCCCATTTTATGACTCTTTGCATTTGGTTGTATGCGTGTAAGCTTTGCGCTGGTGCTGGCGAAATTAAAAATAATTATAATTGCTCCCACGACTTTGGAACGCAGCGCCAAGAATGTCACCAACGCAACTCGACACAGTGTCCGGCGCTGGCGTTGGCGCATGTTTTAATGAGATTTCTGTGCACTGTCGCACTGTGAGCCTGCGCGTCCATTATGCACGCTGACCATTTCGTTTCAACGCATATTAATTTCAGGATTTCATTCTCATTTGTTTTACGCTGACGTTTGATTAATTGACGGCATTTAATTACGACGATGGGGGAAGCCGAGGCCGATGTCGAGATTGCAGTTGCAGCGGCCAAGATTGTGTGGGATGCATGCAACTTAACTGTTGTCACTGCTGCTGCCGATATCTCAACTCATTTATCGCCGCGAGAATTATGGGTCGTCATTATCGCGGCCCAATCAGCGCATTTAACGAATGCAAGTGTGGATTGTAACTTGCGAGAAAATTCTACATTAAAGGACCTGAAAATGCAATCAGTGGAAAACGGAAATTGACTATTCGGAATTTAACAACAAAAAATTAGGTATCCATTTCGTAGTTTGAAAGGTGCAGTTAAGTTGTAGCATCGATTGTGAAATTGGTGAAATTTTATTTTAGGTTGAAACGATTTTTCAGTTTTTTGACAATGACATCTCAAATGAAATTTATGTCAAATTGTTGTAGATTCACTACCTAAGTTTTCATAAAGTTGCAAAGAAAAAAACGCATTGGTTATAGCTCTGATAAACAGCTTAACAACAACAACAACAAATACAAAAGTGTTTCCATGACATTATCGCATTCAAAAAGTTTTAAAGAAAGTTCTTCTAAAAGTTATTAAAGATTTTATTAATTTTCATTGATATTGATTGTTTTAATTTTTTTTACAAGTTTTTAAAGATTTTTCAAAGCTTAAAGGATTTTGTGATTTAAATTAAACACATTAAAAAAATGGAGGAAAAATTGTTTTTTTAAGCTATGAAAGAAATAATGTGTAGTTATGATTTCTACATTTTCAAAGGTATTTGATATACTTCCTAATATTTTCATGCAGTGAGATTTGAAATATGGAGTACGATATATGTGGCGATCTGTGACATTTTTTTCAACTTAAGAAATTAAGAAACCTTCGAGTTTAACAAAAAGATATTATAAATTCGGGTTTTTCAGTTTTTCCACGAGATTTTCGCATTCAAAAAGTTTTAAAGAAAGTTCTTCGAAAACTTTTTAAAGATTTTGTATACCCTTTCGCTATTTTGTTGCCATATGGCAACATGCTACTTTGTGGACGTCTGCATCCTCTATGGTTACAAGAATACATTTTTTTGTTGATCATTAGAATAGCTTGAAGTTTTAGGAAAAATACGAAATTATGTAATAAACTGAATATTTAAGTTTAAAGAAGACAGGTTTTTTTAATGGTAGATCTTGACATAGTAAAGGAAGAAGAAGTAGAAAAAATTAGAGAACTTTTTAATTTGACGTTTTCTCTCAATTTAGACAATTTTTTTTTAATTTTGGCTGAAGTAATTGAAGAAATATTCAAATTTTCGTTATGCGTTAAAAGTTGTATGTTTAAGTATTATTACAGCCACAACGATGTGGTTGCTCTCATAGAAAAATACTCTAAAATACAGGGTCCGAGTATACAAATTTAAAAATTTATTATGGGATGTTGCTAATTTAACCACATAGAAGTCTAAAATGTTAAATTTAAAATTTTAACTTTCCCCAGTAAAAGCCTGTAGCGAAAGGGTTAATAATATAATGAAAATAATAATAATATAATGAATAATATCAATGAATATGTTGATTTTTCATGTTTTTTTACAAGCTTTTAAAGATTTTTCAAAGCTTAAAGGAGTTTGTGATTCAAATTTAACACTTTTAAAAAAAGAAAAAAAAATTGTTTTTTTTTAAGCTATAAAAGAAAAAACGTGTGGTTATGATTTCAACATTATAGATATATTTATTTCAGATATATCCGTGACTTGGACTGGTTTTAATCACCAATCCAACAAAGTTAATTGAAATTGAAATTTTTTCAACTTAAGAAGTTAGGAAAACTTCGAGTTTAACAAACATAAATTATAAATTGGGTTTTCTTCGGATTTTTTGTCCAAGTCTGAAGTTACAGTGAGTTACTCAAATATCCCTGGGATTTTCTTTTAAAATAACATTGAATAACTCCAGAAATTCAATACAAAAGTTGAATTGAATTGTTTGTATTTCAACTTTTGCCGATTTGTGATTATCTCCGTTTTAGAAATGGAAAATGTAAATCAAAAGGAAACAGAAGGGAAGCGCCCAAAATCATTTTCGAATCAAATGAAGTTAAACTTTTGGCCTAAACTGAAAGGACAAACAAGATCAGCCACATCCTATTTGTACAAATTGAATATTTGAAACCCCATTTGGTTCAAATCTTCGATGCAAAATACCACTCGCTTGCAAATATTAAACTCGCATTCTTTCCATAGTTCATAAATATTTGTACTCCGATGCGTTCGAGAGTTATTGTAAAGTTTTTCGCACAAACTGTCTTTGTGAAAAATACAAAAATCACAATACGAATATTCCAAATCATTCGGCAATTTCAGAAGTTGACGAAATCAGAAGTTGAGTCAAATTAGAAATTTCCTGTTGTGAGTTTGACGACAAATCATAAGTTTTAATTATTATTAAAAAAATCTAATGAAACAAACAATCTAATGAATGATTGTTGTTGTAGGAAAAATTCTTAATCAGAAGTTATTTTACTCTGAGTAAAGAAATCAACCCTCCGAAAAACGTCTTCTCAAACGTTGTCCTTAAAAATATGCAATTTTTAATTCGCTTTTAACACACAAATAAATAGGCTCCAGTTGTCAATTCATTTTAAGACTGTCAGCCTAGTTATACATACTCACACACACACACACACACACTCAATTCCACCGTTGACACGTTGAGCTCTAGTTTCATTTTTAAACAGCAGTAACAATGTTTCGACGAAAGAACCAAAATGCAGAATGGTTTAAAAGGAGAAACAAAGTGCCAAAGAGGTCGTCACTTGCCACACACAAGTCGCGTAATATCCATGAATATTTTATTGGAATCTGGTTGCAATTTCTCTATGCACATTCTCATCTCTCGTCTGTCTTCGTGACCGTAGTGGCGTTTATACACCTTCGACCTTTTTTGTTTGTTAGCAGCGAAAAGGCCAACTTGCCAATTGTCCGTCGTCCGTCGTTAGTGGCAGCCGCAATATGCCATTTGGGTGGCATGCAAAAGTAAACGTTGACGGTGTCGTTGGCTGCCTGGCGTTGCGTTACGGTTTACTTTTTTGCGGTTATCCTTTGTGAGTCCTTTATGCGCACACGGCGTTGTGTGTGAGCGCGAGTGTGAGGCTCTGTGTAAGTGTGAGTCTGTGTGTTTGTGTGTTTGGCTGCTGAACGGGTGTCTTTGCCGCTAACTAAACAAAACTAAACTCAACTCAACTCGACTCGACTCGACGCTGCGCAGCACACTGCACCGTGGCGAACTAAGCCCAACTTGTGACTTGTAAACCACTTTAAGTGAATATTTGAATTGTTGGCTTTGGTTTTTGTAGCGCTTTCGGTACATTTGGGGCTTTTCCAACCGCTAAAGTTGCCGGTGTTGGTGTTGATGTTGCACTGCCGTTGCTGTTATTTTGGCGCCTTTTTTCTGTTGCTATTCTGTCTCTGGACGACTAACGGCTGGGGAACAAAGCAAATGGCTCCAAAGTTGCCTCTCCCCCATCACTGCGCAGTGCGACAAGACTGCAGTGCAGCACGTCACTACGTGGTTAGCAAATTTATTATGGAAAACGGATGCAGCATCCTTGGCGGCGTACATACCCCCCACATCGCCCACTCTCGTCGGCCGCGCCACCCGCTGCTGCAGTACATAAAAACCAGTATAAATTGCTACAGAGAAAAAAATAAATACACAGTGTACAGTAGATGCAGTGGAAAAATGGAAAAATGGCAAAAATGTCGTCTTTCGACTGAGCGATACAATGCGATGCTGTTCGTTCGGTCGGCCAGGCCAAAAATCGCCAACTTGTCGGCGGCACGACGCGACTCACCCGCCGCCCACCGGCAATTCGGCTGTCTTGTCCTGCCCCAACAATGACTTTTCCGCCGCTGTCGCATACGACGCTCGTAAATCGCATAAATTGTATAATTCTGAGTGAGTGTGGTTGTTGCTGTTGCTGCTGTTATTGCTGCAAATTTGTTGGCAATGCGAAGCAGTTTTGCAGTTTGTAGGTGCCATGCCGATTGCCATCGCCATCGCCAACGCGGCCGCACGCTGTTTGCTGCTCCCGTATTTCCGCTTGCATAAACTTCAACATGCCACGAGCCGCATGCCACATGCCGTATGCCACACGAAGCCGCCCGTCGCTGTTGCTGTTGCCGTCGCAGCACATGTGAAGATGCTCGACTGTCGGCGGCGGCAGGCGGCATACACCGGAAGTGAAACAATATGTCGCATGCATGCCACGCCGCATTCGAGTGAGCATTGTGTCGCATGCGAAAGTACGCCGTGCGGCAAGCAGTGAAACAATTTATTTCTTATGCGGCAGAATGCGCGGAGTAGCGACGCGAAACGAGGCGACGTTTGCGTTAATTCGATTGCGAGTCCTGCGCGTGTGGGCAATGCTGTGGGTCCAGCTTGGCCACAGTTTGCTGCCAGCTTCGGCTACGGCAATGGCCAAAATGCTTAAAATGTGAATGCGGTTTGTGGCAAAGTGTGCGAGTTCATAAATTTAAATGAGCTTTAAATCAAATTCTCACAAGAAATGCTCACACGAAAGTCGAATTGTTTCAAATTTGTTGCATTTGTTTTCGAATTTTTTAATTTTGTTTTATTTTATTTTAAACTTAATTTTTTTAGTTTTGTTTAGCAGGAAAATATGTGTGAAGTGTTCAAATAGTGCACTTTAAAAAATTCACACACTGCAACACACAAATTCGTACAATAGCGCGCAGGCAACTTTGCCAGAAATCGAAGACGTGCCTAAGACGCCAGCCACAGCTGCCAACCAAACACAACCAAACACACATCGCATACACATACATAAGTGCAACATACATACACACACACACACCTACTTGTTCAAGTAAATTTAAGTGCAGCGTACGTGCACGAAGGCAATTGGCAAATTCGAAGGCGTCTACCATTGGCCGTGGCTGCCGCCTTTGGCTGCCACAGCAGCCTCCGCTGGCTGCTGTCATCTCAGGGGGGTGTTTGCGGGCGAATTATCCTTTCAATTTGACTTGGCATATGTGCCGCCTGCTCTACGCTGTCCTCTACGCCCTCTTCACTTCACTTCCCTTACCTCGACTTTACTTTGACTTTGGCAGAGTAGCGAAATCGTTTCCGAATTGAAATGCCGCGCGTTGTTCTCTGATTCCCGTTTTTTCTTTACACCCGCCACCCCTTTCTACCTACTTGCCACCGCTCTTCCGCTTCTGTTCCGGCCATTTCCTCACTTGATACCCACATTTCTTTGCCTTATTTTGCTTAGCAATGCATTCGTTCCGCTGCTTTCGTATGCAGCAAAGCAAATGCGCTTCAAGTCAGAATTGATTTATATTGAAATGCGCGGTCTTTGCATCAGCACACATACGCACACATATTACACGTTCATATTGTGAATCCTTCATAGGGTCAATCGTTGGCTATGGTTGATTTACAAGAACAAAATACAAGCAGTCGATATTTTAAAAGACAGTTCAGTTCGGCGAAGGCAGCTCATCCGTTTCAATCTGTATATCGACGAATATTTCTTCAGCTGCATCGCAGTGCATATAAAATATTAGCAAAATGTGTTGAAAAGGATTTCGTGCAAATTGATCCGAAAATAAGACATCAGTGACGTATGGTGGAGACTTTGTGCTCACTTGATTGGCTCTGACTTTGCACATAAGCCAAACTAAGCCAAGTGTGACATAGAAATTGCAAACTTGGCAAGTTTGTAGGTTTTCGACAATGCAACAAATTAAGCTGCCAAGGAAGCTCTTATTCTCGAGTTAGCATTTGAGGAGATCAGTAGAAAGAATTGATTATTTTTGCATTTAAAGATTAAAAAAATTATTTAGTTAAAAAGCAAAAACCTCTTGACGCAGTAGTTGAAAGTCGACGGCGAATAGGGAGACAGGACCAAGTTGAGAACCCGCTGTCATATCTTGGTGTGACCAACTGGAAAAAGCGCGTGCAAAACACAGCCTTTTGGAGAGAGATAACCCGGTAATGGGTTGTTAAGTAAGAATGTACATAAATAAAAAAAAACTGTAGCAAATATATGTGGACTAATAGATAACAGACGCTTGAGCAGTAATGCTCGCAACTTTCTGCCAACATTTTTAACTACAAGTTTTTTGCATTCCAGGCATCCAGGCAGCATTTATTGTTGTATTGTAAGCAAAGTTGTGTACATAAGCTTTAGCTACAAATGTAGCTTTGTTCCTTTTGCGTTCAACATTTTTCCCATACACACTAACCCTCAAAAATCAAGTTTTGTAGGAGATTTTAGTACCAATTTTGAATAAGTACGAAATAAACACTTAAACACATTTTCAGTTTTGGCTTAATTCTGGCGTTCAAATTAATTTCTAAGCTTTGGTGTATTCAGAGACCTATAGTAGAATTTTATGGTGAATATTTCCGTGATACATTTTGTCCTTAAAAGGTCCTGTTTTACAGGACATTTTTGGCATTTTAGAAAAAAGGGTCAAATTGACCCATACAAATAGGAGCTACAGGGTTAAAATGCTCCACAAAAATGTTCTCCGTAGTATTTTACATCAAATTGCTGGACACATCACATACCTAAAATGTGAGGTTACCTGGTTTTCGTATGCCGATTTACCATAAGAATGTGCAAAAAGGGGCAAACTTTGACCCCCCTAAAAAAATTCAGACGTAAAGTTTCAAAACGCCGATACACGTATATTTTTTTTTGGCCCCCTCTACCAGAATCTTGTTATCTAAAAAAAAATTTGATTTTGTTGTGCAGTGTAATGGATCATGAAAACCTTAACTTTAATTGTGCTTGGACATAAATTTTGTTAAAAGATTATTTCATTTTTACATAAAACTATTGTTATTTGTTTAAAAACAAAGTTTCACGAAATTTTGAACACTGGAATAATTTTGCGCATTTTTTTGTATGAAGTCCATGCATCCATCCATCCAACCATCTAAAAGAGCATTTCAGAGAAGCATTTCATTGCAAAATTTTTTATAGTATTTTGTCTTCTTCTAATAAGACAGAGTGGTCGAAAAAAGTGTGTACTGTAGTTGACAGAACCGACCCTCGAGTCCACAACTCTGCTCATCAACAACTGAGCCAATGACAGTTGATGGTTTAAATATTTGCAGCTGATACAACTTATGTCGACAACTCTCTAACTGCTCCAACCACTGAAAACCACAAATTATTGTCAACAACATTATTAGAAAAAAAATGATAATTCATTTATATTCTTTAGTGTCGAAAGCGCCAAAGCTCTTACACCTTTATTTTCGTTTTTTCTGCGCACTCGCAGACAAGCGAATCATCCCACCACAAGTCGTCGTCGCTTAGACTGGCCGCATCGCTCGTACTTGGCGCTGCACAGTTGTTGTTGTTGGTGTTGCTGCCAAGTTGAGCGCGTTACTTGCCGCTGAAGCATCAGCAGAAATTAATTTAATTGCTCAACATGTCATAACAGCTCCAGCCAGCTGCGGCCAACTGACTAACTGGCCGGCTAGCCGCGGCTGGCGTCTTCTTGCGGCAGCAACCACAATGACTCACACTTCGACGCGCATTTGCGCCCACTGGCTGCCGCTGTGTCGGTGCGCGCGTGTGAAAACGAACGAAATGATTGCAAATTAGTTTTGGCAATCGATTGAGTCATTGATTTAGCGTTTAGCAACTTGCAACACGATAATCACTTTCGCCATCATGTGTTGTCGACGCTTGGCATGCATGTGTGTGCATCTGTGTGTGTGTATTGGTGACTCTGGCTGTGAATTGAATGCCGCCATTGTTGTTTGGCGAGTATGCCGCAGTGCCGCACTTGCAGTTGCGCCACATGCGGCATTGTGGGTGCAATGTTGCAGATTTTAGTCCAAAGACTAGCAAAAAAAAATTGGTTTAATATTTGTTAAACACACCCACACACACATTTAGACATGTTGTCCATGTAACTGTCGTTCATGTATTGCAAATTAGTTTTTTTTCGCCATTGTGGCCGGTGCCAACTTCAAATCGCCACAGCTCCCTGGTTTGTGCTCAAACTTTTCCCATTGCAGAGCACCATTCTGGCACGTCGAGTGCCATTTGTCGGGCGGCAGCAACTCGACGATTGCCATTAAAATCAGCCAAACTCGCGCAATCATCCATGCGAGCACCATCGACCAGCTCAATGTCGTTGGCAGCCCGAAATCGCGACTGGCGACGGCAGCAGGAACGCGCAGCGTTTGGCATTGCTGCTTTTGCATATTAAAATCGCATAAGAAAAAATTGTCGGACATCCGCCGCCAATATCCTGGCCGCCCTTTTGCCTGCACGCAGTGCCGCCGCTTTTTCGTACAAAAGCAATGCAACAACTTTTATTAGTTAAGTGGGTTGTTTGACTTTCAGTTGTCGACACTGGGCCAAAGGAAGAGGTGACATTCACTGAAGTTCAGCCACTGGCCATAATGCCAAACAGTGGGCTGTGAGCAGCATTTCTTGCTCATAATTTGATATGGAATGACAATTTCAAAAGTTTTTATTCAATATTTAAATGATTAAGTCTGTGAAGAAGTATCGGCAGATATTAAAAGTTGGTTTGTTGTAACTAAAAGGTGTTTCAAGAAATTTGCCAGATTTAAATTTTCTGGCAGTAGCAGCTCTGAAATTTTACAACCGTCGTCTACGATTATTCCGATTATTAAAATAAAAAAATTGTGAAAACCATGGATTTATTGGAACACCTATTTCCAGCAGTGTTGCCAGACACCTGAAATTTATTTCTCCTAAATCTTACGAAAATACTAAAATTTCCTCCCAAAAATTAAAAAAATCTCCAAATATTTTTTTTTCTTAATTTGCGTCATTTTAAAGGAAGTAAACTTCTAATAAAAAAATATAATAATATACACATCATTTTTTTAATACAGCGTTTATTTATTCAACTTCAGCTCAACAACAAAATCCTCACAAAAACAAAACATACATATGTATAACAAATGAATAAAATAAAAAGTGCCATTTTTGGAGGGATTTCATTGTGACAGCAATAAGTGAGAACGAGCTTTTATTTTGAAAGCTTCAACATATTTAACACAATAGGGTCTTTTGACTATTCAAATAGTTGCCAAAATATGTTATCGTTATCCAAAAATCTACTAAGGATCCGAAAAATCCCCTAACATAAAATACAAATCTGCCGAACTTTCTCCTAAACAATTCTTCCTCCTAAAACTTCTCCTAAAAGGCCAAGAATCTCCTAAATCTAGGAGGAAATCTCCTGATCTGGCAACACTGATTTCCAGTCCGTGTTATCACCTGAAATTTCTGTGTTAACAGCTCACCGAGATCATAAGACTTAACGCTGTGCGATTTCTTTCCTTAGGGTTTTAGAGAAATCTTTCATTTATGCAAATACACCGCGAACAAGTTCTTGGCTTAAACTAGTAAAGGTCTGACGTAAACATTTGTCCAGGTTTCAGGATGTCATTATGGATCGCTTCCCATCGTTTTCCCATCAAAAACACAGCAATGTATCCGTAGATGTTCCACTTTGCCTGGAATCTTGATGATTGTGATAAAGAACCCATGATTTGGTCGTTGTAGATTCAATTCGATGCATGACTTCTTTTCTTTAATGCCAGTCGAGAAGCAATTCGCATGTGGAGGGACATCAATGGCTCTCTTAGACAATTCATGTCGCATCTAATTACTTCTCTTCCTTGTGGATCCTTTCCATAACTTTTAGGATTTCCGCAACAGTTGATCGACCTGTTGTTGCGTTTGAAAGATACATGCAATTGTGCTTTCAATTCGATGTTTTCGAATTTCTTCTTCGGTCGTCTATGGTCGTTGTCTTCAACACTGAAGTCGTCATCTTGACACATACTTACTTACTTACTTAACTGGCCATAACAACCCGCTATCGGGTTACGGCCTGCCGCAAAACTTCTCTCCAGGCGCCTCTGCTTTGCGCGCGCCTTCTCCAGTTGGTCACACCAAGTGATGACAGGGCCTCTTCAACTTGGTCCTTCCACCGGAGACACGGCCTCCCTCTTCGCCGTCGACCTCCAACCATCGCATCGAACACCTTTTTCGCCGGAGCTTCGTCGTCCATACGGCAGACATGACCGAGCCAGCGTAGCCGCTGGATGTTAATTCGCTGCGCTACGTCCATGTCCTTATACAGCTCATACAGCTCGTTATTGGTTCGTATACGATAGTCGTCACCAACACGTACAGGGCCGAAGATTTTGCGAAGTACCTTCCTCTCGAACACTCCAAGGGCCGCTATGTCGTTTCGTGTCATTGTCCATGCTTCAGCGCCATAGAGAAGCACGGGCAAGATAAGCGTCCTATAGAGCGCAAGTATCTTGACACATACGAACTGCTAAAACATGGTCGCCGCCTATTTCCACAATTTCGACGCAATTTTCTTCAATAAAACAGTGAAGAAAAACTTCGTGCAATTGGTGGAAACTTAATTTTTGTATTTAACTTAATTGCATTCCCATCAAATCATTTCATATATATGACATTACAAAGACTTTGTATTCCATTGTCAATTCGAATTGTCGCGAGTGTGTTTTCGTACCAACGTTTACACTTCCCTCGACGACTGTATTAAAATTATATAAAAACCAGCAGTGAACTCATTTGAATTCATGAAATTCGTGGCGTATGAACAACCGAAAGACACGAAAATGAAAAAAAAAATCATTTTTGGCACTGGACTCTGCTGGCTGCATTGACGGCGGCGTCAGCGGCCAACAGAATGGAATAGAAATACAGCGGAAGGCGCAAAAAGTGACAACGCGAAGGACAGCACCCATGGCACGAATGCTATGGGGCCGTCCGTTGTTAAAGATTTAAGTGTTCGCTCATTTCGCTCAGTTGCGGGTTGCATGCAGTGGATACCGCTGCGGCTGCGATTGTCGGCCGCCGTCAGGGAGGAACCTTTGGCGCCTGCCAAATTTATTTATGACATTGGGCAGTTTTTCAGCTCGCTTTTTGTGTGGCCATATTTGCTCTCGCCATGATGTGGTTTTTAGTTTTAGTTTTTTTTTTTGGTTGTGAC
This sequence comes from Melieria crassipennis, assembly GCA_963668005.1. Lineage (NCBI taxonomy): Eukaryota > Metazoa > Arthropoda > Insecta > Diptera > Ulidiidae > Melieria > Melieria crassipennis. The sequence continues at coordinate 107,546,974 of OY764962.1, read as the reverse complement.
TTAACAATAAATTCCAAAACTAACTTAACAACGAAATTAATTTGACTGGCCTTTTTGTCGTGTGTAATTGTTGTGGTTGTTGGTGTTGTTGCGGTTATGTGAGTAATTTAACTTTGTTTAAAAACACTAAAAAGATGAGTGCACAAGCACAACAACACTTACACATGGACAACGAGCAAATACCGCCAGACAGCGCGACAGATATGTAGACAAGAGCACAGCGACAGCGGCCAACGCATGGCCGCAAGTTGCAGCGCTCCAATGCAAAAAATATGGACATGAGATTGCATTTTTGATAAGATGTCATTAAAAGCGATCGATTTTCCGCAATGCGTGGATCTTCTGGACATATTTATGGCTTTCCATACGTGCAGCAGGCAGCCAGCAGTCAGCAGCACCTCGAACGCAACGCATTCGGCCAACGTGAAAAGTAATACGCGCACCGAACAACACATATGCGGTGTGGCTGTCGCCGCCGCTGCACGCACATGCGGCTGGAACGGGAACGGCACCGGCACCGACAACAACAGCAGCCGCAGCAGCAGCAGCGCGAGCAGAAGCCGCGGCAGGTGGGTGATTTAATGAAGAACAACTAGACAAGCAGGTAGACGCTGCCAGGCAGTCGACGCAGCTACCACTCGCCAGTGTGGCAGTGTGATTCAGTGAGTGCGTGTGCGCTAACCCACACTGGCCGCTGTTGCCGGGCGAGTGGACAACGCAGCGACCACTAAATCTCGCAGGATATGCGCGCAAACGCGATATGCAAATTGTGCCTCCGCCTCCTCCGCCGCAGCGGCATCAAGTGGCACGGCGTACGTGCAACTGGAGTAGGTTGTTTACATGTTGTGGGCGGTTACACGCGATTACTAGAGTCTTTGCGGCCGCGTGGCTGCCATGAGTGGCCCGCTGTGCCACGCTACAAGCTCACAACAGCCGAAGCAATTCGATCCGATAATGTTGCCAATGTTACACAAGCTCCAACTGACACTGACTTAACACACGAACGTGTCTGAAGTTGCTTCAGTCGCTTCATAGATTCGCGGCTTCAGGGTTGCAAGGGGGGAATGCGTTTAATTGTATTGAAAACCTTTGCAAATTCAAGTGAATTAAAAGAAGAGGCAACAACTTGTTGAATTAAGAAGGTTGGTAGGTATAACTTGGCAAGCCAGTGGGTCACGAATACGACCTCTGTTGGGTCCTCAGCAAATCCAGATAAAGATCCGTTTATGAGTAGTGGTGGTGATGCTTTTGAATACGAGTGTTTTTTTTACAAACATTAGTAGAAGATTAAGTTTGACTACCGAAACCTCTTTCAATTCGGTAAACTCAGGTAAACCTTGTCTCGATATAACAGAAGCAGAGGCAGGGGTAGAGGCAGAGAATGTGATTTGCAATATTCTACTCATTGCGCAATGTCACTCTTCAACCTCATCCTACCTTCATCCATAAAGCGATTCGACTTCTTGTTGAAGTTTAGCAGATTCGATAGTTGAGCTTCTTCTGCGTTGCCCAGATTAGACTGGAACTTAGACCCTTAAAAGCATCCTATCACTTCGGAGGACTATCAAAAAGTTTATAACCTTATTGCTATTATTATTTGTAAATGTTTGCTGTTCATATGTTTTAAATTTTTCTGTCTGACTATTCCATTTAAGTTTAATTGGATTACAGTTTTTAGTATTATAATGCTTCAAATGCAATTGAAATTTAATTGAATTTAAATTACAACCCAATTAAAATAAAATTAAACTAAAAATCCAATTTTAACTAAATTTTAATTATATTAAAACCGAGTGAAATTACACTGAAACATTACTTGAATTGAAATTAAGTTGGAATTTTATATGAATTCAATTAATTAATTTAAATCAAAATTGAATTGAAATCGAATTTGAACTTAAGGGAGTGTTCCCGGGTAGAAGTTTGAAAAAATCGATTTTTTTTTTTGGCGTTTTATTGTACCTTATACTATATCTATATCACCCCCCAAAGTCGTTTTTCAATCCGCATACTTAGTACCCACTTTTTTGCATGTTAATTGAAGTAATCTCAGCTCTTTTTGCTCCGCTGATACATTGCGCATGATACTTTAAACGCGTTTTTCTCGAAACCATATTTTTTGTACTGGCCGATAATTTTTCTCAGCAACTATGAGAGGTATCGACTTGAAATTTTGGGAAAATGTTCTAGATAGTTTTCATTGGATGCTAAACCAAAGTTTTCATCAAAAAATTATTGTTAAATATATTTTCAAGCACTCTAAAGGTAAAAAAAGGTGGCAAAACTGGACAATTTTTTTTCATATGGCCGCCATTTTGTTTCTAATCAACATTTTGACTAAAACTGTGGTTTAGCATCCGCGGAATTTATTGCAGATTAATAATAATACTGGTTCCCGAAATTTCTTATCGGCCAGCAGTGAAAATCAGCGTGACAAGGTCACATTGACCACTGAAAATTTGTACTTAGAAAATAACATAGTGAAATTAATAAAGTGTGCCAGATAGCAGGAACTCTCTCTTCATCGTACACTTATTTTCTGACAGTTATTGTCATTATGCTCAAAAATGTCAGAGTTCATAACCCGTCTGTGCTGTATGAAAAAATTTCAAGATAAATTGTTTTTTGAAAATTCGTTCTGCACCAAAACCGACCCAAAAAACCCAATTACTTGCCAGGAAAAACGTGCTATCTCTGCAAAAAGCGACCGGCAATGCAGTTTCTATGTTTTTTTAACATAAAATGCATTACGAAAATATATATTTCTGGAGTACTGAAAGTCAATTTTAAATTTTGTGCTATTTTAGCGACAACAAAAATAAAGGTTAATCGAACTGACACAAATAAATTGACACTTTGACAATTGCTACTCAGAGAAATAAGTGTACGTCATCTACCTGGTACACTTTATTGATTTCACTATGGAAAATAAAATTTTTTGACACAAATATGAGTTTCTGTTCTCCAAATAATAAGGAACAACAAGCAAAAAACCAGAATATTGCATGTTGCCTTGTAGCTCCAAAATAAAATTTGAAAAACAGCCTAAAATCGGCATTCTAGACGGGAACACTCCCTTAAATAAATTAATTTAAAATTAAAAAAAATTTAAATGAATATAAATTGTAATTACATTTATTTACTTAAAATCAAATTGTAATTAATTAAAATTGGACTGAGTTTGAAAGATAGTTCAATTAAATACTTGCAAATTCATTTTAAATTCAATTAAAATAGATTCAAATGAAGTGAAATTAAACTAGAATTAAATTGAAATTTTACAAGAAATTGATTTAATATTTATGTATTTTAATAATAATTGAAATTTAATTCAAATTAAGTTAAACATAAAAATCATGAAAATTTAATTTGAATATAATTGTAATTAAACTTTAAATTAATTGAAACAAAAATGAAGCTTAGAATAATTTTATGGATTGCAATGCAAAATAAATTAGTTTAAAATGGAATTTAGTTGAAATTTGAATTGAATTTAAATATAACTGAAATTAAACTCAAGTTATGGGTTCCAACAGAGTGCAAATTGAACTGAAATGAAATTGAAGTAATATTAAAATTGGATTTAAGTTGAATTGAAATTGTTTTGAAATAAAATTTGATTGCGCTTAAATTAAAATTGAATTAAATTATAATTGAATTGCAATAAAATTGATTTGAAATTGCATTGAAAATAACTGAAATTAAACTTAAGTTATGAATTCAGAGTTCAAATTTAACTGAAATTTAATTGAAATTAAAATTGAATTAAAATTGATTTATAATTAACATTGTGTTGACTTGAATTTGAGTAGAATTCTAATTAGACTTAAAATTGAATTGAAATTAAGTTTAAGTAATATTAAAATTGGATTAAGTTGAATTGAAAATGTTTTGAAATAGATTTCGAATTGCGCTCAAATTAAAATTGAATTAAATTAAAATTGAATTGCAATGAAATTGATTTGAAATTACATTGAAAATAACTGAAATTAAACTTAAGTTGTGAATTCAAACAGAGTTCAAATTGAACTGAAACTTAATTTAAATTAAAATTGAATTAAAACTGATTTATAACTAAAATTGTGCTGCCTTGAAATTGAGTAGAATTCTAATTAGATATCAAATTCAAATGAAATTAAGTTGAAGTAATATTAATATTGGATTAAAGTTGAATTGCAAATTTTTTTTAAATATAATTTGAATTGCGCTTAAATTGAAATTGAGTTCAATTAAAATTGAATTGCATTGAAATCGATTTAAAATTGAATTGAAATCGATCGAAATGAAAGCCAAATAAAATCGGAAAAAATGTAATAATAAATAGAATTAAATTAAAGAACTAAATTCAAATTTCAAATTACAGTTATTGAAACTGAATTGAAACGAGTTTTATATTGACAATAAATTTATATTGATACATAATTAAATTAAATTATAAATTCTATTAGTATTTAATCTAAACTAAATTAAATTAGAATTGAAATTGTATTAAAAATTAGTAAAATGTTTAGTGTAAAAATTCTTTTTTAAAATTTAAATAAAAGTAAATGAAAAACTAAAATGAAAATGAAACACATTTAATTGAATTTGAATCGAATTAAAATGAAAACGAATTGTATTGAGTTTAAATCGAATTAAAGGGAAAACTAGTTTAATTCAATTAAAATCAAATTTAAATGAAACTTAATTTAATTTAATGCAAATCGATTTGCAATGAAGATCAAATTTAATCCATTAACCTAAAGTTAAATTCAAAATTAATTCCATCTAGAACGAAAATAAATCAAACTACCAAAATAAAGTTGAATTCAAATTAAAATAAAATTGGAATGAAATTAAATCAAACTATCAAAATTTAACATTATGGAATTGAAATTAAATAACTTTATTAAATTAGGAAAGGAGAGCATATCATCATTTAGGATACCATCTGGTATTTCTATGTTAGATAAGGTTAACAGATGAGACGTTATTGAATGTCATAATTTAATGTCATAAACAGTTTTGCCTCTCATTTTGAATTGAAAACAGTTTTTGCATTACGAGTCTTGAACCAACGCATATGCTGAATTAATAGTTCAAGCGATTTCATTAGTTTGCAGACTGGGAATCCAGAATAGATTTCCATTTGCAGGCCCATAAGTAAGAACTTTTCTGCTATTGCCCCAGTAAAACACAATTTGATCCCATACCACTCATACATGTGTTGTGATTCAAACCCACCACCCCCTGACTAGTAGTCCAATGCACCAACACACACACATACATTGTGCGAAATGCACACAATCCATGTTTTATTGTTGCACTAAGAGTTTATTAAAAGCATATTTTAACTCTTTTCATTCGCAGTGCGCAATTGTAATTATTGCCGAGTAATTATTAATTAAAGCGCATCGTTAAATGCCGCCCACTTTCTCTTTGCAAAACCATTAGCGCAGCGCTGGCTGTGTGCGAAGCAAGCCGACCAGTCTGCCGCTTTGATACGTCGATACGAGTTGAGCCGAAATTGCTTCCTCCCGAGATTCCTGCTGCGATTAGACGCGATTCAGATTTCGATAGGCAAAAACACACATCTCAGTTAATCTCACAGTTGCGCCGCTGCACTTTCTGCACTTCATTAATTTATATGCACGCTGTGCCGGTGCAAATAACAGACAGCAGGCAGCGGCCAACAAGCAGTAGCGTCGCTACCGCGATGCCCGACGCTGGCGGTCAGCGTTAGAGGGGCATTTGGCTGCAGTGCGGCCGGCCGCAATTCTAAATCAATGTGGCGCGAGTGAACTTGAGGCGTCAACGAGCGACTCCCCACAAAAACGACCCACTAACTGCCAGCGGCGAACGCGAGTAAGAGGAGTTGCTTGCGGCCACTTTGCGCCTACGTGAACGCGAGTGTGAGCAGCACGTCGGACGTGTATTGCGGCCAACATCTTATCAGAACGCTGATTGCGATTTGACCGCTCAAAGCGGCCGCATGCATTGCAGTATGCAAAGCAAGCCGCATACACACGCATTCGCAGTTAATTAATGCGAGAATTGGCAGCGGTTGCGGCTGATTGGCGGACGAATTGAATATTTCCCGTTTTAAAACATGGCAAGCAGATCTTATCGCAAAGGTCAATGCAGACACAACTGGCCCCGCAAGTTCACATGCAGTTCGTCGCCTTTCCCCAGCCCGCCTCTCTATCGACTGAAGTGAGTATGAAAGTGAATGCGCGCCCGGTTGCGCCGCGTCTAATTTCTCACAGCCCAGCCGCCATTTCACTGCGCCACTCCAATCACCAACCAAATGGTTTATTATCCGGCGGCAGCATGCAGCACGTCGTTTGCACTTTAAGCGGCTCGATGTATCGGTCTTTCACCAAAAATGGATTCGGCAAATTTGTATTCCCATTGTTCACGCTGCTAAAGTTGTCCGACGGCATGCGTACGTTTTAATTAAGCGTCGCTATGCACCGCAATCGGCGCATAATTAACTCATTTGCTTGCAAAACGGTCTTTCAGTGGCGGCGGCAACGGCAACGGCAACGGCGACGGCGGCATTGATTGCCAGCAGTAGCGAATGGTTCAAATGTGTTTTTATCACCTCGGCCGTGCAAGTTATTTGAATTTAATGAATTTTGCTGCACGCTGATTGGCATCGCGCGCTAGTGGCTTTCACGGTAACGCGTAACCTTTTAAAAGTTAGCGTTATGCTTCAGCGGTGTTTGCAACAAATTGCTCGAATTATGCGTATTTAGTAGCGAAAGGAAGCATTGTGAAATGACTCACAAGTGTGGTCGAGTCGATTGAGCTCGATTAGGGCTAAGGTGATAAGTATCGTTCAATGACTTAATTCACACAGAAATTGTATAGCTTACTATAAATGGAATCTATGCAGAATTTAAGTGATTTTGCGTGTAGGCCAAAGTGAAGCTGTTGTCCAATTGTCCCGTAGAAGAAGAAACTACAGACAAAGCATTACTTCCATAGGTAATGGAATTAAATTTTAGTGATTTTGTTCATCTGGCGCCAAATCAATGGCGGTATTCACGCGCTGTGGCAAAGCAAAATGATAGCCCATACCTTGATTTGTTATTTTAATGCAGCTAAATTTTTTTTACGGAGTTTTTCAGTCACATTTGATTGACTTATTTTGACTAAAACAATCAAAACTCACTTAAAATAATGAAAGTCACTTGTATTAAATATTTTATCTTTTACGGTTTTAAGAATATTCAGGAATAAACATGTAGTTGATGCCATAAAAATGGTGTCGATGTTCATAAAACTTTTCAACAAAGGATATGTTTTCTTGGACTTCATATCAATAGATTTCATTTGGCGTAAAAATTGTCCTTTTCTGACAATTGACAAAAAATAAAAATTCAGTTAGGTGCACCAAACCAGCCATTTTTGAACTAGATTTAAAAAATGACACCTGACACTTTTTCATGTTCTGAGGTCCTTTATCAAATGCGATATGTTAGAAATTCCCCGATTTGTTTAGGGTTGTACTTTACGTATTTATTGTTTCTACATTATATGTACGTACTACGTAGATATAATAAATATTATTGTAAAAAATATCATTAAAAAACTAATTAAATTCATTTGATCTATGTCCATGAAGGTTTTAAGTCCAACTCATAGTTTATTTAAATTTCATGGACTGAAAGAGTCAATAAGTGAAAAGTGAAGAATTACGCTTCGTTCTGATGTTTCGCCAACAATTCACTGACCTCTTCGTACTCATCCGGTACGAGGTGACATTTTTCTCAGTATCTGATAAAACTATGATTTTTTTATTGTGACACAACAAAATCCTGAACCGAACTCACACTAAGTTAACCTCAAATTCATAGGTTCGCCTCAAGGTAGAGTAATAATTTGCCCCCATATAATTTTCTTCGCCTCAAGGTCGAGTAATACATGTGTACATAATTTCAAATTAAACCCTCATATAATTTTATAATTCCAAACTCTTTTTGCTATTAAGTATTTATTGCACTTTTTTAAAGTTGTTTTCTTCATGCATTTGAGGGTTAAAGCCACATGTCGCATTCATTTTTAATTAAACCATTGCTGCCGGGTACCCGTTCCGCCCATACGATTTTGATAAAATTCATCAGACACGACCTAGAAGTGACTCAAAATGAGCAGAAACAAAATTTCAGCTTTATATCTCTGCACGTTGCTGAGATATTCATTAGGTATTTTGTACCCATTAGGCAGCAATGGTAGCTTTTTTCCATACTTTGTGAAGTGATCAGCTAAAGACGTGAACGAAAGTTGTATTCATTCATTCATTGTAATTCACGATTTTTGGAGTCTGGTAACTCTAGCTAGATGGCGCAATTTTAGGGTGACCTTCACTAGGTTAAGGTAGTTCCATCTTTACCCTAACTATCCCAATCAATGGTTTTGAGAGATCTCAAACATTGACTTTTTTGTGATTTAAAAAAAAAATCAATTTTCATGGTTAAAATTTTACCCATTAGGCAGCAATGGGTTAAAAGCATCCTGAAACGATAAGATCTTTTCCTAAACAACTTTTATAATGTCCACCTAGTCTGTTGTCTACTTTAACTTTTTTTCAACATTGAAATCTGCAAAAAGTAACAAATGCATCAACATATTTCATAAGGGGTAATTTTTTTTGCGGAAAGTGTGATTTCTTTATAAATTCGACTGGCTAAAACCTCCTCCTACGAACCAACAACCATAAAACTCCGATGAAAAAGGTGTGCGGCGCGGAAGTAGGAGGTCGACCACAAATAGGGAGACCGTGTCTCCAGTGGAAGGACCAAGGACCGTTCTCTACGTCCTATCATCTCTGGGTGAAGCCAACTGGAGAAGAAGCGCGCAAAGCAGAAGCACCGAAAGAGAACTTTTGGAGAAGGCCGTAACGTAAGGTAACAGGTAATCATGACCAGTTAAGAAGTTACTAACACTTTCTCTGTTATCCTGCCGCGTGATTGGCAGTTGACTGAATGAAACCACCTGTTGTGCCCATTTTCGTTGACTTTAAATAAATTAATCCATTTCCATTCGTACACATCCACAATACATACCACAGATTATTTTGTTGAATATCAAAATTTTCTTATTTCGTTGATGAAACTTATGCTTATCCCGGCTTGAAAGTGAGTTTACCAAATCCATAAAGATATCAGTTCTTAGGTGAAGCTTCAGTACATCAGTACTGTACCTATACAAAAATTCATCCCGATATCTTTACTTGTTCAGACAAGAAAAAAACGAAATAACCCCACAAACGATTTCTCGATATAAATTTTTAGCGACAAATTCTCGAAATAATGTCGATGATGGTTGAATTTTTTGCCTTGAAGATTTTGAATATTTTCAAGTCAAATGAACGTGAACGTGCGCGCATTTAAAACCTAGTTTACGTGTACTTATAATCGTTATTTGATTTGAATAATGGACTGGTCATGCGACAGTACTATAAAATATGCGTTTTATTTCAATTTTCGGAAAGAAAATAAGTTTTCGTAATAGTATCCAAAATGCTATTGAGTACAAGAAAAATGACGCTGTCGAAATTATATCGAAATTTTCAAAATTTTCGACATCGTTACGATATCTCGGATAAGATAATTTTAATATCGCAACGATATCGAGATTTTCGAAATTCTCGACAATGTTACGATAGTGTCATTTTTCTCGTTCTCGATATAATTTTAGACACTTTAGCAATACTCGAAAACGAGAAAAATTCTCGCTTTAACGAAATCGTTTCGATATCGTTTGGTTTGCTGGGAAATTAAAAATACTAATAAAAAAAAATACGAAAATCAAAATTAGCAAAAAACTATATCCACGTGAATCGGTATTCACTATTTCCATGTCTTGTCTGTGAAAAATTTTACAATAATATTTACACAACTTTATTCAACAGACCGAGTCATTGTCTTGTAAGATTTTATATGCAAAAAACCATACTCATACATAACAGTTGGGCTGAAAAGTTCGTATCGTTTCTATGAGATGGCACCACTGGAATAAAATCCGTATCATTTTTACGTAGTACCAACCTTCAAAAGAAACGTGTATAAATTTGACAGCTGTCTGATTATTAGTTTGTCAGATACAGCATTTTGAGTGAAGCAACTTTTGTTATTTTGAAAAAAATCGATAAAAAGGAATTCCGTGTTTTAATGAAACACTATTTTTTGATGAAAAAAAGTGCTACTGATACCAAAAAGTGGTTTGATGAGTGTTATCCGGACTCTGCGCCGGGCGAAGCAACCATTCGTAAGTGGTTTGCTAAATTCCGTACAAGCCATATAACGTCTAAAAGAGGCTATTACGGACGAAAACATCAAAAAAATCCACAAAATGATTTTGGAAGATCGTAAATTGAGGTTGATTTGTATAGATGATACTCTAAAGATACCAAAGGAACGTGTTGGACATATCGTTCATGAATATTTGGGTATGCGAAAGCTATGTGCAAAGTGGGTGCCGCGCGAGCTCACAATCGACCAAAAACAAGAACGTGCCGATGCTTCAGAGCAATGCTTGGAGCTGTTCAACCGCTACAGAAGTGCATTTTTGCATCGATATGTGACAATCGATGAAACATGGATCTATCACTACACTCCGGAGTCCAGTCGGCAGTCATCTGAGTGGTCTGCACGCGATGAACCGAACCCAAAGCGTGGAAAAACTCAAAAGTCGGCCGGTAAGGTTATGGCGTCCGTAATTTGGGATGCACATGGAATAATTTTCATCGACTACCTTGGAAAGGGAAAAACCATCAATAGCAGCGACTATTATATAGCGTTATTGGAGCGTTTGAAGGACGAAATCGCGAAAAAACGGCCCCATTTGAAGAAGAAGAAAGTGTTGTTTCATCAAGACAATGCGCCGTGTCACAAATCGGGGAAAACGATGGTAAAATTGGATGAATTGGGCTTCGAATTGCTTCCGCATCCACCGTATTATCCAGATTTGGCCCCCAGCGACTATTTCCTGTTCTCAGATCTCAAGAGAATGCTCGCTGGAAAGAAATTTAAAGCCGATGAGGAAGTAATCGCCGAAACAGAGGCCTATTTTGAGGCTAAACATCGTACTACAAAAATGGTATTGAAAACTTGGAAGATCACTATAATCGGTGTATCGCCCTCGATGGCAACTATGTTGAATAATAAAATCGAATTTTGCCAAAAAAAATTTGTTTTTCTATAAAACGATATGAACTTTTCAGCCCAACTGTTATGTGCGTTTTTTAATACTTTAACATATCAAGACGAGAAGTTTATGCAATCTACACAAAAAAATGCTCAATGCTCAGTGGAGAATCTAACTACAACAGACTTTTGCAATTTTTACTTTTTATTTTTTTTTTTTAATGTTAACTTAATTCTTAGTCTTTATTTCACTAGCGCAGTTGTCACATAGCATTGTGAATATCGCCAATGTTATGCGATATGTGAATGTGTGTACAAAAAACCGCTGTCGCTGCAGACGATACCACAAAAACCTTCCATCGAAAATTCTCCTTAAATACCAATTGAAAAAGTTAAGTAAATCATTAAAAGCAATTCAATTAAAACACAATTTTCCCCCACGCCCCGCGGCGACCTGTCGCAAAAAAGCGTTAAATTGCTTAACACTTTTCCCCAGCAAAGTTGGCTCCTTGGCGTGGAGAAATCATTTCATAATTCATCTGAGCGCAAATGCAGTGCAGCACGTACGTGTGTGAGTGTGCGTGTGTTTGTGTGTGCGTGTGTTTCGGCTGCCGCAAGAAATGCTTTCCTTGCAAGAATATCGCAAAAAAGTGCACTGAATTACATTAAGCAACCACCAATTTCTTGCTTACAACAGCAGAACACATCGACCATGAGATGGCAACGCCAAAGAAAGCCAAAGGAAGCCAGCAATGCCCCGGAAAAAAAGATAAACGCCAAAGAGTCAGCGACGTGTCGCGACGCTGTCTTCTCCGGCAAGGCGAATGCATAAATTCGAAATTCCGAAAGCGCCCAAAACCGGGCACACGAAATCCAGTTGCGACACAAAAGTGAGGCGGCGCGCGGCGGAATACCAGCGAAGGGCTGGTCGGCAGTGCACAAATCGAGGGTAAGTAGCAAGCAGTGAGCAGTAAGCAGCCAGCAGCAAGAACCAAGGACAAACGCATTAAGTAGTTGCATTAAGTTGCTGCCGCCGCCGCTGCTGTTGCCGCTGTCGGTGTTGCTGTTGCCAATGGCTTTTGTCCGTCTCGTTGGTGTCTGATGCGACCGGCAAATGGAGAGAATTGTTACAGTGAAATGTTGAATTAAAATTTGGAACACTACCAAACAGCAACTACAGCAACAACGAAACTATGTTGCAACAAAATTTTAAGGACATTTTCATTTAATTTTTTCATTTAATGCTTAAACAGTCAAACATGGCCAAAAAGCGTTTCTTCGCCAATCCATTCGAAAGCAGCTCCTTGTTGCACACTGTTCACGAATCGATAAATCATAGTAACGTACATACAAACATACATATAACACTTCGTTCAATAATGTGTGTGACTGACACATAGATGGCGGCACTAATACTAAATCAATATTTTTTTTCGAAATTGTGAACCTTTTTAGGCTTACTGTCAAAATTATATGTCAATCCGACCATTAGTTTACAAGTTACAGTGCTTTAAGTGACACTACTTTTGAGTTTTCAAAAAAAATGAATTCAAAGCAATTCCGTGTGCTGATTTATCATTGTTTTTTAATGAAAAAAAATACTGTTCAATGCCAGGAATGGCTTGAAAAACATTATTCGGACTCTGCTCCATCAAAAAGAACCATTCGTAAGTGGTTTGCTAAATTCCGTACAGGCCATATGAGCACCGAAGACGATGAACGCAGTGGACGTCCAAAAGAGGCTGTTACGGACGAAAACATCAAAAAAATCCACAAAATGATTTTGGAAGATCGTAAATTGAGGTTGATTTGTATAGCTGACACTCTAAAGATATCAAAGGAACGTGTTGGACATATCGTTCATGAATATTTGGGTATGCGAAAGCTATGTGCAAAGTGGGTGCCGCGCGAGCTCACAATCGACCAAAACCAGAACGTGTCGATGCTTCGGAGAAAAAAAAAAAATGGTACTGAAAAGTTGGAAGATCGCTATAATCGGTGTATCGCCCTCGATGGCAACTATATTGATGAATAAAAACGAATTTTGGCAAAAAAATGTGTTTTAATTAGTTAGTCACACACATTATTGAACGAAGTGTTACATATACTTGTACATATATTTATGTATGTACTTATTTATGTGTGCTATATGTGAAGTTGTGTGGTTTGTTGGTATTTCTATTCGAGCAGTGCGAATGATAAATTCAACATTAAAATTTTTTTTAAATTTAAATTTTGAACTCTAAGTTTCAGGGTCAGTTAACCCTTTGTTGTTCAATTCAAATTTTTATATTCAAAAATAATAGTGAACATATTCTGGTACATTGGATCGCAAGTCTAAAGCACACTCGACGTAAGGTTTGATTTCCCCAAAACACCAAAATATAGAAATTTTTTTTTTGGTTGCTCATCTCTCAGCTGGAGAGTAAAATTAATTTTTGAGACAGTAAAATTAACCTTTGAGAGTAATATTGCACCCAACATTTCATTCCAAATCGGCATAAAACTGTAGCTTCTATCCATCTAACTATATACAAATCCACACAACGCATAACGCAGATGCTTTCGGGATATCAAACACAAAACGATTTTGGTACCAGATCTGGACCTTTTTTCACAAGGATCCAACGCATAAACCTTGCTATCTCTCTGACACTGGAAACAGAAATCTCAGTATGACTCGTGGTACCGTTGTATCAATCCTAATCTTTCAGGCTTAAAGTTTCAGCAAGTCTACGCACAATGCAGTGTTCCATGAGCACAAGAACCACTATGCTAATGGAGTTCCAGCCTAGCATGAATTTCTGACTAAATCACCTTTGGTGTAACTAATTATTGCAAGGTTGTATAGTGAGGTTGTTCACTATATGAAGGTTAACATTTTTGTTCAAAAACTTTTTTTATTTGCTCAAAATACAATTTTTGTTTTTTGCTTGAAATTGCTTTCAAAATTTTGTTCATGATTTAAAGGCTCCATGTCAAAATTTGGGTGTTCACTATATTGAGGTGTTCACTATATAGGGTGTTCACTATACCCAGACACGACTGTACTTCAAATAAAAAATTATTCAACGCATGCTATTCAGTGTAAAAAATTGCTTTTTCTGATGGTCAAAAAAGTGTTATGAGTGTATGCAAGGTTTATAGAATAGAAGGTTACACATTCCGGTTGTCAAAAAATGCCAGCGCCTCGCGTGACGTAGGCATAGGTTGGCTCTGATTGGCTAAAAATATTTTTGAGCAAAAAAAATTCAAAAAGTGTAAACAAACCCGGAAAAAGAAGTTAGGTTAGGTTAGGGTTAGGTTTGTCAATAAGTGGCACCTCGATTTTGGCCCCCGCCTACGTCATCAACATGGCGAACGTTGGGAATGCGCAACCTTTAGTCTATAAACTTTGGAGTGTATGTGAAGCAACATAATTGAGTTAAAAAAAAAATTTTTTAACAAGCGTTTTCGAAAAATCTTCGAAAACCAGTTTTTCCCCTGTTGTTTCAGTTATGAGCTAATATCTCGTAAACGCATTATCCGACTAACACAAACTGTTCGTCGGTCAGAAGATAATACCGTCCAGCGATATACAGATTGTCCTAATCAGATGAGATTTGGGGAAGTTACTGACGGTTTAAGTTGTAAAAAAAGTGAATTTTTCGACCAATTTAAAAAATCATAAATTTTTGAATGTTTTTTTTTATAGATAAAATAAATGATCTCCTCTGGTTTTAAAATCTAAAAGGAAGGATATGTTGTTTAAGCAAATATTAGGCCCAACATCAATAGAATTAAAAGAAAAATGACAAAGTTATGATGCACTACATTTATTACACCGTACAAAACAATTTTTTTTTTGCCGAGACCCATCCAAATGTTGATATAGACGTGAAACTAGAGGTCATTTATAGTATCCTTGCATAGTCAGTTTTTCATTTTCTGACCAAAAACCTTCTTAAAGGACTTTAAAATTTTAAGGACATACACATTTTAAATATTTTTTTAATATTTGCGCTTATGGAATGATCAAGATATGGGTATCAAATGAAAGAGGAAAATTTTCTCCTTTTAACTAAATTTTCTATTTTGAAATTTCAGGACCAAAATATGTCAGGTATGGAAAACATACATGTTTTGGATCTCAGTCTGTAGATTCATACATCTAAATTTTATTATATTTAACGACTAAACAAATCGGACTGGTGCCCATATGGGAACCCTAGAATGTATAAAATAGGCATGATGTACAGATCAATTACATTATAGTTCGATTAAATTGGTCAATATTCAAACTACTTTAACTATGTTACGTTTGCATATATTTTTTACATCAAGATTTTGTTTTATTTAAAATTGAATCACATAAGTTAATACTCGTTTCAATTCAGCTCAAACAGATAATTTTGTTGTCTTAAAACTAGAGTGAAGTGAGTCGAAATGACCCCATTCGCGATTTTTACTATTTTATTGCACCGCTTTCTGAAAAAAAATCGTCCGTGACTTAGTATTTTCTAAAACAAATTTCATAAAATAATGAATAACATTGTTACAAAATGTTTAATCCTATTGGCTCGATTGGCCAGGCATTCAAGTGTTAAGCCACAGTCGCTCAGTGGTGTGCATATTTGTATATATTTCCATGTATTGTGCAAATTGTGTTATCACAAGAAAATTAAGTGCTCACGGTGATTAAAATAAAAACATATCTACACACACACACACCCATTCATATTCACCTGTACAGCATGAAAATGTGAAATTTCTTTGAGAATAGCAGGCAAATAAATAAATCACCGCAATGACAATAAATCGCTCACAATTATGACAGCAAAAGTTTGATGCTCACACAATCGGCAAAGAGCGCAAGAGCCAAAAGCTGAAAATTGTCTGCCTACAAAAGGACGTCACGACGGCAGGGAGGCTGTCGGTCGGCGCGAACGCACGCACCTTTTATGGGATGCACAAACGCAGCGGCGGCGGCAGCAACTGTTGGCGTTGCACTCAACTCCGGTATGCTGCATGCGATTGCCGAAGCGCAACCAAATAAATCACCGCTCAATGATGAAATTATTATTATGATTTTTATTTATGTACCTTTGCTCCAGTTAACTTCATAAGTTCTCGGTGCCTCGCGGCCAGTCGAGCTGGCGCGATCGGCCGCCTGCGGACTGCCGTGTCGGCTGTTTTGTGTCGCAGCCGGCAACAGTAGCCTTCTCGAGTGGCGCGGCGCATAGGCGCTGACAACACGTACGCGCAACAGCCGTCGCAACCCCACAAACGCACGCACGCACGCACACACGGCGCCCCCTGCCAATTGCTCGCAATATGATTTTCTTTATTATTTGTTAGGCCTCAAGTGGCGATTGTGCGGTGGTGGCGGCGGCTGTTGCTGCTTGACCATCGAATGCCGTTTGTGCTGAATGCGTTGACAACAACGGCCGCAGCCACAGCAACGACAGCGACGACGACAACGATGTTGGGAACACAGTCGTATTCATCGAATGCGAATTGACTGCCGGCGCGTCGAAGTGAAGGGAGCGACAGCGAGACACTTGTTGCGCCACCACAATAACTGCACTTTCGTTGGCGCTTTTGTTGCAAGCGGCATTTACCGTGTGACACACACACACACAAACACACACACACTTTGGTCTGTCCGTCTGGCTGCCTGACTGTCTGTCCGTATGTGCGTCTGTGCCGCACGGCTGTTGGCTATGCGAACGCTGGCCGCACTCATTCGCAATGAGAAATTAATAAATTATAAGTATTTATGTGCTGTCACAGTAGTGACAGCCGGACAGACGCACAAAGTGATAAAATTAGCATAAAATCTTGTCCATAAGTGTTCGGTGCGCCACAGTGCGCCACATATTCGCACACAGACACACACACACATTGAATTGTTTAGACAACATAAAACGTATGAACTCTGCAATATGGAATATGAAGTATGGAATATGGAGCAAGCAACCTGCAACTGTCTCGAGGCGTTCGCCAAGCCAAAGTTCCGGCGTGACAGCCGTATTCACCTTTCACATGTAAAAAAGAAATGTGAATGCAAATCCTTACGCAACAGGAAGCAACAGGAAAAACCCTATTTCTAAAAAGACTATTTCTGTTAAATTAAAGAGGCCACATTGTGTTTTAGATTAAGTTGAGTTGAGTGTATGAGTGAGTTGAGTTTTAAGGTTAGATTTTGATTATGTTATGTTTTTAAACACTTCCATACTGATTGTACATTAACCCTTTCGATCCCAAAGTTGCCTGAGAGTAATTTCAACTATTTGCCATCTTATAGCAAAAGCTACAACTGATTTATGGGTTTAATTTAACCCTTTCCGACATGAATATAAACCCGTTCAGTATGAATTGTATGGGCTGTAGTCCAATATATTGGACATTGTGACTGAATGGGACCAACAAATTAATATTTTTAGAAATGAATTCAAAGCAAATTACAAAAATTTTACAGTTATTCCCAAAATAATTTCAAATAATTAGTAGCGATATCAGGCAAAGTTTGTGTTACGAATGCGAATTGGGCGCGTTTGATCAAAACCCTGTTTCTTTAATATGGGTTAAATAAAATCAAAAAGTGATAATTTTGTATTTTTCCATAAATATTAGATAATTTTTCTGTAGCTAAAAAATATCGATACAAAATTTATTTAACCTGTTTTAAGCTAAAATTGTTCGAAAGTAGCTCTAAAACTCTAACAAACAGGCGTGGCGACTTCAAATGTCGTGTGCACACTTCTTTGGGAAATGTTTCACGATTTAAATACCAAAAAGTAATATCGAGACACAGGGTAACATTTGGGGTCGAAAGGGTTAACACAAAATGTTAACCAAGTGAACATTTGCTTTATTGCAATAGGGTTCATTGTAGTCCGGAACAAGTGCTTTGAAAATATAATAAATAAGAACCATATTTTTCAAATGTCACATAAATACAGTAGACGCTCACAAATTCGAACCACTTTGTCCAAGGGATGTTTCTTCATCTTTCTTTCATGTAAAAAGTCCAAAAAATATTTAAACGACCTCTAATAACTTGATTGTGATGCAATTTTTTTATACATACAATCTGTTTTTATTAGTCGTTTAAAATTTGCACATAATCCATAAATCCACAGGTAAGCGATTTGCCTGAACAATTTAATCAATCTTTTAAGATTTTAATTTTAAGGCCCAAAGTCAAACAGATTTTTTACGTTTATTCGAAATTTTTAATAATTTTTTTTACTCTTTAATTGAAAATCAGCCAAATGTTTATATACGCAATAAGCAGTCACGAGCGTGCGGCCAAAAATTTCCAATTTGGTGATTACTAGTGTCCGGCCGAAACCACTATTTTGGGCTGAAACCGAAACCGAGTTTAGGTTTTTTTTTTTAAATTCGGCCTAAACCGAATCTTTCTAGTTGAAATAAAAATCACCATATCAAGCATTTTTTTCAACAATTTACTTTTACTTTTAGTAAATAAAGAACAAACAAACAAACATAACATAAATAAATAAATACTTATTAATGAAAACAATTTATGAATTTATTAAAAGCATTAACATAAAAAATCGCCCTTTCGTACCTTACTCGCTGATATTCAAAATTAAATAATTTAATAATATATGCTAAAAAAAGACATTTATTTGGTGGCATCTAAATTACTCCTCTTTTCACTATATATCTGCTCTAAAAAATGTTCTACAAAGTTTCGGTTTCGGCCGTTTTTTTGGGCATTTTTTGGCAGAAACTGAAACCACCTATTTGGGCCAAAACCGAAACCGAATATTCGGTCGGACAGTAGTGATTACCCTTTTTTATTTAATTTGTGTAAGCCAAAAAAAAACCGAAACACGGAGGCAAAAGAAAACGCCAGTTCAAATTTTAGAGCATTCAATGCTGTAAAATATGAAATTTGTTTTTATGGAAGATTCAAATTTGTGACAGATTGAACTTGTGAGCGTCTACTGTATCTACAAAACAATATCGTCAGAACTGAAATGTAAGCCTTTCAGATCTGAAATAGAACTCTTTCAAATCTAAAGAGATAGTTGAAAACCCCCAAAAAGTACAGTTGAAGAATAACTTCGGGCAACTTCAGTGACTAGTTGACGTTTTTTGATTTATAATGCAGATTACGTTTTCTTGATTAAATTATAATCATTTGATTCAATTTACAACACCACACAAACGCAACTATTGAAAAGAGGCTCGTTAATTTATTCGAAATCACCGGCGTGTTCCAAAACAAATGGTACAAACAATGCCAAATAGGCCACATAGATATTGCGATCGCGTTGTCTGATGAATCGAACACGACCCAGCAGCAAAATGGGCCCATAACGTTGATTGGGTAAATATTATTTACGCAAACACACGCCAGCGCCGTGTCTCTTACGTATAATTAAGTAATTCAAATAATTTAGTACGCGTCCAGGTCCGGCCGCGCAGCTGTGCACAGCGCACTCGCAGCAACACACGTCGCACGAACACGCTCCGCACTTGACACCTTGCGCGCGCATTCGCTTCAAATCTAAATTTACTGATATCAATAAAGAGAACAGCAACGACAACCACAACAACAGCAACACCAACGTGAGCCGCAGACAGTGCGGCCAAAGTCGGTCCGCGCGCGCAGCAGCCGGCCACCGCCGAGAGGCAACAGCCGGCTGGGCCGTGCGACGATTGTTGCACAAAGTGCGCTCGCCCGCCCGTCCGACTAACGAACGACCTCAAAGGTAATGAACATAAATTACGCCATTGGGCCGTTTGTTCAATTTGAATATTGAACACTCGATATCGTCGCAAGTGTCTTGGCCGTGTTGCGGCAGATTAGATTCGGATGGCAGCGCCGCTTGGGCAACGCTCATGCGCGCCACAAGCGGCCCTGGCACAGCACGTTCTGCGGCCAGTTGGTGTTCGAGTGCGTGGAGCGCCACAACGAGTGCAACGTGCAGCGTGAGGCGTGTGGCGGCTGGTCAGTTCACAGGCGATCGTGGAGCCAACTGTCGTTGCGTCAGGCATTTTTTGTGTGTCTGATGTTGGTGTTCGCTAGCTGCAATGCAACGGACTGCACATGTGGGAGGACAATGGCGCAATTGTTGTTGCTTTTGTTGTTGTGCAGATAAGACTGGCTGATGCAGCGCTGGAATGTTTCATGGGAAAACGTTGAGCGAATGAAATATTCAACGGCGCTGGGATCAGGGCACATCGAGCATTCTTGCGCCTCCAATAATTCACTCGCACATAAACATTTTATAATCCGAGTAAAGTGTTAGAGCATTGATACAAAACTGATACAAAATAGACGGCCGAGAGATTTAGAAAACGAATGAATGCTGCATTCAAGTATTAAGTAATGTAAAATTAATCAATCATCAAATAAAATTAATTGAAAGTAATTTTACATTTGTTGAGAAAATATTCCTGATGAGACACAATTACTATCAGTGTTTCAAAATTGAAAAATTTTGTTCGACCAAACTTCCGACCAAATCCGACCTCAACCGACCAAATTTAAAATTTGCGATATCTTAACAGGCACTCAATCTGACCGGTAAGTTTTATCGGGAGGATAGCTTAACGAGCGGTTGAGAAAACGAAAATTCGTTTATCGGCCCGCTAAAGTGAACTTTAAAGTTAAAGGTAAGTTGAGAAAACGGCCCTTAATCTCGTTAGAATATGGCGATATCTATATCAAATGAAAGAGGAAAAGCTGAAGAATTTAAATAAAATTGATTTTTTATCTATTTATAAAAAGAGCCCATAAAAAAGGTCCTTTGAAAATTTTAGTCCTTTATATCCTTGAAAATTTGTATAGAATTTTCTTGAAAAGTAAATATGTTAAAACCTAAAATATCCTTAAAATATTCTCTCAATTTTGATGGTCTAAGTAACTTTCCAGGTGGGCAGAGCTAAATGGTCTAGGGGTTAATCCCTTGAAGACTGTTTTGGTACTGTTCACCCGGAAATACAAAATATCGAAATTTAAGCTGCCTAAACTTAGTGGCACTACTCTCACCCTATCACCCGAGGCAAAATACCTTGGCACCATACTTGACTCCAAGCTCTCTTGGAAGCGCAATGTGGACGAGCGGGTGAAAAAGAGCCTGAATGCTTTTTACATTTGTAAAAGGGATTTCGGGAAAAAGTGGGGATTGCAGCCGACTATCGTTCATTGGATGTAAACCGCGATCATACGGCCGATCCTAAGTTACGGAGCCATTGTTTGGTGGCCGGCTACGGGCACCAAGACCCTGGTAACGCAACTGATGAAGGTGCAGAGACTAGCGGCTATGGGAATAGCAGGCACTGTCAAAAGCACGCCCCAGGCTGGGCTGGAGATGATCTTGCACCTCCATCCCATTGAGTTGTTCCTTAAGGGCTGCGCCGCTAAAGGGGCTTTCAGAATGAGGGAGACCAACCTGTGGAGGCAACACGCTTATGGACATTTTGGAATGCTTAAGTTATTCGCTAAGCCGGATATCGGATATCAGTTAGATTCCTGCACGGACTATCTGATCCCATACCTGGAATTCGACACGCGCGCACTGGCCTCATATCCCATAGACGCTTCCATCGCCGTTTTCACCGACGGCTCCAAAATGGAGGAAGGTACTGGAGCTGGTCTCTACTCCGATGTACTGCAGACCCACATGTCATTCAGACTGCCGGACCTCTGCAGTATTTTCCAAGCAGAGATCTATGCAATTTGGAAGGCTGCCGAACTTATCCGTGGCAGTGGGCTACCACCCACAGATGTCGCAATTTTCGTGGATAGTCAGGCGGCGCTTAGAGCGCTGGAATCAGTTGTTGTGAAATCAAAGGTAGTGTAGAGGTGTCGTACCGCACTTCAAGGCATTGGGCACCACCAGGTCACTCTCTGTTGGGTTCCGGGCCACTCAGGAGTGGCAAGGAACGAAGCAGCGGACGAGATGGCAAGAAAAGGGGTCGCCTTGTCTGCCATCGAAGTGGATACCTCTGTGTTTCCTCCGATATCTGCCCTGTACATGTATATTGACAGGATGACCAAAAAGGATATTGAGTCGTCATGGCGAACCAAGACCGACTGCGGCACCTGCCGGACACTGTGGCCCTCCCTCTCCTTGACGAAAACACGATTTGTACTGTCCCTGAGTCGTACCACCATTCGGCAGCTCGTTGGAGTCATCACCGGACACTGCGCTATTGGATCTATGCTTATCAAATGGCGCCTCTCGTCCGGTGATGTCTGCCGTAGCTGTAGAGATGAAGAAGAAGTAGAAACGATACAACACTTCCTGTTCCACTGCCCGGCTCTGCAGGAACGCCGACTCCGCACCTTGGGGTCAAGATTCCTCACAGACCTGGCTTGCGCGGCGAAATCTCGAGTCTGCTCTCCTTCATTAAGAGGTCGAACTGGTTTACCCTTGACTGAGATTATTGGTTAGCTCCGGAACACCATAAGAAGGGATTCACAATGGGCCATTTTGGCCTCCGAGTGGAAGTGCGGTCCTGCCGCACACACCCTTCCCTACCTAACCTAACCTAAGGGGTCCATAAAACATCGACGAACATCATCCATCAAACCAATATTTTCTATAAACTTATGAATATCGAAGGAATCAGGTTGAAGGAATCGGCTCATACGACACATTCTGGCCTAAGCAAATTATATAGTAACTCTTCTTTGTGTTCTATAAGCATCACTGGCTGACAACGAATGCAATTTTATGAAAATTTTTCCCATCGGCGTTGTTGGTGTTTTCAATAAGGAACGTATGGACGACTGAACGCCTTTGCATATGCATAATTACAACTTGTCTATTTCAATCGACACACCGCCACCTGTAATTGCGCACACCCGACCGACTGCTGTCGACAACGCGCCTGAACCAAAACGTCAGCGCCGCAGCGGCACTTAAAATGGCTCCTTTCAGATGAGTTGGCAACATTGTGCACAAGTGTTACTTATGCAATTAAATATGCCACGGCACCGCGCATAATTGCAGAGCTTAAGCGAGTTGCACATAAAAAGGCGAATTTGCGGCGTGGAATGAACGGCAAATGGTCGTCGAGTGATTGATGGAAATCGATCAGTTGCAGGAAGGTTGCCGGAGGTGGAGGAATTTTTTTCGAACAACGAATAGTTTGCAACTGACGCTGTGACGTGCGACGAGCATTTAACATTTAAATAAATCTTGGCGTATTTAAATGTGTCCGCACAAATAAACGACAGCGGAAGTTGTTAGCGAAACGCCAAAGAAAGCCAAGAAAACGAACCAAATTGCTGCAGTTGTTCTGTTGTCGTCATTGTTGTTTTTGTCAGTCAGCCATTTGTCGCGGCATAGATGGGTTTGTTGGTTCTTTTCGTTGCTGCCCACACGTTCGTACATACATACACATTCACTTATGTGCGCTGGCGGCGAGTACTGTCTCCCCCTATGTGTGTGTGTGTGTGTGTTGTTGCGTTGGTGTTTGTGCATCGCGCAGTAAATTCCTCTTCCATCATGCCCTTTATTGGCGCATTTGCTTTGACTTAGCTCGGTAAATACCCTTGAAATTTTTTAATGCCATAAGCTTTGATAACAAAAACGTTGGCGGTGGGGCAGCGGACGTAGCGGCAAGAACGATCGAAAAAATATGTTCACAGACATAATAAAAATGCCAGAAGGGACATTTACGAAGGAGTTGGTCGAGACGCTTAGCCATTTGTGTCTGGCCGTCTGTCCATGCGGCCCGGTTGTATGTTCCCGGCGTTGCTGTTGCTGTTTGCTGCTACTGGCTGTTGTTGTTTTAGTTGTTGTTGTTGTTGGTGCTTAGTAGCCGCGCTCGTAGTTTATGTCAACAAAACATCATCCGGTTGGCATTTTTTCCGCGCCGCCACCGCTGTTGTGATTATTTGTGTTGTTGCCGTAGCCGCTTCTTCGGCTCGGGCGGGCGGGGCATGTCGCGTCGCGGAGCGAGTGTTGCGCCATTGCATGGGAAATCTGCACTTGAACTTGCTGTAGGCAGTCGTTCTTGTTGTTGTTGTTGTCGCTCTTGTTGTTGTTGTTATTATTATTGCAGCCGTTATTGTTGCTGTTGCTGGCCATTTGGCTTTGCGGACAGTTCAAAACGCCATCGTCACTTCGCTTATGAGTCGGTCATGTGTGTTGGAGTGTCTTCGCCGACACTGCCACTGTTGCCACTGCCACTACCGCAGCCACTGGCAGTTCCACTTCCACAGTTACTGCCACTGCCGTCGCTGCCGACGCTGCATTATGGGCGTTTTTTTTATAAACATTATTCGCTTTTTCGCCTTCTCTCCTTCGGCTGAGTTGCCCACACAGTTGCCTGTCGTATTGGCGTTATTGCTTGCTTGGTTGTTGTTGTTGCTGCTGCGCTTCACGTTGTTATTGCTGCTGTTGTTGGCTATTAATTCATGCAGTGCAATTTATCACATTTGGTTGTTTAACACATTAACAATTTTTATTCTCGCAGCAAGCGAAACGATTGTCATGTCGTTTGTGATATAAACTTGAGCGAAAATGTAGAAAGACAACAAAAAAAAAAGAAAAGAACGAAACTCAAGTTGATTCGGGAAAAGAAGTGAGAGTTGACTTTTGCGAATTTCGTATTGTTTAAGGGGAGGTTCTCATCTAGACCACCAAAAAGTAGGTTAACTTTGGGAATTATTTACAGGAAAACTAAAAAACATATCAAGACGATATTTGGCAGTTTGATACAATGTACTTTTATTTATAGATTTCTATTTTTATTATTAGAAAAAAAAACAAAATGGCGTCCGTTATTAGGCTTTTCCGACGGCATGTTTTGGAAACTGCCCGGTGTGCACAGGTTGCAAATCAATCTGAAATCAAAAAATTCTTGATGCAGCATAAACTAGAATAAATTTACTAAAGAATGACCTATTATTTAAGAAAAAATATCAAAATTGACAAAATGGCGCGACTTTGAAATTTGAGTGCCGTTTTCAGACCTTTTTTTCCAGAATTTATTATTAAAAAAAAATAGTTAATGTTAAAATATTGAAACGAAAATAGGTCATTCTTAAATAAAAATTGTCTTCTTCAAAATGAAAGTAACTAGAAGAAAATCGGTTGAACCGTTTTCGAGTTATGCACCGGGCAGTTTTGAAATATCTGGTCCTGAGATGGCTTGTTTAGTTGGAGCAAGTTTTAGCTATTATTTTGTAAATTTGAACTGGCAATATTTTCAATGTTAAACAACATTCTAGACATGTTAAACTTTCAGAAAATGCAAAAAAAAAAAGAAAATTTCAAGATTCTAGATGAGAACCTCCCCTTAATGAATAAACAAGTTGTTTTATTTGTTGGTTTTTAAAAACTCAGTAATGTGCAGACTTGAGCGAAAAGTAAGAAGAATAGTAATATAGTAAATTGTATACCATATACTAATCTAATCGGATTGAATACATAAACGATTTTTCATATCATCTTGAGTAGAGTTTCAATGATCTCTTAACCTAAAATAATTTTACGAACAAACAAAATAAAAATGAAACGAAAATGAGTCATGATTCAATTTATATTCATATTCGTAGCTTCCAAAGAATTTTCATAAGTTTTTAACGAGAGTTTAAAAGGGTTAAAGGGTTAAAATCACTTCACAAACTTGTATCCAAAGTTTACTGGACTATGATTTAGTAGTCTGATTCAAATACAATAGAAATCACTTAAATATAATTCCAAAGATTCCAAAAAAATTTCACAAGATTTGTATAGAAAGTTTTAAGGGTTTCCTAACCCTAAAATCACTTTACAAACTCTTTTAGGTGTTTGCTGATGTGTGCTTTAGTTATTTTGTGGAGAAAAATAATACAATTCGTATTGAAGGATTACAAAACAGAGTCGACTTTAAAGTTCACTTAGCCTTAAAATCACTTTATAGCTTCTTATTGGATTATTTATTTTTATTTATTTATTCAGTATTATTTATTAGTCAGTGATTTAAATATTTTATTGTCAAAATCATTGAATTATGATTAGAAAGATGGCAAAAAATGTTCAAAAAATTTTGAGGTGAGTTCCCAGGATTTCCTAATCCTAAAATCACTTTACGAATTCTTGTTTGATTTTAATACTAATTTAAGTATCAAAATCATCAGGTTAGATTGAAAAGATTCCCAAAATGTG
The DNA here is from genome assembly GCA_963668005.1 of Melieria crassipennis. Classification (NCBI taxonomy): domain Eukaryota; kingdom Metazoa; phylum Arthropoda; class Insecta; order Diptera; family Ulidiidae; genus Melieria; species Melieria crassipennis. The sequence continues at coordinate 107,520,714 of OY764962.1, read as the reverse complement.
TTCACGAAATTTGAATCAAAACTTCAAAGATCAAAAATCAATATAATGAAGACAGCAGCATTCTGATGGAAAGTCATATGGGAACTGAATGCCATTGTGTTGAAAATTTTGGGCTCAGACTTTATTGGAATCAGTGGCGCACACAGGATTTTATTTTGAGGAGGAGGAGGAGGGGGTTTGCGTACAACTTTTGAGCCGAATACCATTCGAAACCATATTTTGTACGAGCAATTTTTGTGTTTGGGGGTTTGAACCCCCGCCACTGATTAGAATGTTGCATTAAGCCTGAAATTGTGGGCATTCGAACTAAGCTGTTCAGTAAGCAACGTTATCGGGTGATCAGTCGTGCAGACGGCGAGTGGCGTTAGGTGAAAGTTCATCACCTTCATCGCCTTTGGGTCACTCACTTGTCTGCCTCAGGAGATAGGCACGCATGCGTCCAGCGACCTTTGCAACAGCATTCACACCCAGTCTGTCAGAGTCTCATGCTGGCTGCTTTGGTTCGCTGTTGTTGCTCTCCATTCCCACGTCTGTCATCATCCGTTCGTAGCGGATTTTGTGACTAAAACGAGTTATGTGGCAACTGAACTATAGATTCTTGGAAGATTCACTTTGTAGGGTACATGGCAAGTAATTAGTAACAAGTCACAGCCTTTTTAAAGATGCCACTTTATCAACGCAGAACACAAATTTCCTCCTTCTCCACCACTGCCGCCTACCTTTTCCAGCGCTGCTGGGGCCCCCCACCGTTGCCGGTTCCAATCGACATGGGATGCTAACAATAACAAAAACCACATACGGCGAGAAAACAACAACAACAACAACGTCACTTAAGACGCATAAAAATGTTTGTGACAAAGTGTTTGCGTCGCAAGAGCAACTTGTACCGCTAATATGCACGCCTACTCTGCGCCTAATGACGCGACTAACCGACGAAAAATGCCCACTACCGCGAAGCCAGTGCGGAACGAACGAACGAACGAATGGACGGACGGCGGGTGGCTGTTGCAAGAATGGAGAGCAAAGAAATATATATCGTTGCCGTAATCGAAGTCACAGTCTGCGCGAAGAATCGGCGTCGGCGCTGGAATTGTTGCTGCGGCGATTAGCAGCAGTTGCCAGCGCCCATTTTTGCAGGAGAAATGCGAGAGGAGCACTTTGCATTAGCGACATAACTTATCTGCCGGTCGGCCGCGGCTGTGGCAAGGAATGCGCGCGGCGTTGTTTCAGCCGCGACCAGTGCAGAGGCGGCTGTTGCACCTGCAGCGTTGCAACAAGTGGCAGTGGCAGTGCCTTCAGAGATGCGGCAGACATTCGAGACGCGGCGAATTTGTGTGTCTGTGTGTGTGTGTGTGAGTGGGACAGCGTGCGTGCCGATGCGTAGCCAATTGCGCTGTGCATGTCTTGTTTGCAGTAGTCGCTAGCTTGGCTGCTGGCGAGCTTGTTTTGTGGAGCAACAAGTGCAATTATTGCGAATTGGCAATGGCGGTAGCGGACGCCGCCGGGAGAGGACGGCCTGGGCACAGCAGTAAAAAGCTTCTTAGTTGCGGCCAGCGGCAACTACCTCGACGCATGCGTGGGGCGCTGCTCACGCGCGGCGTTGGCTTGACGACTGTCGAGCTGCTGGTCGGCCGGACGGCTGTGGCTGCGGCTACTGCTGCCAGTGATGGAAGGTGGAATGGTAATAATAATTGCTGCGCTTCCTGCTGCTTTCTGCTGTGCGTTCGCATTCGAATTTTTGCTGCTCGCGCGCCTGCACTGGGCGACGACTCGTCGCAGCGCAGCCAACACAGACCGCTGTGCGCACCGAAGGCGTAGCGCGCCGAGGACGACAACCGCGACGCACAAAAATTTCAATTCCACGAATCGCGCAAACGCACAGTTGACGAAACTGGTTTATCCAAGGCAGCGCGGAGCGGCTGGACAGACGACTGGCAGCATTGTCAAATGACAGGTGCTCCATTTCTGCGTGCGATCAATTCGCATTTGGCGCTGGCCGTTCGTCGTTGCGGCCCCCCTCCGCCCCCGCTGAATGCACGGCATCGATGCGTGTATCTCTGCTTGTACGAGTTTATTTCTCTGTTGTATTGACGCGTTCGTGAATAATGATTTTTTATGGAATGCTCGTCGTGCTGACCACCAGCCGCAAGCCGCCGGCCGTCGGCCAGCGCTGGCACCGTACGTAGGTGCGCGCCACGCCGCCTAACCAATGAATTCATTTTGCAAAACAATGTCCGCCGCCATAGAATTTATGTTTAATAAATTGGAATTGCTTAGCAGTGCACAGGTCTTTTTGTTTTTGGTTTATTGAGTCGCCTCCAACAGCGACCGCGGCGACGGCGCCTTTTGGCCTTTTTATTTTTGTCGCATTAGGTGAATTGTGGCGCTCAATACTGGTGGTTGCTGACTTGTCGTGTAAAATTAATAAAATAATAATTTCCGCTAAATTTATTGCAATCGGCGGACGATCAGCCGCGGCAATCACATTTTTCTATTTTTCCCATTACGCGCGCGCGCCGTGTCGATCGAGTGTTGGAAGTGGGGGGGACTTGGTGTTTAACGTTGCTTGGAAAATGTTTAAGTAAAAATAATAAAATATAATATGCAAATTACTGTTTTAACTTAGCTCCTCATCAAATAAAGAAGTTGAATAATGCCGCAGTTATGGGAGGCTGAGTGTAGTAAAGTGGAGCCAGTGGCGCACGCAGGGAGGGAAGTGGATCAAACACTCCCAAACATAAAAATTGCTAATGTAAAATATGGTTTTAAATATTTAGTATTGGGCTCCTTCTCCAAATAAAATCCTGTGTGCGCCACTGGATGGAACACTATGTCTGTAATACAATTTTTGTCAATAAAGTAACGGGAATTTGAAAATAATAATTCATGGTTTAAATCTAACGCATGAATTTCATTATAATTTCGAAATTGCCATATAACACCGTGCGACAAAAATTAATAAAAATTTTTCCGGTGTGACAAACCAAAATTTTGAAGGGGATAAAAAATATAAGAAATATTTAACCTCGTTAGAATATGGCGATATGTATATCAAATGAAAGAGGAAAGGCTCAAGAATTTAAATAAAATTAATTTTTTATCTATTTGTAAAGAAAGGATATGAAAAATGTCCTTTGAATATTTTAATCCTTTATATCCTTGAAAATTTACATCGCATTTTCTTGAAAAGTAAGTATGTTAATACCCCGAATCTCCTTGATCACGTGTCAAAATTTCATTATTCGCGCCTCATAGATTTTGTATCTTTTTATTATTTAAAATACTGATACTCAAATAAATTAAAATTTTTGTACTTCATTAGAATTGCAGCTTCCGCCTTTTTTTGTAATGACTTTCGAACTAATAAAGGTAGAGTAATATATACACCTCGCCATATACGATATACATATCGCTATATTCTAACGAGGTTAAGTATTTTTTATATTTTTTTTATTTATTATCCTCTTCAAACTTTTGAAGTCCTTCTAAAAGGGCAAAGGATGTAGAAATGAAAAACTGAGTGCGCGGTATTACTATATTTGGTTACTAGTTTCAGGCACATATGGATTTTTCCCGGTGTGAAAAATGCTGTCGAACAGTGTAATAAAACGTGCAACAAAATATGGGCACCATGTCTCTGAAAAAAAATTATTAGGTACTACTGATTTTTCAAATATTGGTTGTCCTATGACAATGCACGAAAAACAGGGCCGTTAAAAAATGAAAAAAAAATTATTATGCAATGTTATGGCCAAACATAGAACTAAATTAAGGAACTTGAACTTTTCTGTAGGTCTTCAGTAAAAATATGTTTCAGATTTATTAACGATCCTATGAAACCATCCAGTTAAGGTAATACCACAGATAACATAACTCATCAACTTTATGAGTTGTCTTAGGTCATACTGCGATGGAGAGTATATCGTGTCCCAGGCATCTAAAACTAGAAAACTCTCGAGTTTAACTGGAGCCAGGTTTTCTTATAGATGCTACAAGAGTATTCCTCTACCCATTCTGGAATCTCACACATTTACATCCAGCACTGTGATAAGATGTTGCAAATCTCTGGACGAGATGAATATACACGACCGGCCTCGATAGTTCTCGTTTTTTATACTGGAGGCTCTAGGTTCGATTCCTGAGTCGAACTGATTGAATGCTCGTCTACTTCTATCGCTATTCACAAGAAGAAGATGAGAATTCTAAAAAACACACAAATTAAATGTTGGAAAATTTGAAATGTTGTTTGCGGCGCAGTGAGCATTTCTGTTGCCACAATTTGAATGGAGAAATTGTGGCGCTCTTGCTGGATGTCTTGAAATGCTTTTTCATTCAGAAGCTTTGTTTGCTAGAGGAACAAAATGCTTCAACGTTCATTGAGAAATCAAATGAAAATTCTCAATTAATTTGTTATTGAATTTGTTCATCGATACTTGAAGACCATAAAAGAAGTGTTGACAGCAGTGAAAGTATTAATTATTCTTCATTTGAAAGCTTTGTTTCATAGAGGAACGAAATACTTAACACTTGAAAGACATCGGATTTGGCTAATTATAATTGTAGAACCCTAATTGTAGAAGTTATTGAAGAACTCAATAAAAAATTAAACTAAAAATGATAGAAGAACTAAAAAAATACAGATGGTTAAAAATGAACAGTAAAAATGACCGCAATGGTCTTTCTAGTGTTAAATAAATTAAATGAAAATTCTCAATTAATTTGTTATTGAATTTGTTCATCGATACTTGAAGACTTTAAAAGAAGTGTTGACAGCAGTGACATTATTGATTATTCTTTATTTGAAAGCTTTGTTCCATATAGGAAATAAATACAGCAGACTATAGGAGAAGTATTGAGAAATTAAATGAAAATTCTCAGTTAATTTGTTATTGAATTTGTTCAACGATACTTGAAGAATAAAAAAATATTGACAGCAGTGACAGTATTGATTATTCTTCATTCGAAAACGTTGCTTGCTAGAGGAACAAAATACTTAACACCAGAAAGATCGAAAGTTTTCCATATCTACAAAGACTGCATATTATATCCGCTGATATCTTGAAAAGTACACATCAGATTTGGCTAATTGTAATTGTAGAACCCTAATTGAAAAACTAATTGTAGAACCCAATTAAAAAATAAATTTCATCAAAGCAAAACTTAATAGAAACTCTAAAAAATATAAATATTTAAAAATGAAAAACCGTCAAAATGACCACAATGGACTTTCTAGACTAGACCAGACTTTTATAGTCTATTCTAGTTTATAAAAGAAGTATTGACAGCAGTGATATATTGATTATTCTTCATTTGAAAGCTTTGTTTGCTAGAGGAACCAAACACTTTAACATTCATTCATAATTCAAATGTAGCTCTTTAACACTTCTGTTACCTTAGGGTCATTTTCGAGTAAAATTTGACTTTAAAGAGCCGTAACTTTCTTATTTCTGGTAAAGAATTGTTTTCCTTTGGACTCAGTGACTAATTTTATGCCATTTGAATATACGCTAAATTTCATTTTATTTGCAACACTGGTTTACCTGCAAATGAGCAACTATACAAATTTGACCTTAGGGTCATTTTATGACCCATAGTACTGAACGCAAGAAATTGGTCGATGCGATGTGAATTTGATTAGATTTGGTTTCAAAGTGTCGTGGATAAATTTTTCTGGGATTATTGTTTTGTTTTGTGTTGGTAAGAGGGCGTGGCGCTAGCTATACCACCCTTTCTACTATGGAGTAAAATCGAAATTATGAGTCATACAGCATTGCAATTTCGTGCAGTGTCCCCATGTAGACATATTGTTCCACTGGAAATATTTCATGGGCGTTTAAAATGGGCGTGGCACTTTTTTAACGATCCAAATTTTGTATTTAACTTTGGAACTATAAATCGCACATCAATGACACTCAGATCGAACTTACTATTGGGTCATGTTTTTCGACAGGGGAAAAGGGAGGAAGGAGAAAAGGGCATTTAATAAAGGGCGTAGCTTCGCCCACACATCGCAATGAGCGCTACAAAAGCTTTTAAGTTTCAAGGGATCGAAACCCAATAGTACGAAAACTTTATGTTTGCTGGTATGAAATCTTGATTGAAGCTTTCAATATAAATAGTACCTACATATAGTACGAATTCTAGCAAGTAATAATTTCGGCAGCCGCCGTGGCTCAGTTGGTTAGTGCGTTGGACCGCGAGTCGCAGGCAGCAACCTCAGGTTCAAATACTGCCTGTAATAACACCTAAAAAAAAAAAGAACGGGAAAACTTGTTTTCTCTTTCGGTGGTTGTCCTCTCAGCTGGAAATGGCAAACCTCTGAGAGTAAAAATTGCTTATGAAAAAGCTCCCAACCTGCCGTTCGGAACCGGCATAAAACTGTAGGTCCCTTCAACCCGCGTACAAATTCACACGCACAACACGGGTAGTTGCGGGAAGCTAGGCCTTAGTCTCGCGTAAGCGGGCTGTAGTGCCAGTCAATTAATTATTATTAATTAATAAATTTCTAAAAAATTCCAAAAGGAGTGTGAACAAGCTAGATTAAATTTCTGGAACATATTCGTGTCAGCGACAAACACACAATTTACTCGTGGCTGCAACTCTATTATTCCTTGCGGCATCATTGCATTTGTGAAGTGAAATTCATCCCTGGAATGATAACGTAACGCCGTTTATTCTATAAAGAATTGGAAAAGTTACTTCCTGGGCTTCTGATTTTGTGAAAAGGAAGGAAGCCAATAATAGAATCGTGTGAGTTATCCTCAGCAGTACATTCACTGAAGAAGAAGATACTCAGTGAAAGGAAACGATGGGGCGCAATCTGGGTCAGCCGAATATATTCATTTTCTTCTTCGGGAAATCGAATAATGTTAATTAATATATATTATAATTTGTATTGGTTCATTGGTGTCAATATCTAGTATAACTTTAATATTTTGGCATACTTTTATAAATTAAACTTCTAAACTGAGTAATTTTTGGTGGGCCACGGAAACAGGCTTTCTTGCGAAATCATTTATTTTTGGGCGATTAACAATTAATGATTATTATCTGTTATGTATAATATAATTGTCCAAAAATTAGTTGCGATATAGTTTTAACTTCTGAAGAAATCGCAAGAATTAAAGTGCCCGAGAAGAATATCAAAAACCTGGACATGGTCCCCATGTTGAACATATTTGACTCCAGTAAGGCCAAATAGTCGCTTTTCAATAATAAAAGTAAGAACTAGTTGTTAAAATCACATTGTCTTAACTTTTTTGAACAAAATACAAAGAAATAAATCGGGGTCATTTTATGACCCAAGGGTCAAATGTGCGAGTTTTTCCTAGGGTAACAGAGGGGTTAAGTGACAGATTATTCAATCTATTTGTGGTATTTAAAAATTTCAGGAGAATTATTAACTCTGTCATGAGTTCCATTAAAGTTATCGTCTTATAACTTATGCGAAGAAGTGCGCAAATTTGAATGGGAAATTGTAAATCTTTGGACTAGGTGTCCTAGATCAGCGTTCACTTCGAAGCAGTGTTCGGACTTTGCTACGATTGAAGTGATTTTGCTACGCTTATCGCAAAGTTTATAATTCTACTTCGTCACTTCGCTTCCGACCCAATCTGCTACGATTTTTCCTGAAGCAAAATGTGAGAAAAATTCTTTGACAGCACTAATTATTGAAAAGTTTTACCAAACAAAGAGTTATGTGTTGCACGTTTTGTAATAACGGTTATCGAAATACGTTAATTGTTCCTTTTTTTCTGAGGGGGAATACCAAACCGTATTCGTATTCTAGTTAAAGATAGACTACTCCTTACCATTATACCTCTTTGACTCAAAATTCTCAATCCACATACCTCAGATATAGGAATGGGAACAACACAGGGTGTTTAGGACTGGAGTGTGTTTTTACACAGACGTCTCCAAGTTGGATGATAGATTAGGGGACGGTGTTGACCCATCCATGGAAGACATTTTTCGCCTTCCGGAATTCTGAAGTATCTTCCTAGCGGAAGTACAAGCCATTTTTAAAGCCCTACCCTCGGTACAACATTAGTCTGACTTGGATATCACAGAGATGATCATCTCGATCTTGACAGACATTGTCTATTCGGTCGTCATGCCTACAGACTAAGTCTGACTAGGTCTTGGAACTTTTACCGCATTTGTCAAAACGAAGATGAGGAAGCGACTATAACCTCACCTTCTCTGTCATTGCTTGCCTCTCTCATTACGAATTTGGAAATCGCTAGGCTCTCCTTTTTTCGACAACTTCAATGACCTCAGATCAGTCATCTTAAGGGACTTGCTAGGTCTTATCCACAAACAAATTGACTTGCATAGGCACTTGCAGTAGGTCAGGTAATTTTTTCCTTGTGGTATCACAATGGGTACTTTTTGCGGCCTAAATGTGTCTTTCAACAGGTCCCACGCCCAGACAGCTACTTTAACCCAACCTAACCTAACCACCAAATCTATGCATGATTGTGAAAGACGGGCGATGTCAACTTAAGTGGTTTTGTTTATATTGCAACGATGAGGCACTCTGTGCTGTGCAGGAATGCTTTTCCAAGCATACTTTTAGGCATGCACTTTGGAGTACTGCCGGTTGGCTATAATTCCGATATGGCAAGGATGGTTCGCGAAGGTGATGGGCTGTGCTAGAACAATAGAGAGTACAACTAGAATGTGCAAGAAACATCGGCGCGATTAGAAAACAGGTATAAAAAGCAGCAGTGGCAGCGCAGAGGGTCGAGTCTGTGTTGAACAAGCAAAGGGGAAACATGCAATAGTAGTAGTGTAAAGTAGTAACAAGTGTAAATTTGTAAATAAAGCGATTGTTGGTTTTTGACTGCGTTTGCGCTGAACTATTGAAGTAGTTTTATTTTCAAGCACAATCCAAAACGAACTTAGAGAAGTAATTTTCGTAACAATATTCAAAAATTCACTACGCAAATTTTGGTTTTGCTATGTTTGCTCGAGAAACAAAGTATTTCATATTTTTGATTCTCTTGACTAAGTGTCATCACATTTCGATTCAACTACTTCGAACCCTATTACTGACATCATTCAACTGTGCGATACAAATCCAAACGGAGCCGAATCAGGAGCTTTGCAATTGCAAAGTGTTTCTCTCGGCGTAGTAGAAAGTTGCCCGACTTGGCATATCGAATGCTGCAGCAGTCTTTGGCCAAGAGGCTGCAACTGTCTGGGCAAACATTGTTAATTAGCATGTCCCACGCATTTATTAATACGCCAAGCCAATTTAAATTCTTCGGCGGCTCGTAATTCCAGTCGGTCGATCATGCGGCTGGAAAATATGCGCAGGTGGTTGCAGACAGCGCAATAAATTTTCATGAAAACGAAAAGCGAGCAAAAAAAAAAAAACGTTGTAGCGGCATGGAAGAGAAATTACTTTGCAGTAATAACGAAATATGCACGCGCGGCGATTAGCTTCCGTCTTGACGTACGTACGTACATGTGGTATGTGCGTCTGCGGCGGCTCTGGCTGCTTACGCGGCTGCGTAACCAGTTCAATTGCTGCTGCTGTGGCCAGCATTCGATTGTGCGCTCAGCGCCGACACTTGTTGGAGTATGTTGCTGTCAAGGTGGCGTGGTGTGGTGTGGCGTGGCGCGCAACATGCTCCGCGGCCGGCAACACCGCACCAGACAGCGCCCCGCATTGATGGACAGCGGCCGCGTTGTGGCAGCAGCATATTTCATGTTCATCACCACAGAGCCAGACAGCCGATGCGCTCGCTGTCTATGCATGTGTCCGTCGATCGGTCGGTGAGTCTGTCTGTCTGTCTGTGCTGCCGTTCGGCCGTTTGGCCGCATGACAAATTAGGAAATTGCGTTCGCAATTTTTACAGCTTCTGAGTGATGAGTGCGCACAGGCCGAGTAGCGCAGCAATGAAATTCAATTCCAGTCGCCGCAGTTCTTTGCTCGTTTAAATTTTAATGCTGAATTTTCAAATGGGAAATTATTTGTGGCAAATGATGCACATTTGCAGTGGCGCGTCGCTGCCCGCATTGGGCGCAGCGCTGCTTGTTATGCGCACGTGTTGGCGCATCTCGACAAGTGGCCCAACTCGGCAAACGACAGCAAAACGGGCAAAAATTAAAAGTTTTAATTAAAAATGTAAAAATGTTTTGTTTACGTATGCGGCCGTACGTGCGGTGTTCGGTGGCAGCGGTGCGCTTTTTGCAGTGTGCAATCTGTGCTGTGCGACGGGACAAGGCAACCCAAAGGCAACAATGGAAAACAGCCCAAAATGCAGACAACAAAAATGTCAGAAACGCCAGTGCAGCTGTTGCGAAGGCTTCTGTCGCTCTAGCTGGCCAATTCTAATGCGAGGCGCGCATGTTGCGTTTTTAAATATTTCGTTTGCCGTTTGTGTCGCGTACACACACTTTTTACTTGAGTCAAACAATGAGACAGTTTTCACACACAAAAAAAAAAATTAAACAAAAATACAAATTAAGAGACAACAACAACGAAAATAATAACAACAGCATTTTGCACATTTGTATGCGCGCGTTTGTCGAGTCTTTGTTGGTGTGTTTGTGCAACATGCACACGAGCAACGTGCCACCCCACGACGGCGCAACGCACTGCAGTGACAGTGGCAGACGCAGCCGGCAAAAAAGTGGAACAACAACGTGTAAGAAATTTCTTCAAATTAGTTTACTTCAGTTTTTCCGCGATGCTAATTAGTTGTCACCGCAAGTGCGGCACAGACAACGCCACCATAACCACCACCACCACCACCACCACCAACAACAACAGCAATAACAACAACAGCAGCCACGCTACGAGGGGCAACACAAAATGTGCCACTCACGCCGCCACCAACATTCTCACCAGCGTCGTCGCCATCACTGGTAACGCCACAGCAATCGGTTCGGCTATTTGGTGAAAATCGGCAGAGCGCTACGTGCGCGCATTTCGCCGCAGACCATGTCAGACATTTTGCGATTTTGTCACAGTAATTGGACGCATTAATCTGTGCAGCTAACGCACGCTTGTCAGCTGCCGCCTAGCCGGTTCACCGAAACCGGCGCGCTTGTCGTGTCTGAAGCCACTTGCGGGCGCGTCATCGTTGCCGCAACGACAACTCATCTTTATCGCGGTTCACCTGTTTGCCATGAAAATATGCGACCACTCTAAGAGCTCAGCGCTGGGAAAATATGTATTGGCAACAGATTTGCTTACGTCTGACATAACTGTCTGGTGATAAAAAATACAAAAAAAAAGGACTAATAACACCGTGCGACAAAAAATAAAAACTTTTCCACACCCGAAAAAATCTATATGGGCGTGAAACTAGAGACCAAATATAGTAATACTACGTACTCAGTTTTACATTTCTACATGCTTTGTCCTTTTAAAAGGACTTCAAAATTTTGAAGGGATAAAAAATAAAAAATGTTTAACCTCGTTAGAATATGGCGATATGTATATCAAATGAAAGAGGAAAGACTCAAGAATTTAAATAAAATTGATTTTTATCTATTTGTAAAAAAAGGATATGAAAAAGGTCATTTGAAAATTGTAATCCTTTATATCCTTGAAAACTTTTTATAGAATTTTCTTGAAAAGTAAGTATGTTAAAGGACAAAATTTCCTTGATCACTTGTCAAAATTTCATTACTCTCGCTTCATTGATTTTGTATCTTTTTTTATTTAAAATACTGATACTCAAATAAATTAGAATTTTTGTACTTCATTATAATTGCAGCTTCCGCCTTTTTTTAATACCTTTCGAACCAATAAAGTTAGAGTAATGAAATTTTGACACGTGATCAGGGAGATTTTGGATTTTAACATAGTTACTTTTCAAGAAAATTCGATGTAAATTTTCAAAGATATAAAGGATTAAAATTTTCAAAGGACCTTTTTCATATCCTTTGTTTACAAATAAATAAAAAATCAATTTTAATTAAATTCTTGAGCCCTTCCTCTTTCATTTGATATACATGTCGCCATATTCTAAAGAGGTTACGTATTTTTTGTATTTGTATCCACTTCAAAATTTTGAAGTCTTTTTAAATGGACAAAGGATGTAGAAATGAAAAACTAAGTACGCAGTATTACTATATTTGAATTTACTATATATGAATTTTTTCCGGTGTGTAAAATGCTGTCGCACAGTGTAATACAAAACTTTGCGGGCATTTTGAGAGACTGGGAGGTTTTGTAGCTCATGATTATGGTGGAACTATAAAGATGAAAATGTAAAAAAAAATGTCTTGGATTCGAGTGTCTAAGAGTAGAGAGGTGATGCATATTTGAACATACTAGGCGACGATCAAGCGGCTCTAGAAGCCGTACGATCCCAAATGGTCACATCAGGAGTAGCCACGGGTTGCCGAGCCCTTCCCCTCCAACCAACTGGGTGTTCATAAGCATTACATCGGATCCTATGACATGACTACGAAGACAATGAAAAGTTGACCGTCTACCATTTATAACTTGCTTACTTACTTACATACTCAACTGGCCATAACAACCCGTTACCGGGTTACGGCCTGCCGCAAAAGTTCTCTGCAATCGTCTCTGCTTTGCGCACCTTCTCCACTTGGTCACATCAAGAGAAGACAGGGCGCCTTTAACTTGGTCCTTCCACCGGAGATATGACCTCCCTCTTCGCCGTCGACCTCCAACTACCACATAGAACACCTTTTTTGCCGAAGCTTCATCATCCATACGGCAGATATGGCCAAGCCAGCGTAGCCGCTGAATGTTAATTCGTTGTGCTACGTCCATGTCTTTATTCAGATCATACAGCTCGTTGTTGGTTCGTGTACGATAGTCATCGCCAATACGAACAGGTCCGAAGATTTTGCGAGGTACCTTTCTCCCGAACAAAACACAAATTTCGTACTATCACTCCAGGAGGATTGCAAGCTATTATTTAGGCTACTCATGGGTCATTGTCTCAGACAGTCCCACGCTGCAAACTTGGCTTGGTACCAAGTGATGCATGCACAAGATGTAGTGAAGACAATGCCAAATGTACCCTGGAGCACTTGCTATGCCACTGTCCTGCTCTCCACAGATCACGGTTTATCTGCCTTGGATTCCCGTCGTTCCCTTCCTTGGAAAGAATTGCGGAGCAAAAAAGCGGCGACTTACTTAGATTTGCCAAAAAAGTCTTAAAAAACTACATATAGGTCTGGAACTCCAGAATCTTGGTACCACTATGGACCACTACTTGGTCTATGTGAGACTCCCTTAGGTCAGCCAACCGAACCTAACCTTACCTTCCTCCCGAACACCCCAAGGGGCGCATTGTACGCGATAGTGTCCATGCTTCTGCACCATGGAGGAGCACGGCCAGAAAAAGCGTCCTATAGACGGCAAGTTTAGTCGGTCGAAAGAGGTCTCTGCTACTCAGTTGCCTACCGAGACCGTAGTGACACCTGTTAGCAAGAGTAATCCTTCGCTTTATCTCCAGGCTGACATGATTGCTGCAGTTTATGGCGGTGCCAAGGTAGACGAATTGCTTGACCTTACACCTTCGAAAGTACATATACTTGTCAGCCTCCACGTGAGACCCTAGCCGCTGCAAGTCCCTGCGTTTAACTAGACAGCATATATGTACTTCGTCTTGCCCTCATTTACCACCAGATCCATTTTGGCAGGTCGTTGGATTGCCACCCTCTCTGACAACCAAGCGCCAATCAAGGTTCTGAGATCCTACCAGGTGTCCTCCAAACTGGTTTTGGAGTGCCTTGAGAAACTTAATGAACTTGGCCGTTACAATGAGGTCTGGGTACTTTGGGTTCCGGACAACACCGGCATTGAAGGGAACGAACGGGCTAAAGAGCTAGCAAGGAGGGGAGCTTCCACCTTTTTGTGGTTTGGGAAAAGGAGCTTCCGCCATCTTAATGGGAAAGGGTCCTACAATAGAAAATGATTCGAGATATGTATGACCTTATCAAAAAATAATCTAAGGATTATCACGGGAATACTAACAGGGCATTGTAGATTGAATTATCATCTAACTAAACTAGAAATCGGTGAAAACGGGTATTGCAGGTTCTGCTGGCAGAAAAACGAGACTGCAATACATATACTAGGAAAATGCCCTGTACTCATGCATAAAAGAAAGAAGCACCTGGGGGACCATCTTATATCAGGTGCAGACTGGGTATCCAAAGGTTTAGGACACATACTTAAATTCCTCTCGGATACTGGACTCACTGATAGTCTTGGAGGTCCAAGAAGGGCACAATAAATCAATAACAATGAGTCTTTTGCAAGTATGAAAAATCCTTTTGGGAATATTTTTAAAGAGTTTATTTAACCTACGAGTACATATGTAAGTAGCGCACAACATGGCGTGTCGTCGTCACATATACTTAAAAAAAAAGGTATCTCCTAGTTGACGGCCTTCAGCAGATGACTTCACACAGCTACGCCGATTTGCCGCAGAAATAAATTCCCACAACACGTTGCAGCGGCAGCACATTTGCGGTGATTGCTGTCAAACGGGAGGCGCGTGCAACACCCCTAAATGCGCGGCAACCGACTACCGCGCACGCCACACGCATTCACACACACACACACACCGGTGGCGACCCCGCTTGACCGCTGCCGCCGTTACGCCTACTGGCTGTCCATCAAAATGCAAAAATGCGCAAATTTATGTGCGCGCAGCACAGTTCAAAGACTGGCCAAATGAATAGATCGCAATTGAATGAAGTGCAGCAGCAGCACACTGCTGCACACTGCTGCACTGGGCAACAAAAATTGAAATGGACTGCATTCGGACAATGAATGGCAGCCGCTGTGATACATCGAAAAAAAGAAAAAACAAAAAGCGCTGAGAAGGTGGATTCGGTTGTTCGGCGGTTTTCTGTGTGCGACGACTGTGTTGCTGCCATGGCCTTTGCACAGAGTGTTGCACGCGTTCGCCGCAATTGCCATTTAACTTTGCCGACACTGGTGTCGGCACCACCTGCACTGAACTTGGCCACCGCCGCCACCGCATCCGCCTACCACTGCTGCACGCCGACATGACACAGCAGAGGCCGGCGGCGGACAGTTGCGTTTGTAGGTGCGCACGCGCAATCTGGAACAAAGCGCACTCAGCGCCTGCCGCTTCAAGTGTTGCTGCAGTCGCTGCCGCTGCTGCTGACAGGCTCATGAAAAATTTATTACGAATTGTTTGCAAACGTTTTGTGAGATTTATTGAAAGAGCATTTTCATTTTTTCATATGTTGTATGGTATATTTTCGCATATGTGTGTGTGTGCGTGTATTGTTGTTGTTGTTGTTGTGCGAAGCAGTGAGCGCTGCGAAATACGTATTTGTTATTTTAGCTGTTTTTCGCCCAGTTAAAGATCGGTCTTCTTGCGCGCCGACTGCCACTGTCCGCACTGGAATGCCCACAATCACCGTAATGGCGAAAAGTCCGAGGCATAGTTCCGCGCTCAACGCTTCCTCTGTCCGTCGCTCAAGTGAAGGGCCAACAATGCAATTACATTCGTTTGGCATTCCGGCCGCTTTTATGCCTTGCCGCATGGCCTCGTGGCCGGCGTAGGCAAAGTGTGCCGCATGTCAGTGAAGTTTTTTCTATTTGCGCCGCTCCAAGTCCGAATTAATTTTCATCCTCCATCCCATATGAGAAGCGATAATCTTATGGAAAATTATTGATGGCACTTGTTGCATAACTTTGTGTGCCTAAAGTTTTTTGTTGTATTATAAGACTCAAAATTAAGTGAGCTTGAAAAAAAGTTTGTTAGAGGGCTGAGGGCAGCCAATATCAAAAAAGGTTTCCACTTCAAATTTCATTATTCTCGTTTCATTGATTCAGAAGATTCCGCAACCAACCTTGTTCGCCAATTTGGAGCCGTCAGTGTAGATATTGATGGAGTTTCCGGAGGGTAGCTCGCTACCGGTCCATTCTCCAACATAAAACAAGGAAAGGACTGCAAAGTTCTTGAACAAGGGTCCCGCGGTGTGGCAAGACCAACTGCGGTCATTATAGGTCAATGGCTAATTGGAGAGCCCGCAGAGACCTCGCTTTTCATACCAGCTATCACAGCTGAGACAATCCGACCGTGAAGGAAACCGCCCATTACTTTCTCTGCGCCTGTGTGGAATTATCAGGAAGGAGAAGCAAGACGCTAGGTGAACCAATATATCGAAAATTTGGAGAGACAGCGAAGTGTACCGGGAAATCGCTATTCGCCTTCCTTCAGACTTAAAGGTCACATAGTCCAGAACACAACACACTAGCCTAGCATATAGCACCTACCGGGAAACAGAGAATATCGTAACCTAACCTAACCTATAACTTCAGTTATAAACTGACTTAACCTCACCTAATGCAACGTCATGTCGAAAGAATGCAAGGTCGGAAATGTTCTTATCAAAAGTCCTGCAATAAGTAGTAAATATTTGTTATTAAATATTTAACCATATTTTGTTGAGTTTGGTAACACACAACAAAGGCATTTTACCACTTTAAGGCATTGCGTCCGTAGCGTGAAAATCAAAGCACCGCGCGCAAGTTGCGTTCTGGTAATTGTTTGTCAATTATTCGACCAGTCGACAATTGCTTTGCTGCAAGTTGCATTCGAAGGAGCAAGAATCAGATGAAGCCGAAGAAACGGTGATGCCGTCTGTGGGGGAGGTGGGGAAGATAAAAGAGACGGCCTCCGAAATGCCATACAAATTTGCAAAGTGTTCAAAGCGGGCACAAGAAACGACGGCGGGCGCGTGATGGATGCAAACAATGCTGCCGCGTACGATTCGTGTTGGCCAATTATGCTCGCCAGATTGAGAGCTCGTTAGTCGGCAATCGTTGCAGATAATCGCTTTGCATTGCGCGTCGGCCGGCGGTGTGCGCTTTGCGCCTTTTGCTGCGCGGCGAGTGCGCTTTGTGCGCTAAAGTGTAAAATTATTTAATTTCGCCTTATCGGCAGCGGCCGTTGTCGGCTGCTGGTGGAGGCGGCGATGGCGGCAAATCGTTTGCCGCAACGTGCGAACAACTGCGGCAGCCACAATTGATGCGTTCGCAGTGATATCGTTTCGCATTCTGTGCTGTTTGGGCTCCTTTGCCGCCATGGCTGTAGGTGTCTGGCTGGCTGGCGGCTTGCGATACGAGCATTTGCCGCCTGTGGATGCGCATGCGCGCACTGTACGCTGAAAAATTCAATTTGGTGCGCATCGCTCGGTCGGTGTCGGTCGGCCGCTGGCAGATGCAATCACAGATATCAATGGAATTAATCGAAATACAACGCGATCGCCGGCGTATTTGTATTTGTATGCGCATGTTGCAGGCGGTTTGCGGCCGCGCGCACGTAACACAAAATTGTGATTGTGCAGGCGTCGAATTCGGTTGCGGTGAAATGAAAAAATCGCGTTGTAACATTTCGAGATTAGTTTCGGCTTTGCGGCGGCAGCGGCCGTTGTGATAAATCGCTTAATTGGCAGCACTTAAGCGCGCCCAATGTTGGCGCTGCTGTGGGTGCGCGGGAGCGGGCGAGTGTTGGAGTGTTGGAGCGCACTAAAAACGATTGCATGTGATTTATGTCATAGTTGCGCGCGTGCAGCATAAATATGCGGCACTAACAAGCCGAATGACATTTTATTGGGTGATAACTTAAAATTGTCAGCGACACGATCGTAATTCATTTCGTTCGCTCGGCCCGCCGCCACCCACCGCACCGCACCGCACGCGCACAACATTCTACTCGGGCGCGCACAGCTGACTGGGCGTGGTGCCGTTCGTCACTATCCGTATGCGAATTTTCATGTTTGTCTGGGCGCACAAATATTTACGCGTCGGCACAGCAAGCGCGCTCGATAAGTCACCAGCCATAAAAAGGAATTTATTGTGGCTCGGCGCATTTTTGCGTGCGCGCGCAGTGGACTTAAGTGCGACACTGTTGCCGTGGCGCAATTAAATTTGATTTACGTACTCTAAAAGTATCACATTTGAGAAGCTTGGGAAGCTATGGTGTGTGCAAGCTTTGGGAACAAATTTTTTTCGAGCAACGGTTGTTGCAAAGTTTGAAGTTTGATGATCCTTCTAAACTTAAGTAGTTGCTACATGACCATAACAACCCATTACCGAATTACTAACTTTCTTTTCATTCTTTGCATTCTGCTATAAAGTCCTAGCCTATTATACAAAGTATTCAAAAATTTTAAAAGACTTTAAAATACGAGCTTGCAAGCTGCTACTCGGATAAAATACCAACCTTTCCTCTGAGGGCTGAGCAGTTTAGCTTTTTTTAAGATTAAAAAAAAATAAAAAATAAAAAATTTAAGATTTAAAAAAATTAAAAAATCAAAAATACAAAATAAAGCAAAAATAAAAAAAATAAAGCAAAGCTGAAATTAGCTTTTTTAAGATATAAAAAATACGAGCTTGCAAGCTGCTACTTGGATAAAATACCAACCTTTCCTCTCCTCAGGGCCAAATACCTGAAATGACTTTTTCTTAAGTCGTGAATAAAACTAATTTCAACTTTTTTTAAGGATTAAAAAAAATAAAAAATAGAAAATTAAAAATTAAAAATAAGTAAATAAATAATAATAAATAAAATAAAGATTTAAAAAAAATTAAAAATTAAAAATTTAAAATTTTAAGATTCAAAAATAAAAAAAAACCAAGCAAAGCAAATTAGCTTTTTTTAAGATATAAAAAATTCACTCAATCAAAAATTTAATTAAAAAATCAAAAATTTAAAAATCTTAAAAAATTTTTGTTTTTTATAATATATGTATAATATTATTTTTTGTCATTACCCTGTCGGAAATCGGACTGGTCCAAGTCTAGTTTTTCAACTAGTCGCTTGACAGTCATATATGACCTCAGAATCGACTCGTTTTCTTGGAGCAAACTCACCCTTTTAACATGGCGGTGTCCTAGGCGACGGTCAATTGTCCCCGTCTGCATCCATTTCAACTAGTCCAAGGTTAGTCCGAAGCAACCAGTTTTCAAACCAGTTGCAAAGCGACTAGTTTGGAAAACTAGTTTATTCTGGATTAGTTTTCTAACCACTCGATTTTTAGAGAGGAAATAAAACAGTGCATTTTTTAAGTAATTATTTTATTTTAAAAATATTTAAAATAACAACAAAAAATCATCGCGAATAAAAAAAATTGTTGGTGCATTTAAAGATGAACCAAGATGAACTTCGACTTGTTGACACACTTCTGCCGGAACTATTTGGGGCCTGATGCAATACAACATCCTGACTTCGCCTGCAATAAATAAATAAATAAATGAATTAATAAATAATTACATAAATAAATGAATATATTAATACACACCTTTCAGCTGCCGCTGCAATTCGTTGCTTTACGCAACCACGCAAAATTCTAACTGAAATCATTCAAGATAAAACATGCAAATCGAGCAAACTTCGTGTCATGGAAACAGAAAGTTCGAAAAATGCAAACATTTCTACGTTGTTGTTGTAGCAGAACAATCGCAAGATCAGCCTTAACAGTATTTTTTTGCTTCTCTCACCTCTGTTTCGTTTTTCTCATTTTTATGTGCTCTTCTCGCTTATGAACGCGCACACAGAACGTGAACGATTAGACGCGAACTGACCGACTTCTGCATCCGCTGACAGTCACTTGGACAACTAGTTGCCCAATTGACTACAAAAAACCAGTTGAAAGACCAATGAATTTTGGGAACTGGTTGTCTCAGGTCCGACAGGGTATATATTAAGGAATTCAACTTCTCATAAAAAATTCAAAAAAAACAATTTTTGTATTGCAACCTTTCCTCTTCTCAGGGCTGAGCAGTGTTGCCAAATACCTGAAATTACTCTCTCCTAAATCTTAAAAAAGCTAATTTCAGCTTCTTCTAAGATTTAAAAAAATTAATTAATAAGAAAGAAAAAATTTAAAAATTTAAGATTTAAAAAAATAAAAAAATTAAAAATAAAGCAAAGCTGAAATTCGATTTTTTTAAGATATAAAAATTCAATCAATCAACAATTTAATCAAAGAAATCAAAAATTTAAAAATCTCTCAAAATTTGTTTATACAATATTATTTTTTGTAATTATAAACTAAGGAATTCAACTTCTCATAAAAAAATTTAACAAATACAATTTTTGTATTGCAACATTTCCTCTCCTCAGGACTGAGCAGTGTTGTCAAATACCTGAAATGACTTTCTCCTAAATCTTGAAAAATTTCAGATTCTTCTAAGATTTAAAAAAATTAATAAATAAAAAAGAAAACATTTAAAAATGTAAGATTTAAAAAATTAAAAAAAGTAAAAATAAAGCAAAGCTGAAATTATCGTTTTTAAAGATATAAAAATGCAATCAATAAAAAATTTAATTGAATAAATCAAAAATGTAAAAATCTTAAAATTTTTTTTGTACAATATTCTTTTTTGTCATTATAAACTGAGTTCAACTGAATTCAACTTCTCATAAAAAATTTAAAAATAAAATTTTTTTATTGCAGCATTTTTATTCATTCAGCTACAGCTTAACAACAACTTAACACAAACAAAATGTTTTGTAAAATCAGTTTTTTTAAGATTAACAAAAATTAAAAAAATTTTTAAATTTAAGATTTAAAAAAATAAAAAATAAAGCAAAGCTGAAATTTCCTTTTTTAAGATATTAAAAATTCAATCAATCAAAAAATTAATTATAAAATCAAACATGTAAAAATTTTTCTAAATTTTTTCTAATATAATATTATTTTATGTCCTATAAACTAAGGAATTCAACTTCTAATAAAAAATTAAAAAAATTAAGTTTTTTTTATTGCAGCCTTCAGCTACAGCTTAACAACAACTTCAACTTAACAACACAAACAAAACATTTATAAATTTAGGTCGGTATGAAATTCGCTTTTGTAAACTTTCTTCATTCATTCAAATTATACACTTTAGGGCACAAAATTGAATTAAACTAAGTTGGACACTTTCAATATTCAAGGCTTCAGTGCCACTAATGACTATTAAAATATCCTTAACTGTCTGTCTTCTTTCTCCTAAAAATTTTCCTAAAAGGCCAAGAATGAAATCTATGAAGAAATCTCCTGATCTGGCAACACTGGGAGTGAGTGTAATCAGACCCTTTTATAAAACGTTTTAAAAGTCTGCATTTAATATGGTCCGCACTACCTCTTAACCCAACCAAAGTCCTTAACTCATTTCACTTGCATCGAAAATCGCACCATTTGAAAATAAGTGAAAATTTCCACCGACCATCGTTCGACCTCCAATTTGTTGTCGACGGAGTGGAGCCGCACTTATTGCTGTCACTGCGCGTAATGAAGATTTCTATAAGTTCCCGAAGGCACGTCCCACAACAGCAATTTTCAATCAGTGAAACGCAACGAACGCAAACAAAACGGCATCCGGGTGCCAGCGCGACTTTGCCATGCGGGACATCACTTGAGGGGTGGGGAGGGGGCGAAAGGGTTAAGCGCCCGTACGCGGCGCGTGCAACAGAACGACGAAAATTATTTATTATTATTATTGCATTTGGTGCTGAACAAACGATGACAAGACCAACGCCAACACTGAACTAATAACAAAAACAAACTGCGACAAATTTGACATCAATTAAGGCAGCAACAACCGCCAGAGCAACGACAGCGACAACGACAATGCCAACGACAACGGCAACAAACGGCGAAGAAGTTAAAGGCGACAGCTATTGTGTTGCCACACAGTGGGCGGAATACAGGGCGAGGACGAGAACGAGGACGAGGAGAGGGCGAACGTCGAGTTGTTGTCGGTGAGTTAAATGCTCGTTGAGATTTGTATCAATTGCTCGCGCGCCATGAATGCGGGTGGAGTTGTGGTGACTTCGATTGTTTGTCACTGTCACTGTCGCCGTTGTCTTCTTGTCGGCCATGGACTGTGAACTGTTGTTGGCTGATTGGTTGTGCGCATTAAACTTAATTGAAATTTAAAGAATCGCTTAATTGATATGGAATCGAAACTGATTGCGCGTAATTTGTGACAATCAAACGATTTGGTGTGCCTTCGTAGTTAATTGACAGCGGCGCACTGATTGAAAAGTGTTCGTACTTAACTGGGGGAAAAGAGGGTTTCATTGATGGTTGAAGGAGAATCGCTGCTGGTGCCAGTGACATTTCGAGTTACTTGCAATGTTTGGCATTACGATTAATCATTATTAGAGATCATTAGTGCTTTTTGGTAATTATGGCTTTGCGATTCGATTTAATTTTTCCCAGATGGATTTATCATAATTTGGAATAATTCGTAGATTACAATTTAAACTAATACAGATTCTTTTGCATTCGAATGTGTTGGTTATACGAGTTGAGTTTTGAGTTATACATTTTGTTCATTGGAGATTATACTCGAAGAACCTTAGGACCCATTACGATGCTCGCTGTTGTTTACAAAATTTAGTAAAGAGTCTGCAATTAGTTTGAACATTTCCTACAATTTTCCAATGCAGGAAGCGTGTAAGTTCTTGAGAATTTATTTATTCCACAAGCATTCTTTCAATCATGATTCCAGTAAAATTCATACTTTCGTTCAGATATTTCAATTCGTCATCATCGTCAAAGAAGCCTCATCTGGGTGAGTTCTTCTTTAAGAACATGGGCGATATATTTAGCCGATAGGATTATTCGCAGTCTGCTTAGCTTTGTCAGAAATTCCAATTGGTTCTATTAGCTGGGGATGCAAGTCCAACTGGAGTGGTATCACAATGTGCCTCTTTGGACAACATAGAGACAGATATATTCTCCAAGCTATTCAGATCCCAAAACAGGGACATGCTTAGACGGTGTTTTGTGGCTATTAAAATTGCCATTTTGCAGTCATTAATTGAAATATTAAACCGTGCGACAAAAATAAAAAAAAATCAAAACACACGAAAAAATCTCTATACTCGCGAAACTAGGACCCAAATATAGTAAAACTGCGTTTTTAGTTTTTCTCTCTGACTTCGGGGTTTATTTTTTAAAGGACTTTGAAATTTCAAGGACATGTTTATTAAAAAAAATATTTTTAAAATTGAGCGCATTGTAGAATAACAATATGGGTATCAAATGAAAGATAAAAATCCTTAGAATCTTAGAAAATGTCATGTTTTGGTGCAAAAGGACAAGGAGGTGTTGAAAATGTCCTTTTAAAAGTTTATCCTTGAATATCCTTGCAAATTTCCAAACTTTTTTTTGAAAAAAATATATCTTAAGGACCAATATCTATACAACCACATCCTTGAATTTCGTCCTTTTAACTTAATTAGTTTAAGATATAAAAAATGTAATACAGTGCACTCGTGAAAACGTGAACTAATACAAACCAAGGCTATTCACGTTTACGAGATTGTTCAAGTTTACGATTTTTGAAAAATACGTTTTTTTTGGTGTGAAACTACATAAAAAAAAGATAATTGAATTAAGTTTCATAACAAATAGTTAAAAAAGGACGAGTATAAACACATTTAAGGTTGTGGGCGATGAAAGATACACAACAGGGTGTTCACGTTTTAAAGCCTTCAAGCATTGGTCACGTTTTAGAATATTCAATATGAAAAAAAGTGTTCACGTAATGGAGCGTTCACGTAATCGAGTGTTCACGTTTTCGCGAGTGCACTGTACTTCTCCTTTAAAACAAATCGTGACGTCAGAGAGAAAAACTAAAAACGCAGTTTTACTACATTTGGCCACTAGTTTTGCGAGTATATCGATTTTTTCGTGTGTAAAATTTGTTGTTGCACGGTGATGTCGTCTCCTCAAGGGATTTTTCGACAATTTGAAATGTTTTCATAAATTTTTCAGATCTATAGCAAATTTGGCTTTGCAAATTTTGTTATTATGAAATTCTTTGTCATTCTATTGTATTTTGACTGCAATGCATTTCGACTGTCACTTGCATGCTTCAAGTTTATTTAACATATTCAGTGTTGCCAGATCATGAGATTTCCTCCTCGATTTAGGAGATTCTTGGCCATTTGGGAGAATTTTTAGGAGTAAGAATTGTTTAGGAGAAAGTTTAGGAGATTTATACTTTATGTTAGGGGATTTTTCGGATCCTTAGTGAATTTCTGGGAGATTTTCTGATAGCGAAGTATGATGTATTGGCAACAATGGCAACAACACATATTTTGTCAACTATTTTAATAGTCAAAGCACCCAATTGTGTTACAAATTTGTAAGCTTACAAAATGTAAGTTCGTTCTATCTCGTTCTCACTTATGCTGTCATAATGAAATGCCGCCAAAAATGGCACTTTTTGTTTAATTCATTTGTTATATGTTTTGTTTTTGTTGTTAAGCGGAAGATGGATAAAAAAAGGCTGCATTAAAAAAAATTATATGTATATACAGTCGTGTCTGGGTATAGTGAACACCCGATATAGTGAACACCTCGATATAGTGAACACCCAAATTTTGATATGGAGCCTCTAAATATTGAAAAAATTTTAATCAAAAAACAAAAAGTGTTTTTTGAGCAAATAAAACGAGTTTTTGAACAAAAATTATAGTTCACTATATCCATTTTTGTCGGCCTCGATAGCTCAGCGGGTAGCGCGCTGGCTTCTCATACCAAGCGCCCCGGGTTCGATTCCTGGCTTGGGCTGGAAAAAATACTCATTTACTTCTGTCGCTATCCACATGAAGGGAATGAGAATTACAAGAATCTCACAAGTGCGCTCTTGGCAGGCAATGGCAAAACCTCCAAGTGTGAAAGAAAAACTGCCCATCGCCGTTCGGATTCGGCGTTAAACTGTAGGTCCGCTCCCCTCCCTTTCCCCATCCGTTTGAAATGTGTGGTGTATCACATGTTGAAAAAACAGTGTTGCATACGCATTTCAAACGGGTGGAATCTGTGGTATCACAACGGGCCCATTAAGAGGCCTAAGTGTGTCTCATACAGAGGCAGCCACCTCAACCTAACCTAACCTAACCTATATCCAGACACGACTGTATTTTTATTATTTTATGAGAAGTTTAATTCCTTTAAAATTCAAATTTTTTTAACTTTTTGGAAGTAATTTCAGTATTTTTTTAGATTTAGGAAAAAGTCATTTCAGGTATCTGGCAACACTGAACATTTTACTGTTCTCAAGCCATGCTCAGCTTCAGCGTCGTTTGATGTTGCAGGAAACGCTTCCGTTGCCAGCAAAAAATCGAGCAATTAATCGCAGTTTTTGGGATGTAGATGAACTAATTCAGCAGCATTTTAGAGCATTTCATATTTGTCCATTCGCGTATTGCTGCAGTCGTTATTTTCACACTCTTATTCCCTACAGCGCCCATTCGGTTGCGCAAAAAGTTTACCAACAACAGAGATGCGCCACAGAATGCAATTAAAGTCATTTGTCGATGGCGGTGGCGACACAATGCAAACGGGTGATGGTTGTTCTTGTTGTTGTTGTTGCTGGTGGTTGGCGGTTTTACACTAATGGGTTGGATGGTAACGACCAGGAGTCGGTGCATCCGCATTACGTACGTCAAGCACCACTTTCACACACACACACACACATATGCAGTCGAACAAAAGTTTGCAGGATGCTGCAAAAAAGTACAAATAAGCCGTTTACTCCTACTTTGATTTCCGCTCGTAATGGTGATGGCATACCGTGGCGACGGGAATTTGTCGTGGCGATTATGAGGCGTTTTTTTCTGCTATGCATGTCTCTCTGCGCGTGTATGTGTGTGTGTGTGTGAACATATGAGCGCATTGCATGCAACATGAATTCTGAATGGCTGCCGCAACAACCACGCCATGACCATTGTGGGAAGCGACACTGTGACCGCTCTGCCAGTGCGGCAAAAAAGTGTCACAAGCGGCTGCTCGCTAACTGCGACGTCGCAGCGACTAACTGCGAAACCAATCAGCGGCGAAAATCTGCCAGGAAAACGGGCCACTACAAATGGAATGAATGCAGCCACTTTACGAGCTCATTCGCTGACGCGCCGTTGCGCTCGTACGATGGCAGCCTCCTAAATCT
This sequence comes from Melieria crassipennis, assembly GCA_963668005.1. NCBI lineage: Eukaryota > Metazoa > Arthropoda > Insecta > Diptera > Ulidiidae > Melieria > Melieria crassipennis. The sequence goes on along the minus strand of OY764962.1, from coordinate 107,494,775 downwards.
TAATCAGAAAATTTGAAACAAGCCAAAACTGCATTTGGCCGCAACGTGGCAACACAATCAGCATGGCTCGAACAGTGAGAGCGGCCCGAAGTGCAAGCGTTCGGATGCAATAAAAATCGCTGCACCAACACAGAAATTACTGGAGCATCAAGCGCGCATATCGACAATTTCGAAATTCGCATCAGCGGTGAGCGCTGACTACAGCGGCAATCAGATTTACCCACATGTTGGCTATGGGGGAACTGCAGGTATAGCCCGATATCACGGAAGTGTGGGCAATAAGGAACATTAAGCAATATTGTCAGGATTGCAGAGAAGTGATTTGCTGTCAAAATTACACACACAAAAATATTTGCTAAAAACTATTCACCGTTCTTTGGTGAGTGGTTTGAGAAAGAACTGCAGGAAATTTGTATTGATGAGGAATTCGGAGAGCTCTTTAGTATTTTTTAATTGTTTCGATTGACAAGGAGTTGAGTTCAAATTGTATAATCAATTATGTTAATTAATGCTTTGGCTAAAGTTTTTTACTGGGGAGTATTTAAATTCAGAATTTCATATATTTGTTTGTAATAGTTTTCTTTATTTTTTTTAGAGCGAAGCCGTCGCTGCAGCTGTAATAATAACTTAAATATGAAGAAGATGGAAAAAATTCTATTTTTTTCCGGTACTATTTGAAAACATCAGAAAACGTACCAAAACATTCAGTTTCTTTTCATTTCAAAATACTCTTTAAAACTCCAAACCTTTCCAAAGACATAAATGAATTTGATTTCTGGAAAAATAGAAGACTCAGGCATTCAGAAACTTGTATGGCAGCGGAGTTTTTATAGTAACGTAGTTAAAGCTTATACAATTTTCCAAAATAGCTTGAACTTTGAAATTATTTGGTAGATGATTTTATATCTTTTAGTATCTCTATGAATATCTTTGAATATAATTCCAAACATTTGAACAATTTGTCAGTTGCATTGCAATTCGAATTTAGACATAGGTGGAGTTGATCGAAAGCTAATTACTTGTGCCCGATCGAAGGTGGATTTTTTTTGTCGAAGCCGAAGCAGAATATTCGGCATAACTAAGTTAATACTAGTTAACCGAAGTTAATTACTAGTATCCGACCGAAGGTGGATTTTTATGCAGATATTCTGTATAACTAAAAAAATAGGCCGAACTTGAATACTAATCAAATTTCTTTTAACCATTTTGCTACAGATTTTTACTGGGGAAAGTTAAAATTTTAAATTTTACGTTTTAGGCTTCTATGTTTTTATAGTGGCAGCATTCCATGAACAATTTTTTAATTGTTATACTCGGATCCTGTATGTTAGAGTGTTGTAATAATTACTTAAACATACAACTTTTTACGCATAACAAAAATTTTAATATTTCTTCATTTACTTCAACCAAACTTAAAAAAAAGTATCTAAATTGAAAGAAAACGTCAAATAAAAAGTTATCTAATTTTTCTGCTTCTTCTTCCTTTACTATGTCAAGATATATTATGAAAATAACGTGTATACTTCTCTTCTTTAAACTTTAATATTCAGTTCATTAATTTCGTATTTTTCCTAAAACTTCAAACTATTCTAAGGACCAACAAAAAATATATTCTTGAAACCACAGAGGGTTCAGACGTCCACAATATATATATTTTATATGTATATTAGTAAAAAAAACCAAAAATAGTTTTAGAGCTCCGTTTCAAACAAAAAAAATTGAACCATTTAATTGACATAAATGGCTGATTATAGATCTTTTTTATTAATCGCAATCTTTGGTCAGAAATATCGATAAAACCCGATATTTGATAAAATTCTGAGGAAACAGAGCAAATTGACTTGCATTACAGGGCGAATTTTGGCCGAAGTCGAAGATTTAAATTGGCCAAATAGCGGAGCCGAAGACGAATATTCGGTCGGACACTACTAACTACGAAACAGATAGACTGGAAATGGTAGAACCTAATAGGATATGCTAGTCTGGAGTCAATTAAATAAAAGCGATCAATATTCAAGGACAGAAAAAACGGTTATTTAATATCGCTTAACCCATTGCTACCGGGTACCAGTTCCGCCCATATGATTTTGATAAAATTTCATACACGACCTAGAAGTGACCCAAAATGATCAGAAACAAAATTTCAGCTTTATATCTCTGCACGTTGCTGAGATATTCATCAGGTATTTTGTACCCATTACGCAGCAATGGTAGCTTTTTTCCATACTTTGTGAATTGATTAGCTAAACACGTGAACAAAAGTTGTATTTTTTACAGGTGAGTTAGGAGGCAGATTTGTGTGAAGTTTTAAGGCCACTACGTTTCGTCACATTTTCCACCTACGGAAAATTCACGATTTTTGGAGTCTGGTAACTTTAGCTAGATGGCGAAATTTTAAGGTGACCTTCACTAGGTTAAGGTAGTTCCATCTTTACGCTAACTATCCCTATCAATGGTTTTGAGAGATTTCAAACATTGCCTTTTTGTGATTTTTTTTAAAAATCAATTTTCATGGGTAAAATTTTACCCATTAGGTAACAATGGGTTAAATGGAAATTCGAACCCACAACCCTCTGACTAGTGGTATAAGTAATCATTAATGGTTTTACTAGCTTAAAGTATTTTGGTATTTTAAATTGAAGTACAAAATGAATTTCAGTCTTTACTAATCAGAAGTTAACCGAAATTGGTTTGTGTCATCGCTAAAATCCCATACACAAATTATTCTGCAGTTTGCCAATTTGTAAAATTGATTTTTTCAGTTGCTTTTGGATTTTGATTTGATGTTTCAGTATTTGACTCAATCATTTTCGGTTGGAACCTTTATTCAATCCTTAAGTTGAATCCTTAAGTTTGTACATTTCATTGTTATTTGAATACGTATGTATGTGTTTTTGTTGTAATTTGTTGCTGTGACCTGCACAGTGTAGTACACGAAATTTGCGCTTAAATTTATATTCGTTCTCTGCTCGACAGCAGCTGCTGCACCTGTTAAGGAATTTCAGCAGTTCGTTTGTCAGCCAAGTTAACTGCGCTTACTTACGGCCCGTGTCCGACATCATTCAGCGCCAACAAGCAGCAGCAGCAGCAGCAGCCATTCGGCCTGACGGTGTTGGAGTGCAGTTCGCGCGAAATCAGCGCAATCAGAGCAACACTACACCGCGACGAGCTGCCGCGAACTCGGCACATGCCAACCAACAGTTGCGCTCTGTTCGTTGTTATAGCAGTTGTTGTTGTTATTGTTGAACGTACTATAGATTGTGATGTTGGTAAAATGATGCATAAAGATTATCATGCGATACTCGCTCAGCGCAGAGCAACAACAGTAACGCCCCGACGTGCGCAGGCAGCAGCGCTTTGGGTGCCGTACAGAGTTGCTGCTGCTTTGCCAGCACACCCGCTGCTGTTGTTGTTGCTGTGGTGTTTTGCAGTTTTTACTATCACCTGGAAGTGATCTTGCGGAAGGACACTTTGCCAGGCAGCAAATTGCACATTTGCCATTTGGCGTTGCCGCTGTTGCCGCCATTGTTGTCCGCCAGCGCGGCCGTCTGTTGCGTCGCGTCGGTCACGGCGAAATTATCGTAAGTAGCACTGCAGCCATAACACTTGCGCCGTGCAGCAGCAGCCCAATTGGCTGCAGTTGCATAAGTTGAGGCAGCAGCAGCGCGTATTTTCTCGCTGATAGAAATCTGCCTTGTTGCAGTCGTCAATTGAAGCGAGGATTAGCTAACCGCTTTTGAGTTATCGTTGTTGGTATGGCGAGTACGAGGTTCATCTGCTGGTTGCTGAGAACTCTCAGTGAAGTTAATTCAAATCGGAAATAGGCAAAACGGGCTAAAGCACGTTTGATAGAAGAAGTCTTTGTAGTTTAGAAGTTGAAGGCGTTTTAACTTTTCGTTGGGATAGTGAGGACTGTTGACTCATTTGAAGACTTCTACTATCAAATGTGCTACATTTTAGACTTCTAGCTTGCGTAGTTTAGAAGTGAGAGGCATTCAAAGTTACTAAATATCAAATGTGCCAAGTGTTGGGCCTCTATTTCTTCTAGTTTAGAAGTTACAAGCGTTTAAAGTTTAATTACTGACTTTTTCAACTTTTCGTTAAGATGGATATGGTTCACTTTAGAAAACTGAAGACTTCTACTATGAAATGCGCCATATTTCAGGCCTCGAGCTTTTTTTGTTTATAAGTTGAAGACGTTCAAAGTTACCTTCAAATTTGATAAATGTGCCAAGTTGTTGGCCTCTATCGCTTCTAACGTAAATGTTAAAGGCGTTTAAAATTTGTCTACTGATTCACCAACTTTCCATTGGGATAGTGAGAATTTTCAATACAGTTCGCCTTCATGCCCAATTTGCTTCAATTTGCCCTCGCACCCGCATTACTCGAACCCTTAGTTCTCAAAATTGTTTGGCCAAAGCGTCTACCACAAATATTGCACATTGCTGGCGTGAGTCTTATTATTGTTGTTATTGTTGCTGAAGTATTGCACATTGCTGCGATTGCTGCTGTTGTTGTTGTTGTTAATGTTTTGCAGCAAGTTAAAGATTCGCATAAAACGGCGAAAGGTGAAACGGCGGCTGCTACCCACTGCCAGGCGTGCAGCTCCGGCTATCAGTCCGTGTGTGTGTGTGTGTGTTTGTGTGATTCGCGCGACGACAGCTGCATCGTAAGAAGAAAAAGAAGAAGAAGAAGCTGCACAAAAAGAGTCAACAAAAGTTTAATGCGACACTTGAGGTAGGCAATTTGTGTATTTTACGCCGCCACCAACGCCACCGACACGAGCCGCGGCAATGTTGCAGACGTGCAACTGTTGCAGCTGCAACGTGTTGTGCAGGCGAACGCTCGAGGGAGTGTGACTTTGACTTTGGCACAAATTATGCAAATTCTCCGTTGACGCATGCTGACACAAAGCACAAAACAACAACAACAGCAACACCAAGAACAACGCCAACGACGCGTCGTTGTGCTTAGCTGCTTTCCGTTTGTGGGTGGATGTCGCACTGTAATAAACTCTGCTCATATATATATTTGGTGTTTGTTGTTTTAGCCAATTTTTGTGCTGTCTCGACGCCTGGCTGCCAGCACGTTGCACGTTGCACATTGCACGTTGCATGCTGCATAGTGCTGGTGTTTTTTTGTTCGTTGCCTTTTGCTGCGCCATAAAATAGAGTCATCGTCTAGCGGAGATTTTGCTGCACTGGTTGTTGTTGTGCATATATATTGCAAATGCTATTGTTGTTGTTGTTGTTCATGGCATTCACTTAGACGCTGCAGTGAGGATGCAATTTGTCATCGCCGCTGACATTATATCACATGCGACATTTAAATTACATGCGATATTTATGAGTTATTAAGTTGAATTTTATTGTCCGGTGGGCGTTCGAGTTTGCACGAGAAATGCATTAAAAACATTCTGTTGGGCGGCTTGGTTGTTGTTGTTGCTCTGGTCGACAATATTGCTGTTAACAGTTGACAGTTTATACGCGTAATTGTGCTGTCAGCGAACGTTGAATATTTACAGCGGAAATGAGCATAAAAATATTTATTCAACCTTAACCACACATTTAGGAAACGATTCGTTTTCATTTCACAACATTTGGACTGAGGAGGCGGACTGCAATGCAATGCAATGTGGCGCCTGTTGGTCGTTGGCGTGAATTCGAATGCTTTGTTGTTGTGATAGCAATGTGGAAAATGTGTATTCTTGCTCCTTTTTTTACGCACAGGGTGGCAACTCGGGTTGTCGCATGGGTGGGTTCGTTGCCGCTGGTCATTTTTAATTTAAAACAAAATTGTTAACAACTTTTATTTTTAACCTTTGTGCATAAACCACACTTTTTTTCACTTCTCTTAGGAGTTTACGGCCTGAAGGAGTCTTTCCATATAACCCGATTCGGATTATGCGTTCTTCAAATCAGTTAATTCGTGTTAAATCGAGTGGCTGCAAATATTTTCTGTTATCCATGACCAGGGGCGGATTCAGAAAAATTTTTTAGGGGCAGGGGTTCAAAAAGTAATTCTTCAATATATTTTAAAAACCTTTAAAAATAAATGCCTTTTAATTTGTAAGTATCTTTAAAGTCGACCCTAATATTTCAACCCCCAAAATCACCTCCTGAATCCGCCACGGTCCATAACCCTTATCTCCATCTACATTATTCTTCGCTTTGGTGGGGTTGTGTAGGTAAGACGTGGGTTATGTATGTTAGTAGGTTATGTGAGTAAAACTTATTCTCGTTGCTCGACTAACTCAATTCATAAAAATAAAAAACAAAATAAACAAGAAATATAAGTTTATTCTTGAAGTTAAATTGAAGAAGTGTTTTATCCTTTCGAAGTGGTTGATCCAGTTTCGAAAACATTAATTAGATCTATTAGACTTTCTGTATGCCCAACAGAGCCATCTTTGATGTTTGTATTATCTCTTCTTGGCTGCTAAAACGATTTACCCGCAATAATGGTTTGTATCGATCATACAGGAAATAGTCTAAGGAAGCTGAGTCACGTCAACTTGGTAGCTGTGAAATATTATTCGTTAAGTTTTTGGTGAGAAACTGGCGAAATATGTTAGCTAGTTGAAAGCTTTATTCCTCTGGAATTCCAATTGTAACGAATCTATTAATCACAAGTTCCAATGTATTCTAATATTACTTTTCAACTGCTCTATGTTAGTTCATTTTTAATTTTCTTTGAATACAACCAGAGACGGAAATCTTCCATTCATTTACGGTTGGAATCAATAACATTGTGCGATGGTTTGTTGTTATGATGCAAATTTAAATTCATTGCAAAAATTGAAAAATATAGATGTACTCAATACTGAGTCTCTTTCATAAATGTCAAGCTAGGACTCTGAAATTTTGAGGAAATATTTCCATTAAAAAGTTAAATCAGGTGTTAGGCCCAGTTGCGAAAAGTACGCGAGAATCCTTGTGCATTCTCTCTACAACTGTAACTAGGCCAAAGAACATTGTGGGGTTTTCAAGGTCGTTACTATTGACCAAACTTCATGCTAGACTTTTTCAGTCAAACTCAATGTCTATGCTCAAGCTAGGCCGGAATTGGGGCGTCCGAAGCCTAAAATAAAAGGCACCTAAGTACCGAATATCTTAAAATTGCAAACGGCTTCATTAACAGTCATGCAACACAGCAAAGTAGGTGTGAATCGATGGAATGAGTAGATTTGACAAATCAACTGTGATGAAGGCCAGATGCTGTCTTATTAATCAACACGTTAACCGACTGTCATTAATGTATAATGAATTGTACAGAAGGTGCAGAGATGAAAATTGTGAGAAAGGTGTAAAATATCTTTTCTGCAAATGTTCATCCCTAGAAAGAAAAGGTTTGCGATTTATAAGACAATATCTTCTGAGCTGCCTAGCCAACCTAGAAAAGATGCTACCAAGAAATCGAATAAAATTCTTTACCACCTTTGGGCGCATCTCTTAAACAAACAAAATCAAGCATATTCGGGCTTAGAGGCCACCTTGCCTCCCCTAATTAAATTTATTTATTTATTCATTTAATTATTTATTTATTTTTTATTAATTAATTAATTAATTAATTTATGTATTTTTTTATTAATTAATTAATTAATTAATTAATTGATTTATTTCTTTTTTATTTATTTATTTATTTTTTTATTTATTTATCCATTAATTTTTTATTCATTTATCTATTTCAAATAACTCTAAAGCAGTCCTTGTTACAATCTTAATAAGTAAAGCAAATTTAACCAAACTGAACGGAAATAAATTATTGAAAGACAGTTAACCCTTTCGACCCCGAATTTTACCCTGTGCCTCGATATTACTTTTTTGTATTTAAATCATGAAACATTTGCCTAGGAAGTGTGCACACAACATTTGAGGTTGCCACACCTCTTTTATAGAGTTCTTGGGCTAGTTTACTTTTGAAAAATTTTAGCTTAAAACGTGTTAAATAAATTTTGCATCAATATTTTTTAATTACAGAAAAATTATCTAATATTTATGGACAAATACAAAATGATCACTTTTTGATTTTATTTAACCATTATTAAAGATCAAACGCGCCCAATTCGTAGACTTCAATTAGAACACAAACTTTCTCTGATATCGCTGCAAATTATTTGAAATTATTTTGGGAATAACAGTAAAATTTTTGTAATTTGCTTTGAATACATTTCTAAAAATATTAGTTTGTTAGTGCCTACTTAAATTAAACCTATAAATCAATCGTAGCTTTTGCTATAAGATGACAAATAGGTGAAGTTGCTCTCAGGCAACTTTGGGGTCGAAAGGGTTAAGGAAGACAAGAACTGGCAGGAAAGAATAGTGGAAGAGCTAGGAGAATAACTTCTTATGGTATCAAAATGGCTCATCATGTGATGTGTTCGAGACTTTTAGGCCGAATCAGTACAGCGAATCGGGAACTTTCTACATACTCAATTTTAATGTCAGAAGTGACATTTTCATAGCAAAGTCAAAGATATTTTAATTGAAAGAAAATATCAACAATTGGTGTCTGTTGTGTTGGGATTCAAACCAATGACCTTCATGGCCGTAAGTACTAACATGATGGCCGCTAAACATGGAATTATTTCAAAAATAATAATGAATGGCACTGAGTGGTTAGTGCTTTGGAATTGAATAATTGTATACTAAAATAAAAAAAATGTAGCTAAAGGTTGCAGCTTTATCAAATCAAATCAATAATTCCATTACTATTCGGCAATCATGAACAGATCGATGCGCAAGAGTGACATTAAATGGCTGCCTACTGCAAAATCGATATCAAAATGCTTGTAAAATATGAATTTATATGTTTATAAGTAATACCCTTAAAACCTAGCTGGAGTCTTGTGTATTCTATCTTAGTCTGTCGTCTCTGTGTACCTCGACCGTCTTCCATTCATTGGGTCTATATCTTCCCTTCCCTCCTGGACGTATCCTACACTAGGACCTTACGACAGTAAGCTTGTTAATTATGAAAATTAACACTGAATAATTTTATACTAAAATTATTTAATAATATAAATATTTTGATTATATTTTGAAATTATTCAATGATATAAATATATTGATTATATTTTGAAATTATTCAATAATATAAATATTTTGATTTTCTCACAATTTTTTCAGTCACTCAATCAGCGAGGAGTCGAGCTACTTTTATATTTTTAGAAGCGTGAGCGGGTGCGTTCGATGCATTTGATGCGCTCGCATTTTATCATTTTCAGAATCGCTTTGTTTTTCTTAGCGAAAAGAATCTAATATCTTATACAAATATGTAGAATGATAGGCACTAACACACACACACACACACACACTTACGCGCGCATATTAACTGCAAAAACAAGTCGGAATGTGGAATTTGTTGGACGGCCCGCGAAAATGCCAGCAACGAGCCATCAAGCAAGCAACGCGCCGCCGCCAACACCAACACCACCGCGCCACGATTCGCCTCGTTGGAGGCGCTCGTCGCTGCGGCTGTGACTGTGTCGCTGCTCCGTTTGACACTTTGTAGATTTATTGCCGCTCGGTGCTGGCGAAAGAAACGCTGAAAAGTTAGCGCTGAGCAACACAAAACGCAAAAGGAACATTTCTAACGTTCTTTTGCCAATTGGCGTTTATGCGCCAACAGACACACACACACACACACACTCGCGCAGAGTGTTGGGCTGCTAGTTGGGTAGGGTGGGGTGTGTTGTGCGTTTGGTGCGGTTGCGTCTGCATTTTGGCGCGCGCGTTGATGCGCAGCAATTGTGCTTTGATTGTATGTAGTTTGGCACATTGTTGCTATTGTTGTTGTTGTTGCTGTTCGGTATCGTTGGCTTTGTGTGGTTGTGCTGCGCCGCAGCCAAAGCCATCGACTAATGGAATCTTAATTTAGCAATCGCTGCCGCTGACGTTTCCACTGTTTCTTTTGTGACTGGCAAAACATCAATACGGCGTCTTTGACTCGCGTCGCCGCTCGTTGCTGGCAACTTGTCCGTTTTGCTGCCTTTTTTGCGCACGACCGAGTGTGCGGCGTGCAGTCAGCGGCCGCTCACGCTGTCAGCCATTGTCTCGATTCGACATTTCACTTAAGTTGTAAATTGAATTAAAGTGATTTTGGTTGCAATGAAAATGCCTTTTTAAGTACTTTTTCACTCCCGGTCTTTTGCTGGCGGCTCCGGTCGTCGTGCGCGCTGCCGCTGGCTGCCGTTTAATTTTTATGTTCCTTAAAAAGTGCGACGAGAATCAATTGCAGCCGCTGCAGCTTGCCACAAGTCGCGCTGCTAATTTTAGGCGATCGCCGTGCGGCAACAAGCCATCAGCACGCCGCGCCATTGAACTTAACTGCGAAAATTAATTAGAAACTGTTGAGTGCGAAAATTGCATTTCTTTATTTGGCCTCAAACAAAAATTGCGATCCGTGGCGAATGCAGCGCTCATCGCGCTCGCACCTGCCACCCGGTCGTCGTCTAACCACCGCAGCGCTAAAAAACCACTCAAAAAACCTCAGATCAGCCGACTCTGAGCGACTGATAGCGCTGACGACTGTTGGCCATTGAATTTGCTAAATCTGCGCTTCGCGTATGTGTAATTACATTTTTATTGCCATCGCATTCACTTTTTGCGGCCGCTCGCCGCCATCTTCCGCCCTCAAGCGAACATTCGCCGCCGTCGCCCGAAACAGTCGACAGCAATGTTTTCTTCCTCAAATATCAGCGACAGCGTATCAAATATGCCAATGCAACTCGGTGTGTTTGGTGTTTAAGGCAACAACAACAATTGTTGTAGTGGTTGTTGTGGCTGTTTTGTTGTTGTTGTTGTTAGCGCTATCATAACCACAAATTGATATTACACTAATTAAAGTGCCATGAAGCGGTGCTGCAATTGTGCAACACTCACAAAATCGGCAGTCATAATTCATAAGCACACACACACACACTCACACACACGCATGCGAGCACTTCCACACTCATAGAGCTGCACTTAGTCAGCGTGATTCTAGCCTGCGGTTTTGGTATTTGAATGCAACTTTTACGCTTCGAATGTTTTCCTCTGCTGTCTGTTTAGTTATTCAAGGCGCACGCAATTTTTCTTTGAGTTTTTAAGTTTGTTTTTAGTGTTTGGTCTTTGGTAATGAGGTTCGTAAGGCTCAGATGTTCATTGTAAAAAACACATATATAGCTATGTAATCAGCAGGGAAAGGATTTTGTGGAAATTGCCTTTTTTGTTTGCTGCTAGATAGAACATTTCTGATTGAGAATGAGCACGAATTAGCTCCTCCTGATTAGAAATATACCACTTTTATTTTGCCTTTTTTTGCCTTTAAACCCATAAATGCCTTTTTGTAGTGCCTATTTTACCTATAAATGTCACAAAATGCCTTTTTCAAGATTTGTCGAGCGCCTTTTTCTTTCGTTTTTAATATTTTCCCCACTTTTGTTTCGCAAAAATACCTTTAAACTAAAAAAAAAATTAAGTTGCAACATTGCAATTTCGTTAACTTATCGATGTTTTTACATTGATTTGATCATTCCTAAGCCGTTATTTTTTGTTCTGCAGTGGAAAATTTAAAGAAAAAAACATGCCAAAATCAAAAAGTTCGGTTAGTGCAAAAATTTCCGCGCTGATAGCAGAGTTTGGTGGTGCTGAGAGAGGTGCTGAACTCCTTTCTACAGATGGGAAAGTTTTATTGTGCACTATTTGCGGAACAAAAATTAATCACGAAAAGAAGTACTACGTGATGCGATGTTAAAGCTATGCAACTACAACAAAAAAGACATAACTGATAGCACCCTACATCGAAAACCGAAACGAATGTTTCGAACGACGCGACGTTAAAATATGAATTTAAAATATGTGCCAAGATTTCAATTAAAATATCTTAGTTTTAGTTTTTAAACTATCTTTGAAAACCTTGATGTTCCTTTTCTTTCACAAAAAACGAGGTATAAATATTGTATGTTGCATACGTCAGATGAAATAAAATTATTAAAAAATACATACCGTTTCCCCTTTTTTTTAGATTTTCTAGTATTTCTTTCTTATTTTTAAATGCCTGTTTTTGCCTTTTTAACAATTTTTAATGCCCTATGTTGCCTTTTTAGGCAATTTTTAGCGCATTTTTCTGCCTTTTTGGCAGTTTTTAATGCCTTTCCGTGCCTTTTTTGCTATTTTTTTTTGCCTTTTTTATAGGTTTTTAGGTCCTCAAAATCCTTTCCCTGGTTATGATAAATTTTAAGAGGCATTGTTAAAAGAATAAAGCACTAACTTTTATGATAAATTTCAAAATTTTCAAGGCATTGTTGAGTAATGAAGCATTTCATTACAAAATTATGACTATGAAAGTTATTAACATAACTTAGATTACATAATCGTCGAAGAATGTCAACATTGCCATCTGAAACGAAAGAATATAAATTGAAAATAATTGAAAAGAATTGCTATATTCTGTGCAAAAATTTTCATAAACTCGGCAATACGCTACGCTTATTTCCTAACTTCGATTTTGGAAAGTTCTTCTTTCGAAATCTCCGAATCTCTGATAATCCTCAAAGTATCAATTGCATATTAATTGTAAAAACTTTTCAGAAATTCAAGTATTAAGCATTTTATTACTTAAGACTATTGCAAACTTAAGTGAACATTCTGCTTTGCCATGCAGCAAGAAGTGTGAGTGATTTTTCCGCTCATGTTCAGAACTCTCCTCTTCAGCCATCTTCTCTCCTATGGAAATTTGATTGGCTATGTGGTAGCTTTTCTAGCTCATTATCAACGCATGTTTACTGCCAAATGCGCTGCGCTTTTTACCAATTCATACTTTTGGCCAACGATTTGGCAATACGGAAATGTGCCTCAGCAGTGATTTAATTTAATTTCTTCGCTTGCGATTTTTTGCCTTTTCGTATCTTGCTATGTTTATTGTGTTTCGATTTTGTGTATGCAAGTTGTATGTCTATTTGTTTGTTTGTTAGTTTGTGTGTGTGTGTGTGTAAGCGAGCTATGCTCTTAATTCGCCAACGGTAGCAGCCACAGCGTCCAACTGGACCGGCCTAATGAATAATTCATGAGCGGCCGCTCGAACGGTACGGCCAGAAGAAATATGAGCACTTGAGCCGTTTGCAACAAATTCAAAGCGGTCCACGACGGTTTGGCGTGCAGTGCAGTTGGCCGCTGGAATGTTGCATGTTGTTGTGCTGTTATAAATTTAACACTAGAATGCCCGAAAATCTGACCTACCTAAAATGCCCATAGGTAGTCATTTTGACTACCATATTGTTTACTGACTTTTTTTAAAATTTTATTGGTTTTCAATAGTGTCCGACCGAATATTCGGTTTCGGTTTCGGTTTCGGCCCAAATAAGTGGTTTCGGTTTCGGTTTCAGTTTCGGCCAAAAAATGGCCGAATAGCCGAAACCGAAACTTTCTAGAATATTTTTTACATTTTATTGTGTAGCAGATATATAGTAAAAGGAGGAGTAATTTAGATGCCAGCTATGTAAATAAACTTCTTTTTTTAGCATATAATATTAAAATATTTAATTTTGAATATTAGCGAGTAAGGTGCGAAAGGGTGATTTCTTCTTGTTTACGTTTTTAAAAAATGAAAAATTGTTTTTATTAATAAGTATTTATTTATTTATGCTATGTTTGTTTGTTTGTTCTTTATTTACTTAATGTAAAATTCGTTTTGTTGAAAAAAGTGCTTGATATGGTGATTTTTATTTCAACTAGAAAGTTTCGGGTTCGGTTTCGGTTTCGGCCGAATATTAAAAAAAAACCGAATATTCGGTTTCGGTTTCGGTTTCGGCCCAAAAAAGTGGTTTCGGTCGGACACTAGTTTTCAAGTAGCAAATGTGAATAAATGCACATTAGATTAAATTAAAATAAGTACTTCATTTTTATTTTTTATGGTTTACAAAGAAAATTCACTAAAATATAATGGCGTACTTTACACATCAATGGGATAAAATGGAATGAAACTTGGAATTTGGAATTTTTTTTTTGGAATATGTGAATGAATTTTGTGAGTGAATTTTTGATTGAAAAACTTGGGAATTGTCACAGCCTACTATGATATTTTTTTTTAATATTTGCAATTATTTGAAATTTTCATATTTCGCAATTTGTCTATTTATCAGTAAGATTTGCTGAAAATGTTATATAGGTAGTCAAAATGACTACCTTTGGGCATTTAAGGTAAATTTTGCAAAATTGGGGTAAATAATTTTTTTACAATATTTTTAATTTATTTATTCCATTTAGCTCTAAAAACTAATAAAAGTCACGTAAGATATTTTTTTAGAAAGCGATGCAACAAAAGTCATTTACAATAAAAGACCTCAATGTAGTCAAAATGACTCCCTTGGGCATTCTAGTGTTAATGAAATGGTATCAACAACAATCACATCCACCTCCGTTGCATTTCCTGTGTGTGTTTCATTCATAAAATTCGTAGCACCGCAACGCAGCATCAATCGCTGCCAGCTACAGAGTGACTGCCAGCGCATAATTTGGACAAACGCAGACAGCAACATTGCTGACAGTAGCAACATGAGAAACATCACTTGTTTGTTGTAGCTATTGTTGTTGTTATTGTTGCTGTTGCGTTTAAAGCGCTGATTCAAAAATACATATCCGTTCGTACGTTTGTCCGCCTGCACAGCTGTCCGCCCCGTCTGCATTTCAGCGGTTTTTCCTCCTCACTGTCGCCTCCGCTACTGTTGTTGTTTTCTTCTTCTTCTTTTTAGGTTGCTGTTGTTGGTGCTCAGCGTTCGCATGGCAGTTGCTTGATTGTCTTCCGTTTTGGTTTTTCTCTACAAGATTTCTTCATATTGTTGTTGTTGTTGTTGCTGCTTGCGATCCGCAAGCTGCTGTGGCCGTTTTAACGAATTTATTTGTGTCGCGTTTTTTGTTTTCAAATAATTTAATGTAATTTAAATGACATTACGAATGTCCTCGCATGTTGCTGCCACACCGGCCACACCATCAGCCAGTGTTGTGCCGCCGAATGCCGAATGCAGATAACGACTGGAGCCGCATCAGCGCACCTGCCGGTGGGTGTACTTTGCCCAGCCCGGACTGCCGGTCGGCCGTCCGATTGCATGTGCGTCTACCTGCTCGCCAGACAACCAGTCGAACATCATTTGCGAATTTGATTTCTGCATTCGTCGTCGTCTTCGTCGACATCGTCATCGTTGTTGTCGTTGTCGTCATTGTTGTTGTCGCCACTGCCGTTTTTATGCGTTGCTTCTCGCCGACTTGCCGCCTTCAGTTTCGACTCCTTCGCCACGATCAGCCACCAGCCGCCAGCCGCATTTAATGATTCTGCAGAGGAAATGCTAATTTGGCGGCGATGCACTCGAATCGGCCGCTTTTTCACCTTGCCGCCTGTTCGCCGCCTGCCGGTTTGCATTTTTGGTTTTGCGTTTCTTATTTTTGGTCTTCCTTTTGTCGTGCTTTTTATATTTTAATCAGTTTGACAGTCGTCGCCGTGGTCGTTGTCGTTGCCGTTGACTGGTTGCCTTTGATTAAATTGACCAGTTGTTGCCGCTTTGAGTGCGGCCGACGCCGCCGCCGCAGCAGCAGCAACAGGTCTCCGTCTGCGCATGGCAGCCGCTGGTGGGCGTGCAGTGCATTTTTGCTTTAATTGATTTCTACAAAAATTTAAAAACAAACAACCCATAAAGCGACTGAAATACGTTCGTCTCATTAAAATACCGAAAGTAAATTGTTATCCGTTATTTATGCTTATGGCCAAGGTGTGATGTCGCGGCTAATAGGCCACAAATTTATGACAACTCTGCCCCCTTGCAACAACGTTTAAGAAAATGCTTTTTTCTCGCTGCAACAAAACCTAAATTAGCCAATTAAAATACAACTTAAAGCCGCTTATAAGCGGCTGCCAGCTGCAACGACACTGAGCGCTGCAACTTTAGAGCTTTTCGTGTTACCCTCGTCGACCCGGCCTAAATCATACTTTATGTATTAGTTAAGTAAATTTAAATGGTTAAATGAAATTTTAATAAAATAAAACAGCAGTTCAGAAGAGTTGATTAAAAGTTATGACATAAAATTATTTGAATTTGGGTGCGTCGACTTTTTGAAAGCCCTTTGTAATTTAGTCTCTTAATGATTTCTATTGAGCAACATAACTTTTGCTTATTGGAAAAAGACAACAATTTGGTTTATAATTTTTGACATTGCTAACAAAATCTATATATATAAAAAAGAAACGTGGTTCGTTCGGCCGCTTAAAACTCGAAAACGACTGAACCAACTTGAATACTTCCTTCGGCGGGTTTGTTCAAAATGTTTACGTGAAGGTTTATAAAAAAAGAAATGTCGGGGAAAAGGGGCGTGGCACCACAAGAATACATTTTTAGACAATAACTTTGGAACCATAAGTCACACATCAATTAAATTTGGTACAAACTTTCTATTTAATCATGTCCTTCGACCGAGGGAATGGGGTGGGTATTGGACAAGGGGGTGTGGCACCGCCCATACAACTCAAATCTTTTAAGTGGAATAGCTTCGGAATTGTAAGTCGCACAGCATTGAAATTTGGTGCACCGTCGTTTCATAGATGTGTCATTCTACTGTTTAAATTTTATGGGCGTTGAACAAGGGGAGTGGCACATTTTTTATGACACAACATTTCAGCAGAACTGTAAGTCGCACATCAATGAAACCTGGTATGAACCTACCAGTTAATCATATCTTTCGGTAGAGGGAATGGGGCGGGTATTTAACATGGGGGCGTGGCACCGCCCATACAATTCATTCCTTTTAAATGGAATAGCTTCGGAATTGTAAGTCGCACAGCATTGAAATTTGGTTTGACATCCTCCCATAGAAGTGTAATTCTACTGTTAAAATTTAATGGGCGTTGGACAAGGGGCGTGGCACATTTGTTGGGCACAATTTATTCGCATAATTTTCGAACTGTTCGTCGCACATCAATGAAACTTAGTACAAATTTACCATTTAGTCATATCTTTCCACAGAGTGAATAGGGCGGGTATTTACCAAAGGGGCGTGGCACCGCGCATACAACTCAAATCTTTTATACGGAATAGCTTCGGAGTTGTAAGCCGCACAGTATTTAAATTTGGTGTACCGTTGTTTCATAGATGTGTCATTCTACTGATGAGATTTGATTGGCGTTGGTCAAGGGGCGTGGCACATTTTTTTATGATCCAACAGTTATGCAGTACACACACACACACATCAGTGAAACTTGGTACGAACTTTCCACTTAGTACCACAATTCGACTAGAAGAAATTTGTGAGCATTGGACAAGGGAGCGTGGTACCGCCTCCGTTTTTATATACATAGATGTTTGTCCTGGATGACTGACTGATTGATTGATTCATCATCGCTCAGGCCAAACTGCTGAAGCCACAAATATGAAATTTGAACTGTAGGTACATCTTGAAAAATGAACACCGCTAAGACGGGATTTTTTTGAAATTCAGGGTTTAAAGGGGCAAAACATGTGTTAAGGTGTTGTATGAAGAAAAGTGATTTAAGAGACATATTGATTTCCAACTTCCCGAAAATACTCTAAATCAAAAATAATTCGACACGTATTTTATAATTTTTCGAAAATCAAAATTTATCTGGACCAACAATGGGTTAAGATTTGTTTAAGGGTAGACTCGAAAAAACATGAACCGATAGGCCTATTGACTTCAAAAATTGTAAAAATACTTGAAATAAAAAAAATTGGTCACGCGTTTCTCATTATTTTCAAAATCGAAATCTGACTGGATCAACGACGGGTTAAAAGTATGTATGGAGAAACACATTTTTTTGAGCCTTTTGACTTCAAACTTGGTGAAAGTACTTCAAATGTCAAATAACTCGATACGTGTTTTCCATTTTTTCGGAATATTAAAATCGGACGGGGTCAACGACCGGTTAAAAGTTTGTATGGCGAAACTGTAAAAAACATGAATTAATGGGGCCACTGACTCCAAATTTTGTGAAAGTACTCTTAGTGAGAAATAATTTGACACGTGTTTTTCACTTTTTTGAAAATCAAAATCTTACGGGGTCAACAAAGGGTTAACAGTTTGTATGGAGAAACACGATTTATTGGTCCTTTTGACTTCAAACTTAGACGAAAAGCAATTCTATCGGGAAATAATTAAAATGTGCTTTTCATTTTTTGAGAAAATCGAAATCTAGCGTGATCAACTAAGGGTTAAGAATTTGTTTAGGGTAAATGTGAAAACTCATGATTTAAAGGGCTTTTGACTTCAACATTTTTGGAAATACTTGACATCAAAGATAAAAGACATATTTTTTTTAAATCAAAATCTGACGGGGTCAACAATGGGTTCAGAATTTGTATCGGGTGAAACAAGAGAGCTTGCGTGCGAAGCCGCGGGGCCCAGCTAGTTCAATAATAATAATAATTCAATAATAAGTAGCAAAAATTACATTAATTAACTATTTTTTTTAGTGGCTGTCAGTTGTTCAGAATTATTGCATATTAAAGTAACTAACACATAAGAGTCGCGTATGGCAACAAAGTAATTGTAATGTGGGTCAGAGGCCACATTGAAATAGGGTAGGAATTGTCATAACCAAAAACTGGGTTTGACAATGACTTTTGCGTACCGAAATATAGAGTCGGTCTCACATTGAAGAAAGTATGGTCACTAACTGGATAGATAGATTTAATAGGGATTAGTTGCACTGATACCAAAGATGATCTATTGTACCCCCTAATGATTGGTTTTAGAGAACATCGAACCTAACCCCATCGACCTAATACAATTAAGTAATACACGGGGTTTATGTGTTTGATATTCTCTTCTGCAAGCCAGTACTGGCCCCGATATTGCCTCCTACAGCGACATACCGCATCGCAGTGCAGTATGATGTCCTCAGAAGGCTCCATTGCATTCTGTATAAATATGTTCTCGCCAGAAGTCTTCGATTCTCCATCGCTTTTTATGGCAGTTTCACCAGGACAACAAACATTGTCTGAGTTAAACACTATTTCCAATTCTTCGAAGTTTGATGTCTCGATGTCTAAAAAGAAGTTGTCTTTGCTCATTTATTCTAATCTTCCCTTTTAGCTTATTGGATTTGTTTTCTTGTCTATCATCAGTTGAATTGTTATCTAGTTTTGAAAAATTCAAAGATTGATTTAAGGGGTTACGCCACTGTAAAATTAAAAAAAAATCGATTTTTTTTTTATTGGCTTAAAAAATAGTTTGAACCCTATAGAATAAGAAACAAAACGTTTTATGCATAAAATAAAAAGTTTTTATGCGAAATACGAGGTTACCGCCAAGCACGTCACGCGTATTCCCATCCAACGCAACCATTCCCAAGACTTTGAACGCGTTTTTCTCGAAACACGATTTTTCAAAATGGCACGCGGCACAACTCGAACAATTTTCAATATTTTGACTTAAAATTTTGACTGGATCTTAACAATAACATTATCTAGAGAAGATCGTGTGGAATTTTTGATAACTCGATTTGTTGATTTTTAATTAACAAAAGACATGTAATTTTTTACCTCAAAAATCAAAAAATTTTTTGAAACTCCCGCCAAAATTTTACAAATCAATATTTTTAAAAATCCACCCGATCTTCTCTAGCAAAAAGCCTCTAGATTAACAGGAATTTTTTATATTGACGCAGATTCAAAAATGCACCTTCAGTGCTGTGTGCCGTGAAGCCCTGCAGGGAAAACATAGCCTAGGAGGATGCAGTGGAGCCACCTATATGTTGATATTGCTGTGTCAAAAAAATTCCAAAATAAAGTCTAATATGTGTCCAATAACACCTGTGAATAACATCTTCTACAAACTTTTTGAAAGCGAGGAAAAAAATCACAAAAAAATCCCTATTTTTTGAGCGGTTACAGTGGCGTAACCCCTTAAAACAAATAAATAAAAGGCATAAAAGGCTATAATTATCCTAGGCTTATCTTAAAAAGTCGTTAGGAAGGAAAGCCAGAATGGTTCCTAGCTTAAACCGGATGAGTCTAAGATGGTTGATTGCAATTTCAATGGAACATGAAAACTTAAAGCATCAGTTCACATGATTGAATCTCGTTGCGGATACAACTTTTAGGCTATGTCTCAAAGATGGTGATTCAAGAAAGATAATGGGTTATGTGTCATTGATCTTGATAGTCATTGGATCGAGGACTATAGCAGACCTCAGACCTCTTCTCTGTCTAGGTAACATACGAATTGTTCAAAGACATATATTTAGCACAGCAAATCTACATCTAGCAGCTATGCTGGCCATATTACTTGTATAGATGTCGAAAATCCAGCAAAAAAAGTATTCGGTAGAGAAGTAGGTTAACGTCCCCCGTCGGGGGACGGGGAAGACCACGCCTCGAGTAGAAGGATCACGTAAAAGGAGTAGAACCCTGGATGCGCAGACTCCAAATATGAAATATCAAAAACAATTACTCGGGTAAGGACCTATTTGGCCTCTCATTCTTTCTTCAGGACTTAAAAGAAGTCCTGTCAAAGCTTAGCGTAACCGAATGAGAAAAGACGCGCGTAATGCAGAAGCGCCTGGAAAAATCTACTGGAACCTATTGAAACAGTTGTTATGGTCAACTATGTAAATAAAAATAGTAGTGAGTTTACGTTAAGTGGTCTTATGAATGTTTATTTCAGTTTAAAATATTACCCAGTAAGATTAGTACGGAAGGGAGTTTGTAGCCTTTCCTGACTGTAGACGGGCATTGAAACATGAAGTCTTCTTCTTCTTCGGAACATCAACAAAAGTTGTTGTGTAGTCTTTCAGCATGTCTAATCACAAGTCAGTATCCTTTGAGTACAGCAAACACTGTCCGAATGTAGTATCGGATTAGATGAAGAAGTCGAGTTGGCCAGGTGAGTCTGGTAATATTGCAGGTGCTTACTTCCTGCCAGAGTCTATCTATTTCAAAATAATGACGCTTAATGTAAAGTTTAAACGTTACAAGCAGGCACAAACGATAAAGCCAAGAATAGGATAAGAGATCCCATCGATTCGCCGGTGCCGCTTATGATAGTTGTGAGAGTGAACCTAGAAACTAACCTATCAAAGGCTCAAGATAGAGTAGGAAGGTAGGTTGTAGTTGCTGCCTCTGTATGAAACACACATAGGCCTCTATATGGGGCCGTTGTGATACCTCAAATTCCACCCGTTTGAAATGTATAGCAAAACTGTTTTTTTCAACATGTATACAACACATATTTCAAACGGATCTGCAATTTAATGCCGAATCTGAACGGCAGTTGGATGTTTTTTCATTCACACTTGGAAGTTTTGCCATTGCCTGCCAAGAGCGAACTGGTTTTATTCTTGTCATTCTCGTCGGTTTCATTTCGATAGCGATAGAAGTAGACGAGTGTTTCATCAGCCTTAACTGGGAATCGAACCTTGGGCCTCTGGTGTGAGATACTAGCGCGCTACCCGCTGGATTATCGAGGCCACTTCTGAAGAGAGTATGTTGAGTGAAATTGAGCCAAGAAACTAACCTATGAATGGAAGTTCTTTAAGAACTAAAGCCCAAACTCCATAAAGAGCGTTTCAGGCGTATCGTCGTTTTTCGCGTTTCTCGCGTTTCGAAAAAAGTAGAATCAGTGTATTTGTATGAAGCAAACTCCATGACTTGACGTCGATAAGCCCGAAACGCGTCAAAAGTTGAACTATTTTCAACTTTTCTCATGCGTTTCTCGCTTAACGACGTCAAACAGCTGACAGAGTTCCTAAAGATGACATAAATTATGGTGTGATGGTAAAGTCGATTACAAACTTGTGTTATCGAAAAAGTCGAATGCATTTATTTTACACGAAAGCTATTAAATACAGTTAAGAAACATTTGAAATCCAATATTTTAACATAAAACGTGAAGAAATTCCTAAAAATAAGCATAATTCTTTGACAGACGAAACTTAGTCTTCGCTGTGTTGGAAATTCGATAGCTTATTCGTTGTATATCGAATTTTGCTCATTCCTGTGAAATAAATTGCTAAAAATTGAATTCAATTGAATCTTTTTTTTATTTTTTGCAATGCTCGATATGCTCGATATTGTGTTTAAAATGAAATCAGTAAATTCTATAAAGTCTATAACGTCGTATAGCAATTTCATTTCGTTCTTTTTCACAATTTTTCTTGTTTTTCTCACAATTCACAACGAAATCAATCAGCAGTTTGACAATTAAAAAATTGCATCAGCTGACGTAAGAAGAAGCAGTTCACCCGTCTGCGTGTTATGGAGCATACAACATTGTGATTTGTCATAACGCGACAAAGCCTGAACGCCTGAAACGCGCTTCATGGAGTTTGACCTTAAGGCCAAGTGAGTGCTTAGCTCCTGCAAAGGACACGTTTTCTGTGCAAATTTGCTGGACTCTTACAAATTTCAGAATCTATAGCATTGCTCGAACTAATTTTGCAAACCATTTTTATCCCAATACGGTTTTTAGTTTAAATTTTCTTTGCTGAAATTTTCTTACTGAAATTGTCAAAATGCTTATCTGAAATTAGGCGGCTGGCGCCAGCACACGCGATCGTGCTGCATGTGGCATTCGGCTCACACTCACGCGCCGCATTTTATTAAAATAATTGAATGTCTTTATAAGCAGAAAAGCTAGAAAAGTTTGCGCGGAAAAACAACCACTAACGAGCTGTTATTATAAATTGACACGAAAATTAGTTTACACTTGGAGCCTTTTTTGATTTATTGCCGCCTGTCATAAGACACGACCGTCTGTCCGCAAGCGCCTATTTGCCTATCTGTCTCGCCTGGCTGCGTACGAAAGCGCGTGGCCCCCTCGCCATCTTGCATGCAGTCAACCAACCACACATATACATACATATTTGCGTATTTGCATGTGTGTGCGTGCATGTGTGTTGGTGTTGGTGCGTGCGTTCTTAATGGTTTGCAGTATGCGCGGCAGATAATTTATTTTCCTTCAACAAGCAGACAAATAAATTAATATGTAATAACAAATAAGCCGTATGGCAAATGCATTTTCTGCTTGAACGCCTCCGCAGGTTTTTGGCAACGCCACACCGCGTTGCAGTGTCGCACGCGCAATGCGCACAGTTTGCTTGCGTTGCGCTGCGCTGCGCCGCGGCCAATGCCACACATGCTCGCTGCCACGCAGTTTTAGCTCGTGTTCGACGCTCGCAGCGGTCCCGGGGACCCGGCTACTTGTATTTTGCATACGCGGCAAAAATTGCTGGTCGCCGCGATTGCTGCGTGCAGCAACATAAAACATTTTTCGACAATAATAAAACATTTTGCAAACGAGATATTTGAAAAAAGTATCTCGCATTGAACAACAAGTTGCCGTATGCCGACAACAAGTGGCATGCAAAATATCGCAACTGGAATGTGATTAATGCAGACGGAAAATGTGGCAGACACGGCTTGAAATGTATGAAAATGTGATTAGTTGTGGCCAAATAATGTGTGTAATACGAATCTGGGATAATGCTAAGTAAGAGGAGTGATAATGATTTGAGGCCAACTGACTCCAGAATAAGCAACTCGAGCATCGAGGCTTTGAACTGATGAGGCAACTAAATTGCTTTCAACTATTTGGAAATTTGCTATTTGCTTATTTTAAAAAGTCTACGTGAAGGTTTAGGTTATAGCGAAAGCTTATAGAGCCAGTCTATAGGTCAGTCTTGGCTCGTTGTATTGCCACAGAAAAGCAGCCCAACTGAGAAACTGCTCAATGTATTAAATGTTTAAGAAAAGATAATGTTTAAGAAAATGTTGAACGCAATGAATGAAGAAAGTTTACAAAAGCGATTTTCGTATCGATCTAAATTTGTATGTGGTTTATTTGTGTTATGTCGTTAAGTTTGTTCTTAAACTGAAGCTTAATGAATAAAAAGGCTGCAATAAAAAATACAATATTTTTAATTTTTTATGAGAAGTTTAATTTCTTAGTTTATATCAAAAAAATGGCCTTGGTAATACTGAGATCAGTGGCATCGCTTGAGTGGCCAAAACGTGGTCAAAATACTATCTGACAGTGTTACCAGATGAGGAGATTTCCTCATAGTTTTAGGGGATTCTTGCCCTTTTAGGAGATTTTTTAGGAGGAAAAATTGTTTGAGAGAAAGTTGAACGCAATGAATGAAGGACGTTTACAAAAGCGATTTTCATATCGATTTAAATTTGCATGTGTTTTATTTGTTTTAGGTTGTTAAGTTTGTTGTTAAACTGAAGCTGAATAAATAAAAAGGCTGCAATAAAAAAATTAAATATATTTTAATTTTTTTTATGAGAAGTTTAATTTCTTAGTTTATAACGACAAAAATTATAAAAAAATGTACGACTTTTTTTGTAATTTTTGAAAGGAAATTTCAGCCATTTTTTTTAACCCTTTCGGTACAGCTTTTTACTGGGGAAAGTTAAAATTTTAAATTTTACGTTTTAGGCTTCTATGTGGTTATGTTAGCAACATTCCATAAGAAATTTTGAAATTTGTATAATCGGACCCTGTATTTTGGAGTGTTTTTCTATGAGAGCAACCACATCGTTGTGGCTCTAATAATTACTTAAACATAAAACTTTTTATGCATAACGAAAATTTGAATATTTCTTCATATACTTCAGCCAAAATTAAAAAAAAAAAATATCTAAATTGAAAGAAAACGTCAAATTAAAAAAGTTATCTAATTTTGTCTGCTTCTTCTTCCTTCACTATCTCAAGATATACCATTAAAAAAACGTGTATACTTCTCTTCTCTCAACTTAATTATTCAGTTTATTAATTTCGTATTTTTCCAAAAACTTCAAACTATTCTAAGGAACAACAAAAATATAGTATCCACAAGTTTTTTTACCTAAAACAGGCACTGAAAAGAGACTATGCCATATGGCATAGAATAACCGAAAGGGTTAAGATTTAGGAGACATTTATTTCAGGTATCTGGCAACTCTGCTATTTGTATCTGAATATCTGAGTTGGATTACTGGTGTGTGTTTGGTTAGGGGCTGGAAACAATTCGAAAGAACTAAATCTGACTTGCACTCAGCATTCATGAAGATAGACTTCAGGTGCCGGATATGTTATGGATTGATTCTTAAAGCGCTGGGCAACCACGGGGTGATTAAGTTCATGATCTCCGGACTGGTCTAGGTCTGGGTCTCAGCATGTCTGTACACTACAACAAGGAAACTGTTGTGATAATACATTTTTAATAGAAAGTGAAAATTGACTGACAGTTAAACAACCTAAGCAGGAGGGGAGGCGGGTAGGAAAGTCGGAAACGAATTTTTGTGGGAAACAGAGAGATCGTTGACTGCATTATTTATGTACAAAATTTCACTTAACCCTTTCGACCCCGAATTTGAACCTGTTTCTCGATTCACTTTTGAACAAATTTAGCTAAAAACGGGTTAAATAAATTTTGTATCAATATTTTTTAATTACAGAAAAATTATTTAATATTTATGGAAAAATACAAAATTATTACTTTTTGATTTTATTTAACCATTATTAAAGAAACAGGGTTTTGATTAAACGCGCACAACTCGTAGACTTCAATTAGAACACAAACTTTCGCTGATATCGCTGCAAATTTATGGAAATTATTTTAGGGATAAAAGTAAAATTGTTGTAATTTGCTTTGAATTCACTTCTAAAAATATTAATTCGTTGGTGTCTACTTAAATTAAACCCATAAATCAATCGTAGCTTTTACTATAAGATGACAAATAGGTGAAGTTGCTCTCCGGCAACTTTGGGGTCGAAAGGGTTAAAAGCAGTTGGACTAAGAGTTGATTTTATAAGTTCTTAGTTGAATCAATACATGCAAAAATGCATTCTGATTTGTCAATTATTGTAAATGTTACAGAGTAGACTACGGTATCCCTGTACACCTGTGTCTAAAAAACTGTGGTTAAGGAATTACGGTGTACTCTTACTTATCCCTGTAGACTTCAAAATACTTCCATCTGCATGTAGAAAGATTAGGATCGAGACTTGGCTTTTTTCCTTACTTATAGTCTACTTTTACTTCTTCCTGTAGACTTCAAAAGACTTCTATCTGTGTCTAGAGAGATTAAGATCGAGACTTGATTTTTCTCTTCACTTATGGTCTTCTCTAACTTGTCCCTGTAGACATAAAAAAACTTCCATCTGCATCTAGAAAGATTAAGATCGAGACTTGGTTCTTCTCTTCACTTGTAGTCTTCTCTAACTTATCCCTGTAGACTTCAAAAGACTTCCATCTGCGTCTAGAAAGATTAGGATCGAGACTTGGTTCTTCTCTTCAATTGTAGTCTTCTCTAACTTGTCCCTGTAGGCTTCAAAAGACTTCCATCTGCATCTAGAAGATTATGATCGAGACTTGGCATTTTTCCTCACTTACAGTCTACTTTTACTTCTTCCTGTTGACTTCGAAAGATTTCCATCTGCGTCTAGAAAGAGTAGGACCAACACTTTGCTCTTCTCCTTACTTATAATTTACTTAAAATTTAATCGAAATTCTGTACCTGATACTAGAATACCAATTCAACCTTCTCTAAATATCCGTAAGGATTTAGGTTACAAAATAGGGGTATCAATTTTTTAACAATATTTTTGATTTTTTTATATAGTTTCGATTTAAAAAATTGCAAAACAATACAAAAGATCTGCCTTCAAATAGCAATGCCAAAAAAACCTTAATGGAGTCATTTTGAAACCCTTAGAGATTCTAGTGTTAATTTTTTTTATTTTTATGGTTTCGAAAAGATTCACTGAGCGTTCATCAGGTGGAACGGATGATCATTGTATCTAGTTACATCTCTCGTAGGGACGAAAATTATTATGAATATTTTGCATTTACGTTGTTCCTAAT
This sequence comes from Melieria crassipennis, assembly GCA_963668005.1. NCBI lineage: Eukaryota > Metazoa > Arthropoda > Insecta > Diptera > Ulidiidae > Melieria > Melieria crassipennis. The sequence continues at coordinate 107,467,943 of OY764962.1, read as the reverse complement.
TAACTGGAAAACCTTCACCGAATCCATCCATAGAGCAACGTTTAGTTTTAGATTTTCTTGAAAACGTGTTGCTCGCGCTCACAGATTCGCTCTACTGAAAATGTCCTATACGTGTATGAATATAATTAATATCATAGATTTGTATTTTTCACACATCATTAAAGCCGAATTGGGAATTCCTGCTTGCACTGCAAACTGAACGACATTTTTCACTCTGCATATGTCGATTGCTTCGCAGCCACTTGTCAGATCGTCCACAGTGCGCGCCTTCACAACACCCACGTTTGTTATTGTTGCTTTCACAATCGAGGATTTTCGCATATTTGCCCAAGCGAGTAGTAAATCAGCTAAAAGAATCAAAAACAAAAAACAAATAAAAAACACAACTAAAATATTTCGCACTGCTTGCGCTGCGCATTTGCATGCGGCCGGTCGTAAGTTGGCGGTGCGGCCGGCTGTAAGTGCGGTGCGGCCGCTGTTGTGGCGCTCGAATTGATTTCGTTCGTTTCGCTTTGGCAGCGTGCAACATTTTTTGGCAGTTGCAATATTGGCAATTCCTGCTGTGCGGTGCCCGGCAATCGGCGTATGCGCTGTGTGGCACAACAACAACAACCGCACAAAAACAGCCATAAAAAGAAAAGCCGTCAAGTTATTGGCGGCACAGACACACCGATATCGACATGAGGCGGTCAGGTGTGCGGGCTGCAGTGCGCGCGCGTTGGCTTTGTGGCCGCTGGCTGGCTGGCTGTGCTGTGCTGTGTATGTAGGTTGTGAAATGTGATGTTATTGCGGTATGAATATGATTGTAATTACATTCCATTACACGCTTTACCTGGGGTCATGTCATATTTAGCGTGCAAACGCGAGCCGGGCCGCGCGCGTGCCACACGGACTCGATGAAGTGACTGGCAATTTGAAAGCAATTTGTTTGTATTTTATTGAGTGGCGCCTGCGGGGATTGCCTGGCCGTTCTGTGCCACACAGCGTCGTCGCACCGAGTCAGCGTTGTCGGTGCCATTGTGGTGGGGAGGCATTCGCATCTCAGGCGCTCTCGCATCTCGGCAGCATGTGACATCAAATTTTTTTTTGAAGTGCACATTCTACGATAATTGTTGCAATGAAATAAAACTTCTAAATTTCGAATTTTCCGTTTCAAAAGCAATGATTGAGTATTGAATGAAAAAGACCATTGAAATCAGGTATCAGCAGAAGAGACCCAGAGTCTTTTATTAAAGTTGTACATATTGAATAAAGAATAAAGTAGCTAATAATTGTGTAACCTATCAAACTTTTGGTGAGGAGTTTTTTCGACTGCGCTGAATACCGACTAAGACTACTTCCTGTTTTTCTACTGTGAAATGTCTATAAACGGTGGCGAACAAAGCTGCCGCCCGAGGCAAATCGCCAGTGTGCCGCCCCTAATTTTTTTTTTTTTATTTTTTACGAAAATTATGAATCACATGTGATCAATATCATAAATGGTACTATGTAGTAAAAGAAAGAAAGAAATATTTAGTTAGAATAAAAAAAATATTTTAAGAATAAAAAAAAATATATTTTTTATCTAAACAAACTGACGTAGAAAAAGTTACACATAATTAAAATATATTTCTTTTAGAAGTGTAGAAATTATTTCGTAATTTGGAAATATGAAATTTTTTTCTTCACGAACGAAAATTTTGCCGCCCCTTCCAATATGCCGCCCTAGGCATTTGCCTCATAAGCCTCGTGCTTTGACCGCCACCGTCTATGCAGATCACCTAGTGGGTCCTTTTTGTCTGATTGAGAGATTTGCAATGAGTTTTAGATTTCATTTAGCTCTAGAATCATAATTCATTCGTTTCTTTCATTATGAGTATTATTATGATTCAAGCTTGAAGCCAATTCAACATTTTCATGAAGCAGAGTTTGTCCGGAAAGTTCACTACTCCTTTGTTAGGTAGACACGATAAGAATTGTGATCTTTCTTACAAGGAGCATAGTACGAGTATCTAAGAAAGTGTTGTATCTTTCCTTCATCCTCTTCCATTTAGGCCTACGGATTATCGCTACTGAAACCAGCCAACCAATTCCATTCCTTTGACGTCGTTTTGTCGTCGTTGACTGACTGATTCATTACCGCTCAGTCCAAACCGCTAAAGCTAAGTACATACAATTTGAACTGTAGGTCCACTTTAGATGAACCTCCACTTTAATGAACCTCCGCTAAGATGGGAATTTTTAAATCTGGAGTCAAAAACAGCAAAACATGGGTTAATTTTTTATATGAAGAAACGTAATTTAATGGACTCTTTGACTTCAAACTTGCGTGCAAAGCCACAGAGCCTTGCTAATAGATAATAAAATAGTTTGGGGTTTTTGTTTCAGATCTTTACAGAAAACGCGTTTTCAAAAAGAAGCAATTTCAAAGTTTAGCTTTACTGTCGCCATATGCATCGAAATAATACTAGAAAATGTTTTCAATAAGAAAAAGAAAGAAAATCCAATTCCTTTTTCCGTACTCAGAAAAAAAAATCGAAGAAGTTAGGGCTTTCTTCATACTTCAATTTGGCTAAATTTTGCGCGCCGTGTAGCCGATGTCGTGTAAAGTCCAGTTCCCCCATCGAGCCTGTAAGCTAACAAGTTAAAAAAGGAGCCTGTCGTTTTGCTAATTCAAGCCTATTTTTGCTTAGAAGAAAATAATTATAATGATTTATTTTATTTAGTTGTATCCTGAGAAGTGAGTTCATCTGCTCTGCAATGCTCTGAAATGTTGCTGTCGCACAACTCAATTCTTCATAGATGAATCTGTTCCACTTGAGGACAGTTTTTGATGATCCAGAGGCACTAAATTAGAATCAAAAGCTATAAACTAAAGATTTTCCACATTGTCCTGTAAGATCTTCAAGAAAGTTTCACTTTCTTCACAACATTTGGCCCATTTTAAATTACTTCTAAAGTCTTTCTCCGATTTGCGCAGCCTTGAACGATGAACAATAACAACAACAACACTCTACCCGACTCGTCCGCAATCACTCAACCATGAAATGATTTTTTCTTGATTTGCTTTCTCGCTGCCATTCAATTCTACGCACAGTGTCCGCTGGCTGTGTGGGAGGACACGCCGATTGGTGGTTTCAGTTGCAGCGCGTCGCGCCGGTTGGGCGGAATTGACGTGCAATGGCCATGCGCGCGTGCGAGTTGCAGCACTCGAACACACTTGGCAGTCAGTCGTCTTTGCGTTCGCATTCGGCCGCAATCGCTATCGCGTTTCGCACTTGCCAGCACGTCTCGGCGCCCTGCGCAAGCAAGCAGCGCCAAGTGAAAACGTGTCATTTTGCGCTCATAAAACATTTTGAAATCCAATAAAACTGTCACCCTGTCAACCGGCCGCACACCCCAGTTCGCCCTCCCGCCCGACCCAACGCCAGTCGTCAACTGCGCTGTCGTGCAGTGTTCGCGTGTTGGCGCAAATGCCGTCGCCGCTCGGTGCCTCCGCAGCTGATTTCGAATGCGCGCCGCAAGATGGACGCCGACAGCGGACAGACAAACAGACGCACAGACCTACATATGGACAGACCGGGCGCGAAACCATGCGAATGCGAATGCGTACAATGCTGCAACTGCCGCGGCGAATATGATTTGTGGTTCTGGCCGTATCGCGCCAACTCGGCACTTGTGTCGTTTATTCGCTTCGCGGCATGGGCGGCGCCTCGCCAATGCTGCTGATTTGCATTCGAGACATTTGAAATTCGTCAGCGTCGCTGTTATCGTCGACGTGCTGAGATCTTTTTCGGCAGTCTGGCGCTGTTGACTTCTTTTTTTTGCTTTTATTCTACTGGCCGCTGATTTTTTCCGAGTTCAATCGCATGTACAAACAATTTGTCAACGCCGATTTAATTGCAAGGTTGTGCGGTTAATTTGCATTTTGGCCAACGTGTGGGAAGCTTCATCGATGCATTTGATTTAGTGCGCAAATGGCAAATTACAAGCCATACTTTACTGTAATTTATGCCATGGGACATAAATTTCGCATTACGTTTTTCAATTTACATGCGACATAACAAATTACAACAACTGCCCGCCATGAATAATGGGATCTTTTTAGGATTTATCGAATTGTACGCGCGCGATCACACCAACAAAACATTAGTCGGCATATCGATGAAATTGAATAATGCAAAAAAAAATTATATTCGAATGAAACGGAAATGCGAAATTTTAAATTGTATGCAATATTTATTGTCGTTCACATGTGGAGATTCACTCTTCAAAGCAAATATATATTTTTTTATAATTCAGTATAATTCTTATAGCAAGCGACAGATTAAATAGAAGTAGTAACGAATCTATTCATTGATGTAATAGTGAAAGTGTGGGTCAATTTGGGTTAAAGTGGATGCTTATGAGTTCAAAGAGATGATAGCGAACAAAATATTTTTGAAATTAAGATTGTGATTAAATTTTATTATTAATTATTCCTTTAACTTTGAAATTTTTATGAAATATAAAATTAGTTAAATGATTGTAAAGAGACTTTTTGCACGACTCGTTCTTTTAAAGGATATTTTTAGCACATTTCGGCTGATACATATTTCTGTCATGACATTACTAGATTGTATTGCTGTACAAATTTAATGCAAATGGCTTAAAATGATTTGATCTTGAAGGCCCTAGCCTCGTCATTGGGCTGGAACATATATTTGTATGTAAATATATCCCTTTGAATAGGTGAAGGGATCAAATTGTGCAACAATATCTACAATTTCAGGTCAAAAAATTCTTAACCCTTTCGACCTCGAATTTTACCCTGTGTCTCGATATTACTTTTTGGTATTTAAATCATGAAAAACTTGCCTAAGAAGTGTGCACACGACATTTGAATTCGCAACGCCTCTTTGTTAGAGTTCTAGAGCTAGTTTACTTTTGAACAATTTTAGCTTAAAACGGGTTAAATAAATTTTGTATCAATATTTTTTAGTTACAAAAAAATTATTTAATATTTATGGAAAAATACAAAATTATCACTTTTTGATTTTATTTAACAATTATTAAAGAAACAGAGTTTTGATTAAACGCGCCCAACTCGTAGACTTCAATTAGAACAAAAACTTTCCTTGATATGGCTGCAAATTTTTGGAAATTATTTTGGAGATAACAGTAAAAATTTTTTAATTTGCTTTGAATTCTGTTCTAAAAATATTAATTTGTTGGTGACTACTTAAATTAAACCCATAAATAAATCGTAGTTTTTGCTATAAGATGATGCTCTCAGGCAACTTTGAGGTGCAAGGGGTTAATCACCATGGTTCAATAAAGAAATCCATTCACTATGATGTTCGAACCGACAGTATTTTCGAAAGCCAAAAGTTGTAGGGTCAATTGTGTGTTCAGAAATAGCCGCAAAAGCCAAACTGTCACTGGTTGTGGTTGGAGAGGCGGTTTTAGTATTTCACTGGGCTTTTTGAGCAGATGAAAATAAGACTCGGAATTATTCTGTTTGAAAAATTGCGAAATTGAAAATTTGCTGGCTTGAATACTTGTGTCAACTAGAATACGTACGAGTAAACATTCAGGCCAAGATCCTCAAGCCAAATGCATAGCAATTGGGCTTCTGAAATTTTAAAGTACAGCGATTGTCTTCAAATTGAGAATCTTTCGGTTACTTTATTTATTTATTTATTTATTTATTATTTTCTTTATTTTAATGATGTAATTTTCAGTCTTTGAATACAATTCTTACCGACTAATAAACAAATGAATAAGTCTTAAACTTAAATGGGAACTAGAAGTTTAGGAAGGAAATTAACATGGATTTAGGGACAGATAGATAAAATATTAAAGAGGCCAACAGCTCGAGAAATGTGTGCATTACTACCATATTTCGTTCTAGAAAACTTAACACAAAAAGGAGAAACGTGTCTGAGAGAATGAGTTGGCCCAATTAAAGCTATTTTGTCCAGAAGAGAAGGACAGTCAATGTTTCCATTGACTACAACAAAAATTAAAGACCTGGAATTGACAGACCTCCTGGATTCAAGTGATTTCAGATTCAGCAATAAACATTTAGACCTGTAAGGAGGCTGGGGCTCAAGAAAACGAATAGAGTGAATAGCAAACTTTGGAAATCTTCTTTGTGTACCTTCTAAGCGACTTGAATGGGAAGCATGGTGGGGTCTCCAGATGAAAGCAGCATAATTACAGTTTGGACCTAACAAATGTAGTATAGATTGGAAAAGAAAGAAGAATTGCGGCAGACAAAACCCAACATAGAGCAAGCTAGAGTAGAGTAGGTTCCTTCGGCACTCTTACCTACAGCGGCAAAAAATAATCAGCCAGGTCAGCTGAGAATTTGAAGTCTTCACATCACTCACTTCTACGAGACATTAAAATGTATTGATTCGATTCTTATCAGTTGTACGAAAAGGCGCTGAACAACACGCCAAATACCTGAAATTACTTTCTCCTAGGTTAGGTTAGGTAGGGAAGGGTGTGTGCGGCAGGACCGCACTTCCACTCGGAGGCCAAAATGGCCCATTGTGAATCCCTTCTTATGGTGTTCTGGAGCTAACCAATAGTCTCAGTCAAGGGGAGACCAGTTCGAGTATCCTCTTAATGAAGGAGAGCAGATTCGAGATTTCGACTTTCGCCGCGCAAGTCAGGTCTGTGAGGAATCTTGATCCCAAGGTGCGGAGTCGGCGTTCCTGCAGAGCCGGGTAGTAGCACAGGAAGTGTTGTATCGTTTCTACTTCTTCTTCATCTCCACAGCTACGGCAGATATCACTGGACGAGAGGCGCCATTTGATAAGCATAGATCCAATAGCGCAGTGTCCGGTGATGACTCCAACGAGTTGTCGAATGGAGGTACGACTCAGGGACAGTACGAATCGTGTTTTCGTCAAAGAGAGGGAGGGCCACAGTGTCCGGCAGGTGCCGCAGTCGGTCCTGGTTCGCCATGACGACTCAATTTCCTTTTTGGTCAACCTGTCAATATACATGTACAGGGCAGATATCGGAGGAAACACAGAGGTATCCACTTCGGTGGCAGACTTTCTCCTAAATCATAAACAAGAAACTGAAATTTCCTCCCAAAAGTTAAAAAACTCCCGCCAAACTTGCCAGTACATCATACTTCGATATCCAAAAATCTCCTAAAAATTCACTAAGGATCAGAAAAATCCCCTAACATAAAATATAAATCTCCTAAACTTTCTCCCAAACAATTCTTCTTCTTAAAAATTCTCCTAAAAGGCCAAGAATCTCCTAAATCTAGGAGGAAATCCTCTGATCTGGCAACACTGCTGAACAAGAGCGGTAAGAACTTTACAAATCGCCTTTGCAATATTTTCCACGTTTTTGTAGCGATTTTTTATCATTCCAGTGCATTGTCGGAGTTTGTAACAATTTTTATCTGAAAACCTTCAAGTTTTTACTTGTCAAATGTCAATGCAATGACAGTTGATCGTTCAAAAATGGCGTAAAATTGTCTATGATACTCTTTCGCCGTTAGGCTTAAGGCATCGCCACTCAGCGTTGTATCGATATCATACTTGTTATCGAAATCTGGAATCCTCAGCCGAACGGCAGCCTAAGAATCAATTTAAATTTTTGTATTCTTGAGCGGCCGCGGACGATGAGAACAAGGCCGAAAGCACGCGGCGGCGCTGCACAATGCACTGATTGCTGCCTCTGGGCGCAGCAGCGAAATATTTTCCCGAACACGAGTTGAATTATTCAAAGGAAATCGCACCGCATTTGGTCGAATGGCGCTGGCGATTGTTGTGTCGGCAGCAAATTTTTGCGAATTTCCTTTACGTTCGCAGCAACAATTGCTGGAAAAATTGCTCGCCATTTGAGCGACTATGCCGCAATGACCGAAATGCAATTTGTGCGAACAATAGAGCGCAGCGATTTTTCGCCGCAATGACAGTGGCCGCGGCCAATGCCGTGGCATGGGCGAATTTTTGCCGGCAGGTGTATTTACCAGTAGCGGCATACCGCATCTTTGGTGTTGCACGCGGCGCGCGGCGCACTTAATAAGAATAAGCACAGTAATAATCATTATTGGCTAATAATCGATGTGCGACCGTAACATGTTCCCATTATCCATAAACAAAATTAAGTGACCATTAAAATGCCATAAAGTCAGCTGTGTGTCGCCTGCATTGGTGCGGCGCTGCGGATTATCTGGGCACCGTCGTTGAGCGGCGCAAATGTTGCACCAATGCACGTAATGTCGGCCATAATGTTGCCGTTGTCGTTGTATGTACAACGAGCGTATTGTTGTTGTTGTTGTTGTTGCTGTCTGAGTGCTGCTGGGGTTGGCAGCGAGCATGGCGGCTGCACTTCAACGTACATATTTACGTTTCAAATTTATTTATATTTCTGCGGGCAACAGCAGTTGATGCTGTTGTTATTGTTGTTGTTGTTGTTGTTGCTACTGCAAGTGTCAATGTTGAGCGAAAATTTAAAATCAATATCGCTTTCACGCTCGAACGATGAATGTTGTAAATCTGAAGAGACAATTAACAGCGAACATGGGCCCCGTCGGACACCAACATTGACTAAAAGGGTTTTCACAATTTCTCTCTTTGGCGTGCTTAGGCTACCATGAAACAATATCAATAACATCTACAAGTCTTAAATTAATTTAAATTAAGTTTAGAATTATTTAGTCAGTAGGGGAATTCTTTGTAATGTGCCACCCCATGGCTTTTTTGCCGTATAACTCGTTAGAAAATTAACTTATCGCCAATGTTAATATACCGTTGGAAAGAAGGTTTAAAGATCTATGATCCAAGAAAATACCTCATTTGAATTTTTCTTAAATACAATTTTTCTTTTACAGCCAATTTCCCAAAGATTTAAAAATCGATACCCTAAAATTGTTTAATGTAAAGTGCCACCCCCTAAAAAAATCGCTAAAAACATAGAAATCTCAAGTAAAAATGCATGATTTAGAGAATTTACGAAACATTATTGAATTTAATTTGAATTGAATAGAAAATGACCGAAAGCAAAATGCAAATTGAATGATAACGAATAAAACGCTAATTATATGGAAATTGATATAATTGTTATAATTGAATTGGTGATAGGATTCGAGAAAAATTGACCAGGAACACTTTAAATTCATTTTAATGACGATTCCGATCAATAAAAAGTAATTTTACCGATATAGGATCACAAAACAATGAAAAAAGAGGGGTGGCACTTTACAAAGAAAAAACGGTGGCACTTTACATTTTCACGCCATTTTGGAAATCATTGAATAAATTTTCTCCGCTTACGATATGCTCGGATTTGATTATGAAAAAGCATTAAAAATTAAGTCCAACACTGACATTTACCTTATTTTTTAAACGTTTTTTTTTCTTTTTCACCGCAAGAAAAACCTTCAGTTTTTATTTTCAAGTTTTTTCTTAACCCGTTCGCTACAGGTTTTTACTGGGGAAAGTTAAAATTTTTAATTTTACGTCTTAGGCTTCTATGTAATTATATTAGCAACATTCCATTAACATTTTTTTAATTTTTATACGCGGACTCTGTATTTTAGAGTGTTTTTCTATATGCAACCACATCGTTGTGGCTGTAATAATGACTTAAACATAAAACTTTTTACGCATAAGGAAAATTTGAATATTTCTTCATTTACTTCAGCCAAAATTAAAAAAAAGTATCTAAATTGAAAGAAAACGTAAAACTAAAAAGTTCTCTAATTTTTTCTGTTCCTTCTTCCTTTACTATGTCAAGATATACCATTAAAAAAAGTGTATACTTCTCTTCTTTAACCCATTAAAACCTGACCCCAGAAAGGCTTGTGCAATTTCCATAAAATTTTACACAATCTTATTAATTGACCTAATCAAGAAAAAAAATCAAGCAAAAAATACATACCATGTTTTTTTTGTCATGTTTTTCGCAAACATTACACAAATAAACAAAATCAAACATTTGCGGAAAATAAAATGTGCCAATAAAATATCAGCTGCTTGGATTTTGACATTTTCACGCGTTGCGTTGTATGAAAATTGGCAGTGTTTAGGTCCAACGTTGCATTCGCGCAACACAAAACTTAAAGCATATTTTTTGTTTAAAAAATAAAAAAAAAAATTTCAAAACTTATTTTTAAATAGTTTAGCATTGCAAAATGCAGCCCACTAAGGGATTTTGATAGGTTTGAAGAATAAGTATTTTTGATTGAATTTCGAAAATTCCCCAAAAAAAACCTTTGACTTTGGATCGAAAAAAACGTATAAATAGTTAAATAATTTTGAAATTTGAGTATGGCAGAATCTAAAATGATCAATTCTAATCCAGTTCTACCCATTTTCAAGTCTTATATCTTTAAAATTTATTTTTGCAACCATAGAGGATGCAGACGTCCACAAAGTAGCATGTTGCCATATGGCAACAAAATAGCGAAAGGGTTAACCAAATTTGACACTTTTTTACCCAGACTGCTTCTGTTCCCTCAAAAACCAGATTAAAATTAGTACCTTAAATGACGGTAGGATTTTTTTGCTGGGGTTGCTGGAACGTCAAAATCGAGCAGGGGTGGCACATTACTAAGAGTGGCACCTTACAAACAATTCCCCTAAGTAAATTTCTTTCCAAGTGTATAAATATTTAGGTAGAATATAAATTTTAATTTAATTTTTTTATTTTTTTAAATAATTTATTTTTTTTTAATTAATTTTTCAAATTTTAATTTTTGACTGGTCATTCCGAATAATTATTTAGTCCATTTTCTTATTCTTAATTAATTTTAAGCTTATTAAAAGCTAAAAAAAAATATCTTTAAAAAAATCAACATTGTTCTTGTTATAATATAATCCTTCCTTCTATTCCAGACACCAGCGACTGTTGCAGGGCTCATCGCTAGCATCGCTGTTAAGTGGACTGCTGCACGCCTCGGTTGGCGGCGACCTTGATAAATTCACTTCAATCTCACTGAAAATTAGTCGCGTGTAATTACCACAAATTGCCACTTCAGTGACCAGCTACAGTTTATCTTTGGCGCTTTGCCGCATGCGCGGCAACTTGCGGCGTTGGTGTGACGTTTGTGCGGCAGCAGTTGCCATGGCCGCGCCACGTATCTGCAGTGGATGCAGTTAGGCAAATTTTGGCGCCCCCCCCAACAAACAAACAACTTTGCTTTGCGCCCGACTGTGCGGTCAGACGGCCCTGGCGGTTTGTGGTCGTTTTTAGTGCCAGTTCTCACCGGCGGAATGCATTTTTAATTACCCACAGGATGCGAAAACGCGCGACAGCAAACAAATTGCCATCATTTCGCGACAACACGTTTCGCCGGCGCGGCGGGCACGAAATTGCATGCGCATTCGGTCGGTCGTTGCGCTGCGAGAGCGAGTCTGCGTGTGTTTTGCCACCTAACAAACGAGCCGACACCCGCGCCGCAACTGTAAAATGCGCTTAGCGTGCGGCTAACTAACGGACACTAATGCGAGTCAGTATCTGTGTGTGTGTGTGAGGTGGGGGACTGCCCACAGCCACAACACCGCAGCATTTCCTCCATGTTGCAAATTTCCCTGGCGAGATAAGAAGCTGTGCGTACAACTGCGGCGCACAGAAATGCCGCAGCCAACGGCAATAACGACGACGACGGATGCCGAGTGCGTTATGCGGCCGCTGGACTGTGGGACACAGAATCAATGGTGCGCGTAACCAGAGTCGGGCGTGTGCGTCTCGGTGTGTTTTGTTATGCGGCGCACAGTGTAATTAACCGGAATCGGGATGCGGACGCCAGGTGAATGTGTCGCAGTCGGTGAAAAGTAATTGCGATTTGTTGGGCGGCAGCTGTGCGCTGTGGGCACACATCCGGGAAGCATTGCCAGCGATTTCACAAGCGACGGACGGAAGTCGACGAAAGTTGTCGACAAGTGCAGTAAACGATTGACGGTGAAATAGAATGTTGCGAATTATTAAAAGAAGCGCCAGTTAAAGGGGCCTTAACCCTCTAACGGATGCCATATTTAAAGTTACTCCCAATAATATTACGCACATTTATTGAGCGACTGATGATTTTGGTATTCTGGTGTAAAGTACACGTTTTCCGATTAAGTATTTTTCAAGAAAATATTGCCAAAAACAGTGGCGCACCGAGGGGAGGGGTTTGGGGGATAAAACCTACCCCAAAAAAAAAAATTGCTGGTGCAAAATATGGCTTCGAATGGAATTGGGCTCAAAAGTTCTAGGCAAAACCGAGTCCCTCCCCCAAAAAATGAAATCCTTTGTGCGCTACTGAACAAAAAATGGCTCTAACTCACTGATGCTGCCATGAGATGACAAGTTGTTTGTGGATGGCTCGCATATACCAGAAATTTCACAAAAACCCAAATAGAGAAATGGCACAATCTTAGTGATCAGCTGACACTGACATTTTTCACGATAATTCAATAAATAAATGTGAGAAGAGATAGAAAGAAATCGCACAATGTTAGTGATCAGCTGACTGCGGCATTTCGGACGATAATTCAGCCTGGAAATGGTTGTTCCAATATGTTTGAGAAAACAAAGAGAGAAAGAGAGAAATCGCATAATTTAAGTGATCAGCTGACAATGGCATTTTGGACCATAATTCAGTTTTGAAATGATTGTTCCAATAAGTTTAAGAAAACAAAGAGAGAAAGAGAGAAATCGCACAATCTTAGTGATCAGCTGAAAATTACTTTTTTTGGCGATATTTCTATAAATAAATCTGAGAAGAGAAAGAGAGAAATCGCACAATCTTAGTGATCAGCTGATAATGACAGTTTTGGAAATATTTCAATAAATAAATCTGAGAAGAGAAAGAGAGAAATCGCACAATCTTAGTGATCAGCTGATAATGACAGTTTTGGAAATATTTCAATAAATAAATCTGAGAAGAGAAAGAGAGAAATCGCACAATCTTAGTGATCAGCTGAAAATTACATTTTTGGCGATATTTCTATAAATAAATCTGAGAAGAGAAAGAGAGAAATCGCACAATCTTAGTGATCAGCTGATAATGACAGTTTTGGAAATATTTCAATAAATAAATCTGAGAAGAGAAAGAGAGAAATCGCACAATCTTAGTGATCAGCTGATAATGACAGTTTTGGAAATATTTCAATAAATAAATCTGAGAAGAGAAAGAGAGAAATCGCACAATCTTAGTGATCAGCTGAAAATTACATTTTTGGCGATATTTCTATAAATAAATCTGAGAAGAGAAAGAGAGAAATCGCACTATCTTAGTGATCAGCTGTGAATGACATTTTTGGCGACATTTCAATAAAAAACATCTAAGAAGAGAAAGAGAGAAATCGCACAATCTAAGTGATCAGCTGACAACAGCATTTCAGACGATAATTCAGTCTGGAAATGGTTGTTCCAATAAGTTTGAGAAAATAAAGTGAGAAAGAGAGAAATCGCACTATTTTAGTGATCAGCAGACAATGAAATTTTCGGCGATAATTCAATAAATAAATGTGAGAAGAGAAGGAGAGAAATCGCACAATCTTAGTGATCAGCTGACAACAGCATTTCAGACGATAATTCAATCTGGAAATGGTTGTTCCAATAAGTTTGAGAAAACAAAGAGAGAAAGAGAGAAATCGCACAATCTTAGTGATCAGCTGACAACAGCATTTCAGACGATAATTCAGTCTGGAAATGGTTGTTCCAATAAGTTTAAGAAAATAAAGAGAGAAAGAGAATCTTAGTGATCAGCTGACAATGATATTTTTGGCAATATTTCAATAAATAAATCTGAGAAGAGAAATAGAGAAATCGCACAATCTTAGTGATCAGCTGACAAAAACTTTTTTCGCGATAATTCCATAAATAAATTTGAGAAAACAAAGAAAGAAACTTTACTTCTTGGTGGCGAATCAGAGTTGCCGGTCTTTGGTCTTTTCGAACCAAAATTGGTTTTTTATTTTGGTCCGCCGGTCCGCTTAAACGAATTTCTGTCCGTTTTGTGATGTCAATATCTTTTGATTAGTACACAAATTTACTCAAATTTACTCAACTTAAAATAAAATTGAAATTTAAAAATGAATGTAAACATATATCAGAAATTTGTAATTTGGTCGGTTGCGGTTGGATTTGGTCGGAAAAAAATTTTCAAGTGGCAACACTGTGGCCAATTGACATTGGAATTTCCGGTGATAGTTCGGTCTGAAAATCCTTGCTTTAATAAATCGATTGCTTCCACAATAAAAACACCGTCTTTCTTTACCACAAAAAAAAGAAAAAGAAAAAGAAAGAAAAAAATGCCTCAAATTTAAATTATGCACTTTCATTGGGACACCCTGTATAATGATGACTTTTATTGCAAGTGACTTTTTGTTGTTGCACAGTGTAATCATGCGGCTGCGGCCTGTTTACGATAAGAAATCGCCGAAACAAAATCGAAAGCAAAGATTAAACTTATCGAGTTCATTTCAACAACAACAAGAACAACAAAAGTTTTTATTTGCGACAACAACAACAACAAATAAACCGAACGCACAACAAAACCACGCTGCCAACATCATCACCGACAATATCAACAACAACAACAACAATAATAACCATAACAACTGCGAACGACAACAAGCGATACAACATGCAAAATGTCGCAATATCGCCACAAGAACACAACTGGCAAACCCAACAGTGCAACAACGGTTGCGCGGACGCGTCCGGAGGATAGAAATGAAATTCGCATTTAGCATGGCATGTCGTTCGCGAGCGGCGTATCCTTTTCATCCCGGCAACACGACACGCCACGTTACACCGGCCGCCACAGTTGTCACCGCGCTCGCGTCCACCGCCCAGCCGCGTCATTCGCATTTCGTTTCGTTTTTATTTATTTTTGCCAGCACCGAGCGGCACTGCAGACGGCCGAGCGCCGCACGGGCGGCAATAGGAATCGACTGGCAGCGGTGAGTTGATTTATTGAATGAATAGATTAAGTTAGCGTATCTGTTGGTTCCTTTAATTAATTTGTTTCTTTCACCAAATCGAACGTTTCACATTTGGCCAGTGGGCCAAGTGTGTGTGTGTGTGTGTGTGTGAGTGTCTCGGTGTGGCTGGTGTCCTTTCATTCATTTTGCATTATTTTCATGTATTGTATGTTTGCATGTATGCAGCTGCGGCGTAACGCGTTGCCATAAATTCAAGAGTGCTGTCAATGCACCGCCGCGGACATTTATTTATTTTACATGTCATTCGATTCTGTACGCAGTCGCATGGCTTCGGCTGCACAGCGTCGAGCCGTTTAACCGCCGATTTTCCGGCAAGGTTACCTGTTCTGCCAACTGTCCGCAGGAAGTTGTTAATGAACAAATTCGATTTTGACTTATTTCACTAGTTGGCGGCAATTTTTTCACATCATTTCTTTCTGTGGCTGCTAAGTTGTTGACTTACTACGTAAAATATGGGCAACTTAATCAGAGTTTACGAATCGAATCAGAGTTCATTGATATGATTACATTTCGTTGATTGCAATAAGTAATTTAATCTATATATTTGTACAAATAAATTTGTCCTAACTGACTGATTCACCATCGCCGAGCACAAATCACTGAAGCTATTTATTTTAGAAAATTACCCAAACAAGTATTTTCCCTACTAATGTGGAGCCTCTGAACGCAAGCTTGGAAATTGCATTTGTATCTCCAGAAAGTTTGAAAAATCTATTTGCATGACACTCTTCTAGTTACCAGTACAAGTGTTGGGAACGAATTATTCACGTGGTGGGTCACTGAAACGATTTGTCTATCATCTCTTATAACATTGTTGTGAAATTATCACCAATTATCGCTCCCCAAAAATATACTTATTTTTATCCTAAGAACAACACAATCCTTACAGAGTAAAAGTTAGAATTTAATAGCATACAGTTTTCTCTCAAGAAGAGTTTCACTATCACCGACAGGAGAATGAACTGCATGATTCCCAGATGGGCAGTTACAGTATTCCTGCCTTGATTTCAATTGGCAATATTAACCGGTGCTGTTTTTTAGAGGCGAAGAATTTTGAAATTGAAATTAAACAAAGAAACAACGTTTTCATATCCATGAAATTGGATTTATTTGACAGATTTCCTTATTGCATTCACTTTTGAATATGATTTGAAACCCTCGTCCTTATTGACAAAAAACTGGGACAGTCGGTTTTCATTAGCTTCTCTTGAGGCATTTCATTTACTAGCAAAATCATTCGTAAAAGAAAAGAGCAGAGAGTGGTCACTTGGTGCGAACTATAAGGTAGATGTATAAGAACCTCCCCGCCAAGCTTCTGGTGCTTCTTTCCCGCATTGTTCTGATAGAACATAATTTCACTCGTATAGGCCAAAGGTGGGCACTTCTGGGCCATTGCTTCCTTCAGATGGTTCAACTGTCGTCAGTATAGGTCCCAATTAAGAATTTGGCCGTAGTAAATGATTCCTTGTCCATCTTGCGATAAACCCAGCATTCTGATCGTCAATCCTGGTTTGGTCACCGTTTGCGCGACTACAACTGCTTCCGCTTGACATTGCCGTGATTTATTTTTCAAAACCTGTCATCATACGATTTATAGATAAATGGGTCGATTTTGTTGCAATTCGCAGATGTAAATTCGGGTTAGGAGATTTTGTTTCTTCAAATTGTATGTATGGCAGTCGAGCAACAGCTGCCCGGGATACTGCGTCCAATAAAAACTATTATGTCGAACCCCTAATTTATTATTAAAGGAGTACATCTCCCCCAATACTGTCCAGGAAGTCCTTTATTTTTCCCAGATCGATCCCTGTCATGAACTTAAGCTCCTTTCTGCTTACGTCCGGAAGGTACTTGGATTTGCCTACCGAATAATCCGAAAAGAATAGCTTGGAACAGTGCTGTCCCACCGTGTTGGTTATCCTGATTTTAAATTTCTGTTGGACACAATATCTGTAATGAGCTTTGCTGTGATATCTATGATCGGTTCAGGTCCATGGGGTCGTCTTGCGGGCCCCTCCTTTCCCAATCTGGTGGTTGCCTCCTCATTACCATCGTGCCCACAGTGCGCAGGGACCCAGTGTACTATTACTCGGTTATCCTTTGAAATGTTTTGAAGAACATTTGCTGTCTCCCAGACTAGTTTCGAGTCAAAGGTCGTCGAGCTCAGAGCCTTTATTGCAGTCTGACTGTCCGATAATATGATTATCCAGTTTTTCCTGACATTAAGAGACAGTAATCTTCTGGCTCACTTATCCCAGACTGGCTGCCAGTTGGGAGCTGGTATTAAATATCCCCGATCCCGTCCCACCATCAATCTTAGAACCACCGGTGTACCAGACAATATCGTCAGACATGAGACTGCTTCTATTAGCACCCCAGTCTTCTCTGTACGGTATACGAGGTGTGACAATGAAGTAATGAGACTGATTTCATAAAAACCGTATATTTAAAAATTATTCGACAACTCTGCTATCCCCTTCAAAGTAGTCCCCTTGGGCAGCTATACAACGATTCCAGCGTGTTTTCCATGCTTTGTAACATTTCTGGAACGCTTCGACTGGTCATGGCCGCCTGGATGTCCGTAATCGACTCAAAATGGGTTCCTTTGACCACCGATTTTGTTCTAGGGAACAAACAAAAGTCACAGGGTGACATATCGGGCGAATAAGGCGGCTGTTGCAACACGGCGATCCCTTTAGAGGCCAAATACTGGGACATGCTGAGGGCGGTATGGCACGGCGCGTTGTCGTGATGAAGGATCAGGTTACGAGCGATGTCTGGGCGCACCCTGTTGACTCGTTTTCGCAATTTTTCGAGTACTTGGCGATAGTAGACTTGATTTACGGTTTGCTCCGATGGAACAAATTCTTTGTGGACGATTCCACGGCTATCAAAACGCAACGCTATCGCGACGCGTTGCTCTTGATTTCGTTTCTCCATTTTCGTGACGAGCACCACCAACACACGTCTACTCAACACGACACAGCAGGCGAACTAAACAAGCTAGAGCGATGGTAAATATATTAATGGAGAGGAGAAGGATGCCGGGGAAGGGAATTTAAAGGTTGCAGGTTTACCACAAGCGCGGCAATAAAATCAGTCTCATTACTTAATTGTCACACCTCGTATACGTAGTTTCTTCTGAAGAGGTGTCTCGGGGGCATCAGATTTAGAGGCATCCAGAAGCCTCAATTTCGTCTCTTGTCCTTCAACAGGGATAAGTGACCGGTTGCATGTGCATCGATCGGTAAGAGTCCACTATGCATATGGGAATCCTATATATGGCACCCATACATCGACCTTTTTTTTGTATGCAGTTTTATGAAAGTGGTTCCAAACGATTTCGTATGCAATGTTTTATGCTCTTCAGCAATTAAAACAGTGCTTACATAATGATCGGACTCGACATTTATGACAATTGACCTTCAGGAACGTGGCGCATTGTTGACATCAAAATTACTGGAATACAATCGACGAAACCAAACTACGCGTGATTGGCTGTTACAGTATCGGGACTATAAAAACTTCTTACATTTTCATTTCCTTGATCGCAGGAAAACTTTAAAATATGGCATGCTTTCACTTTGTTGGTGTACATTTTAAAAGCGCGCTCAAAAAAACCTGAGTGAAGCAATCACCAGACTGTCTGAAAAGTTTTTTTAGTATGAAATCTAAACTTTCTAATGCTATCTAGAGTAACTAATACAACACACCATACAGATTACTAAAGCCATCTATTCAAAAACGAATGAATATCTTTTTACTAAACTTGCAACAAAATAAACTTAACCCTAATCCGTCGTTCGGGTGATTTTTCACCCATTTTCAACTTTGGGATGCTATAACTTTCCTATATATTTATCAAAATGATTAAGGTTTCTTGTATTTGTGGCAAACCAATATAAGTTTTAGAAATTATCTACAACATATTGATTATTTCATTATAACGGTGGTTACAAAAAAAGTTACGTGGGCGACGTTCGGGTGATATTTCACCCATATACAAATTGTATGGAAATTCAACACAACACATACAGAAAATGCCCTAAAATTACGTCACTGGAGTGAAAGTTTTAAACTGCTTTTATAGGCAAAACCTTTTTATGGATCAATGGGGCTCCTGAACTCAACGGAAAACTAAGAGCCAATCATATTATTTCAACTAAAGTTGGTATAACTCGCTATGCTTGAAGTCGTGTGACAGCAATACAAAATGCCAATGAACACCAATGTTAAAGATAGTAACTGACAAAACTAATGTTGAAGGTTTGGGAGTTTTTGGCAGTGCATGTATCAGCGTTGGTGATATTCAGGCATATTTTGGTATTTCAATTTTGAGTGGTGTTTATAAGTCGAATGGGGAATCTCTTGATAATCTGTAGAGTTACACAACAGGCAGACCAATTTTTCGTTCTGTCGGTGACAAAACCACTCGCCAGAAACGTAACGATTGTAATCAAGAATGAAGCTCGTTAACACCCATAAGACATATATGAGAAAAGTGGGTTTAGCGACAACTGCTATGTACGTCCTATGAAAAGGACACACTAAGTAAACAATTGCCGGCTTTTCGCGGAAGATGCCCCTTTGAACACTTTTCATCATAACCAGGAAATGTGGGTGACAAAAAATTATCCGAAATTACATCGTTTTACAATAAGTCAATAGCAGTAGTTGCCACTTTAGACCAATTGGTTGTTCACTAACTATATCGTCAAGTAAAAACTAATCGCTGTCGATCCCAGCTGGAAACACAACAAAAAGTACAAGGGGCGAATTTTTCTCGAAGACATAGATTTGAGTTTAGTAAAGCTAAAGACTTTACGTAGAACAACGTTACCGAAAGGAAAATCTTCATGCTGACTTCTTATCTCAATACAGCCAATTTCCCAAATCTTGTCAGAAAATCAGAGCGTAAAAAAATAAAAAAGCATTGAAACACGATGCCAATTTGGTATCAAAAACGATCGAAAGGCATATTCTGCTTGCAATTCTTGAAAAAAGTATACATGTGGTGAACACAAAGTTTTAGTTAACTACTGCCCTTTCTTCCCCCCTTTCCCCATCCGCTTGAAATGTGTGCTGTAACTTATGTTGGAAAAAACAGTGTTACATACACATTTAAAAAACAGGTGAAATATGTGGTAGCACAACGGGTCTCATAATAGGCCTCCGAGTGTGTCTCTTACAGAGGCAGCCACAATAACCTAACTTAACAAAACTGCCCTAATTGCAGAAAAATATAGAAAAATTTGTTAATTTATTTATCTGTAAGATAACAAAGATGATAAAGATTAAAGATAACAAAAGTTTTTTTTATTAAAATTGGTCAAAAAATGCATTAAAACATAGAAAGTACCATATGGGTGAAATTTCACCCGAACATCTTATGTGTGAGTTTTTTTGAACGTCGGATGAGGGTTAAACGGGCATCAAGACAAACCTTGGCCACAAAGAATTTGATTACGATTCGTGAGCATTCAAAAATTAGTTCACCTCAATACTATTGTGGAAACTTGGGACTTGGTCTCGTTATCAGGTTGTCAGGCCAGTTATGTACGTAAATACTTTATTGACACACGTTGAGCACTTTAAATTCACATCAATTATGATAAAAGCAGATAAATTCGCCATTATCCTGGTTGCGTAATTCAATCTGTTCAGCATCAGAGAAGAAGCTGCGAACCATTCGAATGACTTCCGCATCAAGTAGAATGCGACGGCGACATGACTGCAAACATGCTCGCCAGTCAGCGAGTAACACACGCTGGCCACTGCAAGTCGCATGATGAAAGGATCCATTGCATCAGCTGCACGCGCAGCGCTAAAACGCACGAAAAAACGCAACAATTTCGCGAGCACTTGTGGCAGCGGTCTGAAAGCGTACAACAACTGGCAGGCGTGTGCGTCGCTGCCGATTGGACGCGTAATATGAGACAAATATGCAATGTCGAGTTGACACGGCGAGCGGCCAGTCGACAGTCGGCGGCAGCATTTAGCGAGTGCGCCAAGCACTTCGGTTGCATGTCATCGGGTGCGCGGCCGTCGCACGGTGGCAGCTAATAAAACGCATGAACTGGACAGTGGCTTGCGAAACGGAGAATTGTCACACAAATCAACAGATAAGCAAGTCACTTTGTCACATCGTAAATTTTTCTTATGTTAATTTTGCACCTTTTTCGCCATTGCATTGGCCGCTTTTGTGCGGCTGAGGCTGCGACTGCGACTGCGTCTGGTCATGGCTGGTTTTTTGTCGCTGTTCGATTTGGTTTGCTTCACATGCCGGGCAACATTAATTAGACGCGAGACTATCATGTTCCGCTTGGCATAAACGTCATGTTCGGCGTAGAAAACAATCATTCTTAACTTACCGAAAACAAACAACAACAACAACAACAATGAACAAAAAACTTCACAACAACAAAACGAACATAAACATCACAACAACAACAACAATAATTGCGATAGAATAACCAAGGAAGAAGTTGTTCACAAGGCATTTCCCACATGCGTTCGAAGTACGTTGGGACCAAATAGCGATTATGTGCGTTTAATTTAAAGTTGGAAATTAAGGAATTCTTAAGCGGAGAAATCGTATGTCTGTGGGTTTGCCTTGTGTTGGTTTTAGTAATCGAATTGAAGTTGTGCCAGGGCTGATGACGAGACTATCGCTAGTAGACCTTAGCGATGGGAGATGTCCTTTAGAAGAGATGCCTCCGTGCGTAAAAGTTTATAACTGGGCTGTGTGGAACCGCGCTCTGTGCGTCTGTTGCTGCTGGGTAGGAGGTGTTGTTGGAAAATGCAGACGTTGTTGTCTTTGAGGACCTTATTTTTGGATGATGGATGCCATACTTATCACAACTGACTGAAATGGGAAAGATAGGAGGAACTTCTGAGGAATTTGACTGGGTAATGCTAACGGGTAGAAAAAAGTTCTATAGGAGTGTATAGGACGAGGCCAGGTAGGAGAAGAACCCACTACCTCTGGAATGGAAGCCCAGTGCACTTCACGCTGGGTTATCGGTGCGACTTTCCTTCCTCTAAAGAAATTTTCACACTTTATAAATTTTTTATATATATTGCATTTTTAATGTAATTTAATATCATATAAAATATTTATGTTTGTTGTATTTTTTTGTTCAGTTAAAGATTTGTGTTGTTATAAACGTTAACAAAAAATTAAAAAATTTTTAAAATTTATTTGAATTTGATTTGAAGGAGGAAAATCACCGCATGACACATAGAAAAACCCATAAAACGTCAAAATCGTTTTTCTCAAAAATGTATTTTTTAAAAACTCTTTTTATTTTTTCTTCAGTTAACGATTTGTTATAAATATTAATAAATAACTAGAACATGTTTAATATTTATTTGAATTTGATTTGAAATACGTCAAAATCGTTTTTCTCAAAACTGTATTTTTCAACACTGCTGCCACGATATCTTTATATCTACTGAAGCAACTAACTTGGACTTGTGGCTCTTTAAATTTTGCATTGATTTTTTATTTTAATTTTTCAAAATTGAAAACATGCTTACAATAAAAATATAAGAGAACAACTTTTTCAGTTTTCCTATTAAAAATGTCTAAAAAAAAAAGTCGGAAAATCCGCTAAAAGTAAGCGGGTTTTCTTTTTTCTTCTATGGCAATTTTACTTTTTTGTAAAATTTTATTTAAAAATGTGTAACAAAAATAAAATTCAAATAAATTTGTTTTTTTTTAATTTTTGCAAAACTCAAATTTTGCAAAAGTTAATACAATAACAAAAACTACATACTAGTGTATAGTTGCGTTGGTGTATGTGAGCTTTGGGAAAATTAATAAATACAATTTTATTTGAATTTTTTCTATATGAATTTTAGTTCTCATTTAAATTTTTAAATAAAATTTTTTAAATAAAATTCTTTTAATAAAATTTAAATTTAATTAAAATTTTTTAAATAAGATTTTTTAAATAAAATTTAAATGAAAAATGAAATTAAGATAAAAAAATTAAAATAAAATTGTGTTTATTAATTTTCACAAAGCTCACATTCACAACTACACACCAGCATGTACTTTTTTGTTGTTGTATTTTCAAAATAATTGAAAAATCTAGTTGGAAAGCAAAATTAAGTAAACAGTTTTGGTCTTGGCCCCACTGTGCAGCGTGCGAGATAGGCAGCGGGTATTTTTCAAAATAATATTTAAAAAATCAATTTGAAAAGCTTAAATTAAGTAAACATTTTTGGTCTTGGCCCCACTGTGCAGCGTGCGCGATAGGCAGCGGGCATTGTTATTAGCAGCATAACAATAACAATAACAATAACAGCAACAATAATAATAAGTACAACAATAACATAAGCAACAACAATAACAGCAACAAATGCAGCAACTCAAAGCGATACGAGAAGTACAGAAATTAAAATGAACACACAAATGCCAAACAATCGAACATCAATCAAACAGCATCAGCAACGGCAGCCGCGGCAGCAGTGGCAGCGCAGGAAGAACGCCACTCACAGCACAGCGATTGCGACTGCAACAGCGACAGTGGCATTGGGTAGCGTGCGCTCCTGCAGTCTACTGCGCGCATGCGCGGCCACAAAAGGAAGCAACGACGAACACAACGTCAGCGAAGCGGCCGAATAAGCTGTTGAATAAATGGCGTCTGCGCATTGTTTTGATCTGACAGCACGCTGACGTCGAAACATTTTTCATTTTCGTTGCTGGCTGGCGAACTGCCGGCCCGACTGGCTGGCATTGAATTCGCTCGCCATCGAAGTGGTTTTCAATTGATTTTGCTGCTGGGTTGTGTCGCGGTGCCAGTCAGGTGGCAAAGAATACCCAACAATGGCGTTTGTGGCAAGGTGAAAGAAATGCTTGCCGCTTCAAGCGTTGCCAACGGTGTTGGCGGAGTGTTTTCTTCAGCTGCGAGTGGGAATGTTTGATGAATTGCCGGGTGTACAGTGGCGTTGCTGAGCAGCGAAATATCCGGCGAACGCATTAAGATACGCGATAAGCATACAAAAGAGCTTTTGATAAGAATTCACGGCAGCGATAATGTATTAATTTTTAATGTTGTATTGAACTTGTACTATTATTGCAATTTTTACAACAATATTGTTGGATAGTGATGATGCAATGTGTAAAGCTTCTTTAATAGAGTCAAAATAAATGGGACGATGGGTTTTAATTTTCCGATGCTGCATTGAAGTCTTAACAGAATGCAAGCACTATGTTGGTTCCGGAAAAGAAGTGAGGTTATGGGTTGGCATGTTGTAGAAGAACTTATTGGCATTCGAGTTGAATTAAGTCATAAATTTAGAGATCATATTAGTAAACCCCTCACCTCTTTTACAAAAACCATTCATAGCACTTGAGATAATGTTTTTTTTTTGCATTTGACCAGCCCTGACGAGAAAGGAGGCATCAGGAAGATTTTTAATTTATACGTCTCGGTCGCAGTATTTCTTTCCATATGGATAGAATAGATTAAAAGCAGCCCTACGATGATACCAATCCAACATGTGTATCTCAAAAATTAACTGAAAATTAGCAAATGCTGTTATCAGATTATCCCTTGTTGCCGATTTAACAAGAAGTTGTT
Source organism: Melieria crassipennis (assembly GCA_963668005.1). Taxonomy (NCBI): domain Eukaryota; kingdom Metazoa; phylum Arthropoda; class Insecta; order Diptera; family Ulidiidae; genus Melieria; species Melieria crassipennis. The sequence goes on along the minus strand of OY764962.1, from coordinate 107,443,420 downwards.
TACATTTACATTACATCATAGAAAAGAATTGGAAGATAGGTCTCCAACTTTCTTGAGCTATCGGTGTGAAAAGGCCGTGGTGCAGCCAATGTTGCCAGATGCCTGAAATTACTTTTTACTAAATCTTAAAAAAAGCTGAAATATCCCCCCAAAAATTTAAAAAATATCCAAAACAAAATTGTTTTTTTATTTCTGTCATTATAAACAAAGAAATTAAATTTCTCATAAAAAAATAAAAATATATTTTATTTATAATATACATATATATATTTTATTTATATATAATATATTTTTTATATTTATAGTTTTTTATTGCAGTCTTTTTAACAAAACATATAAAAAATTAAATCGGCATAAAATTGGTTTTTTAAGTTTCATTCATTGCATAAATTATGCCCTTCGAAGCATACAATTTAATTATAATATATTTGACACTTTAGCTTTCAATATTCCAGGCTTCAGTGCCACTAATGATGTCAAATTTATCATTATCAAAATATTCGAAACTCTCTCCTAAACAATTCCGCCTCCTAAGAATTCTCCGAAAAGGCCAAGAATCTCCTGAATCTAGGAGGAAATCTCCTGATCTCGCAACACTGGGTGCAGGGATATTTTTGGGCGTTGTTACTTAATTTCGAATACTTTTTTAAATACTCGAGTTTCCAGTTCTCGACGCGGAGGGGCGATTTTTGTGCCGAGGCTTTCAGTAGTCAAATTTTTGTAGTTGCATGTATTTTTTTTTTTATAGGATTCGTGTGTACGAATATGCAAGTATTTCCAGAAATATTTTCACCCACAGTTCAAACAAAAGCCTAAAAGACAATTTTTGCCCATTTTATTTGGTTTTATTTTTAGTCGAAGGTCAAATCCACGATCAATTTTCTATTTTGAACTGTCAGGACCAAAATATGTCAGGTATGGAAAACATACATGTTTTGGATCTCAGTCTGTAGATTCATACATCTAACATACAATTTATTCTATTTCAAAGTTCTGGAAATTCTTCGAAAGTTCAAAATAGAAAATTTAGTTAAAAGGAGAAAATTTTCCTCTTTAATTTCATACCCATATCTTCATCCTTGCCCAACCGCAAATATTTAAACAAATATTTTAAATGTGTATGTCGTTAAAATTTTAAAGTCCTTTACGAAGGTTTTTGGGTCAGAAAATGAAAAACTGACTATGCAAGGATACTAAAAATTACCTCTAGTTTCACGTCTATATCAACATTTGGATAGGTCTCGGCAAAAAAAAATTGTTTCACACGGTTTAAAAACGTAAAGTTGGTGTTTTCACTCAGTGCATCATAACTTTGTAATTTTTCTTTCAATTCCATTGATGTTGGGCTTAATATTTGCTCAAATAATATATCTTTGGTCTTAGATTTTAAAACCAGAGGAGATCATTTATTTTATCTATAAAACAAACATTCGTAAATTTATGATTTTTTAAATTGGTCGAAAAACTCACTTTTTTTACAAGTTTAACCGTCAGTAACTTCCCCAAATCTTATCAGATTTGGACAATCTGTATATCGCTGGAAAGGCTAAGGTGTTATCTTCTGACCAACGGACAGTTTCTGTTAGTTGGATGATTCGTTTACGAGATATACGCTCATAACTGAGACGATTTTTCGAAAACGCTTCTTAACAAAATTTTTTGATTTTCAGTTTCAAATCCCATGGCCCAAAGTTAGTCTAGAAAATGCTTTTGTTTTGAAAATACCAATTCGAATATTTAAGCTAACTTTTTAATATCCGCCACTGTGCACCGTCTGGCAGAGAATCTGTTCATGCTTATCGATGCTATTAAATGTCATAAATCATTTAATTTCAATGTAGAAATCAAAAGCAAAAAGCACACAAATCGAAAGAACAAAATTGTGAGACGTCCGAACAATCTGGCAGCGTTTTGTGTGCTGTTCAACTTTAACCCTTCATTTATCGCGCTGACCACCTTCGCTCCACTAAACTGATGAAAAATGATGCATGTGGCCAGTGGCAGTGACGGTGGCTGTGGTGGCCGCTTGAACAACTTCTCCAACAACAACAACAACAACCACACAGCAACAAACCACATTTTAATTGTGCTAATGGCGCGTCCATTGAAATTGGCTGTCGAAGGAGGGACGTCATGTCGTGGCTGGACGATGTCCCGCAAGCCTTAATTTGTTTCTTAACTGTCAAACAGTGCGGTCGATGTGCTGTCGCTGCGACTGCGTGCGCTGCTGTTGTTGTTGTTGTCGATGTTGCGGTGCGTTTATAATTCGGTGCAGATTCCTTTTGTAAAGTCTACCATTGTTTTCGTAATTTCGGCTTGGAAAAGGGGTTAAGGGGATAGAATGTTGTTGTGTTGCGCTGTTGGTGCTGTGAACTTGGCTGACTGATCTTTGATTACGGAAAGTTGTTGGCGGCTGTGGGAGCTGTAAGGCAGCCGCACACATGTTGTGATTAACCGCACTGCGAGACATGCTAGAATCTTTTTGTTTAACTCTGGAATTATTCATTCAAACCTGCAGCGTTCATTCATTCAACACACACACACACTAACACACAGGTATACAGTTCATTCGATGCGGTCATCCATTTGTACATTAATTAGTGGCAACATGAAGCGCTGAGATTCGTATGAAGCGCTGCGTGGCGGCGGCGTGTGAAACTGATTTGGCTAAGCAATGCTGCGGTTGGTGGAAGACGATTGGGGGCAGAGGAGCAATCAATAAATCGATGTGATGTGATAATGTTGCAGAGAGTGGGGGGGAATTTATTACCGTTTGGTTAATTATCGGAGAAAATGCAGCCGATCCAAAACCGATTGCATGCACTTGGTTTTTGATGAGAACTTTTGCTCAACAAATATTTTAACTTTGATAACAAATACTCTAAGAATTTACAAAGAAGAACAAACAACAACGATTAGTTAGGTTAAAGTTGGTAAGGTTAGGTCTTCAAGTGTCACAAACTGCAGTAAAATATATTTGATGAGGCAACTTTGACGACAAGAACAAGTTATGGTTGTATCTAATTAGTGAACGGATCGACTTTGATGGCTCATTACTCAATTGAGCATTCTTTGTGAAGAGTCGAACAATATCTTAAGTGAGATTGTTCTCTTTTAACATACACAAGACCTCCATAATGGCTGATATACCTGCGGGAATCAAAAGCTATTCTAGTGGGTCTTCTCATAGCACATTTACTTTGACGATTTCATTGATTACAAACAACAATAGAAGTCCACTTTTGAAGTTGTGGAGAGCTACATGAGGACTTTGATTGCAGCTTTAATTTGGTGAACAGTTGAATGATATCTCTAGAGAGCTTTTACTGGTTCGATAGATACAGGATTTCCGTTTGGACAACACTACAAGAGAGCAAGAAACGGAAGCCATTCCCCATAACCACTTTAAAAACTGCGGAGGCCTACTAAATCTAGGAGGAAATGTCCTGATCTGGCAACACAGGGTGCAGGGATAATTTTGGGCGTTATTACTTAGTTTCGAATACTTTTTTAGATTCTCAAGTTTCCAGTTCTCGGTATGGAAGGGCGATTTTTGTGCCGAGGCTTTCAGTAGCCTGAATTTTATTGTTGCATGTTTTTTTTGTAGGAAAAGGGGCCCCGTGTGTACTCAAAAAGATTTTCAGCCATTTGAGGGCTTTGACTGCAGTTTTACTTTTTGTAAAGGGTGGAAAAATTCCTCTAGAGAGGTAATACTAGTGCGATAGATACAGGTCCTTGACCTCTGCTTGACCAATTCTACAACAGAGGCTCTGTTCAAGAAAATAAAGGCTTTTCTCCACAAGAGGAGCATACCACATCTTCCATCACGGGTCCATTGAGTAGAGAGACACCGTGGGAGACCATTTTTGAGGATGAAGAAATGGATTTGAGCCATTGAACCATTCCTCCAGGCAGATTTTGCTAATTTGACAGAAACAGGTCTTATGACTGATATTCTGCTTGGTAAACACCACAATAAAGAAGTGAGAAGAGAGGGAGAAGCGAAAGCTATTCTCCACAAGGGGAGAACACCTTCAATGAGTACCTTCAATGAGAGCCTTGAGTAGAGTGCGATAGTGGGAAATCACTTTTATTAAAATGGGACCTAATTTGAGGGATCTGATCGTAGTTTATATGTGTGCGAACGGGTTGTCTAGAGAATAGCTGATACCTTTCCTTTGACAACACTACAATAGAGCAAGTAGGTATCTTAATTATTTTCCCTCAGTGGGTCTTTGCGTAGTACACCGTCTCTTACCCTTCAAACCCTTTTGAAAGTCAGTTGTAGCAAACCCTAAGTTCACATATCTCCCTCACCCTCTCCTGCCTGTGAATCAACTACGCATTCAGCACTTGCTGATCGGCAACATGCAATGCTCCAAGTTTATCAGCAGATATAGCGATCGCACTATCGATCGGCAAAACACCAAACAACTAAATATAAACAAGTGCACAGATCGATGGTGTCATTTGGTTCATTTGGAACGCACATTCGTGTGTACGCAACGCTGCGAAATTCCCTTTTGTAGCGATCACAATCGAAAACACAAAAATCCATCAAGTCGTGTAGACCAAAAACAAACAAGAGAAGACATTCAACAAAGCCAGAGAGATCACTCCGCAAGTCTATGGACAGATCCTTCTGGCTGTGTTAAAAATAGGCAACGCTCCTTGGCGTTGCGTGTACGCAGCCACCAGCAACATTCACAGCAACACCAACACAAACACCAACACCGACACCGACACGTGCGTATTTATACCGCCCGGCGAAACACCCATTCACCAGCTGCCCAAATCGAATGCGACAGTGGTGAGTGGCGCAATGCAACACCGCAGCGCGACGATTTGCTGTACTTGGGCCGTGGTCGTGTCGTTGCGGTCGGTGTGCCGATGCAGCGGTGGGCATGGCGCGGCGTGGCGGTGCGTTGCGTTCCAGCAATGTCGCTGTCACTGTGCCGACGCCGCCGCGCTTCTCGCTCCATGTATGGATCGCGTCTGCGGCGCGCGCGTTCGTGATCACAATCGTAACCTGAGTAGGCATATTATTTTAATTAAAAAACACCCTGACTAAAAGAGTTGTTGCATTGTGCTGTATCTATCCATCTATCGGGCAGCATCGATCGGCCGCATCATTACCGCAACAACAGCAGCAACGGCAGCACAGGGGCAGTCACCGAAGCGGCGCAACACCATCGCACCGATCGATGCGATCGCTCGCTCACTCGTTCGTTCGTTTTGGTGTCGCTCGCCATTCGTGCGCGGTCGTTTGTTGGTTTATCGGTTTGGCTGGTTGGTTCGATTGTGTCTCATTTGCATGAGGCGGCCGTTGCCGCGCTGCACTTGTGCCAATTGACAACTCCGCATCCACAAACACACACACAGATATACTTTTATGTAGACTTTGCAGCGACCGGACGAGATTTGTGTGTGCATTTATTGCATGTTTAGTGCAACAGATTCTTATCGTTTGTCAAATTGAGTGACGAATCGCCTTACATGATGAGCAACACTGACCGCAGGCATAGCGTCAGCCGGAGATAAAAAGCGGCACAGCGTTCAGCTATGCAGCGGATGAGATAAAACTGCTGGGTCGGTGTTGGTGTTGGTGTTGGTTGTAATGATATTTCATAGACTTAATTTGAATTTCCCATGAAGTATAGGTTTTAGTTTTAGTTATTGAATATTTCTTTATTTTCTTTATGCTTTATTTGAATTAATTATTTTTAAGTTTTACCCATTAACTGCTAAGATAAAAATAGTAGCAATGTTTTTACAAAATGTATATTTTACTATTGTTAACAGATCATATAAACATAAAAGTAGAAAAAACCCAAAAAATTTATTGGGTACTTTCGGTCCACTAGCCTATCAGTAACATCTGTCATGAACGTCATGAACAATGACGAATAATCTGCTTGCTGACATTTTTAGTAAAATGGAACAAGCAATATTTGCAAATTTTATAACTTCCCTAAATTTGTTGCTGTACCCAATCAGGTACAGAGGTGCCAAATGGGTCTATAGTGCATTACGGACTATTGCCATTCATGCTTTCAACACTGATGCCACTTGATTCCATTATTTATTTTAGAGTTCCAGTTGGCGGATCCTTCTAATGGAACATCTATTATGGGTAAGGTTAGGTAGGGAAGGGTGTGTGCGGCACAGAGTCCGCACTTCCACTCGGAAGTGTATTGTGAATTCCTTCTTAAATGGTTCGGGAGCTAACTAATCAATCTCAATCCGGGGCAAACCAGTTGGAACTAATAAAGGAAAGCAGATCGAGCCCGGTCCGCTAGGAATCTTGCCCCCAGTGACAGAGAATGTGTTGAATTGTTTCTCCTTTTTCTTTGTCTCCGCAGCTTCTGCAGACATCACTGGACGAGAGACGCAATTTGATAAGCATAGATCCAATGACTCCAGTTGTCTAATAGAGGATCGACTCAGGCACAGTACATATCGCGCTTTCCTCAAGGAAAGGGCGGGTCATAGTGCCCGGCAGGTGCGCCATAAGTCCCGATGTTCTTTTTGCTCTGTCAATGTCGCGTCAATGTATGTACATATACAGGGCAGATATCGGAGGAAGCACAGAGTAATCTACTTCGGTTGTAGGCAAGGCGACTCGTTTTTGTGCCATCTCGTTCGCTGCTTCGTTCCCTGTTACTCCAGAGTGGCCCGGAACCCAGCAGAAGCTGATTTGGTATGCCCAATACCTTGAAGCGCAGTGCGGCAACTTTGTACTACCTTCGGTTTTATCACAGCTGATTCCAGACTTTAAGGTCTGCCTGACTATCCAAAAAAAAATTTGTGTAACAATTCTTAACCTTTTATCGACTCGGAAGTCGGAATGTAGAGTGTGACACCTGTTCTACACTTTGATAAGAGTCTCGAAGCTTCTGCCCGATCCAGAACCATATGGAAACTGTGTCTCTCATCCTAAGTTGTAAAGTCCACATAGGTGCATACCATACGGATCCAAGTCGATGGGCAGGAAAGCAAAGTATCTGCTCAGAAGTATCGTTCTTGGGCTGCCGAAGCATTGCAGTGTCTTTCACGTAAAGGTGATTGCAATTTGTGTAGGTTCTCATTGGCTAAAGGCACAATTGGACATCGGTCTAGAGGGTTTCTACTCTGTTGCTGTGGCTCGGATTTTATGGTTTTATGCAATTTTATTCAACACTTGACAGAAGGATGAACTTAGAATGAGAGATGCGTTCCCCAAGGCTCTGATTTACCCTCCACAGAAGATATTTCAGCGAGTTAAATGTATGTCAGACGTGTTTGCTCGACAATCACTACTTAGCTCAGCTTTAGGTGGACTGATGTGACCTCTCACTAAAAGGAAATCTGTCTAAGAACAATGATTGGAGTTTCGTCAAGCTAGACGTAGATACCCACGCTATCAGATTGGGACTGTTTTTTAATGATTTTTGCAGAAGTTGCCTGTGCAAAGAAGAGGAAGCAAATGTTGTTCTATACTCTTTTATTCAGTTGGCAAGCATTCTCTAGAAGAAATCACTTGGGAGACGTTTTTTGGGTAACATAATGAATTCAGCTGGTGGAACCATATGCTTCGCTTGACTCGTGTTCCAAACGTTCGACATTTAACCTGTAATTCAACTCACAAGTTACAAATGGATTTACAAACCACTGTTAAAATAAAATTCCCCATCAATAGCGTCACAGTGTCTCGTAGCGTCTCGCAGCGTCCTTAGTGCGGCGATTGGTCGCGGCCAGCATTCGCCGACACAATGCCGCAAGTGGAAGCCAAAGAACCTTCGCGCGGGCCCATAAACAAATTAACAGCTTTTTAACCGAGAGCCGCTTATGGCGTAACGAATCCGAGACGCGTTCCGTTAAATGCTCAACATTCACAATAGGAAAGTCACCGCGAGCGATTGTAAGTAGCTGAAGCCCGACTTTCAGCGCTTCAGGGGCCGCCGCTGCCGCTGCCACCGCCGCCGCCACCTTCGACACAGCGCGGCCGCATGTTGAGTCGTGGTCATGTAAATAGCGTGAAATTGGATTAGTGCGATAGACGACGACGACGACGACGACGGCGAAGAGGAGGAAGCAGCAAAAATTTACCAACTATGGAAGGAGATATAACACGAAAATATTTTTCATGTCGTCGAAATGCGCTCGTACAGCATTATTGATGTTTTACTTGTGGTTACCGGCTCGATGTTGTTGTTGTTATTGTTGCTGGCGGCTATAGTGTCACCTTAATTTTATGAATGCTTAAAAGAAATCATTGACAATTTAAATGCTAATTCAAAGCAGCCGTTGGACTGTTGGACTGGGTCGCGCATCTTCGCCACCTAGTTTCAATTTAATAAATAATAAAAATGTAGATAACAATTTATTAAAAACATCGCACATAAAAAACCAAATTTATACTTTACGAGCGAAAAGTCGGCTATGACAAACGAAACAAGAAAGTTGAACACAAATAATAAATAAGAAACAAGAATCCAACAGCCAAAAGCGCAGAGCACAAAAGAACCGGCCAGACGAATTGGCAACATGTCGCATTGTCAGCGCTGCCCACGCACGCAAATCTGAATGCTGATTGTTTTTGTTTTATGTTCACCGAAATTTGTCTGTTGGCATTTGAGGCAACGCTAGGAAATTGAAAATGAAATGGAAAGACAACTTACCAAACGTTCTCCGTAATTGGTACGAAAATACGATCGGGTCGGAGTGTGTAACCTGAGTTGATTCAGTTCTGTTTGGGTGTTTAACTTTTAGTATTTCGATATTTGAATACGCTGTGACCGCAGCGTTTCTTGCCGCCAAGTTAGGCGATTATTTACCACCGCATCTCTTTTAATTAGTTTTTAGAAGCGGATTTTTAATATCAGAATTTATGTTAACGTTTATTTGCTGTGAGCGATCATTAGCATTGTGGCTGGAATGTTCAAGCGTAGGTGCTTGGAGGCTTGATTCCATGGAATAAATCCGCTTAATGTATTTCAGAAGCCATTTACAATGGCTTTCAAGTGTTATTTTAATAATTAATTAATGATTTTTCGAAATGGAAATATTGGTTGCGGCAAGAAATATGTGGGAATATTCATTTTAGCAGATCCATTATAAATGTAGACAATAACGAACAGTTAAATCTGAACAAAGTAGCTTACATGTAAAAACTCATTATTAGTATTTGAGATAAAATGTTTTTTGAAATTGGATTTTAAAGTAGGAAGATTTGCATGCAAAGTTCAAAAGTTTATCTTTAAGCTGCGATTGAGTTTTGGTTTTAGTCAAAAGAATTGTCAGAAGACTTTACACGTCATCTTCATCTTCTTCATAGTCACATCTTCTGATAGACGTTTAAAGAAAGTCATTTGTAATTATTAGAATCATCTAACCATTCATCACTGTCTTTCCAGAAAACCAGTTTTAATCATTCGATTCTTCTGCCTTTCTACGAACTAATTTTTAAGAAATTAAATTAATTTTTAAAGAATGAATTTTTTAGAATATTCCGAAAGTTTTTTTAAGCCATTAAAATTTAAGGAATGAGGGACGGTGCCTCAGCCTATTGTCATGCCAAAAGGTCCTTTTTAACCATAATTCCCAGAATTTTAAAAGGAACGTAACCCCAGAAGTGAGACTGTCAGGCTTATATGAGCTAAATTACTGAAAACATTTGTTTAAAAAGTACAAAAACTGTCAAAAATGTTAAATTTATAAATGCAATATAATTCTAATATTCCATAAGACGATTACATAAAATAATGGAATCGAAAATCTTTTAGATTTATCACCATTTGAAATCTTTTGTGAGACTGTGAGGCTCACTTCTGTGAATTAGGGTTAAACATTAGAATCATTTCACTATTAATTGCCTTTCTTAGGAAGTCCTCTTTAAGCAATCAGCTTTTGCAGGAAGTTCTTTTTAATCATTAGTATCTTTTCATAGTCGTTTTCAATCATTAGAATCTCCAGATGATTTAGCGTGTCTATTGTCTTTAAATAAAGGCGTTTTTATTCTTCTGACCATTCACTGATTTTCCAGAAAGTTCGTTTTGATCAATGGAATCTTCTGTCTTTCTAGGAATTATTTTTTAATCATAAGAATCTTCTAAACCTTTTTTAAGCCATTCACATTTTTTGAACTCTCTCAGTCAGTTGGTTTTCAATCATTAGAATATGAGTTTAATATGCTTAAGAATAAGTAAGCTTAAGTTTAAGTAATTTTTAGTCATTGGAATGTTCTCAGATACTCTTTTGTCATTCCACAGGGTCTATTCAAAAAGGTAAAAAGAAAGAAAGGGTTTATTCAGAAAGTGTTTTTTAATCATTAGAAGTTTCTAATCATTGAATAAGCTATATTCAGAAGGAATTTTTTAATCATTAGAAGCTTCTGATCACTAAATAAGCCTTATTGGAGACCTTTCCAGAAAGTCCTTTCATATTTAGTCGGTTAGTCTTTTGTGTGTTGTCCAGAAAGTCCTTTATATGTATTAGAATCTTCCGACAACTCAATACGCAAAGTTTTACCTTTTTAGCCTAAGTCGTATGTATACAACTAAGTCTTTTATTAATATTCCACTTTCTATTCCTAATTCGATTTGTAAATCGATAGTCTGGAGGTGTTTGATAATACTACGTCGGCTACAGCTTTGTTATAGATAACAGATATGTTAATCTCTCCCTTGATTTTTCATTGCCAAACTCTTTTTGAACTTATGGAATGTGTCAAATCCGATTTATTTTCATCTACTTTTAACAAACTTTTACTTTTCAATTGATTCAAAAGGTTACAATCTTACTTGAATTTGATTGAATTAAATTCTTCATCTTCTACAAGAAAACGTGTCGTTATATTAGTTAGAGATCAACCATTGCATAACTTTACTGATTGTCAAATGTCTAATAGGTCCATCCTAATAGTACTGGATGACACCGATTCCAAAACTGGCTTTGGAATGCTTCCATAAATACAACAGGACCGTGAAAACAGAATGAGCCTGTCGTGGGTTAGAAAGAATTGGGACAGGGAAAAATTAGTTAGCAGATGAGTTCATTTAGCTAAAAGGTGATTGAATATAAACTTCTGTGGACCCCAACGTAGGATTGGATTAAACAATTCTATAGTCAAAGGTCTGTTCGACAAATGGAAAAACTGGAGACACCATGAACGTTGGATTTGAATTGCCAACTAGTTATAGACAATCTCGATAGACGTAAAGTCATTAGGCAGTGAAGGTACAAGTATCTATGTATAAATCGGAGAAGTCTAAAATGTTTCACTGCATTATTTAAAAGACATAAAAACTGCAGGAGACACCTCCCACGCCTAATCCTCCCTGAGTAAAAGGCCTGTAGATTGCGCCTATAGGAGACCGAGATAGCTTGTGAGTCCTGTCCTGTCCTGAAGCAGTATTGGTGAGTCCTTCGCAGCCGAGCATGTTCTATGGACCATATATCAGAAGAACCTACGAGAGATAATGCGTGCTTTTGGCATTAACTAGGAGGGAGGTAGATAGTTTCCAACGAAATCTCATCTTAAATATATTATGTTAATTTAGGTAAGCTGGCTGCCCTTTAAATAAATTAAAAATTCTAAAATATTATATAAACAAATTGGACGCGATTTCTCTTGCCAGTTTCGAGGTATAATATTTGGCGTACAAATTCTTTTATGGAAATTCAAATATCGTTCTTCCTTTTTTAAGTGTCTCCTACCTGTTGAGGATCAACATCTTCCATTTTTAATTAGTCTGAATGAGTTGCTGCCAATTTGTGGGACCTAACAACCTGGTGGAAGTTTGGTCCAGTGTCTGGTTTTTAAAGCGAAGGTTTGGTCTATCTCGATTTCCCCATTTTAAGGTTGCAATTTGAAGATAAATGATAATCGCGGGAGGTGTCCCAACCAATGTATAATTTCACGTCCGTATAAAAACCAGTAATAATGGAGTATTAGATCTGTCCAGACTAGGTAGACTAAGCCGTTACATCTTTTGTATTATTTCTTTTTTATTGCTTTATACAGACTGGAGCACTGCGATCTTTAAGATTTAAATGGCGTGGAAATAAAGTTCATCCTTGAGTGCTATCTCTGGCATCACCTTTGCTCACTTCCAAGTATTTTTCATGAGCATTGACTCAACATATGAAACAATGTTTCCACTTGATTACCGCTCAGTTTTCTAGCTGTGAATTTGATGTAATTACCTGTCAACAATTCTCTCATTATTCTCAATTAAATTATAAATGGTTTGATGAGTGTTTGAAAAGCGTTTGGTCCCAACAACTTTGCACATCGACATAATTCTCCAAAACTCATCCAACCATCTTAAGCTGCTTTAAAATGCTTACCAACTGGCCCCATACATACACAAACACTTCCTTACATCTACACATCTGTTTCAATGGGAATAATTGCAATCGTTACATAGTCGCACTGAACTCCCCCACATGCTGCACGCTGCGATGACGCGGACCACTGCTGAGATTTCGAGTGATTTTTGCATTTCTGCACTGCCACTGGCGACATGTGCGCAACGACCGACCGACCGACCGAGCGATGCGACTGCACTTAATTTGCGCATCATTCGCACTTTTCTTCAAGTGCAATGAATCTAAAACATGATGCAGAATAGTTTTGATTTTATTTATGCGACATCGGAAAGTTCAATCCTCCCGTCGAACGCTCTGGCGTGTCCGTCTGGGCTGTGCGGCCGCAAAGTGACGCGAGGAGCAACAGCAACAGCAAAGAATGCACGCAAAAAGTGCGCCAAGTCGCAGACAAACTGTGAAACAATGTGATAAATCTTATGGCGGGCAGATGCGGCTGCAATGCCGCCGATGCTGTTGTTGGCTGTTGTTGCTGTTGGTGATGATGCGCGATCGCAGCATTCAATGCAATTGCGCAGGCAGCGGGTGGGAGTGCGTTGCATCGCATTGCATCGCGCAGACATGCCGCTGGCGTGTTGGAGGCCGCCAGCAGTTGAAGGCCTCCTCCTCCTCCAACGCAGACGTGTCAGCTTTGCGCGCGATTTAGTTATTGCAACATTTGGCGTTGCATATGCGTCGCACTCGCGCTGCGGCTTAAAAGGCGTTCTGGCAGTTGTCGGTTTGATCTCTTTTTTCTCCTCAACGCAAATATGTCGTGAATTTAGGTTTTTATTTTTGAGTTTACGCGGTTGATTTTCTGTGCATGCATTTGGAAATTTTTCGGCGCGAAAACGACGGGTAGATGTCAAGAAAAGCCAACAGAAGCAACAGAAGCGATGAAATTAAGTAATGTTGAACGATTGAAATAGATGAACTTATATAAAAAGGAAAAGTACAATGAAGAAATTAACACAATAAATTAAATTTAATTAAGTTGAATAATAAAGAAAAGTTATTTACCTACACTTCAATAATTTCAAAAAATAAATAAAAATAAAACAAAATCAAGTTATTTTGTCTTAAACTAGAATGAAACAGAGCCAAATCAATTCAATTAGATTGAAATTCAGACTTTAAAAATGTCGGTTAGATTAGAGTGGAAGGCTTCGCTTGAAGGCTCTCATAAGCATCTCTCTATGAGTCATTGTGATACTAATACGATACGATACGATACGATCAATCCGATACGATATGATACGATACGATACGATACGATACGATACTATACGATACTATACGATACGATTCGATACGATACGATGTGATGCGATAAGATACGATACGATACGATACGATATGATACGATACTTTGCGATACGATACGATATGATCAATACGATACGATCAATACGATACGATACTATACGATACAATACGATACGATATCGATACAATGCGATATGATACGATACAATGCGATACGATACGATACGATATGATCAATACGATACGATCAATACGATACGATACGATACTATACGATACAATACGATACGATACGATATGATACAATACAATACGATACGATACGATACGATACGATACGATACGATACGAAACGATACGGTGCGATACGATACGATACGGTACGATACGATACGGTATGATACGCTACGATACCATACGATACGATACGATCCGATACGATACGATATGATACGATACGACACGATACGATACGATACGATACAGTACGGTACGATACGATGCGATAGGATACGATACGGTACGATACGATACAATACGATACGATACGATACGATAAGATACGATACGATACGATACGATACGATACGATACGATACGATACGATACGATACGATACGATACAATATGATATGATATGATACGATACGATACGACACGATACGATACGATACGATACGATACGATGCGATACGAGACGAGACGAGACGATACGATGCCATACGATACGATACAATGAGATTCGATACGATACAATACGATGCGATACGATACGATACGATACGGTACGATACGATACGATACGATCAATCCGATACGATACGATACGATACCATACGATACGATACGATACGATACGATACGATGCGATACGATACGAGACGGGACGATACGATACGATACGATGCCATACGATACGATACAATGAGATACGATACGATACGATACGATGCGATACGAGACGAGACGAGACGAGACGAGACGAGACGAGACGAGACGAGACGAGGCGATACGATACGACACGATACGATACGATACGTTACGATAAGATACGATACGATACGGACAAACAAGGATAGGTGAAATAGATTCTCAGATTGGATTTGGTACATTTGGTCATGTTCGTGTGCTCTTAGCTTCGAATGTTTCTGAGAGCATAGAAGGCAGCCAGTCCCTCTTAAAATATCTTCTTTATGATTTGAGTTTTATTATGACTCACTTTGGACTAGGCGTTAGTATTCATTATTAAAAAAATTGCTATAGAGTTTTTACAGTCAGTTCAGTTGTCGCAAACTTATATATATATTTGTATATAAGTATGAAGATTCGCAAATTTTGTCAGTAATCGAAATGCGGCATAAAAAGCTTAAATTTAATTTCCTTTATTTAATTTATGTGCGTCTCAAAACTTTTGTCAACAGTTTTAACATAAATTAAAACAAAGTACCAAAACAAAGTTAAGTAAATTAAGTAAACAATTATGTTAATTATTATTGCGTTGTTGTTGGACTGACCAACACCCGCAACCGATTTGAAATGCAAATTTAATAGCCACGTGTTGCCGATACCAAAAAACGCGATTAAGAAAAAAAACCAAAACAATTAAAAGCCAGCAACCTGATACGAAATTGGCAAATGAAAGATTAAGCATGACAACAAAAACTAAGAACAACAACTTAAGCGAACAAGTGCCGCGCGTTAAACGCAATAAGCGTCTGCCAGACTCGTGCTGCAGCTTCGTTTGTGTGTAGCTCCCCCTCGTGCCGCTCCTGCTGGCTTGAGAACATCCGTCTTGAAGCCAATAATTAGCCAAGAAAACGAATATTATCTCTGTTTTGTTTTTATTCAACACTTTGACAAGTTGGCCAAAGATTGCTCGTGACTTATGCCGCGCCGCAGTTGTTGGTGATTCTTCCTCAGAATTTTGCCCCAGCAGCAACGAGTGAACAATGTGTGGAACGGCAAAGCATGGTCGTGTCACGGATAGACAGCGAAAAGCACGACTCTTCGACCAACAGAAGTGACGAATCTTCAATTTTTTCGAGTCTACAACGCGATACTCTTTTCACGGAAATTTGCATTATTCAAATGCCGGTGGTATTTCATTTGGAAATTGCTACTCGTAAAATAAATTAAAATTGATAAAAAATTATATACGCTGTCCGCGCTGGCAACTAACAACAATGATAGCCGCAGAGTTAGACTCAGTGTCCGAGTTGTGGTTGTGTTTTGGTGTTGTTGCGACTCCGCCTACCGTTCAAATTCCCCCCTCCTGAGCCGCGCTGCCAGCCACTGTTGGCTGTAGCAAAAACAAATAAATAAAACAAAAAGACAAATTAAAAAAATTAACAAAAACAATAACAACAACAATACTGTAAATAACATCTATGGCCGAAACTGGGCTTGGATTATTGCGTTTGCTGTTGTTGATCCGCTTGCGGCTGCGCCATTATTGTTGTCCAGCTTGACGTGTATAAGACACCGTGACTCGTGTCTCGGATTTGGACAAAATGAATTTTAGTGCTCGAGTCTACAACTTTATTAAAGATTGTCCGCAAAGAATGCCATTGTGTGCACGTCACTTTGTGGCAGATATTAGCAGCTGAATGGTCTGTTTAGAGGGTCTTTTGAAATTGAAAAGAAAATGGTTTCATTAGGACTGCCATTGGGGCCCAAGCACTTGTCGAATCAGTTGATTTATTCACATCAATTTGTGAGGTTTTTTGATTAGGAAAAGCTGTAGCATCACTTTATTCGATATATGTTATCACATATTGTTGGTAGTGTTGTACCTGAGCTATTGCCTTCCCTATTGCTATTGTTCGGTCTCGCAGCTACTTCGATTAGATTTGGCCAGCCCCAACGTTTCGTGATTCTGCAAACTTCAATAGGCAGCCCTTGACTTCAGGTTTCTCAGACACTCTGGATCTCTCTTAGCCTATCCGGCGAATAATGTTCGGCAGCTCGAGTTCGTGAAGCTCATTTTTTATGTTAGCCGTTTTGCCAAATCGTATCACAAATCACATCTAGGACATCCAAACGCTGGGAATTCGCTCATATAAGAAACACCAGTCTTATCATCCTCCAGACACATGTCGCAAATGGCCGAAGTACTTCCACCACTATTGTTGATGTACTCGTTAAGCGAGATAAATTATGTAACTAGTCCCACGTTGGTTCTTGAATATTTCTGTGTAGTTGAGGTGCATCAATAAAAGTTTTCCTTACCGCCTAAACTTCAGTACTCGATGCCAGTAGTAAATGAAAATTTTATTCGCGGTAGATGCCAACTTTTAGGATTTATTGGGTATTGGGGTTTTGTTTGTTACTTTAACCCATTGCTGCCGGGTACCAGTTCCGCCCATACGATTTTGATAAAATTTCATACACGACCTAGAAATGACCCAAAATGATCAGCGACCCAAATGTCAGCTTTATATCTCTGCACGTTGCTGAGATATTCATTAGGTATTTTGTACCCATTATGCAGCAATGGTAGCTTTTTTCCATACTTTGTGAAGTGAACACGAGAACAAAAGTTGTATTTTTTACAGGTGAGTTAGGAGGCAGATTTTTGTGAAGTTCTAGGCCACTACGTTTCGCCACATTTTCTACCTCCGGAAAATTCACGATTTTTGGAGTCTGGCAACTCTAGCTAGATGGCGAAATTTTAGGGTGACCTTCACTAGGTTAAGGTAGTTCCATCTTTACGCTAACTATCCCTATCAATGGTTTTGAGAGATCTCAAACATTGACTTTTTTGTGATTTTTTGAAAAAATCAATTTTCATGGATACAATTTTACCCATTAGGCAGCAATGGGTTAAAGCTGTATTCAGCTACGACTATTCCATTTTTAGCTACGACTTTTCTCCTCATCTTTCAGACACCACACGGATTCCGCGTTAATAAAACCCTCGTATTTTCAGACGATCCAAGAATTCAACCAATTTTTGGCTTCTTCGTATGAAGTGAAAACCAGGCCAGACCATCAGTCATCGGCCGAAAGATTTGGTAGTTGGACTTTCCGAAAATTGTTCAGGCATTTAATCCTTTCTATATGACTTGATATCTAACTGATTTTACGCTCTGTTTTGAAAAACATTTACCCTATTTTGGTAGTTTAAAGGCGCTTAAATTTAATTTCTATGGAACATGTACTGCAAGAAGAATGAATAACATGTGCCTGAAGATTCTCAGCGAAAAATTTTCTATCACAACGAGTCTTTTCGGCCCTCATAGGATCTTCTTAAAGACGGATACACATGAACATTTAACATTTGAGACTAGAGTCCCATACCAAGGCTGATTCATAGGCTTCATGAGGATCAGATGATGACTCATGAGACTCATCTCCGATACACATTAAAAAATATACCAAAAATCGTTTACAATTTCACACCCGATTTCAATAGTTGGAACATAAAAAATAAATTTAACAATAATTTAAACAACTATTTCTAGTGATTGTAGACTTGTGTTGTACCAATGTCGATTATGAAAGTCGTTGTTGAAACCCATAAATAAATCGAACACTAAATCCACCGAATCTCTCTTCACACTAATAGAATTTTCTCTTTTGTTACTTATCTTTCACACTTTGATTTTGTTTATAATGCTATGGTTTTTCCACAAATTATGTTATGTTCCACAAATTACTAAATCCCACTAGTAATACCACAAAAATCCAAATGTAATTTAAAATCGTTTTAAACGTTTTTTTTAATTGTGCCGTCGAAAAGCGTTTTATTAAAACGTGTGAGTGGTGAAAGAGATTTATGGTTTTTTAGTTTCAAGCCCATTCGAGACTATTTCATGGGTGCGTAATTTGCCCGAAAATCTAAAACAGTTAAGATTGTAAAATCATAAAAATCATAAAATAGCACAAAACACACAATGGCGAGCATCGGTTTGTGATTACGAGTGAAATTTTCCCATAGCAAAAGCGCGCGGAGTGTGGCTAATTCGAAATTGTTAATCGCAATGAAAGTTTTAGTCCACAAATCGAACAACGAAATAAAAGTAAATGGCCGAAATGGCTTAAATGCCCCAAAGACGCACTAAACGCACCGCATTGACGGTGGTCCGAAGCGTATTATTCGGCACTCCCCATGGAACTGTGCCACCTAAATAAATGTGTATATGTGTGTGTGTGTGTGTGTGTGTGTTTGCTAATGTGAACGGTTTTTGGACAATGCCAAATGGCAAGTGGATTACATGTTGATGTGTGTGTGTGAGTGTTTGTATGAATGTGTTTCGGGCCAAACAAATAGATTTTAACTGCTGAGGCCAGTCACAAAGCTAATTTGAATGGTGTGAATTTTCAATGAACAACACAACAGATAAATTTACTGCTTTATTGGCTGTCGGCGCTGGCTGTAGCTTTTTTTATATAAGTTAAATAAAGACTTATTTATTTGACCGAAATGATGAAAATGCTTTCCTCTGTTTGCTCCACCCAACTGAGGTGACATTAGTGCAATTTTGACATAATTTGCCAAAATTCAAAATATTGATTGAAAGCAACGAAAGCCACCAGAGAATGCCAGTTTTGCAATGATCCAACATTGAAAGTTGAAATTATTTTCATATTATAAAGAATAACTTTTAGATTGACATATTAAAACTTTTATGTAGAGAACATTTAGATTGAATGTACCCTTAGAGATTTTTCTAGTAAATATATATTTATTCAATAATAAATATTCGCACACAAATTGTATGGACTTTTATTATTTTTGTAGCGAATTTTCGTGAAGATTAGATTCGATTTATAAATTTTGCAATCTGTTAACCCTTTCGCTACAGGTTTTTACTGGGGAAAGTTAAAGTTTTAAATTTAACATTTTAGACTTCCATAAGAAATTTTTTAATTTTTATACTCGGACCCTGTATTTTAGAGTATTTTTCTATTAGAGCAACCACATCGTTGTAATAATAAATAATTGACTGGCACGACAGCCCGCTTGCGCGAGACTAAGGCCTAGCTTCCCGCAACCACCCGCGTTGTGCGTGTGAATTTGTACGCGGGTTGAAGGGACCTACAGTTTTTATGCCGGTTCCGAACGGCAGGTTGGGAGCTTTTTCATAAGCAATTTTTACTCTCAGAGGTTTGCCATTTCCAGCTGAGAGGACAGCCACCGAAAGAGAAAACGAGTTTTCCCGTTATTTTTTTTAGGTGTTATTACAGGCAGTATTTGAACCTGCGGTTGCTGCCTGCGACTCGCGGTCCAACGCACTAACCAACTGAGCCACGGCGGCTGCCAACACAACCACATCGTTGTGGCTGTAATAATTACTTAAACATACAACTTTTTACGCATAACGAAAATTTCAATATTTCTTCATTTACTTCAGCCAAAATTAAAGAAAAAAAGTATCTAAATTGAAAGAAAACGTCAAATTAAAAAGTTCTCTAAATTTGTCTGCTTCTTCTTCCTTTACTATGTCAAGATATACCATTAAAAAAACATGTATAGTTCTCTTCTTTAAACTTAAACAATCAGTTTATTAATTTCGTATTTTTCCTAAAACTTCAAGCTATTCTAAAGACCAACAAAAAAATGTATTCTTGCAACCATAGAGGATGCAGACGTCCACAAAGTAGCATGTTGCCATATGGCAACAAAATAGCGAAAGGGTTAAGTCTATTGTCATTCCCTAATGGTTCCTAGGACAAGGACTATCGTATCCATAGAACCTCTGTCAGACCAATGTATGCTTTGAATTTGCGAATAGCGGAGGGATCAA
Organism: Melieria crassipennis; assembly: GCA_963668005.1. Lineage (NCBI taxonomy): Eukaryota > Metazoa > Arthropoda > Insecta > Diptera > Ulidiidae > Melieria > Melieria crassipennis. Next base: position 107,423,057 of record OY764962.1, on the reverse strand, counting down.
GTTAAAGGATTCGACTTTTTTCGAAGCTATGCTTTCCAAGGCATTTGTGTCTTTGGTATTCTCACACCACAGGTTCTTGGTTCGATTCCTAGTTCGGACTGCTCGTCTACTTCTATCACTATCCTTATGACGCAGATGAGAATTACAAGAATCGCACAAATGCGCTTTTGGTAGGCAAAGGCAAAACCTCCAAGTGTGAAAGAAAACTGCCAACCGCCCGCCCCCTTCCCCCATCCACTTCAAATTACACAAGTTGGAAACACATTTCAAAAAAGTGGTGAAATATGTGGTATCACAATGGACCTCTGACGCCTCCGAGTGTGTCTCTTACAGAGCAGCCACCATAACCTAAACTAACCTAACTTATATTCCTTACTCTCTGCACAGAATCTACAGATACTACATAAAGCTAGATTCATGCTGAAAATGTCGTAAAGAAGAAATTATTGTTGGGATTTTTAGTTTTCTTCTAATGAGTTCTTGCAAATTTTAAAGCCCATTTAAAAACACTTACAAGTTTACTATTGTTTTTAGAAATTTGTTACATTGATTTTTGTATTCAATTCAATCAATCACTTTTGTACTCTGCCGAACCTAAAGTTGGTACTACCGTATTCAATTTTTTTTTTTTTTTAATTTTAAAAATATTTTTTAAGAGAAATTATTCTGTTTATTGCTTCGATTGATCGAATATTAAACTAAATTAAACTAAGCATGCTACGCGCAATCGTCGTGTGGATGCATTTCACACAATTCCTCAGCATTTTTTTTTTACTAATAATCCCACTGTGTTTGTTGTTTTTGTTGTTTGGTATAGTTGATCTTTTAGTTATTGGTGGCTAGCTGCCCACATGCGAGCGCGTACAAAACAGCGCTTGTACCACTCGAAGACCACAACATGACAACATGCCCCACGGACTCAATGCACGACGACGACGGGGGAAGCAACATTATCGCCAGCGTGTTTTACAAAATGCCAATTCGAGCCGAGATTCCTTTGCAATTGATATGCGTTCGCACGAGTGCCGGTGCCGGTGCCGGCAAAGTGCATCTGCACGCCTAACGGCTGCGTGGGCCCGCCGTCGCAACACCCACATCCAGCGTGCAACGTGCAACGCGCCGAGACTTGGGAAACTGGAGTAACAGCAGACAACAGTTTTGCATGTTCGCCAATTGCAATCATCATTGATTGCACTGCGTTGCAGCCGCGGCCAGTGCAGTTGCCCCGCCAACAGTTTTAACGGCCGCTGCGAAATGAAGTTCGAATGTTTCAATTACCGCCAAGCGGCGCTGGCCATGTTCGAATCACCGGAAGTGCGTCCATAAACAAATTTACGGCTTTCGACTTTCAACTGGAGCAGTCGGACTGCACGAAAAGGCGCATACAAATCGGCCGCTAGCACGCAAGCGCAACGGTAGCACAAACACACACACACACACAAACACCCAGCGAATGCTTAGGCTTAGGCGTGTCGGTCTGGACTGATTACGCCGACGATCCTGGTCTGCTTGTTCGATTGGCGCGTTGACGTGTAGCGGCACCGGCCGCTGAAGCTGTCCACACTGGATTTTCTTTTCAGCTGCCACTTGCCGCGCTACATCGGTCAGCGTTTAATCGCCACTTGAGGCGGAAGCGCTGCTGCTGTGACGAACAGCAGGCAGCATCTAAAGCGGCGGCTGTAGCGTGCGAGTCTGCGCCAAGTTGTTTGGCTGTTGAACAGTACAATTTATGGCTGTACAGACCGCAGTGGCGATTGAAATGAAAATTGATTTACAAACGTTATAAAAAAAATGCTACACTATTCGGTGCTACTGTTGGCTGTTTTGAATCGAATGAGTCTTTGGTATTTGTTTGTGGTTTGGTTGTGGTGGGATGGCAATGACTTGGGCACTGTTAAGAAGTTGATCAAATTTCTCAGAAGTTAGCAAAGGTAAACAATTTCAAATTATTTTGCAGGCAGTGAAAGCTGTGCTCTCCACTAGTCTATTTAGTTCTTGCTTGCAGACAGGACTAGATAAGACTAGACTAGACTAGACTAGACTAGACAGACTAGACTAGACTAGACTAGACTAGACTAGACTAGACTAGACTAGACTAGACTAGACTAGACTAGACTAGACTAGACTAGACTAGACTAGACTAGACTAGACTAGACTAGACTAGACTAGACTAGACTAGACTAGACTAGACTAGACTAGACTAGACTAGACTAGACTAGACTAGACTAGACTAGACTAGACTAGACTAGACTAGACTAGACTAGACTAGACTAGACTAGACTACACTTAGACTTAGACTTAGACATTGAATTCGACTTAGATCTAGACTTAGATTTCGACTTAGACTTAGACTTAGACTTAGACTTAGACTTAGACATAGACTTAGACTTAGACTTACACTTAGACTTAGACTTAGACTTAGACTTAGACTTAGACTTAGACTTAGACCTAGACTTAGACTTAGACTTAGACTTAGACTTAGACTTAGACTTAGACTTAGACTTAGACTTAGACTTAGACTTAGACTTAGACTTAGACTTAGACTTAGACTTAGACTTAGACTTAGACTTAGACTTAGACTTAGACTTAGACTTAGACTTAGACTTAGACTTAGACTTAGACTTAGACTTAGACTTAGACTTAGACTTAGACTTAGACTTAGACTTAGACTTAGACTTAGACTTAGACTTAGACTTGGACTTAGACTTAGACTTAGACTTAGACTTAGACTTAGACTTAGACTTAGACTTAGACTTAGACTTAGACTTAGACTTAGACTTAAACTTAGACTTAAACTTAGACTTAGACTTAGACTTAGACTTAAACTTAAACTTAGACTTAGACTTAGACTTAGACTTAAACTTAAACTTAGACTTAGACTTAGACTTAGACTTAGACTTAGACTTAGACTTAGACTTAGACTTAAACTTAGACTTAGACTTAGACTTAGACTTAGACTTAGACTTAGACTTAGACTTAGACTTAGACTTAGACTTAAACTTAGACTTAAACTTAGACTTAGACTTAGACTTAAACTTAGACTTAAACTTAGACTTAGACTTAGACTTAAACTTAGACTTAGACTTAGACTTAGACTTAGACTTAGACTTGGACTTGGACTTGGACTTGGACTTGGACTTAGACTTAGACTTAGATTTAGACTTAAACTATAGACTAGACTAGATTCTTTTGTTTGATTTGTCAATGTTCCGCGCTACAATCAAAGTTTTGAACTTCAGAAAATTGATTGGATTTCCTCAGCTCCATATGAAAGATGGAATGAGAACAAAGACAATAAATTGTTGTCTGATAGGAACTGACAAGGGCTTTGTTTAAAAAAAACTGGTCCTGGCACTCACAGAGTACGCTCACAATGGGATTTAATGTCTCCCAGTAATTGCTCGTAATTGTACTCTGAACTTAGCCTTATCTCAAGATGTATCTTCAGGCTTCTCTGATGATTCTGCAGTACATCTAACTTTCATCTCTCATTAATTTAATTTATAGATGAGTGCTAGATGAAAAATTTCTATATTGATCACAAAGTTGAACGAACTTTCTCAGAGTTGCGGAAGATAGTTGTTCAACGATGAGCTTTAACGAGGTTTAGGTCCTTCACAATGGCCCCTGACAATTCCTATTAAGTTATATTGAAAAATGCTCTCTAAAACATTGATCCAACATTTCTCATTAAAGCAACATTCAGCACTGCTTTCGCCAACACAAATCGACCATGGACTCCTACATAAAGTCATGCTCCGCAGTCGAAATATAAATTGGAAAATTTTTAAGTGTGCTCAATTAAAATGTAGTTCTTAATTAATAATTGTATTCAAATGAAATCAGTGCCAAGCAGCACGATACGAATTCAACACTATAAATTAAGCCGTACAATTTTGTGTGTGTGTTATATAAATATTGTTTTGTAAAGCCTTTCCAAATCAGCTCGCCAAAGAGTTAAATCAAATGCAATGCGCTGCCAACAATGTCCCAACAACCACACACAGCCGATGGCAGCTGCGTCGATTTTTACGATGTCCATCAAACTTTTATGATTCACAAAATTTTAATGTTCAGTTATTAAAGCCAACATTATCACATCGTATCTGGAAGATTCAGATCGTATCGATTGCATCCCGTTCTGGATGCATTCATAATTCGGAGTACGATGCTTGGCGCTTTTATTGGTGTCGCTAGTGCGGCGTTTGCAACACAGCAGCAGGACTAATTAACACACCTTTACGCCATTGCGTGGCTCGTCATTTGTCGTTGGCCGCTTTTCCGATTTCACTTTGTGTACTGCAGCTACTTATGTGGTCACTTGGGAAAGCTTTCTGCTGACGACTGCGTTTGTGGCTGATGATGGAAATGGTGCAGGAAAGCAGTTGAATTTGGGGAAAAGTAAGAGTTTTTAATTGGGGCAACAACAAGGAGAAAGTGAGATCCGAGTAGATGTGTTAAAGTTTCTGGGATTGAAAGAAAAAAGTGTATGGATTGCGAGAGGTAAAAAATATTTCATATAAAATTTAATTGAAATTGAAATATTTCATAAAAAAAGGAAATACGCAGTTTTGGTAGTCTTCATTGGTTTCTACTTAAAATTAAAACATACCTTCACTCTTTTTTTTATTTAAAATGTTTAGCTATTCTTTGTTAAGATGTGTTTTATGTAAAACTATGATCTGTGCCGCCTCACCAGGATTCGGACAAAAGCGACATCACACTCTTCAAGCGAACGCACGAGGTGAAATGTGTGGCATTCCTGTTGGTTCCCACAATACTCCAAACACTTGTAACTTCTTCAAGAACCAACAACAACAGCAACAACATAGCAATAAATGTTGTCGTGACATTGAGGGCGATGTTGATGTGTTTGGTAACCACACACCGACCACCGCACCGACCATTGCCTGCTTGTTGACGACAGTGTGACGTAAAATAAAACACAAAACTGAAAGCAACAAAAAATACAAATACTGAAAATAAACCAAATCAGGTAAAACAAAAGGTTAACACACACACACACACACACGCGCATACACTGTGACAGCGATGCCGGCTACGCGTTGTGGCCGATTGCTGCTGCGGGCAGGAGGACTGCGGCCGGCTGCGTAGATGCTCAGCGCGTACGACAGTGACGAGTGCGAGTGTTGCGGCGCATGAGACGCAGCCAGCCAACAGTCAGACGTCCAGACATCAAGTGGTTGCGTCGCTACAGTCGCGCAACTACAACAATAATCGGAGGGAAAAATAAAGTAAAACAGAAAGACACACGGCGAAGAATTACAAACTGACCCGAAAGTCATCATAAATGCAAGTTTATGGCGGCGAGGCGGCGCTGATGATCATCGTGTAAGTGCTGCATGTATGTGTGTGTGTGTGTGTGTGAGTACCTACCGCGCAATACTTGCGACTGTTCTACGAAATCACATCAAGAGACACTCTCTGACTGGTGTCTGCTGTTGCCACTGACGGCAGTATTTTGTTGTTGTTGTTGTTATTGTTGCTGTTGTAGTGGTGACGTTGGTGGTGTCAGTCTTGCCCGTTGTTTTTCTTTTATAATGCGGCATAAAGATGAATCTTTTCCGCGGAAATCAAAAACCAAAACAAATAAAAGCAACACAACCAAGAACGTTCAAACAGCTGGCAACCGAGTCCGCTTCGTTCCCATAGTACACCACACTGAGGGTCGATCGATGGGTTAGCGCTGCCACCAACGCATGCCCGACGCACGTCACAATCACACCAACAACAACGCCGCCGTCAGCGCATCGCAGCCGCGCTCTACGCAAATAAAAATATAATTAATTCACATTAAAAGTGCTTGAGCGCGCAATCAATTCCCGGATTTGCGCCCAAAGTGCGGCGCGACGGCTACTACGTCCGCAGCGGGCGACTCAAAAGAAAAATGTTTTGCGCTCAGGTCGCGCCGCGAGTGATTTGGGGGAAATGAAATGTAATACGAGAACAGAGCGACGCGTAAGCCACCGCCACGCATGCGGTCGATGTTGTTTTGCGGTTTTATGACCTGATGGAAATTGACCCGAAACAGGAAAAGCGCAAACCCATAAAAACACTAAACTCCAAAACATGCAGGCAGTCAAGTTGCTGGATCCTACAAAAAAAAAGAGCCGCTTACAATTTGGGCCTATTCCCAAAACACTCCACGAACTACACAAAGTTAAACATTTAACATTTAAGTTACAAGCAGTGTTTGGGAGTTTTTTCGAGAATCCATTTAGGAAGGTAAAAATGGTTGTTGTGCCGCACTGAAAACAGTTTTACTTGTGGCACAAAGTGTGGGATTTATATGAATTATCAATGAATGAATGAAAAGTTGACTGAGCAAAGTAATATAAAATGTCTTCAAGGACAATTTAAAATTTAATAGTTGGTGATATAATTTAGTGTATGAATTCTTAAATTCAGTACGCTGGAATTTTTACGAGATTTGACGCCAAAATCCAATTCCAATTAAATAAATAAATAAAAAGTAGAGTAGGAGATCTGCATATGTTGTCGCCTCAAGTTTAAAAAATATAAAAGAGAGAGATCCCACAAATTTCCTTTACAACTTATGAAAAGTTTTTCCTAGAAGATCAAAATTGCCTAGAAATGCAACAACTTGTCCCATAGTTTTTCAAACATGGCATCAAAAGTGCTTAGAAATGCAACAATTTGTCGCACAGCCTCTTAGAAGTCAAATGTTTGACCAACCGACTATTGCTTCCAGTTTTACCTCTAAGTTGTCAAATAAGAGACCGGCCTCCATTCATTAATTGTCTCTTCTAAATATTGTTTCTGAACATCACTTCCTTTACTCCTTGTCTTCAAATCTTAAGGGGTATTCACCATTACTAAAGTATGTGTTAGATTATATAGAAGAAAATATTTACCTAAATCGATTCATTGTTTCTTTGTTGGACAGTAATTTTTCCTGATTTTTTTCAACCATTTTCAAAAAAATTTTTAGAACTCGATGATTGAAAGTATTGTAACGGGAGTATGTAACGTAGCGAAAAAATCGCCCCAACCTAACCTAAGTTAGGTCAAGCGGAGCACGGAAGGCGTCTAAGGACAAAGCAAAAGAGTAGCCTGATCTAACCTAACCTCATGTCTACTGCTACAAGGACCTTTTAGCTTTGTGGGCAGTATCTGGCATTTCTGATTCTTTATCATAGCAATCATTTTGAAACTCCATCAATTATTATGATTCTCATCATCAATCAATTTCGAACCTAACTTAACCGCTTCGAAACACTGATCGCGTCTGGAAACAAAGCAAAAAAATTGCCTAACCTAACCTAACTTCATGTCTACTGCTACAAGGACCTCTTAGCTGTGTAGGTAGTATCTTGCATTTCTTATTCCTTATCATAGCAATCATTTTGAAATTCCACCGATTAATGTAATTTTCATTGCTAATCAATTACGAACGCTTTGGCATTAGCTTCAAATCAAATTCACTCCCGAACACTTTGTTGCCATTATTCAAAGCACACCACTCATGTGGGATTTCTGCGTCTATGCGATAATTCAAATTCGCTTTAAATCAAAATCGCTCCATCATTGCAACAATGCTGACGTAGGGAGAACGCCAACAATGCACAACATTGCACGGCGACAGTTCCCATGTGTCCATCTGCATAATGCGGCCGGCCAGCGCAAAGTAGGACAGCGAGTCGGGAACGGAATACGGAATGGCAAAAACGCTCGTTCGGCCAACATGATGGCGCACAATTAAAACACGTCGAGTGCATACACCGAACGACATCTGTCCGTCTGCCGCCGCCGCCGCCACTAAACAACTGCGATTTACAAATGCGCAGAACAAATCGCCAGCAAGGCCCAGACTCGAATACCAGCATTGTCCGAACGGCCAGTCGGCCGGCCGGCCAATCAAACCCAATTTCCAATCGAATACAAACATTATTTTATTTATCCGTACAGCGATCAGATCAATTGCAATTACAACGGCAGCAATCAAAACGATCGCAGCTTCCTCGGCAGTGCTCGAGCGAGTGGTTTGAGTTGTTGCTCGGCGTGTTGCAGTTGTAAATGTTGTTATTATTATTGCTGCTATTGTCGTTGTCGTTGTTGTCTCGTTGCTGTTCTCTGATTGCGGACGCGGCTGTTGGCCGCTGCTGCTGTGAAGTGGCGCAGTGGACATGGCTTGCCCATTGATCCGGCGCACCGTACGACAAGTGGAGCGGCGACGCACTCGCCGGACACACGGACACACTGGATGGATGGACAGGCGAGCGGCGACCGCGTTGGTGATGCGTGGCGGTCGCTGCACTAATGCGAAAAATTCACACAATCCATCATTCGCGCTGGCACTAACAAGCCCAAATCATTTTTCGTTTGTGCAGCGTTGCGCCACCGATCAAACTGCGACTGCAACTGCGGCTGCGGTGGCGTTGGCACGTTGTACCGTTCACGTTAATATGGACGACGATGACGCGGGCGCGATATAATTGCTTAACGAGCGCTCAAATCCGCCGCCGTCAGAACGCGACACGAAGGATGCTGTTGACGGTGGCGTTGGCGATGGCCATGGTGCAGCGTCTGATATGTGATCGCCTCTAATGGCCTGCGAAAGGTGATTGGCGGCGGCAATGTTGGGCTGGCGCTCGTGTGCGAAGCCGTCGTCGTCAAAGTATAAACATTTACGTCGCTTTATATGGCAAGTGCAGCGCCAGCCATTGCGATCTGTTTGAAATTGACACTTATTACCGGAAGATGGCGAAAAAAATAACCAGCATACTGTTTATTTGAATGTACATACGGTATGTGTAATCGTGTGTCATGTATGCGAAAAAATAACCGAGAAGTGTGGTATAGGTTATTGCGGTATCCGAGGGAGTATCAATCGGAATGAGTTTAACAGGTACCAGGAAAGAACGTCGGGTGCTAATAAGAACAACTTTAGTTAACCAGAATAATATCTTTGAACCGATGATCCAATCTGGATTGCAGCAGAACTGCTTAGTGCTGAACCAACGTAGAAATTCTCTTCACCAGACCATCGAACTTATGACATCGGATAATCAGTGCAACCAGAGCATGGAAAAGATCCAAGAGAACTGCCATGTTGGTTGGTTGGTTGTTTGTAGTGGCTGCCTCTGTATGAGACACACTTAGGCCTATATGGGCCCGTTGTGATAACACACAAATTCCACCCGTTTGAAATGTGTATGCAACACTGTTTTTTTTCCAACATGGGATACAACTCACATTTCAAAAGGATGGGGAAAGGGAGGGAGGGGACCTACAGTTTAACGCCGAGTCCGAACGGCGATTGGCAGTTTTTCTTTCATACTTGGAGGTTTTACCATTACCTGCCAAGAGCGCACTTGTGCGATTCTTGAAATTCTCATCTGCTTCATGTGGATAGCGATAGAAGTAGATGAGCGTTTTACCAGCCCGAGCCAGGAATCGAAGATGGGGCCACGGTATGAGAAGCAAGCGCGCTACCCGCTGGACTATCGAGGCCGACTCCCGACTCCCCTTCTTCTTTTTTCTAGCCTTTTTCCTACATCGCGTCCACTTTATTTGTACGGGATCTCTAGGTCACACGATCCTGAGTTTTCCCTTCGTTTACCGCTATGCATCGCATGTCACGTTTGGTAGTATTTATCCAGGTTTTCGGTGGTCTCCTCCTCTTCTTATCCTCTTCATTTGCAGCACTTGATTCACCGTGGGGTCCTTCGGCATCTCATAACATGGTCGTACCAGCGGAGACGCGTCTCTGGCAGCTCTTCACCGTTTTCGAGGGTCCGATGTGCGATTTCTCTTTTGAGTGCCACGTCTTGTGAGTGATGTGAGGGTGAGCAGAAAGGCTACAAGCCTTTCATAGCATTCAGTCTATTTGGACCATTGTAGTATGGCCATGGGGAACGTAGAAGAAGGGAAAGAATATAGGAGGAGAGTGATACCACATAAGAGGTCTGTTCAAACCCACAGTTTAACGCCGAATCCGAACGGCGGGCTGGCAGTTCTTCTTTCACACTTGGATGTTTTGTCATTGCCTACCAAGAGCGCACTTGTGCGATTCTTGTAATTCTGATCTGCTTTATGTGGATAGCGATAAAAGTATGCGAGTGCTTCACCAGCCCGAGCTAGGATTCGAATTTAGGGCTTCGGTATGAAAAAACACCGCGCTACCCACTGGACTATTGAGGCCGGCTGCCCCGCCTTTAGGTGACATGTTAAGTATTGGGTGCTATAAAGTATTAAACAAAATTACATACAAGAACGGAACTCGGGTCTCCGAAAGCACTGAGCTCGGGTAAAATCTCAAAAATCCAAAAAACCAAAATTTGGGAATAGGTTTCGGAACTGTAAAGCAAATGAGTTCTCTCCGCAGCGTATACCCAGTGTTGCCAGATGGATTTCAAGCAATTCCCCTAAAATTAAGTCCATTTCCCCCTAAAAACTAAAATGTCCCCCCAAATTTATAATGCACACATAAAATGAATATTTCACGAAAATTGCTCAGTTTATTTGGTACATGAAATTAAAAAAAGACCCACTAGCCAATATATCTGAACAAGGTGTTGATGTAACAAAAAAGCAAACTGGTTGGCAACAGAAATTTTTAAAAGCGTAAATTAAAAATGCCTGTAAAATATTTCCCCTAAAATTTCCACTTAAAATTTCATCCTAAAACATTTATCATGAAATTTCCCCCCAATTGAAACAAATAAACCACAAATCTAAGGCGAAACCCCTTAATCTGGCAACACTGCGTATACCTAAACAGGAAAGGCAGACTTAGCAACGCTCTTCAAACTACCTCAGGTTCTCTGTCGAGGTTCTTCTAAGCTCTGCATAATTCAAAAAGTATAACTGGTTCGAGTGGTAGTTCAAGATACCAACTAGGATAGAAAAATCTGGTTAAAAAAAAACGAGTAATAAAAAAGAGTTCTCACGAGTCTCGTAGGAGCCCAAGGCAACAAAAAGTGATTCTCTTAAAGACGGATTTGTATGGATACTGTAGAGGCCTAGAAGAGAAAGAAACAATGGGAAGATCGAAATGATCCTCTTAGGCTCGATGAGAAAATGCATGATCCAAAAAAGCATTGAGGTAAATGACATTGCATTGAGTTCAACGTTAAAAATGCTAACGAATACTAAAGACTTATTCGTTAACTTCCATTCTAAAGAACTTTTTCCGAACATACTTTATGAGTCTAATCCTTAAGAGGGCCTTAGTACAAAAAGAGATGTTTTATAAAATTGATTCTAATACTTTCTCCGAAGAGGTAATCTGTAAGACTGACTCTCCTTAAGACTGACTCTCTTTCGTAAAAAATATCGATTTCGATAAAAAAAAATTACTGAAAGAAATTAATTTTTTTCTTCTAAAATTGTTTCCTGTATCTGAATCTTATTTTAATAAATTAAACCTCCACTAGTTGCAATCTCCCACTTGGGAATGGAAACATTAGTAGATCCCTTCACTCAGAAGTAATGTTTGACTCTACCAGTTTTGGGGTATCTACCAGATTGGGGTCCTTTGAAGACTCGAATAGAGCGCAATGAAAGAGTTGAGTGGAGAAATAATTTAAGGTCACGCATGAACCTAAATGTGCAACTGAACATCGAAACAAATTTGTGCCCATTGAAGGGTCACTCATCACTTGTTGCTCTATTAATTGTAGTTGAGCGTCGTTTTATGTTGCGCGCCGCCTCTTTCAGTGTTCCTTTCACTACAAGTCACGTCTTGACCAGAAACAGTTACACATAGTTAGCAGCACAACGACCGCGCAGCATATCCCACAATTTAATTGAAATCATCAGAAGTGACTTAAATATCCAACGAGGCCCAAACATGAGTTCATTAGAGTTGACGCTTTGGCTATAATTGACACACGTTACGTTGCGATCGGTTTCGTTGGTGGCGGCGGCGCTGAACAGGAGAATCGTGTGCGCGCTTTATAAATCGTCTAAATTGGGTTCCCCTGCTGACGCGGTCGCTCCAGTGCGGCTGTGTCGAGCTGCTGTCGCGCCTGCGCCAACCGATGTCAATTTGGTTCGAGCGCGACAACGGCGACAGCAACGCGGCCGCGGCCGCGGACCGCGCGTACAAATCAAACAAATCATTCAAAATTTCGTTGTGGACAAAAATTGCTGAATTGTCATCATTAGGAAAATGGCTCTGAGCATTTGAGCGCTTTGATGTTTCCTTGCGAGCGAGCGCTGCGCTCGTTTTGCCGCTTTTTCAGCTCGAATTTGCTGCGGCTAAACGATGTCAAATGCGGCGACAGTTTGTCAGATTATTATCAAATTGCATTGACTCACTTTGGCTTTGGCGTTCGCTTTGGCTGCGACTGCGACTGTGGCCTCGGCTTTGGGCGCTTTCGAGCTGACAACTGGGCCTGGGATGCGGCGTTTGAAGGGGCGAAGGCGGCTTCAACCTGCGCCAGTCGGTTGGCAGGTTGAAGCTCGGAATTGATGGCCAGAGCAGCGTTGAAATTGCTGGCGTAGTTTGCTTGGCGGCTGTGCGCCCGCGCATTGCTGCCGGCGGCATATGAAACGATATCAAAGTCGATGTTGAGCGACAACAACAACAACAACAACGGCTACAACAATCACAATGCGAACAGCGATGACAGCAGCAGCCGCACTGAATGCGATCAACGCTTCTGATATGCCGTTGCCGCCACTGTCGCCTTGTCGGCGTTGTTCTCCTTTTCTTGCTGTTTTTTATTTGTTTTTTTTTTTATTTTGTTATTGTTGTTGTCTTCCTTGCAGCGATTATTGTCATTTTATGAGCATATTATGGCGACATTTACTCGTAATTTTACGAGTTCGTCGTATTGTCAGGCGACCGAGCCGGTTCGAGTCGGTGGCCGTTGTAGGTAGATGAATGTGGGTGGGTTTCGGTTGGAAACCTTTCGAACGCATTTCTGAGACATGGTCTTGAAATTGCTTCCAGCGAAGAAGCTGCCTGTCGTGGTCATTATGTTTTTATGTAGGTGTGTGTGTGTGTGTAGGCAGCCAAGTTTTGTGTTTGAGGATTAACTGCAGTTGAATAGATTTTTTTTTTAATATAGTTTACTGAAAAGTGTCTCTGATGCTTATCTCATTAACTTTGAGCTTACGTGCATATTTTTTTAAGAAATTATTTTCTTCTAAAAATATTAGTGATTTTTTTCTGCACTTCTCTGCATACTTCCTGACTTTAAAACTTGAATTTTTTTTACTAATATTTTAAGTATTCTTCAAAATTGTAATTTAAATTTTGAAGCGGAAAGTTGAAATGGATTGGAAAATATTTGAAAATATTTATTCCTGGAAAATAAGTACTCCACAGTCCCTGAAAAAGAGTAGTGCGATGTTAGGTTATTAAGAAAAGGACTGAGTTAACGTCAATATGGAGTTTGTAACGAACAGGACAAGCTATGACCGAAATGGGGATATAAAGGAAATTAGTATTACTAGTAAAGTAATATCACTGTCTGTTTGTTCGTCTATACATTTGTACCTTGGACCATCCATCCGTTCATTCATCCATTTGTGTACTCCTCCGTACATCAATCCACCCTCCATCTGTCTATTAATCCATCTCTTTATCCATTCACCCATCAATCTCTTCGTCCATCTGTGAGCCAGTCATTTGTTCGATTGTTGGTACCTTATGTATGTATGTCTATCCATTCGTCTGCCCATTTGAACTTCCAACCATTTATATTTACGACCATATATCTGTTAATTCGTCCATCTATTTGTATGTCCATTTGCCTTTCTCTCAGTGCCTTCTTTTATCTGTCCATGTGTTCATCTGTTGGTCCCTCCATCCGTCAATACATCTAATGGTGTCTAATTGACCCAGAGTCTTTTCGATGATTGAAAAAAAGGTGTGTTCTCTAAAGGTTAATTGTATTTCTTCTAATTGCTTTTTCTTCTGGGAAAAAGGAAATCTATGACCTCAAAAGTGTCCATTCTAAGTGGCTCTTTATTAGAGTTCTCCATCTCCTTTTTTAATTTTCTCCATATGGGTGCCAGGAAATAGTTGAATATAGTGAACAGTAGTAGAGTAGTACAACTAGCAAGGCGAGTTACACAACTTATGACTAACAGAAATCTCTCGTCTCAACTTCATATTGATTATTAATTTCATCTTTGCTCTAAAAAGAGTACGAGTAAGATAGAGGAAATGAGGTACCAGCAGAATAACTTGCCAAACTTTAGACTAGACTTTGTCCCCAAGCTTAGCAGTAAATATCGAGACGACATCGCCAGGTCACCTCTACTGATTTTTCTGATTTGGTTTTACTGATTGATCGCCACGCATAAACTTAGATTAAGCTTGCGTAGTTGAGGGGACAAGGGGCACGCTCTTGGGACCAGCACCAATAATCGGCACCAGTCTAGCAAGCATCCTGGACTGGATAAAATCCTATGTAAACAGCTTGCATAGGGAGCGTTGGTGTAGTTTGAGATGCAGCAGGACAGCCAAGGAATGCAGGGGTATTCCTTTTGAAATGAAGAAAGAAAGGTCTTCGCAGGATCGTTGGACTAGTCACAGGACAAAATCCATGGGGCCAAAATATGGCCACAATGGGCATCATCGATGATCCAACTTATGCATCTTGTCTGGAGGAGGTAGACAGTACAGAAAGAGCACTCTGTGTATGTCCCGCCTTTGCTAGAACGAGATTGCGCATTTTGGGTTATGAGGATGGGTTATGAGGATGGACGAGGCCCACTCTTTTACCCGGCACGATCTCCTAAGATTCATTAAAAAATCCAGGAAATTCATGCTGGAAGACTTGTAGTCCTTATCCCTTCCCTAATACTTTCTTTCTTTAACCCTACCTCCTCTATCACCCTTTTCCTCTCGAGTCTCAAACACTCTAGGAGTGTTTTAGAAATTGCACCCTCTAGGATTCACTTTCTCGGCTCCCTTCATATTCATTCCATTCCAAGCTTGCGTAGTTGAGATTTTTTTCCCAGCTGGAAGAGGAAATCACCTGGTCCGCCACTGTCCGATCCCCTTTAAACGAGGTTCAAAACAATTTGCGTGTCCCCTATTCCAACTTTTTGAATGACCTCAGATCGGTCAATATAAAGAAATCTGTTGAAGATAGTCGAACTCTCTGGCAGATAAGCCCAAAAATCATACTCGAAAGGCCCCAAAACTCGATGACGCTTTCTGTACAAATGCCAACTTGTACAAACGTGAGGCCAGAACGATGCGCCGCTAGCAGCAACAGGTTGCCGTCACATTCTGCGCTCATTGCCATCGTCGTTTCCTCTTCAATGTCCACATCGCGCATGGTGGCAGCAACAATCTTTCGTGGCAGCGGCGGCGGCGGTCGCAGCTACAAATTTACCCTTTTTCGCTGTGTGCGGTAGTTTTCTGCCGAATGACAATCGTAAAATTATAAACAAAAAATACACAAAAATCTTTTTGTGTGTAATTTTTTTATGAGCGCTTTCGAGTCGGAGAGCGTGTTTATTATTGTGTACGTGTACCTTCGAGTAGGCTTCGCACACACACACACACACACATACAAATACAGGAAAATGGTCAGTTTGGTCGTTAGGTTATTTGTTGGTGGGTCGCGTGTGGCACGGAGGCTTTTGTCTTCTCAATTTGTCAACGAACATTAAAGTGTGTTTTGTGTATTGTGCGGACATTTTACGACTGCCGCCTTGTCAGCGCAGTTGTTAGGCGGCAACTGTGACTGCGACTGTGGTCGAGGTTTTTGCTTCGGCCGAGCTGGCGTTGTCATTGTTGTGCTGCATTTGTTACACGCCTCGGCTGCTGCTTGTTGTTTGGCTTTATGTATGTTGAGATGTTGTTGTCTTTTGCAAAATTTTCGCTAATTAATTTCATGTCTCTGCCTACAAATTTCAGTTCTCCTCCTCCTGTCAGGAATTGGACCGTCGTTCCCCATTTTTCTTTTTAATTTTATTTCATTTGATTTCATTTCATTGTTTTAACTTCATAGAGGTGACCACACTTGGCCATGCCCAGCTGGCCGCCGTCAAGCGCCAACACTTGGCGCGCACAGTGGCCGACACAATGGTGGCAAAAGCGGCACTTTTTATGTGTCGAATGCGCCGCCACAGTCAGCCACCAATGCAAAGTGCGCCATGCACGCGGAGCCAACGCCGCGGCGTGTATTATTTATTGTTTGGCTATGGCGAACAAGTGTTTGCCGCGCCATTCGCCATGATTCCGCCAAATACCTGCGCCAACCTCGGCCGAGTGCATTGTGTCAGCGGCGCTCGTCGTGTGTGCACTCAATCGGAACTGGTCAACATAGCAAAAAAAAAAAAGCATCACGAGGACGCGGCGCATTGCATTGAGAAGCGCTGAGCTCGCCACATTGTGGCGTCCTCCGAACGCTGCCGCAATTGTGGCCAAAGGAAACGACGCCGCGCACAAAGAAAATTCCAATCGTATGAGTGGCCGTGCGGCATGGCAGCAAGCGCGCAGGCGCACAGTTAGGCGGACAACGTGTGCAACATGCAACATGGGCGCATGCGATCAACACGGCGGCTACTGTTGGCGTATTGAAGCGACCACATTTTGCTCATAAGCGATACAAATTTTATTTCGTTATTTTTCTCTGGCTTAAAAAAAAAGCAATAAAAAGATACGCTTTTGTTTATTGTTGTTGTAAATGACTGAGCTTAGTGTAAGAAATCCAGGCAATGGTTTTCTTGCACAATCACATCGAACAAAGTGGATGTAATCAAACTAATAGCAAAAATAGTAAACAAAAAAACTCACTGCTCTTCAAACATAGATTAGGTTGGCGGGCATCTCGATGATCTAGTAAGATCATTGAGAAACTAAGAAGACCCATTTTGATGCCAGAAGTCTTTGAACATACTTAGAAATAAAAAAATCTAACGAATGGTGGTTTTTAATGATGCGTGGTTCTCAATTGACGTCATCACGAATTATCATTTTATGGGTGAGCCAACAAATAGAACGAAGGAATGTGACCATAACTGCCTTCATCTCAGATAACTACTTGCAAAACTTCCATCAAGGGTTCTCAGCTATGTATGTGCGCACATATATAATGTGTAAAATATGCCTTCGTACTTCAGCACTTCATCTACTATGGAATTATCGAAGGAATAGTGTGAAACAATTCGAGTGTCTACGTAGTCTCAGACCATAAAAAGGTTAAATACCTTAATGTCTCTTACGAGTTCTATAACGCTTTTTAATTTGCAGTATCAGTACCCTCAAAGGGCCTTGGCACCGACTACTTTCAATGAGTGGAAATGAAATGAACCACAGAACACTATGCAGAAACCAACTTCTTTGCGGTTTCCAACGGTACAACAAACAAGAACCGTGATCACATATTCACATTTTGTGCGCTGTTTACAGGGTTTCTTCTATGTGAATCTTTAATTGGAGGCAAATTCTTTTGAACTATCGAACTGTTTTCATTGAGGATTTTTCGCTGAGAGATATGTAACACCAAACAGTTCATATATATGTATAGTACAGCTGATATAATTTAAAGACAACTGAATATGTTGCGGAATATTTTTCTGTGAACACTTCGAAAGCATCTCGAGAAAGCTAAGCTGACTTCGGATGAGGTTGTCTCTGCAGCAGTGGATTCCCTGAGTAATCAGTTGCTCTCAAAGCAGGAAGAGAGGAGACCATATGAGGATGTCTATGAGTGTACTTGTGTAAGGCCATGGAAGCCCATGTCAGTCATAAGGGAAAGTGAGTTCCAGGGAGTGGACTCCCTGAGTAATCAGTTGCTCTCAAATCAGGAAGAGAGGAAACCCTATGAGAATGTCTATGAGTGTACTTGTGTAAGGCAATGGAAGCCCATGTCAGTCATAAGAGAAAGTGAGTTCCAGGGAGTGGATTCCCTGAGTAATCAGTTGCTCTCAAATCAGGAAGAGAGGAAACCCTATAAGAATGTCTATGAGTCTTGTGTAAGGCCATGGAAGCCCATGTCAACGGTTCTAAATCTTAATTGCAAAATCCTTGGAATATCAAGAAGTGATTTGGGTTATGCTAGCCCAACTGACCGAATTTAGGTCATTATTTCCTCTTCGAGAGGGGCCACTATGGGGGAACGATTTGTTTTCTCTGTGACCATAGAAGAGAGCCTCAGTCATAATGGAAATATCAACTTTGGGCTTTGGGATTCCATGCTAATGGTGTGAACTTTTCGGCATCGGTTTACATTCTCCAAGGTCGTAGGTGCTTGTCTCAGTCATGAAAAATATACGCTTTCAGCCAGCATATCCAATATCTGCCGGTGGTTTCACAGGTAATTTTTGCAATCCCTGGTGTTTTAAGGACTTCAGTAGGCAATGTTAAGAATGAAAATGTTCCCTAAGCTGTCCCAATTGCTCCCACTTTGTGAAAATACCGTCTGAGGAATAGGTTTGTTTCCTCCAAGACCATCGGTGGCAGTCTCAGTCATGAGAGACGACATGTTTTGGGCCTTCATATCCAATACTGCTGATTTAAGAGTTTATTGTTGAGATCCTGGTATATTAAAAACTCCATTGCGTTATGTTAAGAAGGCTTAGATGTTTCTAAAGCTGATAGCTGATCTTACGCAGTTTACATCATCGAAACTGATTTGAAAGCTTGTTGTTGAAATCCTAGGTATGTTAAGGAGTCGAATGTGCTTAGTTTCTTTTCAAGCAGACCAAATCGAATGCATGACTTTCACTAATAATAAATCTCTCTATTTACCTCTGCTAGATGCGTGTTGTCTAGAATCCATTACACTAAGCATGGATAGGGTTTCCTCTCTCTCTCTATAAACTAAATAGGGTCTTCTCAATCCAGTTGTCTAATTGAAAGCGTAACTAATGTTTTACTGAGACCATGCCGCTCCAAGCATTTTTCTAACCCAAGTTTGTTCACCCAACTAACAAACAAAAGAGCAAACATTCCATACAATGCAACTGTTCTACTTCTCTTAGAAATGTCTAAGAGAACTGAGAAAGCATTTTTGCTTTTCCAATAAGACTCATAATCTCTACTTTTTTCTATTTACTGCGTTGTTCAACACTTGCTGCACAATTCAGCTCACAGCACAGCCCACCTCGATCGGAGTGGGTCACGTGCTGAAAGGCAGAAAACAATTTGCGCATCGTCTGTTACAATTAGCATAATGATTGCATCTTCTCTCTATTAACCCGTGTGCGCCAGCGCAATACGCAATTAAACGAGCGGCCAGTGTGACGCCACCGGCGCTACGTGCCCATTGCATCATTCAGCGGCGCGCATCGTTTCCTCTTTGCTTCGCTCTGCATTTCTACACTGCCGCTGCCTGGGTTGGTTGATGAGAACGTTGTCCGTTGGGGCGAATTGCTGTCGCTAATATGGCATGCGATGAAAAAGGACCTGCCCGATAAGAAGCGATTAGGACTTGTTTGTGTATTTTGGAACGCACAAAATTGTCAACGCCTACGACTACCGACATAAATTATCACTTATCGACACCGCTCGCGGAACATTCGTTTGATGTGCGTACGCTGGAGGATTGGGATGTATTTATTATGATAAGCAGTTGGTCGGGGCAGGTATCGAAAAGAATATATGGTATGTAAGTAGGAGGACAAATATGAAAGGAAGATTGATTTTGGTAAATCAGAAAAAGTCCCACGAAAGTATGTTCTTAATTAGCTAAGAACCAGTATTAAGTGTCGTTTGCACAGCTTACAGAATAGCTTACGATCAACCCTTCTTCCGGTTCTATCATAAGGCTACTTGTAAAGATATTTCAGACGTAAGAATCAAACCCTATATTGAGTTTTGTAGAGTAGTTATTAGATCGCTACTCAACGATGTGCTTGGAATACTTAGTATACGGTTTTGAATTTGGGACATCGACACATCTTTGCACGCAGAATTCCTGGATAGTATGTTCGTTCTCTCTCCAACTGGACGGTATCTTTACGGTAACAACGAGGGTTTTTATGCAGTTTAGCCAACTAGAGAAGCCAACTTGGTTTTGTGAACACTTTTTCCGTCAACAACTTTTAGGTCTGCCCGAGGAAGCTAAGAAAAGACTTGCAAAAGGGATGATGCACTCTTTGTAGCATTGCGTATAGAGAAAGAGACCATGGAAGACAGCTTCGGACCCTCCAACTTAATGTATCTTCTTCAACGAGGCCATTTCCAGTTTACCTTTCATTCTAGTGAAGTCAACTTGTTTATCCAAAGCTTTCTTTTCCAAGCGCAATCTTTTCAATGCAATTATTTTTTATATATTTGACATCGTTTTAATCTTGCTAATTTATTAGTCTTCTTTCTCATATGGCAAATCTGTCGAATAATAGTTTTCTTGATCTAATTCATATCTTAATAAATTTGGTGTCCCTAAGAATTCGACATTTGACATGCAGTTAATTTCGAGAAGTTCATCAGAGGCCCATCTCTTTCAATCCGAATTTCTTCAATATTTATATTGAGGCATTTTATGTGTCTGTTGTTTTATGATTGCAGTGATCCAGCTGAATTTTTCAAAGCTGATTCTTTGCGATATCCATCTTTTTCATTGATTTCTTAATCGATGTTTTGCCCCCTTTGTCTCTCATTCAGTTTATTCTCAATAATTTGTTGAAAACTTCTTCGTTTCAAACTAATTCTTTCTGATATCATCAATGACTTTTTTAATATTGTTACTTTCGTGGTTTTGGTACTCACGGGTCACTGTCTTATCCAACGACTTCTGCGAGAGCGCAGCTCCGAGGAGAAGGAGACCGTTCTGCACCTGTTGTACGAATGTCCCAGAAAAAGATATAAGCTTCTCGGTTCAGCTTTCTTCATTAGTCTAACCGAGCTATCTTCTTTGAATATTAGGGACATAGCCAGGTTCATAATGGAATCCTCTTGATTCTCAGCGCTATAAGGGGGATGGATGGATGTGAGGGAAAGATGGGGAAATAACCTTAGGAAGGTCATTACCTCAATCACTCAGGCTTTATAGCCCATTGTACTTAAGGCTCAGGAAAAAGGCTGATAGAGGAGATGGGAATGGGGAAAAAGAGAGCTGTAAGGGGAAGTCGCGCCATCCACTGTGAGTTTTTGATGTAGAAGGCTGCCACTCCAACCTAACCCAATCTACTTACGTATAAGATGACCGTGTTACGTTACACTGTGCAAGTCCAAAATTTAGACATGGGGGGGACCTACTGGTTGAGTTTCCTATAGGTATACTGAGTTGAGATCCACCAGCCGGTTGGTAAGATTGGCTCTAGTTTATGAGAAATCCGACTTTGAAGTTTGGTAATTTTCGCCATGTCTAAATTTTTGAGGGCAAATTTCACGCACAGTGTTATAATCAACGAGAACTGACCATCCTTTTTGTGTAGTGTTCATCCTTTATGTAGATACAGTAGACATCATACTGAAAGCACCTATGTATTTAGTTGAACTTCCGATGTGATCTTCGATAAGTAGTTTTTCATATATGGCCTTAGCACTTAGTCAAACAAGACATACAATGGAATGAGAATAAGTCGCTCAACATCGTTTTAAAACATTCCAATGTGATGTGTCTCACAGCTTGAACCTTGTGGACCATATCTGAACTTACATGATGGCTGTTTCAGGTAGCGCGTAAAAAAGTTGAACGCATTCAGTGCAATTTCAAACACGTGTTTTCAACAATTGACGAGCCAAACAAACCGACGCATTACAAGCGATTTAAATGCTTATAGCGATTAACCGTTTCTTTGCTCGTTTAGCCGCTCAATCAGCCGAAAATCAAATTTAAAATTGGTATTTTCTTTCATTGTAAGCCACTCTGAGCCGAGCTCTGGTTGATGGCCGTCGGAGAACAATGCGACATTATTGAACGCGCCGCATTATCGGCCATGGCACATAAAAGGTGTTGAAATTGCCACTAATCCAAATTAAATTTTAGGAGAAATTATGTGACAGCTAAGCGGAGTTTCAATCCCGGCCGAGAAATTTCCCCTAACCAGTGGCCTCAACATAAACCACACATATTCAAATTTTTCCCTCTAATAAATGCAAATGTGCTTTTAATCGGTGTTGACAGTTAAGACGATCGAACGCGCAGCCGGCCACAAATACAATTAGGCGGCGATTGGCCGTGAAATCGAAAATCAAAAATGCTACACGGCTGCAGCCTTTGCTGGCCACTCTTGTTGTTGTTGTTGTTATGCTGTTGTTTTCCTTTGAGTGTGGACGCAATAGATGATGGACTTTCTAAGAAGATATATGTAAAGTAGTAGCAATAAAAATATTGAACAACGGCCAGCACGCTGGCAGCGAGAGCGGCCGATGTGCGATGCTATCGGCGGCAGCACTCACGCCCACTTCCATCAACGTTTTATGCTAATATCGACTTAATTACATTTTGATGAGTATTAAAGCAGCGGGTGCAGCTGATGATGCACGTCAGCAACTCCCACCGGAATGGGCTGTGGCAAGTGCAGCGCGGCCATTCTCGCCACTGGTCGAGCGGCAATGCTTCTAATTGCAGTGATGGCGTGTAAATTTGCCATGCACACAAATCTGGCATACAAAGTGCACACAGGTCTATGGAAGCGTTGCCACATTATGGACTACATGAAATTGTAGCGTGGATGCGGGCACTCGAGGCCGTTTGGTTGCTGGCAGATTTTTGCAAGTAAATAATTTGGGTTGGACTTTTTAATTGGGAATTATGAACGCGTATATGAATTGAAGTTTGTAGTATGCACTCGAAATAAGTTTTGTACAATGCAATGCACTTTTTTAATTCAAAATTTTTTTTTTAAATTTTTAGTTTTGTGAATGAGATGTGATTTAGTGCTGTACTGAGGTTTTTAATGTTAGAAAAATGATTTTTTTTTTGAGTTTTCGTAAAGGCTTGAATACAGAAAGTAAGAGATTATGTTTGAACAATTTAAAGTTTGTTTTTTAAAAGGTAGGACTTTGAATTAAAAAAAAAAAATTTTCATTTTACATAATTTCAAACTGAAAATTGACTTGATTGAAAAGTGAAAAAAATAATTGTATGCTATATTTGAATATAATTTCGGATAGGTAGTCGCCGCGTACATGGCGTCATCTGCAGGTCTAATTACACTGTGCGACAGCATTTTTCACACCGGGAAAAATCTCTATCTGCTTGAAACTAGAGACCAAATATAATAATACTGCGTACCCAGTTTTTCATTTCTACATTCTTTGTCCTTTTAAAAGGATTTAAAAATTTTGAAGGGCATAAAAAATATTAAAAATACTTAATCTCGTTAGAATATGGCAATATGTATATCAAATTAAAGAGAAAAGGCTCAAGAATTTAAATAAAATTGATTTTTTATCTATTTGTAAAAAAGGATATGAAAAAGGTCCTTTGAAAATTTCAACCCTTTATATACTTGAACATTTTTATAGGATTTTCTTGAAAAGTAAGTATGTTAAAACCCAAAATCTTCTTGATCACGTGTCAAAATTGTATTACTCAACTTTTATTGGTTCGAAAGTTATTAAAAAAAAGCGGAAGCTGCAATTGTAATGAAGTATAAAAATTCTATATTCTTTTTATTTGAGTGTCAGTATTTTAAATAATAAAAAAATACAAAATCAATGATCAAAAGCATCAAAATCAACGCCCATATGGATTTTTTTCGGTGTGAAAAATATTTTTAATTTTTGTCGCACTGTGTTATTGATCATGTTTCCAAGCAATGTGAGTCGTATAGTTCGCTCAATGTTGTCTTCCAAGGCGTCTAAAGTTTCGGTTTTTTTTTTGTTTTTTTGCATGAGCCAATACCTTCAAAATAATCTAGGGGCGAAATAATCCGAGGTAAAATTTTGGCATTCCTTTTCATGGGAATTGAAACACCTATTCGGCAATGATTGGTAAAAACATCTATCCTGAACTCAGCCAGAATTTTATACTTATTTATTTATAAAAATTAATTAACTATTATTTGACTATAAAACGTCGATACTTGCAGCCGTTGTTGATTTTGTTGGTGCCCCATTCGCTCAACATGGCCACCACCCAGCATCAAATTCATTCGGCATCGCATAAGTCACGCATATTTCACGCTCGACGTGGCCGGCTGGCGTTGTGCGTGCGTAATCAACGCCAACAGTGGCGCGCAGGTGTTACTCGATTAACGTTCGACACCTTTGGTGTCATGGACAATTTTCCCACACAGTGTCGGGCGAACGACGCGGCGTTGGTCAGCTGGCGACTTACGTGGCACAACTCCAGTTGCCATACGCAACGAATGCGCTGCTGCGCGGATAGACAGACGGCTGGATAACTGGCTGTCTGGTTGGCCGACTGGCGTAGTCGGGGTGTTGTCGGTCACTGCGTACAATAAAATCGCACTGCATAATGTGGCGCATAATTATCGCATTACGCGTGCGCACAGTTGCTCAGTTCGCGATTACATAGCAGCCGCTGTGCCTGTGCCCGGAATTATGTGGCCCCCACTAGACTGTGTAGTGGAAGGCAATAAAATTCTCATTTCGAAATTCATTGCCACCGTGCGGCCGGCGCAACCACTCGAACCGGCGCATCAAGAAATCCAATCAGAAGCTGCAACCGAGCTGCATTCCGCGAGTGCGGCCAATACTTGGCCCTAGACGAGATTGCCAAACAGCAACCCTGATTTCGTTTTGTATAGCAAAACGCGTACAGTGCTCGATTTGCGCTCTGTTATCGCAATCAGCAGCGAAACGAACCGTAGCCGGCCGCGTTGTCGTCATCAGCGCCTGCACAACTGCAGAGTTCACCCAAAAGTTAATCGGAAATCCATACGAAATACGCCAACTAACTGCACTGGCACAGCGGCTGCCGTTTCGCTTTTCCGCTGGCACAACAGCTGGACGCGGCCACACCGCCAAGAGACGAATTACTCGGAACGGAAGCTCGACTACAGTCTCGACTCACACATTAACGATTTAAATGGTAATAATGTGCAGCGCCCAGATTATCGCTTCGATCAATTGCAGTGTGCAACGTGCAGCGGCCGCAGACGGCAGGCGGCTTGCTTTCGGCGATTGCAAGTGTTCGCTCGGCAGCAACGAAGGTGCCGAGCACGCACGTTGAAGCGTGGCGAATCGAGCGATGCTGCGGCCGATGCCAAAGCCATCGTTTAGTGCGATGAAGTTGTAAGCCGTGTAGTGGGCTCTGTGGTACACAACAGAAATGGCCAAGACAGGGAACTACGACAAGAAATTGAGGTCAACTGAGTTCGAATTTGAATGCCTGATTGTATGAAAATAGGTAATAGTTACAATGGTTTCTTGTGTATACATGATTGAGTGCAAAAGTTTTCGATTTCTATATGCAGTAACACCTAATTCTTGTGAGGTATGATGAGAAAATGTGCATAATTACCAATAGGATCACGTCGTAACTGGTCTATGACTGTCTTGGACTTCTCTTCAGGGTAACTGACAAGTGGCGCACATATAGTAGGATTTCATTTTGGGGGAGAGAGGGTTTCCTCTACAACTTTTGAACCCATTACCAGTTGAGACCATTTAAGGAAACTTAAATGTTTTCAAGGTACAGACATTTCGAAGAGTTTAACCCCCACACCTCCTTCCCCCACTGCGTGCACCACTGCTGAACACATTGGGGTAAATCTGGTTTGGGTCACATTGGGTATGGTGAGTATGTAGGCTATAAATTGGTATCTCACCAGGGAAGGATTTGCAGATTTATAAGTAGCTTCGTAAGACTCAGATACATAGTCCACAAATTCTTTCAAAACCTTCCTCTAACGTCTTTCAAATCCATAAAATGTTTGTCTCCTAACTTTTTAATCCTTTCGGAAACCACGAAATGCTTTGTATTATTAGGGGCATCGAATCACCATGCTACCAGTATTTCAACAAACCAGGCAACTGGCAACTCAAAAGAACGTGTATTAGTGTATCAAAAGGCTTATCATGTACTTCACTCTAGAATTAACAGTCTGCATTAACAAGCCTGCATTCAGTAGCAGATTAGCACGCAGACACCTCGACTACTGGCGTAGTCTTACGACATGTAGGCAGTCGAGGATGTTTATTGATGCACATTGGCCTAACAGAACGGGCTACCTGCTGAGCTTAGGTAAGAGTGACTTGAGAACTATTATAGGGCTCGTCACAGGGTTTATTCCTTCTAACGAATATCTACCTCAATAGGATTGGGGTTAAAGACTCGGCTTTATGTGACATGTGCCTTGAGGACGACGAAACCACGGTGCACTTCATTTGTGAGTGCCCGGCTTTCGGGCGGCTCAGGCATACGTGCTTCGGCAGTATGATCCTCCGCGAGGATGAGCTCAGGAACCTCAAGTTTTCGGACGTGCTCAGCTTTGCTAAAGCCATGCTCCGTCTAACTGAGATCCAGAGCTTATGGGAACCTTCTTAGGGCGACTGCAAACCTGAATGCAATAGGTCACTGGAGATAGGTTCTGTCTCGTGATCGGCGAACGGGGGCGCAGTTGGGTAGTTCTTAGAAATGGCCCCTTCTGGCTTGGCGATGAGAGTCGCCAACGGAAGTGGGCCCGCTACTTGCTCGCAAGACACCAGGACGTCAAGTTCTGACCCCAAAAAGTATCAAAAACTAAAATAATGTTACACGAATTCCTCCACACTTCCCTTCCTCTAAGCCACAACGAACCCCATTCAAAATGTTGTTGCTTGTTGCCTAACTCCATTCCAAAGTGTACGGCGTACTCGGCAATATTGATGATCGCGTTAATGTGCCATTGGCAGCTCGTATTCAACACAATTTGTTTCCGCCACAAACTGTGGCACTGCACCAACAAAGCTCACCTGCAACTTCGATGCCGATTTGATGCCCTCATCTTGTGGTACCACAATGTCGTCCGGACCGATCGAGACGATTGCTGCGTTTGCTGCTCCAATTGCAGGGCAATCGAGCGGCCGATCGAGGTTGAAGGAGTTATTGAGATAATACGATATTACTTTATTAATGCTGCGGCCATGTTCTGTCCAAGCGGACAGACACATTTACAGGCGCACGGATAGTCTGAGAAATGGCTGGAGAGCCAGTGAGCGGGTATGGGAGGTGCTGTGAGATGCGCTGCTGAATGGCGATCAGCAACAATAGCCGCCGCAATAATAATGATTTACAAGAATTTAATCTGTGCCCAGGTGCTAATTTCATCCATTCAACCGAAGCCGCACCACGAGTCCATGGCCGAGGCCGCAGTCGCTTCAATGAATGGAGCCGGCAGCCATTCGATTGAAATATTTGTGCGTCTCATTATCGTCAGCGAGCGTCGGCATTCGTCAGCGATCGCCAGCCGCAACAGCCACGGCACGGATCACAGCATCACAGCATCACCATTACGCGTGAATGGTCGTCAGCTTGAGATGTCGAATTGTACAAATTGTTGACAAAGGATGCCGCACAGTTGCGGCGGCCACTGCTGTCCGCTGATGACCAACACAATGGCAGCGCCATCAGAGTCGGTGCCGGTGGCGGTGCCAGTGTCAGCGCTGCCTTTGATGAACGGGCGTCAATCGATTTGCGATCACCACTTGGCGGCGGCGGCGTGCCTGAGCAGCGGGCATGCGCTTCGATGTCGTTTGTTTATCCACTCCTGCGGTTTATCCATTACGCCGCGTGGAAGCCATCATTAGGCGAGCGCGCGCGCGCCACTCACCGCCGGCAACATCATCATCAACAACTGGCAACTGGCGGCCGGCGCGGCACAGGTATCGGCAACATCAACAGCAGTTGGCCGCGCCGCGTTCGATTGGCGAAATGCGTGGCAAATAGTTTAAACAAATTGCAATTTCAATTGGAAAATGATGCGGTGGCCAATTGCGGGCCACTTTGTTGTTGCGCGCGTTGATTGGTTGGTTGGCGGCGCAGTCGGCTCGAAGGCTTTGAAGCCAACGACGGGGTGAATGCGGGGCAGCCGAGTGAGCTGGCGAAGATGCGCCGCGCCAGAACGTCTTGACCGATGCTAAATTAATCGCACAACTACTCCTGCTGACCAGCTTTTACGGCCTTCCTAGGCCAGCAGCTGACTGCCAGGCTGGCTGGCGGGCTGGATGGATGGCTGGCAGGCTGACTGGATGGCCGTTGGGTACGGGTACGAACCACTGTGGTATGCGGAATTGCGCGTTTGACAAAGTGGCTTGAACCGATTCGCTGAGAAATGCATGAAATTTGTCAGATCGCTGAGGGAAGTTGAGAGCAGCGAACAACCGTAAAGGAGCCATTATCTTTTCAATAAGTTTTCATCGGCTCGTCGCAAAAGCGGGTACGTGCTCACAAGGTGATTAAGTATCAACGGAGACGATTAATTGTGATATTAAGTGAAAAATAAACAAGTGAACAATATGAACGTTGAGTAACCGTAATGAGTGAAATTAGTTTTATAAATCGTTTTATATTTTTTATTTATTTTTTTTATTTAGTCTTAAAACTTATTTAAAAACTTACAGACTATAACAAACATCAGATTCAAATAATTTAAAATTGAGTTAAAGATATAATTAGACAAAAATGTCTCAATTCTTATTGTAAGGTGAAGTAAAAAGAAATCCATGGTTTTTCCAATAGATAGGTTTAGCAATCTATATCTCCCGTTGTAGTTTAGATTTAGTTAGTAAAGATTTCGTGCTAAAAAAACTTCTCAGACAGTTTTGTGATTGCTTGACTCAATATTGTTTGATCGCACATCTAAGATGCACATCAGCAAAAAGAAAATACATCTTAGCTACAGTTTTTCTTTGGCGAAACGCAAGTCAGGTAGGTGAAAATCTGAATAGTATTTATGGTATTTTATTTGATTTGATTTGATTTGATTTGATTTGATTTGATTTGATTTGATTTGATTTGATTTGATTTGATTTGATTTGATTTGATTTGATTTGATTTGATTTGATTTGATTTGATTTGATTTGATTTGATTTGATTTGATTTGATTTGATTTGATTTGATTTGATTTGATTTGATTTGATTTGATTTGATTTGATTTGATTTGATTTGATTTTATGTTATTTTTTTTTATTTTATTTTATTTTATTTTATTTTATTTTATTTTATTTTATTTTATTTTATTTTATTTTATTTTATTTTATTTTATTTTATTTTATTGTATTTTATTTTATTTTATTTTATTTGATTTAATTTATTTTATCTTATTTTAGTTTATTTTATTTTAGTTTATTTGATTTGATTTGATTTGATTTGATTTGATTTGATTTGATTTGATTTGATTTGATTTGATTTGATTTGATTTGATTTGATTTGATTTGATTTGATTTGATTTGATTTGATTTGATTTGATTTGATTTGATTTGATTTGATTTTATTTTATTTGATTTGAATTGATTTGATTTGATTTGATTTTTATTTTATTTTATATGATTTCATTTGATTTGAATGGATTTGATTTGATTTGATTTGGTTTGATTTGATTTGATTTGATTTGATTTGATTTGATTTGATTTGATTTGATTTGATTTGATTTGATTTGATTTGATTTGATTTGATTTGATTTGATTTGATTTGATTTGATTTGATTTGATTTGATTTGATTTGATTTGATTTGATTTGATTTGATTTGATTTGATTTGATTTGATTTGATTTGATTTGATTTGATTTGATTTGATTTGATTTGATTTGATTTGATTTGATTTTGTTTTGTTTTGTTTTGTTTTGTTTTGTTTTGTTTTGTTTTGTTTTGTTTTGTTTTGTTTTGTTTTGTTTTATTTTATTTTATTTTATTTTATTTTATTTTATTTCATTTCATTTAATTTTAATTAATTTAATTTTATTGTATTTTATTTTATTTTATTTCATTTTATTTTATTTTATTTTTTTTATTTTATTTTATTTTGTTTTATTTTATTTTATTTTATTTTATTTAATTTTTTTTGTTTTATTTTAATTTATTTAATTTAATTTTATTTCACTTTAATTTAGTTTATTTCATTTGAATTTATTTTATTTATTTTATTTTATTCTATTTTAATTTATTTTATTTTATTTTAGTTTATTTTAGTTTATTTTATTTGATTTGATTTGATTTGATTTGATTTGATTTGATTTGATTTGATTTGATTTGATTTGATTTGATTTGATTTGATTTGATTTGATTTGATTTGATTTGATTTGATTTGATTCGATTTTATTTTAATTTAATTTAATTTTACTTTATTTTATTTTATTTATCAATTCATTTAATTATTTATTTATATACTTAACAAGTTTCCTGCAATTAAGTTTAAATTCAATTAAATTAACTTATCTATGTTATTCCTAAATTTTTGGGCAACAAATAAATTTCTTGCACCGAAATAGATCGGTCAAGGTGGGCCATTTCGTATGCTGTCAAAATGTGCAGACGACATTTACATGACAGCCACCATCGCCACCAACACCACCGCCACTGCCAGCGCCGGTGATCGCACCGATGGCGCTGATTGTCGGCGAATGCGAGCATTTATCCAATTAACGCGCGAGCGGCCAGTGCGGCCGGGAACGCGGTAATTAGACAAAACATTACTCATGTTAATGTTGCAAATTTGTTGTTGTTGTTATTGTTGTTGCTGCGCGACCGCTGACGGCAACCAGAAGACAAACACGACTAAAAGTATTGTTTGGCAATAAAATGGCGAAGCAACAACGAGCACAAAAACAACGGCAGCCAGCAGCAGGCAGCAGCCAACCCAAAAGCCGCCAACACAATATTTCTTCGCTTGACGTTGTGATGTGCGGATAGATTTATTTGGCCGCAACAAATCATAAACAATGCGCGATGCCGCCTGCGAGTGCGTACAATTTAGAATTTGCCTGGTGTGGCGTTTTTGTTGTTGTTGTCACACTTGCTGCTGCGCGTTAACATTGTCGACGCGAGTTTGAATTTCGTAAATAAAGCGAAACTGCATTGTTGTCGACTGGCCGCCGCTGCCGCTGGGGAGTAATAAAGCGGTGGAGGGGACAGTGACGACAGTGGCGGCGCAGTGTAGGCAGCGCGTGGCGGTGTGGGCTGCCACATTGACATGCGCGACAACGCGGCGGTGCCGCTTGTCTGTAGGTGAGAGGTGTCATTCGAGACCACTGCGCTCACATTAAATTCAAATTTAATTATTTTGTCGAATTTCGGCATTAGGCGCGTTGTCGGCGCACGCCAATTGCATTCCTGCCAATGCGCTGTCAAGTGTGCGCGAAAAGCACGAGAATGCGCAGCGAAATCAAGCGCGCGACACATTCGGCTGAAATTTGTCCAGTTGACAAATTGCCAAAGTCGCTGAAATGTGCCACACGATATGATACATAATTTATTTTTTTTTATATCTGTTTATACTTAAATATGTATGCCAGTTCATGTTTCCATAGGCTGCATGCCACTCGCTTCGATCTCGTTCACTCATTCATCGATTCGGCGGCCGCCCGGCGTTGCTGCGCGCGATTTCGCATGCAAAGCGCGTCGCGCTGGCACTGACACGCACAACACCGGCAACCGTTGCGGTGCGGTGTTGACACACGTAATCGCTCATTAGCCCGGCCGCAGTTTAATTGACCAAATTATTATGTAATTAGCAATCGTCACCGCTGTCCGGCGCAGCGCAGCGACCAACTGCAGCCGAACGACTATTCGAAACGCGTGCGTTGGCCGCGCTAGGAATGCCCGGTTGGGTCGGCTGTCTCGTCGACTGCCTGTCGAAAGGTAATTGATTGCTTTCTGGGTCAATAGGGCGACAGCCGGTTCGTGCACGAACGCTTTGCTGGCGTTCGAAGTTTAATTTTCATTGCAGCAAATGCAGAAATTTATTAGTTTTTGAGTTTAGAAATGCCTTGTGAACTGATTTTAATTCTTTTGCGACCAATTCAATACATTGCGGAAATGTAAAACTTTTTTTTTTTATGCCCAGCGTTCTTTGTTGAAATGTGGGAACACTTATTTCGCTTTTGATGATCTTCAATAATATAATCTGATACACTGTTCCTTGCATAAATTTACTCAAATTAATATTTGTTCTAACAAAATTTGGAAAATATTAATAAAAATGAAAAAAATATAGATTTTTAAAATGAAACATAGACCTACTTCACTGAAGTGAACTTCACAGTCTAATGGGACATTTTAAATGGTGTTGAATTTTATACCAAAAGATCGGTGATTGCAAAATTTTGCGTAATCCTTTAACGTCACATAAAAATTATTTATATTGCATTTAAGAATTTGAAATTTTAAACAGATTTTTACTTATATTTTTTTAATACCTTTTAAAAATTTAAACGAAACCCCAGAAGTGAGCCATAGAAGCTCATTAGAACAACAAATATATGTGATCATATTTCATATCATATTTCTATAGAAGGCCTTGAATTTTTGTGCTAAATGTGGAAGTATGTTTTTGTTTGTTCAAATTTGTATGCACTTTTATCGGTGAAGTTTATTATTTGTGACAAAAAATTAAAGAATCTTCCAATAAACTAAGCTCTAAGAATATGACAGTGGCTCGAAATTAAGCGTGATTTCTGCGCAGGAAATTGAAAGGAGGCAGGAGTTTAAATTTGTGCTCAAAAGTCAAAGAAAAAGTGCTTCAAACTTAATGCTAGCTGCATCGATAGTCGAACCCTCTCATCTGTGAATTAAAGCACATATACTCTCGATCCGTGACAATAAGTTTTACGTATTGATTTGGAAAACCCTGTGGTTTTTAGGTATCCATCTCTCTGCTCAGCCTAGCAGCTCTGTACTTAAATTATTATCGACAACTGCTGCATTACGACCCTAATTGGAAACGCTCAAAGTATTCTAAGTGTTCCAAATCGTTTTCAAAATAGTTTTTTTGTCTACAATGCAACTATGACTGTGACAAAGATTGATACAGAAGATTTGATTTGGTTTTGTTTTGCTTTACATTGCTCTGTATTAGACCTGGGCAGCATAAAACTCAGGAATTGTCAAGGACGGTCCTCTACCAGTTACGGCATGTTTTACTAGCCAATATTGGCCTTAAAATATATGGATTCGAAAAGACAAGAAAAGATGCGGCAATGCGATGTTCCATGAACACTAAATTCGGGGAAGCAATGAATTAAACGATAAGTTGACAGTTGAATGTTTTTTGGTCTAAAGTTATGTTAAACAGCAAATGCCGGGTCTGCTTTCTTTTATCAAGATTGGTTAGTTCCAGAACCATTTAAGAAGGAATTCACAATGGGCCAATTTGGCCTCCGAGTGGAAGTGCGGTCTCTGTGCCGCACACGCCCTTCCCTTCCTAACCTAACCTATGTTAAACCGCAGGATTATAGTATCAAACGAATAGTATCTCATACACCAGACAATAAAATCATCATCATGACAACCACAGCTGAGGTCCAGCACGTCATATATCCACAAGAAAGTCTTATCAAATGTTATCTTTCTGATAGAGTTTCATGAATAAAACAGCAAAAGCTATTTGAATAAGGTGAATCATGATGAATGATGAATTAGAAGTAATGAATTAGAAGTAATGAGAATTTTATTATTTTAATTTGTATTTGCATCTACATACAAGTTCTCGTTCTCTTCATTTTCATTTTTTTTTAACTTTTGATTTACAATTGAATTTAAAATTTTTAATTTATTTTTTATTTATTTATTATTTATTTATTTATTTTTTATTATATTTTTTGTATATTCTTTATTTATTTGTTTTGCTATTCCAATAACAATAAAACTTTTATTTCAACATTTCAACTCTAACTTTATACAAATTTCCAATGAAACTGAAACCGAAAAAACATAAGAAAAAATAAAAAACCCCGCACATTCGGTCAACCGTTGGCCAGTGGCGCCCACTTCTGAAACTGTTCGCTTGGCAATATTAATGCATGCACAAATTCCAGCCAAAACACGTACGAACAACGCACTCGATAGGAAAATGCCCGCTGCACATGCGCAGTGTAAATGTTTTGATTTGCTTTTTGATTGTTGCGGCCGCAATAAATTTAAGTTGGTCAACGACACAACCGCACACCGAACATTTGGAAATATTTGAAAAATGTTCAAGACAACTTTCACTAAGGCAAACATACTAACGAGCGGGTGGCAGTGGTGGTAATGTGTTGAGGGGATTGCGCCCAAGTCGGGGCGCGTATTGGCATTGCCAACACTCACACACACACAAACGGTTTAACCAATTTAGACCAGGAAAACGTTGGCAACTCATTGCAAAAACCCCACAGGCGGACTTAACGATCACTTATTTAGTTAAACACTCGTTGCCGCATATTCATTTACACGTAATTGTATGTATGTGTGTCACTGAATTATGACTTCCGAATGCGTAATTAATTGCAGTCCATCAAATCACACTTTTGCTGTCGCATTATGTAAGGCGAGCATTTCGAATGTGACGTCTCGGCGACAGCGCCCACAATTTTTCCAACCACACAATTGGCTGCACTGTGAAAAAATCTTATCATTAATAATTATAATGATTTGGTATATTTCGGCTGGTGATTTTGATGCAAAGAATTTTGCTTTCCTATTAGCTTTGAAAGTTATGTAGATTGTTTAGGTTTGTCTTAGTGAAAGACAACCCAAGGTTGGCATTCCATAAATTTGCTAGAAAGCTAGAAATAATGCGATTCTTTTATGCTATACTTGTTGTTGCATGAGTTTTATTAATTCATTGAGAAAAATATTTACTACCTTTAACCCATTTTCGGCTCCTGGTTGATTTTTCCATCAGCAAGTTTTCTAGTCCTCGCTGAGGATCCACACCAAAGGCTCTAAGTTCGATTCCTAGTTCGTTCTAATTATAAACTCGAATACTTCTTGGAGTAATATTTACTCCCGTTAACCCTTTTTAGAATACTGGTTGCTTTTTCTCAGCAAGTTTTCTAGTCCAGTAGTTCACCGGGTAGCTCGCTGAGAATCCACACCAAAGGCTCTAAGTTCGATTCCTAGTTCGATTCTAGTTATAAACTCGAATACTTCTTGGAGTAAAATTTACTCCCTTTATCCTTTTTCGGCTACTGGTTGATTTTTCCATCAACAAGTTTGCTAGTC
Source organism: Melieria crassipennis (assembly GCA_963668005.1). Classification (NCBI taxonomy): domain Eukaryota; kingdom Metazoa; phylum Arthropoda; class Insecta; order Diptera; family Ulidiidae; genus Melieria; species Melieria crassipennis. The sequence continues at coordinate 107,388,061 of OY764962.1, read as the reverse complement.
CGCTAGTTCACCGGGTAGGACGCTAAGAATCCACACCAAGGGCTCTAGGTTCGATTCCTAGTTCTTTCTTGTTAAACACTCGGATACTTCTTGGTGTAATATTTACTCCCTTTATCGCTTTTCGGCTACTGGCTGATTTTTCCATTAGCAAGTTTGCTAGTTCGTTAGTTCGCCGAGTAGTACGCTTTCACCCCAAAGGCTCTAGGTTCGATTCCTAGTTTGTTTTAGTTAAACACTCGAATACTTCTTGGAGTAATATTTACTCCCTGTAACCCTTTTTCGGCTAATGCTTGATTTATCCATCAATAAGTTTGCTAGTCCGCTAGTTTACCGGGTAGGACACTGAGGATCCACACCAAGGGCTCTAGGTTCGATTCCTAGTTCGATTCTAGTTATAAACTCGAATACTTCTTGGAGTAATATTGACTTCCTTTAACCCTTTTTCGGCTACTTGTAGATTTTTCCATCAGCAAGTTTTCTAGTCCAGTAGTTCACCGGGTAGCTCGCTAAGGATCCACACCAAAGGCTCTAGGTTCGATTCCTAGCTCATTCTAGTTATAAACTCGAATAGTTCTTGGAGTAATACTTCCTTCCTTTGACCCTTTTTCGACTACTGCTCGATTTTTCCATCAGCAAGTTTGCTATTTCGTTAGTTCCCCGTAAACGCGCTGAGGATCCACACCAAAGGCTCTAGGTTCCATTCCTAGTTCGTTCTACATAGATTCTAAAATAAGACCTCAATCATATGCAACTTTATGCAATTTTTCTTCAAAAATAAAAACTGAAAACCATATCCACTTCTTTGGAGAACCTAGGTAATCCTTGTCCATATCTTTTTTCAAGTGTACAACCAACTCGTCGGCCAACTACCGTAGAACGATTAGCTCAGTCGGTGCGTTTAATTATGCCGATCAGGTACTCGGCTTTGTTGTCTTAATGTCACTTTCGTTGCGTTTCAATTTTGTTTTTTTTTTTAATTTTGACAGTGGCTTTGCTTTGGTCAACGTCGTTCTGTCATGTGTTGCCGTGAGTGCTTCGTATGCGCCACAACGCGTGCGCTGTCAACGTGCCACCGACTTGTCAGCCAGGCAACCCATCCAGTTGGGCTTGTAGGACTGTCTTCTGCGCCGCACCAAGTTGCGCGCTGCCGGCGCTTGCACACGTTTGGCAGTGGTCGGCCTATTGGCCAATTTGCATTTGGGCAACAAGCGCCCTACTGACATTTAGTTAACACAAGCTGCAGCTTTGACTAACGAAACGGTTAGTTAAATCGCCCATTACAGCGGCATATAAAAGTGCGTAGGCGCAGCGTATTGGACATCAGTTGAGCTCGTTCAGTGCGGCAGCCAAGAGTTCGTTCGCGTTAATAAATCGTTTGTGTTAATTGAATTCAAGTGCGAAATCTTAGCAATGAAGGTAACAATTCGCAGTGTACTCAATTTTGCTACCCATTCTAATCATTTTCCACCCTTTGCATCGCTCACCAACAGCTCGTGATCTGCATTTTGGCGTTGGCTTTGTCAGCCGAGGCTGGCATCCTGCCACATCATGGCCACGACGAGGCTCACCACGTTGACGCACACCATCACAGCGATGTGCACCATGCCAACGGCATTCACTTTGGCCACTCGTCGGCAATTGTCATCGAGGAGGGCGGCGACGCGCACCACATCGAACAGCATCCGGTCTACCATCACGACGAGCATCACGTCGACGTGCACCATGACGGCCCTGTCGGTGTTCACCACGACCATCACGCCAAGATCGTGCACCACGAGCCCATCCACCATGTCGAGCCGGTGCATCACGTGACCAAGGTTGTGCACCACGAGCCGCATCACTTCTTGCACTACGTTCGGCCCGTTGTCGACCATCACGTAATCCATCAGGATCACCATGTCGACGAGCATCACCACGCCGACTTGGTGCACCACGGCTCCTACCTGCACCACCATGCCGGCCATCTGGTGGACCACCATCACCACCACGGCGCCCTGGTGCACCATCACGCTGGCCATCTGGTGGACCACCATCACCACCACGATGCCGTCGTGCACCGAGTCTACCCGGGCAGCGCCCATCATGCCAACATTGTCGCCTTCGCCCAACACGCTCTGCACGGCAAGTACGGCAAAGTGCGAATCACCGAGAAGCATTACTAATCGATTTCACCAACACATTTCAATTCGGAAAAACCGCGAAACGAACACTCTTCATAGATAATTTATTGAACGAGCTTCCATCACAAACATAACACAAATGTTTAGCCAGATTTTAGATTAGAAAAATTTCCTAGCGTACTTACAAAAATTGTTTTTTTTTTAAATATAATATTAAGAGCCCAAAAAGTGTCCAACAGCTGTGGCAGCAAACCTCAAGCGAAAAGTGAAATGGAAAATATGTTTAGAAAAATATATATAAACTTTAAGATTTTGCACTGATTTGGGTTTCCTTTACTTTATTCAATTTAACAGAATTTTCGGGAGAGTTTTTGAAAGTTCTTCTTAAAGCACTCTCAAAAATGCAAAGCTGAAGCGACAATAAAAACGCGTACAGAAGCAGTGGCGGATTCAGGGGGAGGTGATTGGTGTTGAGACCCATGATTAGGATCAACTTTAAAACTACAGTCGTGTCTAGATATAGTGAACTAATTATTGCAAAGCCTGTTCACAGTATGAAGGATGTTCACTATATCAAGGTCAACATTTTTGTTCAAAAACTCGTTTTATTTGCTCAAAAACACTTTTTGTTTTTTAAAAACATTTTTTTCCAATATTTAGAGGCTCCATATCAAAATTTGGGTGTTCACTAGAGTGGAGTTGTATGAAGATTCTTAATAATGGGTTCTCGATGCTCCGCATGCTCTCATTTTATGCGGTTTGGTGAAAAAGTGCATGAGCCAAAAATTTTGGGGGCTAGGGTGGGGCTAAATGGCGTCGCATCGAGGTCAAAGTTCACAAAAATGCTGGGAAATTCGACAAATTGCTCCACAGCTGGTCAGAAGTTGCTCTTATAGGGTTAAAATCTATGACCGACCCCTCTAGTTTTCCTTACTGAACATTTCTTTCAAGCATACTCATCCCCTATCTCCAATCCTTAATGGGGCTCCCGTACAAAATGGTCGTTTTTATAAAATGGGCTCCCATTGCTCCCAGGTTGCCCCCAAATGTATTAAATCTATGATCGACACCCATTTATTTTCTCTTCCAAATATACCTACCCGCTAACTCCAAGTCTTAAGGAGGCTGCCATACAAAACTGGCCATTTTCTATGCCATTGGCTCCCCACTTGCAAATGTAGTAGTTAAGTAGGCGAGAAAACATCGTATCTCGGAAACTACTGAACCGATTTCAATGATTTATTCAGCGACCAACATTCTTGAGTACAAAAAATACAAAATTAACTAAGGTTCAAAAGTTCACCACCAGAGGGCGTCCCCCATACGATCGGATTTGTGACGTTGTCCACTTTTGGGTTTCTACAAAGCTAAAATCAAAATGTATTGTCGAAACCCCAATAACCTCCATACTTTGAATATAATTGCAATCGTAATTGAGTGTTAAGAAGAAATCATTAGATTTTTGTGAGAAAATGTGAATTTTTTATTCAGCCGGTATAGGTACTCCTTGCGTAGGTGGCTTGGAGCAAAACTTGTTTTGTATATCACAAGACGTCATTATAGTATCTGATGAGTTTCACGCCCCTTCGCCAGCATCGTTGTCCACATTTAATTTATGCAGAATTGAAACCCCTAATTTTATTCTGAGGCATCATTGCCGATTGTGAGTACCCTCTATGACTGCCAGGAGGAGACACATCGCTCTAACAGGGGTTCTTATAAAAAGTCAAGGTGCTGTCTTTGTTAAACCATCTACTTTCTCAGATCAAATTGAGATCCAAATCCAATGTGTACTTTTCGAGATATCAGCGCACAGTCAGTCTTTGTAGGTATGAAAAACTTGCAGTCTTTCTAGTGTTAATAGTGAAAAAAACTCTGAAAGTAAAATAGTTCTAATCTTACCGATCCTATTTTCCTCACTTTTCTTACCATTCATTCAAGTTTTCTGTCTCTTCTTTTCTTAGTCTAAAGTACAATGAACAAACCTGGCCTGAGGGCTTAACCCTTTCGACCAAAAAGTTGCTTTACTTATTGGTCATCTTATAGCAAAATCTACGATTGATTTATGGGTTTAATTTAAGTAGGCACCACCAAATTAATATTTTTAGAAGTGAATTCAAAGCAAATTTAAAGAAAATTACTGTTATCCTCAAATTCATTTCCAATTATTTGCAGCGATATCAGAGAAAGTTTGTGTTCTAATTGAAGTCTACGAATTGGGCGCGTTTGATAAAAACCCTGTTTCTTTTTAATAATGGTTAAATAGAATCGAAAAGTGATAATTTTGTATTTTTCCATATATATTAAATAATTTTTCTGTAACTAAAAAAATATTGATACAAAAACTATTTAACCTGTTTTAAGCTAAAATTTTTCAAAAGTAAACTAGCTCTAGAATTCTAACAAAGAGGCGTGGCTACTTAAATACCAAAAAATAATATCGAGACACAGGGTAAAATTCGGGGTCGAAAGGGTTAAGGAATCTCCTTAAAAAAAAAATTAGGTATTTTGTGATACGTTCGAAACTGTTTTCTTTCTACAGTTGCTAGTTTTGCTTTTTTCCAAAATTATTATTCCTAATTGATTCACCTCCTACCAACATAGTGCAGTCCTTCAATCATTTCTATCTCTGCACATACCGTAAGCATTCAAGGGTTAAACACTTAACCAAATGATTTTAGCACGTGTCCCCTTCATCACTTTTTGTTTACTTACTCATTGACCCAAATTGCATACAACCAATATTTAAAATCTTTTAAATATTGGCCAACAATCACATCGAGCCAATCAATCTTCCGACTCCCACTTGGCCGTCTGCGAGCAGCGAACAGCAGCGGCGCACATGCCACGTATCCATCAAAGCCGCCACTGCAATGGCAATCCACCTGCCGTCTATTAGATGAACAGCCAGCGATAATGTCCACAATGCATAAACGTGAGTTGACGCCCACAAACGCGACTGCAATACATCAAAATCAAACGGCGGGAGGAGTGACAACGGTGGCCGCCAACGGTTTGAGCGGCAGCGAGGCGAAAAAATGGACGGCAAATGGCAGAAAAACGTGTACGAATAATTCACACCGATGAATCAGCGGCGCAATTGCTCCTACAACAACAACAATAATAACAAAGCGTCTAGCATTGAAATGAAAAATACACAGTCGCAGCAACAAAAGGCCACAGCAACAACAAATCAAAATACAATTGCAGAAGCAAAGCAAAGCGAAGAATTTGCAGCAACACGATCGACCGAGTGGTGGCGCACCGGTCGGCTGTGCAGGTCCAGTGCTCACCGCACACCGGTGACTGCACAACGCCGAAAGGCGCCGATGCAGCCAGCCACGTTACGCGTCGCGCATGCGCAACACGTGGCCTTAGCTGCAACTCGACTTTGTTAGTGATTTTATTGTTGTTGTTGTTGTGCTAATAATACATATTTTTGCTTTTTCGACAATTTTATTTCCATTTGCGCGCAGCCGTAGTTTTTTTCTCCCACTGTTGCTTTGCTGGCATCATCAAGCGATGGCGACCTCAAGCACAGCTGCGCCAAATTATCTACACAGAGCACAGAGTGAGCGCAGATGTGCTTAAAGTTGACATGCACAAAATTGTTCCATGATAATTGCTGCACCTCTGAAGTTCTATTGGTTTATAGCTCTTAAACTAAAAGAGTTAGCGACCTGAGAAATTAACTTTCTGAGAGAATTGACTTTCAAGAGCTTTTCAAAATATGTTTTCAAAGTGACTTTTGTGATTTTTGATGGGAAATTGAATTAAATCTAAAAAGGGTGACCTTAAAAACAGTCAAAAACAATTTTTGAAATTTTTTTAATTTTAACTCCTAAGAAAAGAGTTGAAAATAAAAGATCTACATATTTTCTTAAACCATGGTCTGTCTTGAATGTACTCCAAATTGCAAAATTCCGCGGAACATTTTACTACATCGACGTTGAAGAGTGAGTTTGAAAAAGTTAGAAGTTTTGTAAATCATTAAATTTCCTGTAGCTTCTAAAACAAAAGAGTTTGCAATCTTAAATATTAAATATTATTTTGTAAAAGTCATAAGCTCCAACAATAAGCACAAAGTGGCAAATGTTGCATGAGAAATTTGTTTACATCGATGTTGAAAAAGTCGTAGTTTTAAAAATCTTTACCTGCTTGTAGCTTATAAGCCATATGTTTTTTTTTAAGTTTAAAAATATATGCTAAAAGTCGCAAATTTTCAAGAAGAAATTCAATTAAATTGAAATTGAATGGTGACACGACATTTGGTAATTCATCTACGACTACGGCTCCCAAACTAAAAAATCTAGAAACCTTAAATATGACTTCTCCTAACTATAGTAAAACTTATGGGCTTTCCATGAAAATCGTTAAAAATCGTTAACCTGTTTGTATTTCTTAACCCAAAAGAACAAAGAACGCTGATATCAATGGAAATGTAATTCAATTAATGTTGAAAGATGTCGCTCTTCTACTTCTTTCTTCAAATGGAAAGCGTAGAGCCTTTGCATCGAATATGTGATCATGTATCTTTTTAATTCTCTAACCTTTGCATCGGAAATGTTGAACTCGTCAGGTTCCTTCTTAGTTCTCAAAGCTACTGTTTCGTTTTTAAATCATAGATCCTGTGCATCGGAGATGTTAAACTCATCAAGTTTCTTTTTAGTTCTCAAAGATACTGTTTCATTTTTAAATTATAGAACCTTTGCAACGAAAATGTTTAACTGATCAGGTTTCTTTTTAGTTCTCAAAGCTACTGTTTCAGTTCTAAATTATAGAACTCTTGCATCGAAAATATTGAACTGATCAAGTTTCTTCTTAGTTCTCAAAGCTACTGTTTCAGTTCTAAAGTATAGAAGTTTTGCATCGAAAATGTTCAACTGATCAGGTTTCTTCTTAGTTCTCAAAGCTACTGTTTCATTTTTAAATTATAGAACCTTTGCATCTGAGATGTTAAGCTGACCAGGTTTCTTTTTAGTTCTCAAAGCTTCGGTTTTGTTGGGTATTTGCATATAAATCATCAAATTTTGTGTACATAAAAAATCGCAATAACAATTATGATCGTCTTTTCCTTGGCCTAAGTGAAGTCCTTGAGACGACCATTCAACCTACCTAATATTTTCGTGATCGATTCATACTGAGTTTTTCTCATACAATCGTTGATCTTGACAAGCCAGTATTCTACACGATTTTGATAATTGTTTGATCTGTGATTTGATATTTTTCTTACACAATCATGAAGTCATAAAAAAGATTTTAATTGATCTGAATATGAATGATCAAGTACGAAGCCTGGTTATATAAATCTTGTTTGCTAAAAGTCTCATTGCACACATTCTCGTTAGAGAAGGATTCTAGAAGGATTTTAATATGTTGTTGAAGAGAAAATGATAATCTTCAAAGATATTCATGAACCAGATTCAGCCGGATTCTTACTGATTAGAACAAGCTTAGAGACTATCTTGGAGAGTGTCTTGGAGAAGCAAACTACCTATTGGGTCTAGGCTTTTCAGTTTGATGAGATTTGGCTGCATAGTTCAGATAGTTCTTCTTCTTGTTCAGAGGCCAGATTTTAAAAATTTTGTTCAGATAGAAAACGAAGTAAATGGTGAAGATTGCATGGGTATGGAAAACCCGAACCATAACAATTAAAGCAAAATTCCAAAGAAATTTAAATTCGAATTATATTACAACTTTTCTTCTTTTGACCATCAATCTTAATAATCAACGTCTACTTTTTCTTAAAATTAAGAAACTGTTGGTCAGTTTGCCGCAAAGCAACCCAGCCACTTTTTGGAAAAGCGAAAAATCACGTCCTTAGAAAATTGGATGTAGAGAGTTAAATTTTAATAAAAACGGTTATCTGTCTTCATAACAAAGATGCGTTTTATGTTCACCTTTCCAACGGTATCTTCGATTTTTCGATATCTTTATTCTGTGAAAAGTTAGAGCCAAAAAACAAAACCCGGTTCACAACCCAGCCCTCTCCCTTACTAAAACCGCAAAGTACTTTCAGAAGAAAGTACTAGAAACGGAGCATTCAATCTTTTTGGAAATTTTGAACCTGAAACTATTTCTCCAACCATTTCTTCCCCCTCCTACCCTCTCTCTTCCTTCAGGATGTTTTTCTAAACATTTTTCCCCACGACGGACTTTACGATAGTAAACTTGCAACTTATTAAAATTTGGTTTGGTTATGTTTTGTTCTCATTAAACATTCAAAAACGACAGATTCCGACGCATTAAAAACGCACTACAAGAACTTATAACGAACACTAAGTGACATCTATTGTGCAAAATTTTAAAATGGGCTTTGACCCGTTTGACATCGCCATGCAACCATTTTCAGTACCAATGCCCAACGATTTGAGTTGTCTATCGTTTCCGTACACTTGTAGTCTACCTTCGCTTTGAGTAGTTCAACAATTGAAGCCTTTGCCCAACTCTGACCCCAAGCGAAGAACCGCAAACATTACAACAACAACCACTGCAGCACCAACAGTGGCAACAAGCAACAGTTGTTGCGAATGGGATAATGATAGCTAAACGTTTTGGGGTTCGCGTGATGTTTTCATTTATTGCATTTTAGCGGTCGCGCTGAGCGAGGCGAAAATACACCAACAACTAAAAGACGCTTTTAGAAAGGTGGATGTGCTGCGGTTGTTGTTGTTGTTGTTGTTGTTGCCGCTTCAAAGGCAAGTGGCGCTCGTGCTTCCGCTGTGACGGTGCCAACGACTGCACAGTAGCTAAAATGTCTGACTGAGCAAACAACATTAAGAGTGACCATCCGCGGCTGCAGTGGCCGTGTCCTGTGGCAATGTGGTAACGTTGCGGCGCGGACGCGAATTGAATTGAATCGGCTGCTGCTGTCCATTGGATTTGTGCTGCTAGCGCTGCTAGCGAATGTGGGGCGATCAACAGCTGCAGTCAGTGCGCGTACAATTTGTTCTTGCTGTTGTTGTTGTTGTTGTCCATACATCTGAAGGTAACCGCCGAGGCGCAACAAAGTGGCAAATGGCAAGTGGAAAATGGAAAATCGCCAACAAATCGTGCCATTCAAATATAAACCAAAATTATCACGACTTTTTTTGCTGCAGTTATTGTTTGTTGTTGTTGTGGAACTGCTGTGGCGAATGCGGCAACATGATGGCTGCTTCTAAGCGCCGCTGCGCATGCGCCACATGCGCGCCGTTGCTTGTCAGTGGGGCGAGGAGAGAGAGAGGAAGTAAAAAAGCGAGGTGGAGTTGGGCATTGTTGTTGTTGTTTTTCAATTTGATGTTGCTGTTTGTTGTGCGAGTGCTGATAGTTAGTGTTGCTGTTGTTGTTGGGTATCTTTTGCACTGCGGCAACGCAGCAAGATGCCGCAGCTCGCTCAGGCAATAAGTGTCAAACGCTTATCACGTTCCAATGTGTTTGAATTTTTGCTTCATTGAATCGATCTTGTCAGCACAAGTCAGCGGGACCCTGCCCGACTCGACTCGACGCAAATGCAAATGCTGGCTGTGACTGCCGAGGCCGGTTGGCCAATCGGCCACTTGTGCGCCAGTCAATTTATTCGATATTTATGAGTATTTGCAAATAAATAGTCGGCGGTGCGCTCGGATGCTTAACTCATAATTGAAATGTTGAACGTTGCCATGGAGCCGCCACAGCAGGTGCGCGCCGCAATATTACAGTTGGTCGAGGGTTGACAAACTTTCAGACGACGCTGCATCTGCCACATTCGAGTTTCAAACAGATTTTCAATTAATGGCAAGCAACGTTTCGGTTTGAATGCGGCGACCTCGACGCGTTGCGCCGCACCCAGTCGACCAGTCAGCAGCAACCTGCTCGCGTTCGCAAACCGTCACGCGTGCTGCCGCTAATAGCCTCGGCACACACTCGCGCTGGGTGGTTCACGCCGCCACCACAACGCATCCAGCAACGAACAATGCCGGCACTCATTGTTTGCAATTGTTCGAAAATGTAACACACACACAGGTACCCACACTCGACGCTGTCCGCAGAAGGCCGCATCTCGCAGCTGCGCCACTTGCAGCACGTTGCTGTTGCTGTGCAATTAGCACTTCAACGCCGCCAGCTCAGCGGTGCGCCCGCACAATGCGCCGCTTCTAATTTTAATTGATCTTCATTCAGCGGCCTTGCGAACGAAAGTGCAGTAGCTGCGTTCTTCTGGCTTGTCTGGTAAAAATCACTCGGCCGTTCTAATCAGAAACACAAACAGTTCCTAGGCGGCAGCTACCACTCAACGTCGACCGCAATTTAAATGACCAAAGTGAGAATTTCAATTATACTCGAATTTCGAGTGTTGAGCGCACAACAATCCGACAAGAGTTGAATGCTGGTTCGTTTGTGCTGCGTTCTGAAGTGTTGACACAATTCAAATTTGGAAAAAATTAAAAACTTGACAGACGCCAATGTAGAGGCGGAAATCTGCGCAGACTGCGCTTTCAAAGACAGGCACAAAATTTCAAATTTTCATTTTCTCCGTGGAGGTACATTTGTACCTCTCCGAACGTTCTAGTGTTAAAGTGCCAGAGTTCTTCGTTGATCAAACAATCCACTTTTGTCTACACAAAAAAATCATAATTTTAATTATGATTGGTTTAGCGCCAAACTTGCGATCAATGACTAATTAAAATATTTTCTGAAATCCCAAGAAATCGAATTAATTTTTCAGAGCTTCCGAGTGAAGCACAGAAGGCAAAATGGTCAATCTAGCGGATTTTAATTCAAATTTTGATATGTGGAATTTGCTTATTTTTTTTTTTATTTTCGATGACTAATCGATAAGTTTATCGATAACACAGAGCAACAAATATCTACTTTTTGTCGGCTTTTCTGGTTTTGACATCCGTCAATTTTTTTAAATTTCGTTTACGTTTTCGTAAATCAATTAACGAGTTAGGTGTAAAACGAGAGCGGAAACTTCAAGTATTGGTGTGGTTCCTATTCTCATCGAAATAGTAGCAAAAATGTACCATACTCATTTTCAACATTTTTCAGCTGTTTTCTTTTCAAAACGAAGGCCTCAAAACATGCAAAGTTTTTAATTTTTCTTGTTTGGAGCAATTCAAAATCTTTTTGTTTTTTACTTGTATTCCAGACTTTAAATATAACATATAAAAGGGCATCTTTTGAGGCCCCTAATTTGTAAAGATAAAAATTTTTGACAGTTGAGACCCACTCATTTAGTAATATTATGCCATGAAATGGGTAAAAAATTAAGGATTTTTATTGTGAAGTTAGTGGAAAAGTGGAAAGCTTGAAATAGGCGACTAGCATATTTCGAAACTAGAAACAAGGAATGGTTAGATGGAGATCTTGTGTTAATTTTAATTCGTATATTAATCGTATAAAACCAAAATATTGAAAAATTGGATTTAAGTATATATTGGGACTATACTATACAAAATTATTCCTAAAAATTTTGTGTAGGTCGGATAAGAAACAGCCGAGATATTAATTTAATTCCGCTATATTGACCGTTTCATCCACTGTGTGAAGTAGGTGATCTGGCAACTCTGGATACCGCGCTTTGATGCATTGGCGAAAAATTCTTTAGAATTGAAAATTAATGAGAGATTTGTGTAATATTTTTTCAATTTTCCTTTTTTTCTTATATTTATGTCGTTTATTTTAATCGCAATTTTATATAATTTATTTATAATTTTATTTTATTTTGCTTTGTTTTACTTTATTTTATTTTATTTTATTTTATTTTATTTTGTTTTATTTTATTTTATTTTATTTTATTTTATTTTCTTTTCTTTTATTTTTTTTATTTTATTTTATTTTATTTTAATTTGTTTTATTTTATTTTATTTTATTTTATTTTATTTTATTTTATTTTATTTTATTTTATTTTATTTTATTTTATTTTATTTTATTTTATTTTATTTTATTTTATTTTATTTGATTTGATTTGATTTGATTTGATTTGATTTGATTTGATTTGATTTGATTTGATTTGATTTGATTTGATTTGATTTGATTTGATTTGATTTGATTTGATTTGATTTGATTTGATTTGATTTGATTTGATCTGATTTGATTTGATTTGATTTGATTTGATTTGATTTGATTTGATTTGATTTGATTTGATTTGATTTGATTTGATTTGATTTGATTTGATTTGATTTGATTTGATTTGATTTGATTTGATTTGATTTGATTTGATTTGATTTGATTTGATTTGATTTGATTTGATTTGATTTGATTTGATTTGATTTGATTTGATTTGATTTGATTTGATTTGATTTGATTTGATTTGATTTGATTTGATTTGATTTGATTTGATTTGATTTGATTTGATTTGATTTGATTTGATTTGATTTGATTTGATTTGATTTGATTTGATTTGATTTGATTTGATTTGATTTGATTTGATTTGATTTGATTTGATTTGATTTGATTTGATTTGATTTGATTTGATTTGATTTGATTTGATTTGATTTGATTTGATTTGATTTGATTTGATTTGATTTGATTTGATTTGATTTGATTTGATTTGATTTGATTTGATTTGATTTGATTTGATTTGATTTGATTTGATTTGATTTGATTTGATTTGATTTGATTTGATTTGATTTGATTTGATTTGATTTGATTTGATTAGATTTGATTAGATTTGATTTGATTTGGTTTGGTTTGATTTGATTTGATTTGATTTGATTTGATTTGATTTGATTTGATTTGATTTGATTTGATTTGATTTGATTTGATTTGATTTGATTTGATTTGATTTGATTTGATTTGATTTGATTTGATTTGATTTGATTTGATTTGATTTGATTTGATTTGATTTGATTTGATTTGATTTGATTTGATTTGATTTGATTTGATTTGATTTGATTTGATTTGATTTGATTTGATTTGATTTGATTTGATTTGATTTGATTTGATTTGATTTGATTTGATTTGATTTGATTTGATTTGATTTGATTTGATTTGATTTGATTTTATTTGATTTGATTTGATTTGATTTGATTTGATTTGATTTGATTTGATTTGATTTTATTTTATTTTATTTTATTTTATTTAATTTTGTTTTAGTTTTTATACCTTATAATTGTTATATAATTTGCATTTCTTTATATTCTTTTTTCTTTTGTTTCAATTTTTTTTAACATGCACTCAAATTTGTCTAAGAAACATTCAAATTGAACACAAACAGGTGGCGTCACTTGATGCCATTCAAATGGCCTGCCGCGTCATTGAAAGTAAAACTTTGATTACCTCCGAACGGCAGCTAATAAGAAATAATTACGTTTGTATGTATTTTATGGCAGTCTTATTGAAATTTTATCATGTGCAATATTCGTTTGCCTAAGAATTTTAATTGTACAATAATCTAAAGCCTTAAAAGCGACTTTACCTTGAGTGGCCTCAACTAAGCGCACTCACACACACTCACACCCACACACACATACAACAACAGTCCAACGACAGCAGAGATTTCATTCATAAAATTATCAGCATCCAAAGTGGCTCGAAGAGGAAAAAGTGAATTGCTGCTGCACGGCAGCCCACTTTGTTGCCTGGCAGATTGCATGTTTCGATGCAGTTCTTCACTTGGACCCCGAACGCCTTGTCGCCCCAATCGTCTGCGAATGCATGTCATGGACGCTGCTCATCTGTTGCGCACACAGCTTTTGCGGCAGCAGCAATATTTAAATGCCGGGTGGCGGGTGGCGTATCTGCGTATCTGTGGCAGCAGCAGCGCAATTATAACGATCAGATGCGGCATGCGGCATGCAGCAGCAACGATGCGTTTGGCCCTTCTGCGCGTGTGTGAGTGTGTGTGTCGGGCAGTGCGACGTGCTACACTTTCTCTGCGTTGCGCCGCAGGTAGCGCAGCGAGCACTTTTTACGTGGCGTCGTAATTTTGCCGGGCAATCATCATTACCACTGCAGCCCGGGCGGTGCGTGAGTATGGCAAACGAAAGACTTGGGACACAAACTTGCGCCCCAAGTTGATCGACTGCCATCAGCACAAGCAACCAACAAAAAATCCAAATACTGCACTCTACGCCCGCGCGGCTTGGCTGCACTGTAATGCTGTGATGCTGCGGTGCTGTGTCGGTGGCTCCTCTCCGCGCCTACCTGATGTGCTGCCGCAAATTACAAGCACAGCCGCTGACCGGCCAGCAGCAATCGCTGCAAAAGTTGGCAATAATTTAGCAAAAACAACAACTACAACTGCTACAACAAAAAAAGTGGTGAATGCAAGAGGAAGAGCATAGCGCTTGGGGCTACATTCAGTGTTGGCGGTTGGAGGACGGGCGCCGGCTGGTGTGTGGTGTGGCATGTGGAAGCACTTGCGTGTAATTGCAGTGGCTGCCGATATTTTTTGTGGCAGCGGCATGTATGCATGGCTCGTTGCAACCTGCAACATCGCCCAGCTGTTTTATGTGGAGCAGCAGCAGCTCGTCGCACACTCATCGCCGCCGCCGCCACATGCAGCCGAATGCGACCGCCGCAAACATGCTGATGACGATGCGCTGCTGTTGTTGTTATTGTTGTTGTTTGTTGTTGCTGTTTTTGCCGATGATGATCGTGTTGGCGATGTTTATGATCATGCATAATGACGGTGGCGGCGTTGCACTTGCGCCGGCACTGACTTGTCTGCTGGCAGTTGTAATTACAACGGTTGCGCCTACCGTCGTCGTCGCACGCACGCAGCCAGTCCGAGTGCGTCGGCCATAGCCGCCAGCAAGTTGTACAATCTGGCAGCGGCGCGCCGTAAAAACGCACTTCCTGCCGCTCGCTGTGCGCTCTCATCGGCGCACATGGATGCTGCACAGTGTTTGACCGATTAATCGGCATTGGTATTCATAGTCGGCATCGGCCAAAAATTTCATAGTCGGCATTCAGTAATTGTAAAAAATTGCAGCTTAATTGGTTGATTTTTTCGAAATTCTAAATCCACAATAAATAAGGTTACCATACCTTGGAAAAAATTGCTTAAAAAAAGTTTAGTATAAAAAAGACGGAGCCTAAGTCTGGCAGCTGGCTCGATTGGTGAACCATGCAACCCTGTATCGACTCTCTACACTTTTGCTGCTTCTGTTTCACAGCCAAACGAAAAAAAACGCTTGTTTTAAATTATATACTTTGGATGCTTTTATTCTTTGTTTTACATAGTTTCGATCCGATCGTTAGACACCATTTCATACATTCGATAATCTTAAAAATGTATAAGGAAGAACGATATCGTTTAAATGAAGTGGAAAATTTGATTTTCTCTTAGCATGCAATGCATTTAATTTTTGCTATTTCGATGCTTTTCTAGATCAGCGCTTTTCTATATCTGCGTTTGTATTTCATTTCGATTTTATTTGGTTTCATTTGATTGGAGTTTTAGCTTTATTTGCTCGTCTTTTGTTTGTTATTTGAGAATTGAAAAGTGATCAAAAGATTTTAGATAGTCTTATATTTTTTACATAGGAGTGCTTACAATTGTTGTTGTTGTTTACAATTAGTTACAGTTGCAAGTTCATTTTAAATGAGCACTTTTCGTACAAACTGTTCAGTGTTGCATCCATTTAGATGGATTCGAAAAATATATTTAAAGCTAAGTGCTAGAAAATTTAGCACTAAAAATAGTCAAAGAACAACACAACTTCAGCTACAATACTAAAAATATATTAAAATTTGCTAGAAGCTGCTCGTTTATTGAGTATAATTTCATAATTTTTCAACGTAGTGAAATTTTTGCTAAATAAATTTAAACAACTTTTCAATGAAATCAAGAGTGGAATTTGGTTAGAAGTTTTCAACAAGAGGTGTTAGTAATTTTAAAATAATTGTCTAGAAATTTAAATAAAATTTTATTTTTATTTTTGATTAACTGAATAAATTTTGAGGTTAGTAATGGAACGCAAAATCTGTCAAATGTTCAACTCGACTATTTTGTTAAAACAGTCGTTCGTATAATAAATTGGGGTGTTAGTAATTTTAAAATAATTGTCTAGAAATTTAAATAAAACTTTATTTTTATTTTTGACTAAACGACTAAACTTTGAGGTTAGTAATGGAACGCAATATCTGCCAAATGTTCAACTCGACTATTTTGTTAAAACAGTCGTTCGTATAAATTGCACCAAGGGGTGTTAGTAATTTTAAAATAATTGTCTAAAAATTTAAATTAAATTTGATTTTTATTTTTGACTAAATGACTAAACTTTTAGGTTAGTAATGGAACGCAATATCTGTCAAATGTTCAACTCGACTATTTTGTTAAAGCAGTCGTTCGTATAAATTGCACCAATCTGTCAATTGTTGTGTTTAGAGGCTGCTCCACTTTTGTCTTTTCAGAGTCCCAGATGCAAGAAGTTTTTTTTTACATATTCAAAAAGATAAAATATGAGAGTCTTTGCTATGTTTTATTCTCAAAACCTTCTAGTATTTTCTGTCAAAAGGTATTACAATAACAGTAGCGTGTTGACAGTTTGAAAATTGCAGATTAAAACAGTTTGCAAACTTAATTGAAATTGTAAATTGAACTTTTATGTGCCGCAGTGAATCAGAGCTGGGAGAAGTTTGTAGAGTTTTAAGGAGGCTTTGTAAAAAATCAAAATAAATTCGAAGAAAAAACTGGTATATTGGTTTGGTAGGAAACTTTTCGTACCACCCTCGTATTAACCCTTTAAGGCAACTCTACATACGTTTGAGAGAATCACGCTGTACAAAGTTTTATCTTTTATTCTTTTAGACATGATTGATTTAATTTGTTAGACAATCCGTCGCATTGATATTTTGGGATGTCAATACCTCCAAAACGGAGGTTGGGTACAAAATACCCAACTTCACCTTAACTTCATTAAACGCATCTAGTCTTATCTGAATAAGTGGTTGCAACAACCCGCAAACTAAGAAGCTTTGTTTATTTTCAACTCTACGAGTATTTGGATTTCAAAGGAAAGGGTTAAATATAAAAGATATATTCCAGTGAATTGGCCCACGTCTCTCAGACGTTCTCTCTCAGAACTGTGTGAACCTGTAAACTCCTAACTCGAAACTCTCAAGGTCAGAAGTGAATTATTTGAATGAATAAGTAAATCATTTCTCTCAACAATTTCATTTGATAAAAAGCAAAAATATCATTTCACATAATTAAAAAATATGAATTAAAAATTTACATAGCAACACTTCAATATCACAATTTGTTTTATCCAATACTTATGCACAAACGGCCCTACATATCTCTACATAATAGTTTAGGAGCATTTATTGCTGTCGACATTCTGTTCTAAACTTTTAATCTAAAAGGCATCTCTGCAGCGTTGTATATATACACACACATATGTATGCATAAGTATATTGCACAAACACATACATACAAATATTGTACATGAGTAGTTTTAATTGAAAGTCTTAAGCACTAAGTGAATTATTGCACGGAATTTCGTTGTTATTTACAAAAGCGTTATAAAAATATGTTTTTTTTTGGAAGCGATTTATGTGGTTTTACTTTTATGTTTTACTATATCTAAGATTGTAAAATTGTTATCTTTTTGTATTTGTGTATTTTATTAATATATATTTTTATTATATTTATGTTTTTGTTTTTGTAATAAGGATGCAGCATTTAATGCTGGTTTTAAAAAATCACAAGGAAGCTGGAGATTCGAAAAAGTTTCAGCTATTTACAATAAAATTTTACAGATTTAATTTTTTTCAGTTGGCAAATATTTAAAATGCGTAAAAACTAACAAGGTGTTTTATACGTAACAGTAAATTTTGATAATTGCTAAATATTTTAAGAGTTAATAATGGCAAAATTACAATTTGGATTAGTTTAAATTTTTGATGGCTTTTAATATAAAAAATGTAAGGCACTTCCGTGTGACGGAAATTTCAATGACAACACACCGACACGATCGAATTTAAAGAACTTTTTGTTTGGCGTAGGGTTTTCTTCTTATGGTTTTTTTTAATTAATTTTTACTTCAAGTTTGAATGTGAAGAGTAGCTAAGTTCGATGTTCTTTGGGCGACCTTGTAGAGATCTTAAAATTACAATATACAATAGAAACCATCCAACTGGAGTTAGGTCCATCTAAACATCCAGACAACACATCCAACTCGAAGGGTCCAGTGACGCATTGTTAATCCGTTTATGTTTTTTTGTGTAGAAATTAATTAGTTACTAATCAGAGTAAAGCAGTTCGATCTCTGAATGAGACAAAGAGACACGAAATTTCAAGTTTTAAGCCAATAAGCCCAATAAATCAAGATTGTCTTAACCCTTTGTTGACTGCATTAAATTTTTATGAAAAAATATTTGCCTAATTATATCTTATTTTACCATATTTTAAGTCAATTCACCTATTAAATCATGTGTCCTCATACAAACTCTGAACCTATCGGGTCAACAATAGATTAAGAGTTTTTATTCAGTTTCAGTCAGATTTCGATTTTCGAAAAAATGAAAATCACATGTAGAATTATTTCACATGTGGAGCACTTGAAACAAGTTTAAAGTCAAATAACCCATTAAATCATGTTTCCCCATACTAACTCTTAACCCATCGTGGACCCCGTCACATTTTGATTTTCAAAAAGTGCTTTCACCAAGTTTCAAGTCAAAAGGCTTATAAGATCTTGTTTCTACATACAAACTTTTAACGCATTGTTGACACCGTTAGATTTTGATTTTCGCAAAAAATTTAAAACAAGTGTCGAATTATTTTTCACTAAGAATACTTTTACCGAGTTGAAAGTCAATAAGCCCATTAATTTATGTTTTTCACAGTTTCTCCATATAAACTTTTAACCGGTAGTTGACCCCGTCAGATTTTAATTTTCGAAAAAATAAAAAACACGTGTAAAATTATTTCTCACTAAGAGTACTTTCACCAAGTTTGAAGTCAAAAGGCGTAAAAATTCATGTTTCTTCATACAAACATTTATCCCTTGGATCACCCCTTTAAATTTCAAAATTAAAAAAAAAATAAGAAACACGTGTCAAATTATTTTTGATTCCAAGTGCTTTCAATAACTTTGAGGTCAATAGGCCCATAGGTTCATGGTTTTTTCGTTGTCTTTCCTTATACGCACCTTAACCCATTGTTGACCCCGTAAAATTTTGATTTTCGAAAAAATAAAAAATTTCGAAAATGTGTCGAATTATTTTTTATTTGGAGTGTTTTGAGTGTTTGCCTTTCTTCATACAGAGCCTTAACCCATGGTTTGCCCTTTTAGACCCCGAATTACTTAAATTACTTAAAAAATTAAAGTAAATTAATTAATTAAATTAAAATAATTTAATTTCATATTTGTAGATCAGTCAGTCAGTCAGGACCAGTGGCGCACACAGAATTTTTATTTATTTTGAAGGGTTCCATACACAACTTTGAAACCAAATACCATTTGAAACCATATTTTCCATTCAAAATTTTTATAAAAACTGTCAAATACCACCTGGCAACCCTGCATTCCACCTGCACTCTACTCTGCTCATCAGCATAAAAGTCTTTCAGGCAATTATGTGCACCTTGGCAGCAGCATAAAGTTCATTGGACACTGTGGAAGCAGCAACACCTTCACAATGTCAACAACAACAACAACAACCACAACAACAGAGCGCAGCATAACAAGAATGCAATAACGACAAGTGCAGCCGTTCGCATAGCGCGCCGGCACGCCCTGAGTTATGGCCCGACGGGGAAAATTTAATAAAGCGCCAAATTTACAAGCCAACGTCTGAGATCATAATACACTGACAAAACCAACAACAAAAGCAACAACAATGGCAATAGTCATTCAAGTCGCCGAACAGTTGGACGCTGTCTTACGGGCCAACGAACGTTGCGGCGCCCAGAGTGGCTGCTGTCTCTGCTGTTCTTCTGTGCTGGCGCTGTGCAGACGATTGCCACGGATAAAAATCGCAGCGTCATATCGCAGCGAGTCGTGTCCTTGCGCTCGTCCTTGGCGCTTCAGTGCGGCGCAGACAGCCGGCCACACGTTTAATGCCAACTTGTCCAATTTGGTGTCCATTGAAATTGCCAACTTGAGTGGATTCGCACAAAAACAACACGAACAAGAGCAACAACAACAAGAACAACCAACACCATCGCGTTGCGATAACACGAATGACACGGCGTACAAATTGCGTTTTTTTTTGTGTTGGTGTGTGTCCATTTGTTGGCTCTTGTTGTGCACCATTCGCATGTCCAGGTGGTTACACGTGTCCGCGTGTATGAGTGTGTATGCGTTTGGGTTCAAAGGATATGCACAGTACTTGTATCCTTGTTTTAGTGCGCTTTGTGCTGGCCGAACTTTTGTGCAATTCGGCTAAGCGAATGATGAGTGCGCGCCCGGAATGAGCAATTTTCGCAAACTGCCATCGGTTAAACTTGATGGCGTAGCTAAAGAATTTCGTGTTTATTACGAAATAAATTCAAAGCACAGACAATGCTGGCTACATCACTAAATGCCTTGGTTGCTGGACCCTACCCTGCACTTTTTAGAATTGCTTGATTTTAAGGCGAAAATTTTCACGATTAAAGTGAAAAATTTTAAATTTAGAAAATTTGAAAATTTACTAAATTACAAATTATTACAACAACAATCCACAAGTTACAATAAGTTAGACAATTTGAGTGGCACTTCAGACCACTGGCAACCTTAGAAGTCCCTCATTGACAGTATTAAAGTATTGAAGCTTCAGGCCAAATCAACATTCGATTTGCTTAAGACTCGAGAGGAAAAGGGTGATAGAGGAGAGTGAGGTGGGGTTAAAGAAAGATAGTAGTAGAGAAAGGATAGGGAAGGATGACCCTTGATATTAGAGAAAGTTTTGTTGTGTAAAACCGAACACATGTATCGATCTACAGCTAACTCGACCCTTTTTGCATCTTGGGACCCTTTATGAATTGACCTGTCCAACTCATCAGCCATTGACATTAACGGTATAGTACGTTTCATAAGGGAGTCGCCTTTCCTCTTCGGGAAGGTGTAGTTTCAGGGTCCTTTTCTATTCTTGAGGCAACACAACGGGTCACTTCTGGCCACTAATCATCCACCCTGACCTAACTTAATCCTCAAAGCTCAATAATCTCAAAAGAAGTTGTTACGCAATACTTGAAAGCAGGGACCGTAACAGTTATAAGTTTTATTATAAAAATCAATGTTTAAGAGTTGACTCAACAAATAAAAGTAATTTTTTATTATTTTAGATTTTTTTTAGTCTACAAATAACCGTTTTTTTTCGATTGTTATTTTTGTTGTTCTATGATAACAATTATTGAAGACTTTTATTTAAAAAAGTCATCAATCAAAATCAGTCAGTGACTTTTATCATTTAAGCCATCAATAAAAGCCATTCAGTGACATATTTATAAAAGTCAACAATAAAAATCAGTCAGTGACTTTTATTTTTTTAAGTCATTAATAAAAATCATTCAGTGACTTTTATTTATAAAACTCATCGACAAAAATCAGTAAATAACTTTTACTTATAAAAGTCATCAAAAAAATCATTCAATGACTTTATTTTTAAGTCATCAATAAAAATCTTTCAGTGGCTTTTATTTACAAAAGTCATCAAAAAAGTCATTCAATGACTTTTATCTTTTAAATGAATGACTTTTATCAGTCGCTGACTGATTTTTATTGATGACTTTTATAAATAAAAGTCACTGAATGATTTTTATTTATGACTTAAAAAATAAAAGTCACTGACTGAATTTTATTGATGACTTTATAAATAAAAATCACCAATAATTGTTGTCATAGGACAACTAAAATAAAAATCGAAAAAACCGTTTTTTGTAGACTAATATGAAAAAAATCTAAAATAATTGTTATTATAAGATTTTTAAAATATAAATAAAAAATAATTCTTATTTTTTAATTTTTTTCATAAAAATTACAAAAAAAAAGTGTATTGCCAAGTTTGATTCTCGGTGCGAAAAGAAATGTGTAAATTTCATTTACTTGTATGACATTTCCTTCATAGTAATTTTTTCAAATATAGTTTTCATAAATAACTGTTATTTCCGGTCCCTGCTTGAAAGAACCATTGGATGGCTAAACCAAAATTAGAAGGCACGAAGATTAATCCATAGGAGGTGGGGTTTAGTCAGCAAGAATCCTGTATGTGGTGGTATTCAATGCATAAGTATCTATGAACGAATTAAAAAATGGGTACTTTTTATTACACTTTACACCAACAACAAATTTATAAAAATAACCCATCGCCAAGCTTCCAGCTAATGTTCCGAATTTCCTACGGGGCCCATCAAGGAAGTGTCCTGAAATTGCAGTGTACCCTTTAACAAGCTTCGCAGTCGTCCAAAGAACACGAAGGCAGCAATGCAGCCGCAAGTCGACTTTGGCGGCGCGACTGAACGAAGTCGTGCGGAAAAATGTGTGCGCAAAGTTGTGGCCAAAGAAAGTAAAGCAGCCGCCAGCCAGCCAGCCATCCGCTTGGCGAATGCGGCAGAAAAGCGAAAGTAAATTCCCACACCCGCGTTTGGCGCATTTTCATTAGCCAAAGGCTTTGGCTGCCGAAGGGGACGGGGCGATGGCGGTGTGCGCTGCAGCCAAATTACGCTGTGGCACGAAACGTGTTGCAGGTGTTGGCGCAGCGCGGTCAGAGGAGGCAGAGGGGCCTTGCAACAGGGGCGCATGGCTGCAATGCAGATTTGCGGTTAACATTTGACCCCGTTCCGTGCACACAAAATTAATGCGGCCAATTTCAGTGCAACGACGGCGGGGGTGCGCGCTGAACTCCACAGGGAGAACGCGACGCGAATGCAGCACAAAGCGAGCGAAAAGTTGAGAAAGAGATTAAAACGGCGAGCGCGCGCCAAATCTTTAATGAACTAATTATGCGCGCGTAAAAAAAAAACAAAAAACGCGGCGCAGCGGTGTGGCGAGTGCTGGCAAATGTCGGCTGCTAATTGTGATTATGTGCGAAAGCCGACATAAATCACGGCAAACGAGCGAAGTTGCAGTCGAAAAGCGCACAATAACAACAACTGCAGTGGCCGCAGTGCGCAGCATTTTGGGCAACAATCGCAGGCGCCCAGTGCAGTCGGAGTCGTTGTTGTTTGCCTACGGGGCGGGATTAGTCAATTTCGCGGCGAAATGATTGAGCGTCCGGGCGGCGGACAACGGCCACTTTGTCAGCGCCAAACAACAAAGCCGTGCGTCGCATGTGGTCATTGTTGTCGGTGCGGTCTGTGTTGTGATTGCAATGCAGTGCGGACAGCGTCGACGGCTGCTCTAATCCGCGCGCCAGTTTGCAGCCATAAAGCACACGCGCCCATTGTTGGCGCTGACAATTCGGCATAAATCTAAACTGCGGCGCTGGCCAACTTTATCACTTGTCGCGTTCGCGCGTGATGCACTCACGCGCCGTTGCACTATTTGCGTTGCGTTGCGTCCGTGCGGCCGGTTGCAGTTCTTATCGTGGGCAGTCATTTGTTTGCAGCCAAAAATTTATTATGGCCATTTGTAATTGTTGCATAAATTGCATTTGATCGAAAGGATGTGCTTGTCGTCTGCGTTGTGACTTTTTTTTTATTCTACTTTCAGTGCAATCTCCATACAAAGGACATTTTTCAAGTAACTACTCGGCAAGTTAGCAAAATTTGTTTTAAAGTAAATCATAATTTTGAACTGCTACTTTTTCAGTGAAAAATTGCATATCTCTAAGTGTAAAAATTGATGTTTTCTTTCTTTCGTTCTTTGTTCAATGAGGGAGGATATTTTTACTATATATTTTTTGGGGTTCTACAGTTTCCTTGTAAGACGTGGTGCAACCATATTGAAAACAACAGTCAATTGTGAACTAATCATCTGTTCGAACTTCCTTGACAAAGCTCACAAAAGTTAGGTTAGGTTAGGTTAGATTTAAGTGGCTGCCTTTGTATGAGACACAACACACAGTTCACTCGTTTGAAATATGTATGCAACATTGTTTTTTTTTGAGCACGACACGGAACTAGCCGAAAGACACACTTAAGCCGCAAGAAGGGCCCGTTGTGATACCACAAGCAGGAAGTGATCTGACTTACTGCAAGTCAAGGTGCCTATACAAGCCAATTTGTTTTGTGGATGAAACCCAGCAAGTCCACACAAGCACAAAAGGTAACAGGAGAGAGAGAGAGAGAGAGAGGAGCTATGTAGTGTATGTCTGGACAGTTGTAACTACTGATGTATGTAATTTCTTAGGTGAAGAGAAGTCCCAAACCAACCAGATGGGTAGCTCTAGTTTTCCCTCCTTCAATGACTTGAATGACCACAAATGAGTACATATTATAGATTTGCCAAGGAGTGCTTGAGTATCGGTCTCAGTGCACTCTCGTTTGAGAGCAACCACATCTACAAACCTATCCTGCAAGCAATTCGGTAGTCGACTACGAAAATAATTCACTTCTAGTTAACTTTCATGACCTAACTATAAGCTAGCTACAAAGTAATGCAGAACTTCCCCAAATTTAATGCGTGCGTTTATGGCATAGTTATTTAAAAAACAGTTAATTGCTGTTTGTTTTGTGCTCTTTGGAATTTCATTTTACATATTTGTCATTTTCTTTCGCGCATTATGTAATCATAATCAGTGCTAAAGGCTTGATTACACGTAACAAGTAGAGTGGCGAGACATCAAAATGATACTAGCCCGAGAGAATAAGGATGGCGAGCAAAAGCGACGAGTTGTTCAAACGTATTTTAACACGTGGTGAGTCAGTTCGGTTTTACAATGCACAAAGTGAACTAATCAACTCGCGCAATTAAATTCAACCGAGCGAAAAGTGGTGTGTGACGCATTCCGCATGTTACGAGCGATTCCGCATGTGACGAGCGATTCCGCGAATCGCTGCGAAAAAGAGAAAAATATAACGGTAAAGTAGTACTCGGCCTAGTAAACAAAATGTGATTCTAGTGACTCTCTCGCCACTTTACTCGGTCACTGACTCAATCAACAACTCGCCTTACTGTTTAGACGAAACGAGTACTCGTTCGAGTTGCTGTCTCGTCACTCTACTCGTTACGTGTAATCAAGCCTTTAGTCTCGTGCGTGCGATCGCAGTCCAGTGAAATAAAATCAATTGTAATCGAAGTATAAAACTAAATTAAAAAGGTTAATTGTTAAAAAAATGTTGGTTTTTTTAAGTGGTTGCTTTAATTTTAATTATTTCAGCTAAGCCAAAATGGCAGGTACAAGCAAAACAAATTAACACGTTCGCGGACAGTAAAAATTTCAGTGAGCTGCAAAAATAGACAGGCTATTTTTGTGGAAACTATAAGCACTATCTGAAATCTGATTACACATATATTGTTAGAGTTGTCAGATTATCATATTTTAACCGTTATACACAATGAATGCTATAGCATTCACGACGATATAGATCAAATTTTTCAACTAGAGTGACGTGAATGCTATAGCAGTCATTCATAGAAAACATGAGAAGAAGAGGTTTATTACAATATATTGTTATAACTTTATTTATTCAACAGTAGTTCTCTCTTCGTGTATATATAATAACTGGACGCGGACACTATACTTCAAACCATTTTGATTAAAAAATCTCTCATAAACGGACAAAATTCAGAAATATGCCCAACCAGTTTTTAAATCTCTCTCTTATTTGAAAATGAATATTTGAAATTAAAACAATCAGTGTTTAGGCCAGTGGCGCACACAGGATTTTATTTTGGGGTGGAGAGTTTGTGTACAACTTTTGAGCCGAATACCACTCGAAACCATATTTTGTACCAGAATTTTTTGTGTTTGGGGGGCTGTTTGAACCCCAAAAACCCCGCCTGTGAGCGCCACTGGTTAAGGCAATCAACCACTACAACATTTTTTCAACCAAAGTAGTACTAAAATTTAAACACTTGTACAATGTGCCTACTTTACCTATACATGTAATAAATATTAATAAAATATTCAATATACATAAATTCGTACAAAATATTAAATAAATAAACGAGAAACACTTGGATACAATTTCAACTAATTTTTTGTGCCCCCTCCCCATAAGCGGACATCTCCCTTAACCGGACAAATCCAATGCGATGGTGAGTGTCCAGTTATGAAGAATTTCACTGTACACCGAAAAAAAATAAAATAATATGAAACTACTTGATGAATCAGTTGCTAATTACTTTGAAATGTATATTCATTACAAAAATTAAAGTTTATAAAAATATAAATGAATAAAAATTTGCTTTAAAATTTGAATGCTATAGCATTCACGTCATTTTGCATCACTATGAAAATGACTGCTATAGCATTCACGTCCGCGAACGTGTTAAAGAAGGCTTTTTAAAAAGGAAAGGGATTTGTATTCAAATAAATCAAATTCGCGTAATGTTGCTGAATCAGAAGCAGGTGGCTTCCTCTGCTGATGTACAGAGTCAAAACGGAATTTATATTGAAAATATTAGTGTTTTCAACGTTGCAATGTTTTCCAAGAACAATGTCAAACAAAAAAGACATTAAAAGAAAAAATCGGTGATTGATATTATAAAAATAGGCCATCTCACAAGTGTTTTGAAGAGTTGTTACGTATTTTAGTGGAAGAAAAGTTAGATGTGCCTTTGAGTGCAAACTCATATATTGGAAAACAGGACTGCTTGTGCGCAAGGAACATTTTTTATGGTGCGTAAAAAAACAACTATACAAAATTTCAAGCATCATCAAAAGTTGCCACAAAATAGTGATCGACGTAAATATTGACGGACTACCGTTATTTAAAAGTTCGTGAACTCAATTGTGGTCGATTTTGGCAAAAAAAAAGGAGTTGAGTTATAGCTGATTTAAATAAAGTCAACTTGTAGCTAACTGAACAGTGTTATAGCTAACCATAAATTAGATAACTTTTAGCTAACTTTTAAAAAACTAACTTAAAGTTAGTTGAAAAGTCATGCAGAGTCGGACAATTGACTTCTGCCTAGGCCATCGCAATGTTAAAATAGTCAGTTGGCTCCATTGAAAATAATCCAGCTATCAACCACAACTAGTTGAGAATTAGTTAGATTAAAGTGCGTTAAAAGTTAGGTGAGTTGCCGGCAGGGTATCTTAGATTTTCCACTATACTCTTCTAAGTAGATAAGCTCTTCGAAATGGATTGAACATGTATCCAAGTACGGCTTACTGGCTGCATAACTGCCATCACTGTATGGTAGTTAGCACTCGAACAGATCACTACCGATCGCCAAAGTCCAACGTTCAACCCTAACGGACAACTAGAAACTCTACGTAAAACACCATGCAAAGCACGAGACATATTAGGTACTACATTTTAATCCTATAGATCTTCTCGGAAAGGAGGTAGAACACATATCATCAAGATTTTCATTTCAGAAAAATTATAGGATCCCAAAGTCATGAGAAATCAGACGCTTAACTCTTCAAAGAAAGATTTACTAATACAAGGGTTTCAAAACTACTCAATCGAGTGAATGGAGAATTGCTTCGGCTCTAAAGAATTAGATGTGTACCTATTCCTCTGACTGACGGACAACTGTTGTATCTTTCAAGCAGATGTAATGACGATACTTGAAGGTTTCAATTGGCTTGTCTGTGAATCGGAGGATCCACTCGTCAGAAAATGGGCTATATAGCTTTCGAAACTACTCAGTAGAGTGAATGGAGGATTGTATAGACTTCAAAGAATTTTACCTGAACCCATTCTTGCTGCTTCTGAACTATAGCATCTTTCAAGGCGATGTGATGGCTGTACCTGAAGGTTCCAATTGACTTGACCGGGAATCAGTGTATGCACCCATCAAAGAAAGTTGTACACACACTTACCCACAGTGTTCGAAACTACTTAATCGAATAAATGGAGGTTGTATAGACTCGAAAGAATTTAACCTGAACTTATTCTTGCGGCTTCCGGATTACTGTGGTATTTTTCATGCAGATGTGGTAACTATACTTGAAATTTCCAATTAGCTTTAAAAGCAAACGATTGCCAGTAAATAAGATATGAATTTGTAGAATAGGATTCAGTGGCCTTTGCAGACTGTTCTTAGGTTGATTAGGTTGGAGTGACAGTAATTTCTCAATTAGGCTCAAAAAGATGAACTCTTTGGTACAAAATGGTACAAAATATGGTTTCAAATGGTATTGGACTCAAAAGTTGTACGCTTAACCATCCCAAAATGAAATCCTGTGTGCGTTACTGTGGCTGCAACAACTCTCCCAATGAGGTCGCCAAACAGTTGCGATTGGGTTTGTGACTCCACACATTTCACTCGTTTGAAGTTTGTATGCAACACTGTTTTTTTTTCAGCACAACTACAACCAGAAAAGCAGGAACAATTCAAGGAACTGCATGGCTGTTGATGTTTTAAGAGCACAAAAGAAATATTTAAAGGTCATGGGGATGTTTTGGTGCCTTCTACTCGGCAAGTTTCGAAATACCCTCCTGCGTCAAACATTTAATTAGTTGAAAAATTTAATAGTATTCAAATTTATGTGGCCGACAACAGCAACCCTCGAACACCTGAAAGTCATAACTCTTCTGCTGTTTCTGCAGTTCGGCTCAGAGTGAATGTTACATTTTATTCAACGTCACAGCTAAATGAAAAGCAAATTTCTAAAAAAATCAAACCAACTAAAAATCAAACACTTAAGACAAACAACAACACAAAATAATAAATTAAAGTCATGTGTATTTTTTTCTTTTTCAATGCAAATCTGAAGAATCTCATTTATTTTGAATTCGTTTGTTTATTTCATAAAAAAAAAAACAAAAGCATTATCAACTAATCATAACCAAAATGTCATACAATAAATTAATAAAAACTAAAGTTAAAGTTTAAATTCAAGTGCAATAAATAACAGCTTACAGCGTACGAACGTACGAATCATACATACAAAAAAAATCATTAGAAACTAACAATTGACCGTAAGCGGGAGAAAACTTGAACAGAAACAGACACAGACACTTTTAAACTGAAATCAACAGAAATTGTTGTGTTGAGGAAACAGTGAAAGGGAATGAACAATCAATTTTTAACGATTGGCCACACAGCAGCAACAGCAGTTGGCAATAACAACAACGACAACAACAACAACGACGGCAGCAACAATGATGACGCAGGCGATGACAACATTGTTGCTCCTTTCTCCTTTTGGAGCGAACGACTTTCGCTGCGTCTGTGTGTGTGTGTGTGTCAGAGAGGTCTGTGTTGCTGCTATGATATGTGTGTGTGTGTGTGTGTGTACGTTTTAACAATTGTTTATGCATTTAACAATAAAACAAAAATTTAATTAATTTAATTAAAAATAGTCAAAGGGAAAATACAAAATTTTTTATTTCATTTTATGAAGCAAACAAAAAAGATTTCAAAAATTTTTGTTTTTGTTTTTTTTTTCGAAGGAGCAGAGGTAAACGCGTAAGTTTTATATAGAATCCAATGGAAACAATTCCTTGGCAGATTTTGCGCTCTGGGGAGAATTCTTTGTCTTTTTTGTGCTTAAGTTTTAATTTGTAATACAAATTTGTTTGTTTGTTTGTTTAATTAAATAAATAAAACTAGACTAACTGTTAGGAATCTTAAGAAATCAAAATAAATTAAGTGCAACTAAGCAAAGTTTAAAACTAAATTAAAATTAATTAAATCAAACTAAAATAAATTCAATTAAATTAGATTAGAATTAAATTTAGTTGGATAAGTTTTGTGGCTTTTGTCCGCTGTGCTTAGAGTGTATTCAAGTTCAACTTAACGTAGTACAATAATTTTAGTTCATATAAAATCATAATTGAATGCAAATAATTGGCATTAATTTGTAGTTAAGTTTAGTTGTGGCGTACGCGTAAAAATGCCTGTGCTCAGAAAATATATATATATATATATGTGTATAGTATTTTTGTATGTATGTGTGTGTGTATGAGGGATTTAATGCTGAATCGCTGTTCACAACCGTCGGCTTACAATAGAACTCAACTCAACTCAACGAGACAACTGGCGCAGCTGACACTTTCGTCACACGAATTCCCAACCTACGGCCCGACGACAATGCACGCGTCCTGGGCGCTGGCAAGGAATGTGGCTGGGTTCCCATTATCAAAAGTGGAAGGGAGTCAAATACTTCACAAGCTCTTGCTCGAAGCATACTTTTGGGCGTGCAAATGTGCTTCGCTCAGTTTCGATTTCTCGCTGGATGGTTTGCTTTGAACTTAACGTACTACAAGTTTTCCTAATGTTACACGATTTAGTTGTTGTTTTAAGGTTAGTCTCAGTCTTGACAAAGAGATTTTCAGAGAGAACAAATTTTCGTCGCATCGAAGCTTAGCCACTCTTCAACTGAATTTAGTGTGTGTGTCTTTTTGCTGGGCATTTCGCTCGATGCGGAAATCGGCGGCGCGTGCGTGTGCGGGCGTCGCCCTCCATGGGGGGCGACGCGTACGCCGAGCGCCGCCTCGCCACCAGCCACCACTAGGCGCTCTCCGTTTTGACGACAATCGGCATTGGGCCGCCGCCGATGCCGCCGTGCAGCGGCGACTTGCCCGCCAGCTCGTCGCTGTTGAGCAGCAGCGGCAGATTCATCTTCATGTCGGCGAGCAGCGGCAGCGGCGACTTGCGCTCGCCGCCGCGCTGCTGCTGCTGCTGCTGCGATTCGTAGCGCGTGTGCGTGCGCATGTGGCGCGTGATCATGTCGCGCCGGCACGCCGCGTACGGGCACTGCGGACACTTGTAGGGCTTCTCGCCGGTGTGTGTGCGCTGGTGCGTGGACAGGTGGTCGGAGCGCGAGAACACCTGGCCGCACACCTTGCACGTGTACGGCTTGACGCCGGTGTGCAGGCGCATGTGGCGCGTCAGCATGTCGGAGCGCGCGAACGACCGGTTGCACACCTCGCACGAGTAGGCTTTGGTAATGTCGTTGGCGGGGTTGCGCGACTTGTGGCGCGACGCCATGTGCTTGGCGAGACGATCGTGCAGCGAGAACATCTGACCGCACACGGGACACACGTAGGCCACGTCCGAGCCGGGCGGCATCTCCTCGACGACGGGCGACACGTCCAGATTGTAGCGCCACGCCACCGACTCCTTGGTGGTCGGCGAGGCCACGTCGCCCTTGATCACCGGCACGCCGACCGTTGTGGTCGCGGCGTGCGGGTGCAGCGGGTGCATTGGCATTTCGAGTTTGATCATGGCGGCAGCGGCAGCCGCGGCGGCCGCATGAGCGGCAGCCACATGCGGCAGGCTGTACGGCGAGACGGGACCGGAGTGTGGCGTGTGGCCGCTGTTCGGCTGCTTGTAGGCGACGGAGCTGGGCGACATCGAAGCGGTCGCCATTGGCTGCTGGCTGGGCGGCAGCATGAGGGTCGTGGCCGGCAGCGGCGATGGCGATTTGTACTTTTTGCCGCCGGCCAGCTCGGCGGTGGGCGTGTTGCCGCCGCTGCGCACCGATAGGTCCAGCGGCCGCTCCTGTGGCGGCGGCATGATGGCCGGTTCGGCGCTGTTCGGCTGGCCGGCGGGCGATGGACTCGCTCGTGCTGCGACCGCACCAGACATGGCCGTGAACGAGGACTCGCTGCGCGGCGGCGACGGCAGTGCCACGGAGACGGCCAGTGGCGGCGACTGTGACTGCGAATGCGAGTGCGACTGCGAGTGCGAGTGGGCCGTGGCTGCTGTGGTGGGCGGAAAGGGCGGCGGATGATCGAGATGCGCCGCGGCCTTGATTAGACTCGTGGGCGAGGTGTCGTCCGTCAGCGAGGAGGCTATGGACGAGGGCGTGTGCTGCATGGGCGACGGGTAGAGGTCCTGGCGTCGGCGAAAAACCTCGTTCAAGTACTTCGTGTGCAAGTAGTAGCCGAAGAGCGGCGATGGAATGGGAAAGTAGCGATCGTAGGGATTGTTGGGCAGGTGCTCAGTCTTGATGTCCACGTGCAGCGGATTGTCGTCGTGCAGCTTGGCGTTGGGCGTGGCCACGAGCGCGTGCGCATCGTTCGGCGCCAGCTGCAGCGGACTCATGCTGATGCGCGGACTGTCGTTGTCGCCGCAGTGCGACAGATCCTCCGAATCGGCTTCCGCTTCGGCGTCTGCTTCCGCCTCGTCGCCGCTCGCATTCGAGCGTTTACTGCTCGACGCGGGGCAGCGCACTTTTCCGCTCTCGCCAGTGTTGCCATTGTTGTTGCTGGCGCTGTTGCTGTTCTTGTGATTAGCCTCGTTGTCGTTGTGGTCCGAGTCCGTTGGCTCGTTCTGGCTCTGGCTGTGATTGTGATTGCTGTGATTGCTCACATTGTTATTGTTGCTATTGTTGTTGTTGTTGTTGTGCAATTTATCGAGCACGGCCGAGAGGCGCTTTCGCTTGCGCTGCTTCCACGGCACATTGTTGTTGGCAACGAACGGCTGATTATTGTTGACCTGTTCGGCAGCGACAGCGGCAGCGGCGGCTGCGGCAACTGCCTGCTGCTGCAGATTGAGCGCGAGCGGCAGATGCTGCGGCAGCGGGTACTGCAGGTGCGCGTAGGGCGCGTAGTGCGGATGTGGCGGCGGCTGCTGGTGCTGATGCTGGCGCTGATGTGGCTGCTGGTGCGGATGGTGATGGTGGTGGCGGTGGTGATGGGAGCCAGCCTGGTGCCCCATGGGGTCAGTGCCTTCTGCCATAGTCATTAGGTCGAATTTTCGTGGAATTTTTGCCAACGAAATGTTTCCGAACGCGGCAGCGAGGGCAACGGGCCGAAGGCGCAGCGCTTATGCGAGTTTTGTGTGTCTTCCAAACGATGCGCTGCTGCTGCTACTGTTGGCGTTCGCTGACATTTGGCGTGATGGAGATCTGCAAAACACAACAACAAAAACAAAAAAAGATTAGAATTTTGTGCAACAAAGTTTCGGCAACCAAAAAAAAAACAAATAAGATGTGAGAAAAAATTGGCCAGCGGTGCAGTGTTGGTGCGACAAAAATCGCTCATGCATCAAAAAGTTGCAATCATAAAGTTTGCTGTCAGCAAAATCTTTTTCGCTTCTCTATTTACTTGTGGCGATTTTATTTGTGCGCGCTGTTGGCATGCCCCCAAATGGCCCTACTGACCCCCTGACGCCGACACACGCGCGGCGCCCTGCCAACCATCGAGCGCCATAAATTGCGACGGCGCTGCGCCGAGTTGTGCTTTATTTACGCAGCGTTGCGTCCGGCACCGTTCTAGCTGCCGCCAGTGTCACGGCTGCGCACAGTCGGTCGTACGAGTACTTTATTTTTCCGCAAGATTTTATGGTGCGCAAATTTATTACACTCGACTGCTGCTGGCCGATTGAGTGCGGCCGCCGGATGCCTTGACCAGCGGCAGTCCGTAAAAACGGCGCAACGGAAACAATGGCTGCCCGACTACTGCTGCTGTTGCTGCTGCGCCTCGAGAGCGACTGATGAGTTCGGCGCAGCGCCAGAAATCTGCTCTCACTTGACATATGCAGAAATCAATGCAGTTTTATTATGAGCTGCGCCTAACGCATTTGTTGATGCGATAATTTATGGAATTGTGTTCAGCTGCCTGCAGCAGCCGGACCCCACAGTGCCCGCAGTGCGGTCCATAAAAGCTGAAACAACAGACGAAACCTACGCCGTGTGGGCTGACACCTGCCGCCCCCCAAATAGTTGGACAACAAGAAGCGCACAGAGGCCAACCTGTGAATTTCAACAATAACAACAACAGCAATAACAAAGCTAAATAACAAAACAGCGCCTCGAATGCGTTCAGCGCAGCCCAAGTGGGTGCAAGTGCAGTGGGGGGCATTTAGAGGCAGCAAGAATGGCAGTGCTGGCCATGACAACCACGACGACGACGACGTTGATGGCGACAACGGCCAGCAGTATCGCAGTGTCGGTAGGTGGGGGGGAGGGGGGCGAACGGCGTCACGAACGACGACGTTTGCTGCAATGCGCTTATCCTTGTGAAATATGGATATTGTGTACGCTTGTCTACAGGATGTGAGCGCAGCTATCATTTGTTCCATGTGCGGCCCCCGTGCACGGCATGCCGACTGCCACGACTGGCGGCAAAATTCCACTTGTGCGCTGCAACTCCCTCTATGCGGTCGCGCTGAGTTGGTCTGGTCTCTCGGTTAGTCCATTGCGGGGACTTGGCTTCGTTTGCTGCAGCACTTTGCACGCTAGCAAAACAAACAACGGCACAAACCGTTGTAAACAACTGCCTGCAGCTGCCGCTTGTCGTCTGCGGCGCCCACATATGCCATCTACACCACGGAGACGCCACCTTGCCAACACACTGTTTGGGTGAGGATTTCGAAGAATCAGGGTTGCACTTTGGGGCAAATATTCGCAAGTTTGTGAATTTTTATTTTTGTGGGAAAATATTAAAAAATTTGGGGTTGTGAGCTCGAATACCAAATAAAGTCAGCTTTCTTTTCCACACTGACGCAGAACAGAGTTCAATAGAATGTTGCTGTGCTTCTGAGTTTCTTTGTTCTTCAACGGAACATGGAATATGAATTCCATTTCATTCATAAATTACACAGTGCAACAAATTTAAAAAAAATTTCGAGGGGCAAGGTCAAACATGTCTCATTCGATAGAGGACCTCAGTTGTAGAGTCTTAACTGTAAAAGTGGTTTATATGAAATTTATAAGCAGTATAGATGTTTGAATGCTTTTTACCAGAAGTCACTTATGTATATAAATTTAGCTCTCACGGTTTCCAGAATATTCAAGGATAACAATTTAGTTGAGGTCCTTCATATTCTTTTTCATAAAATTTTTCAAAAAAGGAGATTGTTTCTTCGACTTCATATCATTAGCTTTAATTTGACGTGAAAATTATTCCTTTCTGACATTTGAGTCAAGAGATATGACGTTTTAAAAGTTTCAGTAAGGGGCACTAAGCCGCTATCTTTAAACTGCATTTAAAAAAAAAACTCGAACATCCCGGAAAAATCCCTTGATGCGTTTTTACCTACTGCTTGTGTTTTTATTATATTCTGAAAGATTACCCTGGGTAAGGTTATGTAAGGTTCTCTCAGATTGGGATGGCACGAATACCTTTTTCGTATCATTGGATCCACAAGAAGTCCAATATGAACCTCGCTATCTCTCTGATAACTAGAATTGATAACTTCATGAAGCTGGTGTTGCACAAAGAGCCTAGAATATTTAGTTTCATCCTATCCAAGTACGAACATTGACCCATAACCAGAAAGACCGTTTCTTCTTCCTTATTGGAGCAACAATTTCTATAGAAGTTGTTGTATTGAAACCGCAGTCTTTAAGAGTTAGATAGCCCCACTAAGCAGTACGCAGTAACCCATCAGAACAATGATGGAATTTCAGCCAAAGTTGGGAAGAATAAAATTATCTGAAGAATTACTTCATTCTTTAATGAAATTTGAAATGACTGATCCTTGATTGGAGGACTAAAACTTAAAGGTCACTTTGAACACCGAACAATTGAACCGCAACTCTCAAAAGATGCTGACACAAATACTAAACAAATATCTCGGCACTGAAGCAAAGTACAAAAAATAAAGCGGCAAGTGACCATTCCGTACTGGATCAGAATGAGTAGAGAATAGAATCTGTGGAAGGTCAGGTTAGGTAGGGAAGGGTGTGTGCGACCCAGAGGCCGCACTTCCACTCGGAGGCCAAAATGGCACATTGTGAATCCCTTCTTGGAAGGTTCTGGAGCTAGCCAGTGGCTCTCAGTCCGGGGCAAACCAATTCGACCTCTTGATGAAGGAGAGTAGATCCGAAATTTCGGCTATTGCCGCGCAAGCCAAGGCTGCCAGGAACCTTGACCCCAGGGTACGGAGACGGCGTTCCTGCAGAGCCGGCACAGGTAGTGTTGGATCGTTTCCACTTCTTCTTCATCTCCACAACTTCTGCAGACATCACTGGACGAGAGGCACCATTTGACAAGCATGGATCCAATGGCGCAGTGTTCAGTAATGACTCCAACAAGCTGCCTAATAGAGGTTCGACTCAGGGACAGTACAAATCGTGTTTTCCTCACGGAAAGGGAAGGCCATATTGCCCGGCAGGTACTGCAATCAGCTCTGCTCCGCCATGAGGACTCAATGTAAGTTTTGCTCAACCTGTCAATATGCACCTGTGGAAAGTAATTGGAAACATTTAAAGGGTTTAAGCACCGAGCGATAGAGCTGATTGAGCGATTGACTAAAATGTAAAGGTCGCTTTGAGCACCGAGCAATTGAGTCGCAACTCTCAAAAGATGCTGACACAAATACTAAAGAAATACCTAGGCCCTGAAGAAAAGTAAAAAAATTAAAGAGGCACTTGATCATTTCATATTGGTTCAGGATTAGTAGAGAATAGAATCTGTGAGAAAAAGTCGAAGACGATACCAAAACTAGTATTGACTAGGTTAGGTTAGGTTAGGGTGGCAGCTAGAAGAGCTCACTTAGGCCATAATACGGCCCGTTGTGGTACCACGTGAAGGACGTGGCCGCCCTTCAGGCTAGTTCTTTTCTAGTATTGACTCGAAAAGAACAGAGTCACCCAGCTGGGCCCCCTTCCTACCTCCACGGGACTCTTGAACTTCCTTAGACTGAACTGTTAGGAAGTCATGTAAAATGTAATAGAAGTCCCAGTAGGTCTTTTGTGATTGTGATGAACTAGCAATCAAACAAAATCAAACTAAAGCTAATCGTTGGAAAAGCTGTCAAGGAATTGGAGAAAAATTATAGACCCATGAGTAATTCCTTCTAAGGTATTCCCTCTATGAACTATTACATAAAACTGTCGGGTACTCATTCCCTTCTCTCTGCAGGGCTGTTCCTCTCTCTGTTTATGCAATTCATGATGTGAGTCCCTGCCTTGACGGTAACTGCCAGTTCGAGAACTAAGATCAGACGTTGAAGTCTAATAAGCTCGAAGCCTTAAATGCTACAACGAGTAATACAATATTTGGACAATGGAATGTAGAATATATTAAAAATGGAACTGATTAAATCACGCCATAAGTCATTTGTTAAGAAACTTGTAACTAGGATCAAGATGGATGAGTGAGGTATGAAATTTTATTTAGCACCTCACACATTTTTGAATCTTACAGCGTTATTTTGTGTACTTTTATAAACGCTCAATAAAGAGTTTTTTAATTATTAATTTTTAGGTACTAAAGAAAATTTCCTATACTAATATTGGAACCACCCTAGTTGCCAACAACAACAACAATTGCAATACACAATGTTTTTGTTTGTTTGGTAGTGTTTTTTGTGTGTTTGTTGGTGCGGCGAGAAAGGTCGTTCGTATGAACGTGGTGAGAAAATGAAAAAGTCCTTTGCAGATTTTGCAAATGCGAAAGGCCGACAACGACTGCGACTACGACTACGACTACGACGATGTGTTGTGCGATGAGTTGGTGGTGCACGTGGCACGTTTTGCGGAATGTGTTGATTGCAGCGTTGCTGTGGCATGTGTTGACTGAGACGGCGTTGATGAGGTTTAATGGGCACTTCGGGTCGGCTGGCAGGACGACAACGTAAATGGTTGGTTTGGGTAGAGAACGGAGGCGGGTGGAAGGATGGCCACCAGAACAATGGGACGGAAGGAAACGCTACCGTATAATGAAAGGAAACGGATTGTTGTTGATTTAAGTCGGCATTTATAAAGCTGCAGTTTGGCTTTTGAGCATTTAGGTCACAAGTATTTAAAAGTGGCCAAAGGTTAAAATATCGAATGAGACGAAGGGGTAGTATAAAGGGGTATTAGGTTAGGTTAGAGCTGAGAGTCATTTGATGAGAAGTTTGTTGAAGTTAGAACTTTATGTGGAAATTTTTTAGCTTGAAGTGGACCTCATATTTTTAAGTCTACAAACTTTTTTGATCTTAAAGAGGTGTTTAATCTTGAAGTGGACCTCATATTTCTTTGAGTTTGTGTTCTTTGTCCATTTTACAGAGCTGTCAAAGGCAGACATAGATGACCCAACTTGTTTCATGAAAGAATCTACTTGAGTTCAGTGAGTAATCGAACTGATTCCTGTCCATACTTATTGTGGTATCCTCAACTTTGAGTTCTTTTCGGTCCCCTTAACTTAACATAACCTCACTTAACATGAACTTAACCTAACCCAACATAATCGTATCGATTACTCTCCGCACAATAACATTTTAGTACCAGTTTTGAATACGTACGAAATAAACACTTAAACACATTTTCAGTTTCGGCTTAATTCTGGCGTTCAAGTTAATTTCTGAGCTTTGGTGTATTCAGAGACCTATAGTCGAATTTTATGGCGAATATTTTCGTAGTAGATTTTGTCCTTAAAAAGTCCTGTTTTACAGGATATTTTTGGCATTTTAGAAAAAAGTGTCAAATTGACCCTTACAAATAGGAGCTACAGGGTTAAAATGCTCCACAAAAATTTTGTTCGTAGTATTTTACATCAAATTCCTGAATACATCATAACCTAAAATGTAAGGTTTCATGGTTTTCCTATGCCGATTCACCATAAGAATGTTCAAAAAGGGGAAAACTTTGACCCCTAAACAAAAATTCAGACGTAAACTTTCAAAACGCCGATACACGTATGTATATTTTTTTGGCCCCCTCTACCAGAATCCGTTGTCAGAACCTTGTTATTTTTTTTTTGTGTTGTACAGTTTTATTAGATTTACAAAAATTATTTCTGCATCATTTCGAAACATTTTCTAAACATAATTCCTAAACTTCGTTAAATTTTATTCAACTTTGATTTGATTCAGCTTCATGATTGGCTTCGCATTGGCTGTTGGGTGGTGTTGAATGCCCAAAATTCAGTTCGTCTGCCCAACGTTGAAAGCCAATACAAACCGCAGTCACTGCCACAAGAGGACTTCCACAAATTTGCAGCCGCAAGCAGAAGGTTTGTGGTGCACCGAAAGCTGCCCCAAACAATCGACTGACCAGTGTGCACACTTGATTGGGGTTAGTTGTGGAATTTATGGATATTGTTCGACGCAGTTAAAGGACATTGCAATTTGGGCAAATATAATTGCTGGCCTTTCTCCACACTGAACCCAAAGAGACGTTTGCTCGTTGGACCAGCGACACTTTTGTGATAAATAGAAAAGTTTAAACTTTTCAAATTAAACTCGACAAAAGCTACAAATTTCACACCATTAAATATAACCGAGTATTTTAATTAAATAAAAAACACTAACTCCAACAACAATAACAATGCAATGAGCTGGCAAATGTTGCCAAATCGCCAACGATTCCTTCGGGTTGTTGCGAAATTTGAGCGTCCAAAGTAAATCAGCAGTGAGGCGGCCAAAGTGCATGAAAAATTTATGTAGCGCATTATTATTATATAATTTTTTTATTCCTGTTTTTTTTGTTGTTTTTGTTTTTTAAAATAGCACCGAACTTTGACGTTGGCGTTTTTATGGCGGCGTTGGTGCACAGCAACGCGCAACGGTACAATTAATAATCATAATTAGGGTAATTATAAAACAACGTGCTGACAATCATGCCAAAAGTTTTGTGTAAAAAACACACACAAAAACAACGACAAAAACGGCATAAAAATGCTGCCGACTGGAGAGGATTTTAAATGCGAAGGAAAATGAAACTTTGGCCAAATAATAAATTCGTTGTTTTTATGTCGCACAACACGCGAAAAATGCACTAAGTCGTTTGTAGCTAGGAAACTACAAAACAACAACAACAATAAGAGCGAGAAGTGACTAGCATGAAAGTCACTGGCGGTATTCACAATGTTAGAGCAAATTGAAATTGACTGCGGTTTTATGGCGTTCTTGGTCATCTTTTCTTTTTTCAAACGTTTGAGTGGATTTCAAGCGTACTTTTGTTCAGCTCAGTGTTGCATAAGTTGCTTCAAAACACAGCAAACATCAGCTGATTTTAAGATTTATTTTTTTTTTTAATTTCTTTTTCTAAATTTTCCGATTAACGTAACCAACCAACAGAAGGCAATGTTTTGTGGAAGCTCTATGCTCCCGAGAGGAGTCAACAGGGGAAAAGAAAGGTTATTGAATCGTTTTCTGAAAGAAATTCTTCCATTTTTATGGCTACTAAGGATTTACTGTCTCTACTGCCAATCT
This sequence comes from Melieria crassipennis, assembly GCA_963668005.1. Taxonomy (NCBI): domain Eukaryota; kingdom Metazoa; phylum Arthropoda; class Insecta; order Diptera; family Ulidiidae; genus Melieria; species Melieria crassipennis. Next base: position 107,347,944 of record OY764962.1, on the reverse strand, counting down.
GGTTGTCATATATCGTGAATGTCGCCACTGTATATAAAAAAACTAACTCAAAAAAAGAGAAAAAGTCGATGACACATCGTGAATGTCGCAACTGTATAAAAAAAATACTTAAAAAAGAAGAAGACAACAAAATAGAAGACGCCACTGTATTTATAAAAAAATTGCAAAAAATCACTAAAACAAATAAGTGAAATTAAAAAACAAAAAAAAACACTCATACACAAATTTCAACAGATTTACGACTTACGACTTTGCTTAATGCCGCCCTGAACCAACACCAAAGCAGTCAAAAGCAAAAAAAATAATAAACGAAGCTGCCATAACTCGACCAGAGTTGCCGCGTTCACTAGCGGCAGCTATGTAATTTTCTCTCTTTATTCTTCCGCTTAAATAAATTGCATGACTACCTATTGCCAGGATTCTTTTTTTTTAATTTTTTTTTGCAGTTTTTTTATTTTCCTTTTCATTTTGCGCGGCATAATTTTTCATAATTACGCCGCACAATTGCCAGCGTGGGGCGCGAACAGCTCATCGCGTGATTTTTTTGCATAGCCTTTTACTGTGTTTAATTCAGGTCCTTACATTTTCCGCTTTTTACACATATTTCACTCTTGTTTGCAGTCTGAAGTCAAGAACAGGAGGCGAGAAAAAAGTGGCAGCTGGCAGTTTTTATAAATGTTTTTGTTGCTACAACAATCAGTTAGTTCAGCATGCAGTCAGCCAGACAACAGCAACCCAGACCGTAGTGAAAGCCACTTTGCAAGGATGTTAAGTGGATAATGTGTAATCTGTCATAAAACGCTTAAATATAGGTACATGTGTGTGTGTGTTGTTGTAGGTATTATGATAAATACTGCAAATATGATAGTTTTATGTTGTCAAGTTGAAACGCCCGCAAAAACGAACGAATTCATAAAAATGTGAAATTTCAGAGTGCGGCAAAAAAAATAAACTTTGCCTTAAGGCAGTGTTGGAAAAAGTTTGTATATAATGAAGATGTGTATTTTACATGAAAACATACGTAAGCATTTGTAGAAAGTGTGAAATTATAAAAAACGTAGCTCATATTTTTAAGTCGTGTATGTAAATGTCTATGGATGAAATGTCTGGAGAAAAGATTAGTGATTAATGATGCTAACTCCAGTCTAACCCATTAGTATGACAGTCAAAGGAACTATGAACTCTTAGTTTAGAACTTGAAAGAATTTAAAGAACTATTAAACTAAACTATTTCCAAAAATAATTAAAAAATTATGACAGCAAGACACGAAATACAGTAGGCTGTAATTTTATAATTATTCACAGTCGGGTTCCAGACTATAGGAATATTAACGGTAGGAAAAAGTTGGAACTATTCCCCTCTTGACTCTGAAAACATGAACAAATTCGAATGCCATTGCGAACTGTTGACAAAGAGATGATGGATCATTCATTCAAACTGCAGCTTGAAGAGTCTATACATCTGCTACATATCGATATATATAATCCGAGAAATTAGATATACATTCCAACACATTGTTGTACAATTCTGTTGCTGGTGCAAGGATAACAGTGAAATATACATAACTAAACTTACAACTCGTCGAAATAGTATGACTCTGGACAACTTAAGACAGTTTCTATAGATTTAGTTTCAAGAAATATAAAACTCTTTGCACATAAAAAACTAGTAGTGCTATAATAGATTCTTTCGAAGAATTTCCAAAGCTTTGAAATAGAATAAAATTTAGATTATGAATCTACAGACTGTGATCCAAAACATGTATGTTTTCCATACCTGACATATTTTGGTCCTGAAAGTTCAAAACAGAAAATTAAGTTAAAAGGAGACAATTTTCCTCTTTCATCTGATAACCATATCTTCATTATTGCACAACCGCAAATATTAAAAAAAATACTTAAAATGTATATGTCTTTAAAATTTGAACGTCCTTTAAGAAGGTCCAAAGCGGCCCAAAGTTAGTCTAGAAAACATTTATATTTTTAGGTGCATTTTTCGTGTCGAGTAGTGTAATCTGTTGCCTAGTTCCCTTCACCAAAGCCATTTGAAATAATTTTTTCGCAAACAAATCGTTCAAGTTTTCCTACAACATGGACATAACCTCAATTGTCTTGCAACCTTTTCATTCAATTTGCAATGTGAACTGAATTCACTTCCATTCAACGCACTCGACAGCTTTTTCATTCACCAAAAAACGCACTGCAACAGCAACAAAAAACCACAACAACAATAAGAACAAGAAAAACAGCAACAATGCCGCACATACATAAATCAATTCACAAAATCGCAGCGTCAAAGTGCAACAATGGCAGAATAAAAGTGAAAAGTGCCAGCGACAAGTGCCGTAGGCGCACTTCAAAGTCCGCCGTTCCGGGCAATGCCGGCGTTATGCATGCAAAGTGGGACGCATGAGGCAGCCAACGACAGCGGCCAGTGTGCACTTTTTGATGCAATAAGCAGAAAAATAGCGCCATTCATCATTTTTGTTGTTTATGTATTTCGTTTGTTTTTTGTTTTTTTTCTTCGACTAAAAACAACAGTGCAACAATAAAACAACAACAAGAAGCAAGAGCTCAAAAATTGCGATTGTTTGTTGCTTTCATAAAATCTGCATGCAACAACAACACTAGTAATGGTAACAAGTAGCACAACAACAATGAAAAAAAACATTGACAATGTAAAACATTTCATTGGCATTGGAGGCAAACTGTCGGCCAGTCATAGCTACAAGTTGGCTACTTTTGTTGAAATATTGTTGAAATTTGTTTAAATACTTTTTTGTTTATTTAATTTCTGCAGTGCTGTTGACAAGTGCTAAACAAACTTCGCAACAACAGCAACAAGAACAACAACAATTGTTGTACAATTCAGCACAATGAGAACAGCTAAATAATAAAAATTGTGGCAACGAGCTGTGGACACTTATTGGCCATTGAGTGGGCAACACTGGCAGCACGCAACAAGCTAACTAAAAGCAGCTGATCGCACAGAGAAGAAAATTGAACAGAGTATGGAGAACATTGTCAGATGTTGGGTTGTTCGAGGAAAGGCTCGAAGTGATCGTTCCCAATGGCTCATCTATGCTGGTGCTGGTCTTCGATATGAGCCTCTAGTAGCGATTTGGAGCCCCTTTCGTAACTTTCTCGGAACCGAGAAGAAGATAGAACAGAGTGTAGTGAAACTTGTCAGATTTCGGATTTGTTTGAGAGAATCCCCGAAGTGATGTTTTATCCCTGTGGGAATGTTAGGGCCACCAGTCTTCGATATGAGCCTCTAGTAGAGAGTTGAAACCCCTTTCGTCACTTTTTCGGAACCGAGGAGAAGAGAGAACAAGGTGTAGTGCAACTTGTCATATTTCGGATTTGTTTGAGAGAATCTTCGAAGTGGTGGTTTATCTCTGTGGGAATGTTAGGGCCACCAGTCTTCGATATGAGCCTCTAGTAGCGATATGGAGTCCCTTTCGTAACTTTCTCGGAACCGAGGAGAAGAGAGAACAGAGTATGGTAAAACTTGTCAGATTTCGGATTTGTTTGAGGGAATCCTCGAAGTGATGGTTTATCCCTGTAAGATTGTAAGGGCCACCGGTGTTCAATATGAGCCTCTAGTAGAGAGTTGAAACCCCTTTCGTCACTTTTTCGGAACCGAGGAGAAGAGAGAACAGAGTGTAGTGCAACTTGTCAGATTTCGGATTTGTTTGAGAGAATCTTCGAAGTGATGGTTTGTTCCTTCGGGAATGTTAGGGCCACCAGTGTTCGATATGGGCCTCTAGTTGGAGTCGGAGTAATTTGAAGTCCCTTTCGTAACTTTTTTTGGAACCGAGGGGAAGATAGAACAGAGTATAGTGAAACTTGTCAGAGTTTTTGAAAGAATCCTCCAAGGGACGGCTTCAGATGGTTTCTCTCTATGGGAGCTATGGATGAACTGTTAGGGCCACAAGTGTTCAATACGAGCCGCGTAGCCCCTCGTTGTAATTTGGAGCTTCTTTTGTAGCTTTTTGACTGCACAATTAATGCAAAAATAGCGCATAAGCAACGAAATAGCTAATTAACTGAGAGAAATCTAGATTCAGCGGACAATCAGTTAGGACCAGAGCCAATTAATGGTATCAATGGAATCTCTACAATGGATCAAAAATCATGTCATGCCTCCTCGACCTCTCTCGATTCAGTCCTGCCATCATGACGACACAATATTCTTCACAAAGTTGAAAATTTTCGTTGCTACAGGACGACATCGATTCACATGGAATCGCTCTGCCCGACTACGAGAGGTTTCTCACCTTCGTCAGCGTTGTAAATGATACATCGGCTCTTGAAGGCATATAAATGTGTGTGTGTGTCTCTCACACGTCGATTGCTACCGCTGTCGCTCAGCATTTATGCTCGCCGTTTGTTTGTTTGGTTTATTAGCTGTTTTAGTGTGCACAGTTTTTTTATGTATGGATTTTATATGAATTTGTTTTATTTGGCTTTTCATTTGTATTTGTTTGTATTTGCGCTGCAATTTACTTGTGTGCGTGTAGGGTTTGGCTGAATCGCCCGACGCCGACGGACGCACGGACAAACAAACAGACAAGGTGACAAGCCGCCAGCAGGGCAGACAGTGGCGCAAACATTGCTACGCGGCATTCCACCGCTTATTGACAAGACGCCTTTTTTTGGGCGGGCATTTCAAGGGCAATGGTCGTCTGTGCGTTCGATTGTTTGCTGGCAATTCGTCAGCTCGTATTTATAGGTTGCGTATCAACAGCGATCGGCACTGTTTGTGTGCACTTGCGACGCATTTATTCAACGATAAACTGTGATTACCGAAAATTTATTAAACAAACAAACTAAAGTGCCGCCAAATCGCACAGAATTCAATGGTAATTGGAACAGCATTAATCACTGTTATTTGCTTTAGTCAGTCGGGCGGTCAAATAAAACATGCTTTGAACTCAAATATGAAATTTAGAATTCTGTGGAAAGTTTAACTGTCAGCATTGGAAATTATTTTTGAGAACTTAAGGGGATTATGACTTTTTTTTTTTGTAAAATAATTAAAAATTGTTCAAAAAATAATAATAAATAGTAAAAAAAATAATTGAAATTTCTTATAGACGCTGACCCATTAATGTGGCAATCCCCTGGCGGTGGCTTAAGACGACGCCATCGCAGCGCCGCTGACAAATGAACGATTCGAATAAACACTTCAGCTCTTCCGTGTTGTTGTTGTCGTTTGTTATGACTGCTGTTGTCGCTTGAGTGATTGTGCGCAATCGTGATGGCAGAAAGCGCCGATAAACCAACAAAACGCTAAGCAAACGCAGTCAGCAATGAAAGCGCGCAGAAATATGGCTAATAAAATAAGCAACGATTCGCGTGCAGCACGAGCGACAGTCGACAATCGACAGCCGACAACCGTCAACTGCCAGCGAAGACAGCAGACAGACAGACCGACAAGCAAAGCAAACAGCGCAACACCTACGCGCTGCTTGGCGGCCAATGAGCGTGCGCGCCATCGCTGATGCGCGTCCGTCCGCGACGGTTCGGTCGACACGCCCCCACCAACGCGAAAGAAATGCGCGTGCCAAAGCAAACAAAAACATTGCAAGATTACAACAATAACAACAACAATAACAAGAAAAAGCTTCATAATCACACTCGACGATTTTGCATTTGTGTTGAAGAATGGAGCGCAGCCGAAGAGCTTTTTGACAGCAAAGCTCGCACACGAGTGTCTCGTTAACGCGTCATTAAGCCGCACCGAGGCCCACTGACGCGATCGAACGATCGATCGACGCCGATCGTTAGCTCAAACAGGCAGGCGCACAGTAATTAAGCCGATCACCGCAATTGAATTTAATTGAATTGATTTTCAAAATAAATGGAACCGGCATATTTAATGCACAATCAACAACAATAACAATAACTACATTCAGCTGTGTTGGTAATTGAGCGCTAAGCGCTGACCTTTTGACCTGCCGCCATTCGATGCCGCCTGTGCATTGCGCAATTTAGTTCGATGACGCTGTGTTTATATTTTTATGACTGTAAATTTTTATTGGAAAAAACTTTATGATTCAATTAACCAGTTAATTATTGGATATGTGGCCGACGTTTTGCCGGTTTTAGCACTTAAAACCAGTGATTTGGTTTTTGTTAATTTTCGTAACGTATGTTCCGGCGTAACGATGTGTCACTGTGTTGGACGTGTGCGGGTCATAACTGTTTTATTTAGTATCGTTTATGTGATTGGAAATTAAAAAAAAAACCACAACAACAATATACGACTTTGAAAGATCAGTAATCAAATTAAAGATGAAGAGTGGCACTGAAGCGCTCGTCTCTGCTACAGCTGGTTTCTGTAGATTCGAGTATAGGGAAGCGAATCAAAGATGGCGAGTGGCTTTGGAGCTTTTTCGACTGGGAAGAAACGTAGACTAGACACAGTTATACTGTCTGTCAGACACGGGCTTCATATTTGTTTATTTATGTGCAGATCAACCGTGTGAGAAGACACTAAAACACCGCTAGCCGTCCAAATCCAAATCCAAATCTAGGAAACTAGATGGAATACAATTTTCATCGCATGAAAAATTACAAAAATTATATGGACCGATTACAATCGATATATATTCGATATTGTAATTGGTTATGTACACAAAATAATAAAAGCAATAAATAAAACAAAAAATTTGCTGGTACAAAATCTGGTTTTAACCCTTTCGACCCCGTATTTTAACCTGTGATATTATAATAATATTTTTAAATATAGTAATATTTTTTGTATTTAAATCATGAAACATTTGCCTAAAAAGTGTGCACACAACATTTGAAGTCGCCACGCTTCTTTGTTAGAGTTCTAAAGCTAGTTTACTTTTAAACAATTTTAGATTAAAACGGGTTAAATAACTTTTGTATCAAAATTTTTTAATTTAAGAAAAATATTATATATTTATAGAAAAATACAAAATTATCACTTCTTGATTTTATTTAACCATTATTAAAGAAGCAATTCGCGCCCAATTCGTAGACTTCAATTAGAACACAAACTTTCCCTGATATCACTGCAAATTATTGGAAATTATTTTGGGGATAACAGTAAAATTTTCGTATTTGCTTTGAATTCACTTCTAAAAATATTAATTTGTTGGTGCCTACTTAAATTAAACCCATAAATCAATCGTAGCGTTTGCTATAAGATGACAAATAGGTGAAGTTGCCCTCAGGCAACTTTGGGGTCGAAAGGGTTAAATGGTTTTTCGGCTCAAAATTTGTACACAACCTCCCCCAAATGAAATCACGTGTGCGCCACTGTCTCTCTTTGACTTTCTTAGTAGAATTGACAAGTTCGCAGTAGCAATAACTAACGACTTGTAAATTAAGAGAGATAAGAGAGCGTACAGGAACATTGATTCTAATAAGAATCAAGAAGAATATGGTCAATTGTGGTACAAGCTTTATAATATGGTCGAGATTATTCATGAAGAGAACAAGGTATCAGACTACTCATTGAATTCGTCACAAGTCACTATATCCTAGGTTAGGTTAGGTTGAGGTGGCTGCCTCTGTATGAGACACACTTAGGCCTCTTAATGGGCCCGTTGTGATACCACAGATTCCACCCGTTTGAAATGCGTATGCAACACTGTTTTTTTTTTTCAACATGTGATCTATATCCTACTCCCGATGAAAAATCTGACGGTAGCACCGGGTGGGCCAAAGAACGAGAAAGAGATGAGCTTAAAATCCCACACTGTCTCTATAAATAAAACAGAAATAGGTCAATATGCTATAAGGTCTATGCTGGTAAAATGAAACCTAGTAGTCTGTGAGTGGTCTTATCGGATAGACTCCTCAAGTTGTTAAAGTAGAACTCACCCAGGTGTATCTTCTTTCTGCTAGAGAGTGTAGGAAAGGTATTATTTACTTAAATTGTTATAAAAACCCGTTACAGGGCCTCCATAAACATTCTTTCCTCTCCTTTGCACGCGCCTTCGCTGGCTAGTCACACCAGGAGGAATGATAGGGCATTATATATTATTATATATAAAAAATTAAGTATAACTCAAGGAGCTCAACCTCGCCTAACATCTTTGGAAAAAACCGCAATGAGTGGGATATCTCAAAGTTATTATGGCTACGGTTAAAAAAAAAAGGTGAAATAGTTATAATAGAAAACATCATTGCATCGCAATCATATTTTTCAGCTCCTAAACACAAATTTTATACTACGAAACGACGAACCACGAAATACAACGAAAGTTTTTCCAGGGTAGACTAACCAAAGAGAAGTCTGGGAAATCTTAATTGCCCGAACATATTCAATACGGCAAAAATACAAACACACAACTTCAAGATGACGTGGACTTTGACTGTCGCCGTGTAGTCAACTACGTGATTACAATGAAAGTGGCAGCAACAGCATCGAAATCATATTTTTTAACTCCAAAACACAAATTTCATACTTTAGTTTTGTTGCCTAAGAAATAGAGAATAGTTCTATGTTTGGCGACAATTCTATGTGTGGCGTTCGGGGCATGAAGTCTAAATGACTAAGTTTAGGTAGGAAAAAGACAAATCTGGAATAACCAAACTGATTGCAATGTCTTGAGGCCATCAAATCAATGGTTAGATAGAAAATAGGCAAAAGTTCTCAAGGCTGGACTATGTAGGAAAAAGACCAAGGTTCACAAATTAAAGTAACTGCGATGTCTCAAAGTTATTATGTCCACAATTAGGCGGGAGAAGAACGAAGGTCCTTTCAGCGTGGACTAAACGCAGTGACTGTCAAGTCTGTAGGCCATCATTTCCAAGGTATAACACCGTGCGACGAAAATCAAAAAATGTCTAAATTTATATTTTAAACTAATATAATAAAGTTAGAAGGACGAAATTCAAGGACGTAGTAGTTAAATAATATTAATAAAGTTAGAAGGATGGAATTCAAGGATATAGTAGTGTACATATTAGTCCTTAAGATATATTTCTGTAAAAAAAAAACTAATGGAAATTTACAAGGATATTCAAGGATAACGTTTTAAGGTTTTAAGTATTTTCAATACTTCTTCATCCTTTTGCACCAAAACATTAAATTTTTTAAGATTCTAAGGATTTTTCTCTTTCATTTGATACCCATATTGTTGTTCTACAATGCGCTCAATTTTTAAAATAATTTCTTGAAATAAACATGTCCTTGAAATTTCATAGTCCTTTAAAACAAAATCCTGACGTCAGAAAGAAAAACTAAAAACGCAGTTTTACTACATATGGCCCCTAGTTTCGCGAGTATATAGATTTTTTCGTGTGTAAAATTTGTTGTCGCACGGTGTAATAAGAAAATGGCGTAGGTTTTCGAGGACTAAAAAACTACAGTAGGAGTACTTAAAGAGTTATCAGTGGGCTTTATCAGTGGGAGTTATCAGTGGGAAGCACACCTAGTAATACTCTCTTCAAAAGTGGTCAGACGGAAAGAAAGAGTGTATAGCAATTATCCACTTTCTGTGTCAATTACCAGGGAACGACAGTACAAGGAATTCATGCCTTTAGAATCACACTCACACTGACACAACCTTAACACGGTCCCACATCATCTCCTGATCTCTCTACCCTCGTTGAAATTTCTCTCCCAATTTGCACGCCCGACCAAGTATCACCGAACTTATGACTTTAAGCACCGCTTATGTAAAAATGTATATAGAACTCTTAGTAAATAATGTGAAGGCGTTTGGGCGGCGCTGCTTCGGACATGGATACAGCAAACGCCGGCTTATGGGTTAATCTACATGGCACCATGGCCAATGCTGGCATGCGCGCCCACGGCTCGCTGAAGCGCCAGTACCCGGTTTGGGCGGCATTATCAGCAATGCCGGCATTGCCATCACCGGTCGGCGTCAATTCGAACGCGCCAGCTGCCTGATCCTGCTTGTGCTTATTTAATTTGCAGCATTTCCGTTCACTGCCAGCTACCGAGCGCGCGTTTTCCCCTCTGCAGCTATTACCTGCTCGCTGCGCTGTGCAGTTCGTGTTGTTGTTTTGCTGTTCTGCGCAGATTGGCCGGCACGTACACTTGCGCGCGCCTCGACATTCTAATATCGGGCCGGCTTAATAGCATCGCAATGGTTTAATTTAGCAGAAAAGCATTGGCGCGGCTACCGGTCGGCGGATAGCCGACGAGCAGGCGCGGGCGGCACGGCTGCAACAATTGAATGAAGTTGGCGTGATCGGGCCACTTGTGTTGCGGCGGTGGCGGTGGCGGCGGCTGTTGCTGCTGCTTGACTCGAGCAAAGCGCAGAACAGAACAACAGAAACGAACGAACAACAGCGGCAGCAGATGACGACAGGACCATTTTTAAGACCGGCATACGCATGTTGGCGGCGTTGTAGTCAACAACAACAACAACAACAACAACATGCACGGCCACGTTAAATTTCGTTTGCTAAATTGACTTTGATCACGCGATCCTTTGCTACCGGCAACCAAGCTGCCTGCCACAGTTGACCAGCAGCCGCAGCAACAGCAACGGCAGCAGCAGCAGCAGGCGTTGCAATTGCTGCCACTGCCGCTGCTGTTGTTGTTGCTGTTTTATTTTTTTATGTTTTTTCATTGTTTTGTTTTTATTTGGTTTGTTGTGCTGCTGAGGCCGTTTGTGATATTTGCGGACGGAAGTTGGTAGTGAGTGGCGTTTTTGTTGTTGTTGTTGTTGTTTGCGTTTTTGCCGCTGCTGACCAAGTTATTGCCGGTACGTACGACTCGTAGCTGGGCATATTGCGAAAATAATTACATTTGACTGTGGCGAGTGCAATGAATAAAAAAAAACGTATTGCCACATTACAGCAACAACAACAATGGCAGCAACAAAAAGCAGTGAAGAAAGATATCTACAAAACAAAATTGTAAAAAAAAACTCTTTAAGAAAAATGTGCAACATGATTGCAGTTTATAACAGCAACGGTGGCAATTGGTTGCGGCGGCGGCGGCGGTGGCGGCAGCAGCAAAAGCGACAGTAAAATCTAGCAGATAAAATGCATTTACAATTGAATTTGAATGTAATTTTACTTAACTTGCGGTAAGCAGAGTGCAACAACAACAACAATAACATTGACAATAATCAACAACAGGAAGAGGGGGTGTCGGGCGTATGCATTTATACACTGCCACAGCCACAACAACAACAACAATTGCAACAACCACAATAACAACAGCAGCAACAGCAAGTAACGGTGATGGCTGCAGTGTGGCAGGAAATTGATATTATATAAAATTATCCACTTGCAACTTAGCTGCATGCACCGCCGAAGCAGCCACCGCCACCGCCGCCACCGCCCCATGAAAATCAACCAAACTGTGCCGTTGAAGAAAAATGCAAGTGTGGCATGATAAGCGTCAATTTAGGTTTCATCAGAAATTGCAGACTTTACAATACGTGTTGCCAAAGCGGCGGCAACAACAGCTGCAACTCACCTGCGCCAAAATGGCCACAGCCATTGGAACGACTATAGTTGGCAGTATGCAACTTTTGACTGTCAGAGTTGCACGAAGGTGAAAGACAGACAGACAGACAGAGAGCAGCAGGAAGAGAAGCAGAACAAGTTGGATTAGGCTGGGTGGGCTCAGGCAGGGCTGAGCTGTGTTAAAGCTGCGCTATAAAACAGATCAGGAATTTTATATAGAAAAGGAAGGGAAACTGTCTAAAGAGTTGATAAACTTTCCAAAGATGGTTTCATGCGATTTTTATTCATAACCAGCACTTGACTGTAGGGTTTTACTTCGTCAAGCACGAGGCAGGACCTCCATTTTTGTGTTCAAGAAGTTGCACGAAGGTGAAAGACAGACAGACAGCAACAGGACAAGAATCCGAACGAGTTGAACTAAGCTGGGATGAGGTCAGGCAGGGCTGAGCTGCGTTTTAGCTGCTATATAGAAAAGGAAGGGAAACCGTATTTACTTCGTCTGGATCCCCAGTTTTGTGATTAAGAAATGACAAGAAGATGAAAGACACGAAGCAGCAAGAAGGCATTGTGGGGCCATGCAAGTCTCAGGAGCATTAAAATTGATCAAGAATATTAACACTAGAATGCCCGACATTCTGACCTACCTAAAATGCCCATATGTAGTCATTTTGACTGCAATATTGTTTACTGATTTTTTTAAATTAATTTGTTTTAAAGTAGCAAATATGAATAAATGCACATGAGATTTAATTAAAATATATTAAGTACTTAATTTTTATTTTTTTATCGTTTACAAAGAAAAATTTTTTAAATATAATAGCGTACTTACACATAAATGGGATAAAATGGAATGAAATTTGGAATTTGTGAATGAATTTTGTGAGTCAATTTTGGATTGAAAAACTTGGGAATTGTCATAACCTGCTATGATATTTTTTTAAAATATTTGCAATTATTTGATATTTCCATATTTCGCAATTGAAGATGCATATTTGTCCATTTATCAACAAGATTTGCTAAAAATTTGTTTACAATATTTTCAATTAATTTATTTCATTTAGCTTTGAAAATAACTAAAAGTCACGTAAGATATTTTTTTACAAAGCCATGAAATAAAAGTTATTTACAATAAAAGACTTCAATATGGTCAAAATGACTAGCTTAGGCATTCTAGTGTTAACACTAAGTATTGGTATTGAAACCAAAAACGTCTTAGAGTTCTTGAGATTTTTTCCAACAATATTTACTTCAACCAGCATAAGGCAAGACCAACATTTTTGTGTTCAAAATTGCCAAAATATTGCATGACACAAGTTTGACTTAATCCACAAAAATGTGATATGCTGATAGACATAGATTTCTGTGGATTAGGGATTAGGTCTTTGAAGGTTTTAAAAAAGAAGAGTTTATCTATTTTTACTCTCAACAGAAAACAGTAATTCAATTTCGATTGTAACCAAATACATCACACAACATTAAGTTTGCTTAAAATCAGCAAAGCCCGGCAAGATCACAAATTTTGCACAACTCATGCTTTGATAATTAAAAAAAAAAAACAACACCATGCCAACTACTTCTTTAGTTATGTAACTCCACCATACCACACACCACACCCCACTACACCCCAAACGTGCTTCGCGTTGGCTAATTATGAAAAATTATTAATTGCTTTAACGATTACACTTGGCAGCTATTTGTGGTTAATCATTTCAAGCAGCGCCAAATTACCAGAAGCACGAAAAAAAACGACCCGCGCCACCAATGAAACAACAAAATATTAAAAAAAAAACATATGCAATATTTGCAACATTTTAATTTACATAAAGACATGAACAGGATGTGTGTGTGTGTGTGTGTGCTTACCGCCCCAATGCAGTCCAATGCCCCGTTTGGAAACTTGCTGGTGCGGGGGAAAATTTAAAAAATCGAATACTTATACCAAACAAATGGCAAAGGAAACAACTACAAAAAAAATATAACAAAAATAACGCCTCGGCCCCCCAAGAAATTAGCTAAAATCCCCATTTTATGCTAATTACATGTCCAGTTGCGCCGTTGCCCTCAATGCTGTCGCTGCCTCCAATGTTCGCGCGTCTGCTATGCGTCGACTGCATTACGTACGCGCGCGGCTAACTATGCGTCTGTGTTGTTATAGTAGTAGTTGTTGTTGTTGTTGTGCTATTGCTACTTTGCTTTGACTTTCGCGTTGCTTTAGGGTGAATTGTTGAAATTTAACCTTTAGGGGCCAGCAATCATCATTAGCCAAGGCGCGCATTGACGCGTATGTGTGCGTGTGCACTTGAGTCGATGTGTGTGTGTGTGTGTGTATTTTTGGTTGTTTAGGTCAATTTGTAATTTTTCATGCCACTTTCAGTAACCTGAGCATTTAAGGTTGATTTGAAATTTAAGCTGCGCCCGCGGCCATTTTTATGAATTTATAATAATTTTCATGTTTTTTTCTGTTTTTGTTTTTTGTTTTAAATTCCGCCTCACCACTATACGCATACTTAGGCCACAAGTGCGTAAGACGCTTAAAAGCGGCAATGTTCACCGCGAAAGACCAACGGCGGCTGGCCAAATGCGGCGAGTGCGTGAAGCGATCTGCGGCTCTTTAGTCAGCGCCGAGTCTTTAATTAATGAAGCAGAAAGCATGGCTTGTACGCAGCATTTCGAGACGCTACACCTCCGCCGCCGACACACACACACATACGCACAATTGTGCGGCGGCCCTATCAAGCGGCACAAATCTTGAGTGCGTCTGCGGCACATTTCATTATTTTCATATTTCATGCACTGCCAAAATCAGCCTCGCTGCGTGCGCCTCCACTCCGCGCATGTACGATTCGATTTTATGGGTTTTTTGTAAAAACATGCGTTGTGAAAGCAGCAGCAGCAGGTGAAAAGCCGCTCAACGCAGCAACAACGCGCCGCCAAAATGCCAAAATTAATGCGCCGGCCAGTCCTTAAACAAAAATTGCAATTTAGATTATGAAATTGCGATAATTTTCTTTTTTGGCAGAAGAAAGCAGAAATTCTCATAAAATGATAGGGAAAAGTGTACAGTTTTTATTAAGCAGACATGAGACGAACGACGCCAACACCAACATCAGCGGCCGCCACCGCCATCGCCAACCACACAGTGGAATGCGCCAAAAGATGATCCTTATCGGCTGAGGGCAACGGTGTTGCCACACTTGAAGGACTTTCTTATTGTCAATGCAACAGAATTTTTACAGACTAACTAACTAATGAACAAATTATTGTAATTCGATTTTTGATTGATATTTTGTTGTATTTGTTGTATTTTTTTGTGTTTCTTTATTTTTTTTTATTTGTCATAAAACTAATTTAATTTAAAAAATTAATTAAGATTAAAAATGTTTAATGACGAAACTAACTAGTTAACCCATTTTCGGCCGCTGGTCGATTTTTCGACCAGCCACTTTGAAGGAGAGTAGCTCTGCACTTAGACATTATACTTATCTTTGAACTTTTGATGCAGAAAATAGCTTTGGTCTTTTGGTAACCCCTCGAAATAATAATTTTTTTTAAAAACGATAAATTTAGACCAACGCCAACGAAGGCACGAACAAAACATTTTTTTTAGTCATATTTTGAATATTCTGAAAAATATATAACCTTTTCAAATTATTGATATATTATTGATTATTTATGAAGCCTAAAGACCAAATTACCACAATCAATTCATATCCATAAGATTATGAAAATATTTTTACCTCTCAGCACCGATTACTTTTCAGTGGTCGAAAAATCGACCATTGGCCAGAAGTCGTCATCTATGTACATATATAAACCAACAATTGTTTGTTTTCATGCTTGATTATTATTTGACTAAAACTATGTACATATATATTTGTTTTTATTTGAAATTGAATTTTTATTAATTTATAAAAAAAAAATTGTAAAAAAAACACCAAAAAAATCCAAAAATATTCTTGATTAAGTTAGGACCTTGTATGTAAGTCCTTAAAAGGAATTAAAAAAATATTGGCTATTTCTGGTAGCGGCCGAAAATGGGTTAATGAATTATTGTAATTCGAAATTATTATTATTATGGAAATTATGAAATTATTGTAATTCGATTTTTTAATGGATATTTTATTGTATTTATTGCATTAATTTTTTTTGTTTTTCTTTATTTTATTTAATATTTAGTAGTAAAATTAATTTAATTTAAAGAATTAATTAAATTAAAATTTTTTTACTCACTAAACTTACTAATGAACCAATTATTGTAATATAATTAGATTTTTTAATCGATTATTATATTAATATTATTAATAATATTAATATTGTATTTATTGCATTAATTTCTTTATTTTTTTTATTTTATTTATTAGTAATAAAATTAATTTAATTTAAAAAAATAATTAAGAAGAAGCAATGAAAAGTCATGTTTTGAGCTTGAAAAATCTCAGCTTGACGACTGTTAACAGAATTTTGTTGAATTTGTAGAGAGGTCTTACATATGGGACCAGCAAAGTCCAAGTTAGGCATACAATTACTATTGAAGATTCAATCTCATTGAACAATTGGCAGGACCACTAATTCAATATCAAAGAAAGAGTCAACAGAGGTAAACGTTAGTATGCGTAGAGTAGTAGAGGCTTCAGACCTACTATCCAGACCGCTTTCTACTTGGTGAACTCATAGGAGGCCTATGAAATGTCTAAATATTATTTCGAGATACCAGAACTAGAACAAAGTATAGTATTCAAAGTTTCTAGAGCATTCTGCTCCTGGCATATTCTATACTTTGTAGTGATTCCTAAGAATCCAAGAGCTATGAACAAACTTGATTAGATAATCGATTCCTTGCTTTAAACACCACCAAAAATCAAGTTGGCAACACTGGTCAATCAAAACAATTTATAAAAATAAATATATGCAACATTTAGGCGACGCACAGATTGCTTTTCACCAATGTTGCAAATGCTTCAAGTGCCAGCAAATGTTGTTCTTGTTGTTGAAGTGCAGCCAAAATGTTGTAGGCGCACAAATTGCAACAGCCAAATTTTCTTCAAATATTTTGCTCGAACTGTTGCTACTGCATAGTTTTGTTGTTGTTGTAGCTGTTGCTTTAGTTTGAGACTGGCACCGAATTAGACAGGCGGCCGCCGATTCTAATCAGGATGCAGTCTGTTTGTCAGCGACACATTGAACGATAAGAATCGTTGTTGGCCGCTGTAGCACTTTACGCGCGCACTTTTTTGCAATTTATGACTGCACAAGTGTTGCGTTCTTTGGCATTTGCGGTTTTTGTGTTTACTTGGCTGCCATTTTCGCGCCATCTTGCCGCTGTGTATTAAATCACTTGACAGACGCACCTTGCGGCCGCGCTGCATTTTCCCACACTCACATGTGCAGCGTTCGGTTCTACTCTTTCACTTTCCGTGTGTTTGTGTGTGTGTGTGTCGGTGGTTGGCAGTGTTTGAAGGCGCGCGCGTTTTGTTGGAGGTCGGTGCGGGGGGGTCGCATTTCAAATGCAACCGCAAAGCAATAAAATGGAATTTTATTTGCTAAGCGAAATCTTATGTTGGCCATAATTTTAAAATCCGAGACAGCTGCAAGAGCAACGCAGCTCCCGCATTAATTATCGCGTCTGTAACCACCAAACCAACCGAGCAGCCAACCAACCGGCAAACCAACTGCCAACCAACCGCACAGCCAACTCGATTTCGGTCAAAAGGTAAAACGCAGCATGCAACATGCAAAGCAACCGAACAGACAGGCGCACGCACAGACAAACCGACAGACAGCCGTGCGCAGACAGTGAAATAAAATGCCGGCCAGCGAGGCAAGAATATTGTCAACTGAGCTGCTGTTCTGCTGCGTGTTCGCGTATCCGCTGCCGCCGCCGGCACAACACCCGCATTAAAACAAAGCCACGAGCGCCAAGTGCGAGCCAAGTGTATTGGCCCCGGCTGGAGCCGTCGGTAATGTGATGCGGTGCGGTGCGGGGCGGAGAGCGTTGCGGCACGCATGCACTGAAAGCATTCAAATGGGCTGCGCAGACAGCAGCCGGCAGTCGTCAGTCGCAGCCGCAGCCAATCGACGTAAACGCTGCCGAGTGTTGTAGAGTTCTTGGGTTTGTTGTTGTGGCAATAAAAATCAACAGTCGCGCAGTTTCGAATCGAATTGAACCGCAAGTTTGTCTCTAAATATGTAGATTATTATTGTTGTTGCGTTCCGGCCTCACCACTTTTATTATTGCTTGCGCAACATTCCTGCGGCACCCTGCGGCCACAACTGCCCGCCGCTGTCTATTTGGGCGTAAAGCATTTGACCGCAAAATTGTGATTTGCACAAATGCAAATTTTGCCAACTTCTAAACTTTTAACCGCAAAAAGCGATTTGAAATTTAAATGAAGTCGCCCAGCATTTACAGCGAACAATGCCCGAATGTGATTTCGTCGAAAGTGCTTGAAAATTGAAACCATAAAAGGCTCATTTTTTTGTTTGTCTATTTACCGAAAAAATTTTCAAGTGGAAATGCCTGAACTATGAGCTCAAGTTCCGGGTTTCAGGTTGGGCATTTTTGTGGTCAGTTGTGGGAGTGTTGTTGTTGTTGTTGTTGTCAGCTAAAGACTGACTGAGTAGTAATTTTTGAGTTGTTTTATAATTTGCAATTTTGTGAAACGAAATTTATTCCGCGAACACTTATGTCAGCCAACCTAAACAAATTCAAATGCAGTCGCTGCATGCTCGGCGATCGATGCAAATTCCGCACACGCACATGTTGCATACATTACGCTTGCACCGTGCGATAAAAATTAAAAAAATGTTTCACACCGGAAAAGATTCATATGGGCGTGAAACTAGCAACCAAACATAGTAATACTGCGTACTCCGTTTTTCATTTCTACATCCTTTGTCCTTTTCAAAAGTAAAAAAAAATATAAAAAATACTTAACCTCTTTAAAATATGACGATATGTATATCAAATGAAAGAGGAAAGGGTCAAAAATTTAAATAAAATTAATTTTTTATCTATTTGTAAAAAAAGGATATGAAATATATTATATCCTTGAAAATTTACATCGAATTTTCTTGAAAAGTAAGTATGTTAAAACCCAAAATCTCCTTGATCACGTGTCAAAATTTAATTATTCTCCCTTCATTGGTTTTGTATCTTTTTATTATTTGAAATACTGATACTCAAATAAATTAGAATTGTTTTACTTCATTAGAATTGCAGCTTCCGCCTTTTTGTAAATAACTTTCGAACCAATAAAGTTAGAGTAATGAAATTTTGACACGCGATCAAGAAGATTCGGGGTTTTAACATAGTTACTTTTCAAGAAAATTGTATGTAAATTTTCAAGGATATAAAGGATTAAAATTTTCAAATGACCTTTTTCATATACTTTTTTACAAATAGATAAAAAATTAATTTTGTTTAAATTCTTGAGCCTTTCCTCTTTAATTTGATATACATATCGCCATATTCTAACGAGGTTAAGTATTTTTTATATTTTTTTCATTTTTTATCCCTTACAAAATTTTGAATTCCTTTTAAAAGAACAAAGCATGTTGAAATGAAGAACTGAGTACGCAGTATTTATATTTGGTCTCTAGTTTCACGCCCATATGAATTTTTCCCGGTGTGAAAAATGCTGTCGCACGGTGTTATAGGTTCAATGGTTCGCTTGGTGCGCCTTTTGGTCCCTAGCTGCTTTTGCCAATAATGATAACAACAACAAGAAATTCTCGAAACGTATTTGCTGCGCAGTGCCATCGAAAGGTGCCAAATTACGAATCAATTAACACTTGATTCGATATGATCGCTTGCCAAAAAATGTGCCGCACAGTTAGACGCACACACACACACACACACACACATACAACAAACATAAAGCAACACAGATACACATAGCGAAAAAAAATGGTGAAAAAATAAAGAAACAAAAAATTTGCTACGCGACAAAAGTGCCAAATCACTTGCGCTGCATAAATTAAAATGTTAATTTGCAACAGAATGACAACAACAACAAATACGACAGTGCCCACAAACAACCCAAAATGCTTTATTCCATACAAAACAACAAGAACAACAACAAAAAAGAAACGCTCGCCTGCGACTGCGACTAACTGCCGTTCTTTGAAATGTTTGAATTTTGTGGAAAATTAATTAGCATATCAAATACAACATAATTGCGATAATCGCCGCGAGCTGCTTGGCGCTGCTGTTGCTGCCAATTGCCGGCTCCGAGTGCTGCGCGACTGTCGTTGTTGCAAGCGCGGCCATTAAATACAATAATTAATCGGCGCACAAACACCGAATCGGTTAATTTGCTGTTTGTTCGTCTGTTTGTTTGTTCGCTGCGGCCACAACCGCTTCCCCCCCATCAGCTCTCGCCCTCAGTCGACCTGGAAGTTTGCCGATGATGACTGTGGCCGAAACTAGTAATCACTAACAACAACAACAACACCAACCGCAGTCAGTAGTCAAAATTTGTGCAACAACAACGACAGGAGCAGCAACAGCAGCCAGCCACCTTTGGCTTGGCTGCGCATGCGCCGCGTCTCCGCCTTCGCTTCTGCCTCGGCGCTGATTGCGCGTGCCGCCGCGTTGCGAAAATGTTCGGCTTGCGGCTATTTTTGCTAGATGAGCTGATAATGATGCCGTATTGATGAGGCTGCCAGCGCACGGCCGATGTGCCGCCAAGTCGCACGTTGCACGCCGACAAATGCAAATTTTCGCTGCACTCAAATTCCCAAATTCACAAAAAAAAATGCTAACCAAAAAATAATAAAAAAAAAACTAACAAATATGCAAACAAAATGCAAGAAATGCAAACGGCGAACGGACACACACACACACACACTTATACATAGACAGGCACAAAATGCTGTAATGTGAATTGTTGCGGTTTGGCAGCAAATGTTTTCGCGACTGGCGCGTCTCGTGGTCGTTTTGTCCATTTGCGTAAAGCCTTTTGGGACTTGCAACATGTGTGCGTGTGTGTGTGTGTATGTGCGTCTTGTTGCAGGCCGTGTGTCGCTTGTCTGTTGCCACTTTGCCGCAGTCACTTCACTTCATGGAAAATCGCACTTTTCGCTGATTGTCTACTACGACTCTCTGTTGTTGTTGTTGTTGTTGGTTTTCTTATGTTTCGAGGCAACGGTTGTGGTGGCCCGCTTGCAGCTAATGCAAAATGACGCGGCGCGTTGCAGACCGAACGCGCCAAGTGTGCGTGCTGCCAATGCGTGTCGCTTTTGTCGTAGTTGTTGTTGTTTTTGTTGTTGATGTTTGAAAAATCGTTCGACAGCTCGAAATGGTGGGATGTGGTTGTGGTGTTGGTGCTGGTGTGGCAGGTGGCAGGTGGCGATCGCGCATATGTGTTGCGGCCTGACACGATGCAGGTGAGAAATGACAAATGCCGCATTGGGGGTGCTGCAGCGCACTTTGGCTGCAAAAGATGCCATAAATAAAATCGGTTTTACTTATTTAACGGCTGTTGTGACTTGTTTACTTTATGCCCTGATTTTTTACAAACATTATATACACACATACTTTGTACATATATGTATATGTTGCACATTGTACATAAATGACATACTTTGAGGGGCACCTTTGAAAATGCATTGTCCCACTGGAATCAAAAGTTTGTTGAGTAGTTGGCGACTTACAAATTTGTATTGCAGTGTCGCAATTAGATTTTTTAAGTGTTTGTGTTTTTTGTCCCAATTGGATTGTCCCAAATAGGTTAGTTAAGTTGTTGCCTATAAACAATTTAGTGACAAAGTGTTCTAATAAGATTGGGAAAATGTTTGTGATATATTGTCACAATTGTATCAAAAGTTAGTTGAGTAATTGTCGGCTTACAAATTTGTGTCAGTGTCACAATAATTTTTTTTTATAAATCTGTGGTATCAGTTGTATCAATGGTCAGTTAAGTTGTTGCCTATAAACAATTTAGTGACAAAGTGTCCTTATAAGTTTAAAAAAATGTTTGTGATATATTGTCACAATTGGATCAAAAGTTAGATAGGTTTTTGCCTATAACCAATTTGGTGATAAAGTGTCCTAATAAGTTTAAAAAAATGTTTATGATATATTGTCACAATTAAATCAAAGGTTAGTTGAGTAGTTGTCGGTTTACAAATTTGTGTCAGTGTCACAATAAGTTTTTTTAAAAACTGATATTTTGTCCCAGTTGTATCAAAGGTTAGTCAAGTTGCTGCCTATAAAATATTTAGTGACAAAGTGTCCTTATAAGTTTAAAAAAATGTTTGTGATATATTGTCACAATTGGATCAAAAGTTAGTTGAGTAGTTGTCAGTTTACAAATTTGTGTCAGTGTCACAATACGTTTTTTTTTTAAATTGATATTTTGTCCCAGTTGTATCAAAGGGCAGTTAAGTTGTTGCCTATAAAAAATTTAGTGACAAAGTTTTTAAAAAATTTGTGTGATATATTGTCACAATTAAATCATAGATTAGTTGAGTAGTTGTCGGTTTACAAATTTGTGTCAGTGTCACAATAAGTTTTTTTTTTAAATTGATATTTTGTCCCAGTTGTATCAAAGGTTAGTCAAGTTGCTGCCTATTAAAAATTTAGTGACAAAATGTCCCAATAAGTTTTTAAAATATGTTTGTGATCTTTTGTCCCAATTGGATCAAAGGTTAGTTAAGTTGTTGCCTATAAACAATTTGGTGACAAAGTGTCCTAATAAGTTTGACAAAATTTGTGAGATATATTGTCACAGGTTAGTTGAGTAGTTAGAGACTTAAAAATTTGTGTCAGTGTCACAACAAGTTTTTTTAAATTGATCTTTTGTCCCAGTTGTATCAAAGGTTAGTTAAGTCGTTTCTTATAAGCAATTTGGTGATAAAGTGTCCCAAAAAGTTTTTAAAAATTTTTGTGATATACTGTCACAATTGAATCAAAGTTTAGTTGAGTAGTTGTCGACTTACAAATTTGTGATGGAAGGTCAATTTCAAAAAAGTTGATAGTGTATTTCCCAATCGAATCAAAACTAAGTCAAGTTCTCAATTATAAATTTTTCTCTACCGACCACAACTATTGCTGGACTTGCGAATAAAAACAAACAAAATCCAAATCTTTCTAGAGAATACTAACAAATCACTACTCAGCTGTCACCTTTTTCTATTTTCATTTAATTGATTGCAATTTTCTCAGTTGGAAAATTTCAACAACTTGCCACCTTCATTGCATAGCATTTGGTGTGGCAATATTTCACATTGGCTACCGGTGTTGCCGGCTACTGAGCACTGCGCATGCGTGGCGCCAAACCGAACACCAATTGGCGAAGACGACTTGACGCCCGCAGGCTGATTGCTTGGCGTTCGAGCCACTGAGCAATTTTCCCCCTCCCCCCACCAATTTTAATGCACTTATAATGACAGCTTTAAAAAAACAACAACAAAACAATCAACTTGAACAGCGAGAAATTTGAATGAACAAAAAGGCGCCAACAACAATTCGATTCAACGCATTTGCCGGCAACACAAATCGGCAGCCATTAATTGTCGCATTGCTGGAAATTTTTTTTGATTTTTGCAAAAATTGTGTTTTATGAGATTTTTGTTGTTGTTGTGTGTTTGTTTCTGCATGTTTCTGATAGCTAATTGACTAAGCATCGATGTTGTGCACTTTATCAATGCGAATGTAAAGCAAACAAAAAACAACAACAAATAAAAGAGCACGTCAAATGGCCAATTTGCCAGGTTCATTAATTAATTAACTGAATGCAGCAGCATTCGACGATTATGCAAATGACAGCAAAGCGCGCGCTCGTCCACACACACACAGACAGACACACACACACAGCCGACTTTAAACATCAAGAAATGATTTCGATTTCGATTTGAGTTGCGTTGCGTGAAGTTTTCGTGGCCGGCGTTGATTCCATTTTGTGCCGTCGTTCTGCCAACTAATCGACCAGCCAATTTCATATTGCATAATCATGCTCCCAGTTGAAAATGTATTTATGAATAAAAACACTTTCGGCTGCTGCTGTCGTTTCGCCTCTTCAGCAGCTTTCGGTGGCGTTAAAACGCAACGAAGCGGCACAAATTTTCAATAAATCATGAATTGAGCTGTCAAAAGAACACTTGAAAAGCACTAAACGAGAAGCAATAACAACAACAACAACAACTACATTAATGAATACCGTTACTGGGCTGACTAACTGACTAGCTGCAGTTTTCGTTGCATTAACGGAAAATCAAAAACTGAATAAGCACAAAAAATATAAAAAAAGATTACAAATAAAAATAACAAAAACAAACGCCACTAAAAACACCAATTAAATTGTGTAGTTACAATTTAATTTATGTGTGAATGAAAATTGAAATGTCCAAATGTCGCCGCGTTGCCAGTTGGCAGTTGTCACTGTGCGGCGCCATCAGCAGCAGTGCTGGCGCAGCAGTTTTATGCTAAGCGCCAGCAACAAAAAACACAAGTGAAAAATAAAAAAAAAAATCAACCATAAAAAAAACAATTTTAAGCAATTTCAACAATAACAACAACAATAAGTTACATTGTGCCACTTTAAGTGAAGTATTAACAAAGCCAAAGTTAACAAGAGCGCAACATACATGAAAAACATTGCAATGCAAATAATACAACACAACAAAAACATCACAAACATTTCTTAAAAATAAATTTAAAAAAAAAAATTAACAAAAGTCTGCCACCCCATGGGCCAATTTGTGCGGTGTATATGTGTGTGTATGTGTGTGTGAGTGAGTGTGAGTGTCTCTGAGTGTGTCTATGTGTGAGTGCGTTGTGCATACTTTTTGGTGTTGTCAGTCAAATTACATACGTTTGACCTTAATCGCTGTGCACATTTGTGTGTGTCGTTGTTGGTGTTGTTATTCTTGTTCGTTTTGTAGCAAATAAAATTAAAAACGCACTTAAAATACCAAAAATGGTGAAATTAAAATCGCTGCTGTCTGTCTCTATGCGAAACGTGTGTATGAGGCGTCCATACGTTGTCACCCTACAGCCAGTTGTGTTGGGCGCTTAAAAGTACTAGGAAGAAGAGAAGAGATGTATGTGTGTTGGTAGGTTAAAAAAAGTGCAGAAAATCACTAAAATCACAACACTAACCTCATGATCTCTGTCAAAGCTGCAGAGATGCAGAACAATGAATCGGTACATACTTTCTCTATGTCAAACAGTGACAGCTCTACAAGAAAAATAAATCTCTTGTAAGTACATAAATTCTCATGGAATCAAGAAGTTGAAGCAGTACTAGAGATCATACTTGCAAGCCCCAAAAACACCACTTATACAACAGTCAAGTCTTACTTAATAAATGTGAAGAAGGTGCGTTTCAAATTAAACAGCAAAGAAGGCAGTTTCTGGAAACGTCACCTACATGTGACTTAGTGAGTTGGAAGGTTCATTTATTTTCGACTTTCAGTCAAAATTTCATGATATTTGGTTCATTGGTAACAAAATTACTGCGTCTGAAGTGACAGCATGTTTCTGTCATGGATACAGAAATTAGCATTCAACAAAGAGTCAATACTAAGTTTTCTAAAAAGTTTACCGAAAAATGTAAATTAAACCAAGTTTAGAGTGATGACTCCTCATGAGTGGTATATGCGATTTAAAAACGGTCCTGAGGACGTAAAAGATGATCGAGAAGTTGTCCAACGGAAATCCGTGATCACTGCAGATTCCATCAAAACTCTGCGTGAATTCATCAAAGATCATCCAAAATCTTACTTGCAATTGTTGAGAGTGAATTTAAGTATTTCAAAACCATCAATTTATCATATTTTAACTGAACATTTGGACTACCGAAAAGTGTGGGCACGATTTGTTCTGCACAAGTTGACTGATAAATAGACACTAATGAGCGATTTCTTTTTGCTAAAAATCGCATTCAAACAAACGAAATCTCCCCGTATTCGCTTATTTTGGCACCATGCAACTTTTACCTTTTCGAAAAAATTCATTTATCGATGAAATGAAAGCGTTTTGGGTATATAAAAGCCATCCAAATGGATTGTAGCGACATTCTGAAGGACTCATTCGACATGCTTTTAGTTCATGCAAATCGCTTTCATTGAGTCCAGAATGTGTTATTATTATTTTTAAAAAGTCCTATTTACTTTTAAATTCATCCTGTCGTCATGAAAATCTGAGCTAAAAAAATTTATTTATTTTTTTTTTGTTGAAAATGTTTTTTTGCCGACTGCAAACTGTCGCCAGCAATCAATCTTTTTCGTTTGTCTAAAGTCATCAAAATCAGCAATCCACCTGCCTTGCGGCAAACAGTCAATTCAATAGTATTATGACAACAAAAACAACAACATGGAATAGGCGAACGCACACAGCACTGCGGCAAACGTGGCACAATCTGTCCGAAACGTTCAACATTCAACATTTTCAATGGCATTTAATTTTCAATCATTTTTATCTTTGACTTTGCTTGGCCGGTATTGTTGTTGCTGCACGACTGCAACTCCTTTGCGTTGTGGCTTAGAAGGTCGTAAAGTGGTTGGTTGGTTGGTTGGAAGCTTGCCGCGCAGCCGGCCAGTCACTCAGAGCGGCAGTCGAGAGTGACGGAGTGGCGAGGTGAGTCAGAAGGCAGACTCCTTCGCCTCCCATGCGATTTGTGCATGAGAGATTACGCGATTGTGCGCGTCGAAAAAAAGCACAGCGCAACAAAATCGCAAACGGCGAACGGTGCCGGCGGCGGCGGCGGCGACAGCACGACAGGCAGAGATGGCATTCCAAATGCGCAAACGGACAGCCATGTATGATCGATCTTGGTGCGTACGTTGGGGGCGCAAGTGGCCGCGGTGAAGGTGGAGATGAAGGCGGCCGCGTCAAGGCGATACGCTTTCAATGCGTGCACTCGAGCGGGCAGGCGCGGGTCATATGGCGATTGCGTTGCAGCAGCAGAAGACACGTTCACCGACACACAGCCACGCTCAGGCAGCGCACTGAAAATTTTTATGATTTTCCGATTTTGCGATTTTTCGATAGTGCACTTTGCTGCTCGCAGCGTCGTCGTCGCTGTCGCCGATCGACTTTATATAGCGCGACAATTTGTACGCGTGCGTACGTGTTGCACATTGAAAGTGCTGCAGCAGTTGCCGGCGTACGGTCGATAGTCGGCGTTAAATGTTTTCAATTAGCAAATGTTTAATACAGAAATTTTAATGAATTCAAGCGCTGCACAACAATAAAGCAGCGACGCGTCGTAGCAGCAACAAACGACGCTGGCAGCGCAGCTCGAGCCGAACTTGAGTTTATCGCCATTTTTTTTTGTTATGCCATATTGAAGCCAAATAACAAAGTCAGCGATTAGAATCAGTGGTGGCTCAAGTGCTGCTCCCAGCTGCCGCTGCTGCTTTATTTGGCCACTTTGCAATTTTTTTCGCATTTTGATTGTCGTTGCTGTCGTCACTGTTGTTGTTGTTGTTGTTGTTGTTGGTGATAGTGCCGCAGCGACACTGCCCATAATATCAATCGATGTTGTTGCTGCTGCTGCTGCCGATGGCAACTGTGCTGCAATGAAGATTTATGAAGCTGCGCACTTTTATGGGCAACACCAGTTCGTCGGCGTATTTGGTGCGCAGGTGATGCCGGAAAATCTTTGTGCGCGAATTGCATAAGCAGCCAGGGCCGCGAACACATTCCCGCATAAGTTGACGCATCGCTCATTGTGACCAGCCCAAACAAATGAGCGCATCGACCAAAAGCAGTGCACGCGCGCGCGTCGAGCACTCGGGAGCATGTTTAATGAGACAGGAGCATGTGTCAGTGCGCGGGCACATCGGCGCATTTCAATGGCGGCACAGTGCGGAATGCGCCAGCGATGCGGCCTTTTTCCGCGGAACAATTGGAATGGAATGTGCGCTCATTAGGCGGCGTGAAACGCAGCCGAATAGGCAACAAGTTGGCTGCCGCTGTGCTGGTACTGCAGCCACAAGGCCATGGGTTCGAAACGCAGCAGAATAAGCTTTTAGAAGCAGCAAAATAAATTTTGTTATTTCAAAGGAAATTTTCATTTTCCAAGCCGTTTCCATAAAGCAGAAATACAAAGCGTTTGTTAAAATTAAAAAAATTAAATTTTAATTTTAAAATCATTTTTGAATATTAGATTTGAAAAGAACAAGAAGCAGATATACATATTCATAAAAACATGTGCTGAGAAATAATCTATATAAAACTTTTATTTTCAATTATTATTTTCTTTCGCTATTTTGTTGCCATATGGCAACATGCTACTTTGTTGACGTCTGCATCCTCTATGGTTGCAAGAATACATTTTTCGTTGGTCCTTAGAATAGTTTGAAGTTTTAGGAAAAATACGAAATTAATAAACTGAATATTTAAGTTTAAAGAAGAGAAGTATACACGTTTTTTAATGGTATATCTTGACATAGTAAAGGAAGAAGAAGCAGAAAGAATTAGAGAACTTTTTAATTTGACGTTTTCTTGCAATTTAGATAATTTTTTTTTTTAATTTTGGCTGAAGTAAATGAAGAAATATTCAAATTTTCGTTATGCGTAAAAAGTTTTATGTTTAAGTAATTATTACAGCCAAAGCGATGTGGTTGCTCTCATAGAAAAACACTCTAAAATACAGGGTCCGAGTATAAAAATTAAAAATTTTCTTATGGAATGTTTCTAATATAACATAGAAGCCTAAAACGTAAAATTTAAAATTTTAATTATTCCCAGTAAAAATCTGTAGCGAAAGGGTTAAGAAAAGAAAAAGACACAGAGATTCTAAATGTTTTCATTGAACATTTCGATCTTCTTTTTTTTCGATCGAACTTTTCTAGATAATTGAATGAATTGGGAGAAGAAGTAATGACATAGATTTAAAAAACATTTAAATTAAATTAAGAAATGAAATAAATTTAAATTAAATTTAAAAAAATTAAATTTTAAAAAAATTGGAATGAAAAGGGTTTCCGATTGAAAAGAAAAATTAAGAAAAACGTTCCTTAAAAAAATCTGTTGCAAGAAAAATCCATATGATACTTTTATTTCCTAAAGGAATATTCAAATTTCGAATAAAAAAGAAGAAACAAATATACCAAACATTTCATAACACAATCTGTAGAAGAAAATCCACATAAAATTTCCTTTTTTACACCAATTTTGAATCTTTAAAGCGTTCTAATGAATAATTTGTTTCGAAAGACAATTTTTCCAGACCAATAAACCTGCCCAATTGTTAAGAAACAGCAGCAGCAATACAAACCCTTCCAGAGAATAGAATCCATAACAAGAGAAAAACTTTTCAAACGATCTCAAACGATTTGAGAAACAGCTAGAATCTTTAAGTCTCTGCAGTTTGAAAAAAAAATTGTTTGAACCCAAATCTTGGAAAGCCAAAAATGGGATTCGATTAACTTAAGAGTGCAAAATGGTATGAGAAAGACTTGCAGAATATCTGATCTGAAGTTGCTTCTAGAGAGATGGCATTCAACAAGCTAAAAGTTGAAAAAATTGTGAAAGAAACATGTAGAATATTACATAGCTGTTCTAAAGTTGCTTCTAGAAAGATCAATATTAAGATCAGATCTCCTCCTCTTAGCTCCAGTTTAGGTCAAGATGGTTGTTTGGGCTCAGGACATGGCTGATAAGATGCAGTATTTCCAAGCTTGAACGCCATAAAAAATGCACGATTTGTATGAAATGTTGTCACTCACTGCTTCCCTGTTCAGATTTCGATTTAGGGTTCCTTTTAAATTGGGACGTTTTTGTTTCCAAACGCAAAAATTCTTCCAAAAAATTGATGACTTTTCATTTAGGATCAAAACAGTGGCAGACGCAAGGAAGAGTTTGGATAGTTCAAACCCCTCCAAATATAAGTTTGTTGCAGAAACTGTGTGTCGCAAAATGGTTTCATATGATATTTGGCTCAAAAGTTATGTACAGAACTCCCCCACAAAATGAAATCCTGTATAATCCACCGGTTTACCAAAACTTTTTGTGGGCAAATATTACAAGAAAAATGCTTTTTCCTTCATGTCTGTCGATTGACTACTTCAAGCATTCGTTGTTTTATTTAATCAACTAATGTGTTAAGGCAATTTTGCTTGTGTTATTTTTTAAATATAAACAAAAAAATTTCGACTACTTACCACTTGTATTACAATTTTATGCGACTAATAGTTAATACAGTTTGCAGTGCATTGTGCGATGTAAGCCTGAAAATATAAAAAACAATTATTGTTTTTTTATTTGAATTTTTTTGTTTTATAAAGAATGAGAATGAGTATTTAAATTTTAAATTATTGACCAACAATAATAATTTTTTTCTGAGCATCAATTTTAGAATTTCAATGCGATCGATTTGAAGCTTATACGATGCTGGTTTGAAAAGTTTTCGACCTACCAAAGATAGAATAAATGTTTTCTTCAAATCTATTTTTATTTTTGTACATAATCTCATTGTACATAATTTTAGACACTTCTGTCAGCAATACTCCCAGGTGTTCTCCTCTATAAATTTTTGGTGCTCAGCTAAAACCTGGACTTAACTTTTTTCACATGAAATTTTTTAACTCTGAAAAACTAAGCAATTTTCGCCCTAATGTTTAAATTACAATAACACTTATTCAGTTCATGCGGAAATAAAAACCACAACAACAAAAAATGGCCGTTTTTACAACGACAGCAACTCTAACAATTGTAGCATTCAGTGTTTTATAAAATTTGTCACCGAAAACGTCTCGAAAAAGGTCACTAAAATAATAAAAAACACAAAAAAGTAGCTGTGTAGTTAAAGTTTTTCGTTTTTAATTTTTTTTTATTTTATGACAAAGCTTTTTTTTATTACACACAATAGACATACAAACATGTATAAAAAATTTATTTCGACTTGCAGTGTTTTCTCCATCGTTAAGTGTTCTTTCTAAACAAAAGTGAAAAAAAGCGTTAACAACAACATTTAATTGCGGCTTTAATGTTTAACTTGGCTCGTCTGACCTCACCTAATTTGTCATAACAATGTTTTTTCTGAGTTATTTGAAAAAATATTACTGGCGCATTGTTGTTATGTCTTTATTGAGTATGTGACTGTGTGTGACTGTGCTCTCAATTAAAGCCGAAATGTTGCGACAAAACTGCAAATAAAATTGTTACTTAAAAAATGTATAAAACTATAGTATGACAAAAAAGACAGTAAATTAAAAATTAAAAAAGTGTATAAACCCACAAAAGTGAACTGAAAAGCACAACGATGCGTTAATTTCATTTTCTACAACGACACAACTGCTGTTCGTTGTCAACAAATTCACTCGCCGTGAGACGCGTAAAAAATATTCAACTGGCAGTGGTAGGAAAAATGAATAAAACGCTCAAAAATGGTGGCATTCACGAGCTGCGTGGCACGAGAGTGAGATGAGGATAGAAATGGGGAGTATCAAATATATAGTAACGAAATAATGGACCTAAGAGTAATATTCGAAAGTTTTACAGAATACAGTTTGGCAGCTTTTGATATTTTAAAGCCATGCACAGTAATTAGACTCCATGCAATCGCAGGACAAAATAAGAAGGAGTGGTCCGTTCTTTATTAAATATACTAGGTATATTAGTTAAGCATGGTCTTCTGAAGTGAAATCTCCATTTTGTTTTTCTTAAACCTTTGTTTGGCAATGGCTGAGACTTAAATTCTGCAATTTTCGGCATTTTTGGAAAGCTATAGCAACAAGTGTGTTGGCTAGATTTTCCATATTTTACATTTAATCAGTTACGTTAACATTGATAATTGCGAAAAGTAACAGAAATTGTATGAGGACCCATTACTTTTTCAATAAAAATTATAATAATAGATGTATGTTTTGTATTTATGCTGTCTTCTAAATTTTTTATGCTGATTGCATACTTTTAGGGATGAATAAAAATAATTTTGTTGAAAATAGGTGTTTATACCACTTTTCAAATTGAATTATTTTCTGAGATCGGAAGATATCGGAGGATGTAATTACATTATCCGACAAAGAAAGAAAGCTTCTTAAAATAAAAAAAAACAGGAACATACTTTCACATACATTTTAGATATTTTCCTCTAAGTATTGTAAATTTTCAGATTTTTAATTTAGAAAAATATTTTATATTAAAAGTAAAGTAAAAGCTTCAGCTTTGCAAATTTTGAGAAAACATTAAAAGCGAAAATGGCCACATCATTTCTTAATCTA
Source organism: Melieria crassipennis (assembly GCA_963668005.1). Classification (NCBI taxonomy): domain Eukaryota; kingdom Metazoa; phylum Arthropoda; class Insecta; order Diptera; family Ulidiidae; genus Melieria; species Melieria crassipennis. The sequence continues at coordinate 107,316,333 of OY764962.1, read as the reverse complement.
TATTGAATTTTTTAGCAACTTCTTAGTAACCATGTATTTTTTTTAACTCAATAGACTAAAAAGCAGAAAATATGTGTTTACATTTTTTTGTGAAAAAGTTTCAACTTGGAACCGCTTTTGCACATACACTAATTAATTTTTGGCACCGATTTTTTGGAGTTTTCTTAGTTGGAGTTTTACCTTTCAAATGACATCAAAATCATTAAATTCTGAGACTATAAATTTTTGGAATTTTGCCTATGGAACGAATCACAAAATTGATGCAAAATTTCTCTTGAGTGTAATTTCACTTGGCGCGCATGTGGTATAAAAAACGGCCAAGAACCTGTTAGTGCGAGCAACAACCTCTCGTTCGGTCCTTTAGGCCAGAATTAGCTGCAGGAGAAACCGCTTTGAATGGTGTTTTTGTTTTATTTTTGTATTTTGTTTTTGTTTTGACTCATTTGCCTATTTTCAGTTTTCTGGCCTTAGCCTCAGCAACAAATGTGTGGCCAAAATACACTTAAAACAACTGTTTTTGTTAGCGTTGTTTTTGTTATTGTTGTTGGTATTTTTGTTAATAAGCAGCAATAACAGCAGCCAAGCAACCAAGAGCGGCGATCTTTATATCATTAATCATAATTTGTGCCTGTTTACAACAACCTCTAAAAAAGAAAACGTTGGCTTATTTAACAGCAACAACAATAACAAAACTAAAACTAAAATCAAATAGAAATAAAAAATTACAAAAAAAAAACAAAAACAAAAAACAGCAAAGAAAAACCAAAAACCTGTTGGTCAGATTTTTTTTTGTATTTTTCATTAAACCTTCTAAATTGTACAAGTGGCAACAGAACAACACTAACCACAACAATAACAACAACAACAACGAAAAGCGACACAACGCGACTTTGTAAGGTTGCAGTACGCACGCCTCGAAGGAAAAGCAGCAGAAAAGTGGCGAACGTGTTAAGAAAAACGCTCGCCGCGCACACAGCATTTTGTGGTCGCCGTGAGCGTTTTTCACTGCATCGCACAATTACGATTACGCGTGCGCGTGCGTGCCGCTGCACTTTCGGCCGACAGCCGCGCTACCGCTCAGAGTGCGCAGCGTGCGAGACAGCGTGTCTTTTGGCGAATTAGCAACGACGATCAGCAAAGTTGTCAGCGCCGACTCGGGCATTTTCCGCAACTGCCGACTTGCTGCCAATGCCAACACGCGCGCCGCCAGGCAGCTGGCCGCGTCCAAGGCGGCTTTAATTCACCTTCGGCTGTGGCTGTGGCTGCGGCTGCGACTTTAATCGCCGCCATGAAGACTATGAAAGTTGACGCGGCTGCTCACTACTCGCCGCTGACTACTCACCGGCTGGCGACTGTTGTTGGCGGCTGTTGACTGCTGGCTGCTGTCTGCCTGTTGGATGCGAGATTTTCAGTGTGCTGGACAGTGATTGATTAAGTGTTAGCGACGCTTTAAACCGTGATTAAGCGCGCAATCGAAATGAAATACACAAACACACATACACATATACAAGTTTATAGATGTGTGTATGTGTGTGTCTAATGCTTTGGTATCAACGCAAAAGCAAGAAAAAAGAGAAAATGCTGTATGCTTGTTGCCACCCCCAAAAATAAATTCATCGGCACAAAAAACACTCACACACACACACACACATAGATACGCTCACTCCAGCTTACATATAACTTCACACATTCGAAACAAAACAAAATAAGAAAATTTTTGTTACTTCATTCTGTTAGAGCGCGTTTGGTGGGCGTGCCATTTTCGTGGCGCAGTATTTTGCCTGGTTGCGCTGGTGTCTGCGGCGGCGGCGGCGGTGGCGGTGGCGGCAAACTTGTAAGCAAATTGAAAACATTTAAAACATTTTTTTGTTGCTGTTGTTATTGTTATTGTCTTCAAGCAGCCTAATTATGTGTGTCTTTTGCCTCTGCTGCCCTCCCTTTATGGGCGGCCGTTGTTGTTGTTGTTTTAGAAAATTAACTTGCAGCAATTCGCTTGTAAAATGATTCAGAAAATTAAAGCGTTTAGCGCTGATGATTAATAACCTTGGCTCATATATACAACACACACACGCACACACATACACACACACATTACACACAAACGTGTGTTTTTTTCATGATCTCTTCGCTGGCTTGGAGCGAGTGCGGCAATTTGAGCAGCAATCAAATTAGAAATATTTAAATGAGCTTTGAACTTTATTGGATGATGTATAACACTGCGAGGAAAAACATTCAAATTGCAGGCAAACGTGTTTGATTCGTAGGAAAATAACATATGTTACTCACGCAGGTATTTAACCCTTCGGTCTAGAACTGCAATTTATTTTTTTTAGATTTTTGTCTTTACTATTATGATTGAAAGTTGTTGTTATATTTTTTATACTTATAAAAATTATTATTTCTCATTTATATTAAATCTTTTACAGTTTTACTGTTGTTTATTATTATTTGAATTGAAATTTCAAAACATAGTTTTTTAAACAACATTTTTATATTAATTATTTTGGTTTTTATTAATTATTTTTATAAATACATTTCATTTATTTTCATAAATAAATACATTTTTATACACATAATATACATACATTATAAAAAGTTAAAAAAACTATTGTTTTGTATTTTTTCCTTTTTCTTTTTTTTGTATTACTAACTTACTTTGATTATATTATTAAAATTAGTTAAAAAATTTTGTTTCTGATTCTTGTTTCATTGTTTTCATTAATTTTTTATTTAAAAGCATAAGCGAAAAGTAGAGAGCACTGGCTGCCAGGACCTTCGGCTCGCAGCCGATATTTTTTACTTATTTATTTTCCATTTTACAAAAATTATGTTTCGAATTACTATTTTTTATTTTAAGTTGCTTACTATTTTTGTATGGTTATTGTTTATATCTTTTAATTATTTATTTCTAGATTTTTAAAGAATACAGTAAACAAATCGTTTTTAATTTTTTATTTTTCTTTTTTTAATTATTATTTCATTTTTGTATTATCTATTATTATTTATCTTTATTATTAAATTTTATATGAAAAAAGGATTTTAAACGTTTGTTTTTTATTGTGTTTTCTTGTTTTGTATTTTATTGTATTTTTCTTTTTTTTGTGACTAACTTACTTAACTCACTTTTTATGTTATTAAAACTTATTATTTGCTAACAAAGTTTCTTCATTTTTCTATGATTTTTTTAAATATTTTTATTATTTTTTTTGTATATTACAAAAATTGTATTTTGAATTACTTTTGCTTTTTGTTTTGTGTTCTTTTGATTATGTTTGTATGGCTATTGTGTATAATTTTTAATTATTTATTTCTAGATTTTTCAAAAATATAGTAGACAATTTTTTTTTAATTTTATTATTTTTATTTTTATAATAATTTAATTTTATTTAAAAAGGCTTAAAAAAACGTTAGTTTCTTTACTGTGCTGTATGTACTGTATTATTCACACATTTATTTATTTTTAATAAATCTTATAATATTAACAAGAAGTTTTCTGTTAATAATTTTTATATTATTCAAAAATTTGTGTAACAGTTTTTTTTGCAATATTTTTTAAGATATATTTTAACCCAATATCAATAAATAGCCCAAAGTTCGCTTGTGTTGACTGATAGAAAATTAAATAAATAATTAAATTAAATTAAAGAATTTTCCATATGAACTTGAATATTCCAATTTAGTAAGCGAATTTATACATTCTTAGAGGGTTAATTAAACGCTGAATTCAGTATTCATTTCAGCAATTTTGAGGCTTTACGCTGGGCTAAATTTTTACGACAAGCAAACATTATTTTGCTACTGGGGAGATCTGGGTCCCAACCATATTCGCACAATTCAGCTTCAGTTGAATAAGTATATAAAGTTCATTTCCAGCCGCAGGTGTGAATTTAACTATGTTTTGGGCAAATGTATTTGATGTAAAATACGTCAAGATCAACGACCTTTACTAACTTAACCTATCCTAAAATGCACAGGCAATCTATGCGCGGAATTATGTCACAAAACAGGAATATTTTTTTATATTTTCCCTTTTTATATTTAAATTGGCTTTTAAACTTGCATAAAGCGATGAAATAAAATAAAAAATAAACTTTCAATGGCTTCCGCACTCCACTGACTTGGTCTTTGTAATGTTAAGAGGAAACACTTGGCTGCTTTTTTCAACAAACAACAATTTTTTATTAGTCTAAGTTCATAGCCTGCATAAAGAATATTTGGAAAAGAGAATATTTAGAGTAGGAATTTTTAGGAATTATTGTTAGGAAAATTTTTATGAATTTTTGTATTCCCATATTTTATATTTATGTTATATTTTTATAATTTTTTATTATTTTTATTATATTTATTTAATTTTTACTATTCTAGACAGAAAAGAGAGAGATTGCTATCAATACTGCTCCGTTACAACCATTGTTGGCTTAACAATCCTCGATCTCTCTCAATTTTTCATATTCTTTTACTTTCGGTCTCAAATTATATTTTATTTATAACTTTAATAGTTTTGTCTTTTACGGTTTGTACTCAGTTGTTGTTAGGTCTCCTCTGACTGAACTTTTCAACAAAAACCTCCAAATTTGTGTAATAAAATGGGTTGTTGGGAACCACATCTTTATTTGGTGGCATAAAAGTGTCAGAGATTTAAAAATCTGAAGAATTAGTATCAATTTTTCTGAGAAAATTAAAAATTCTTAATTTCTGCATTTGCAATTTTTCAATATTCTGATCAAAAGAATGAAAATAAATAAATTTATGAAAACATAAAATTTTGAATTTTACAACTTTTTGCTTAGTTCTGCTCTCTGCAAGTAGCCATAATTTCATATAGGATTTAGTTTACTGTGTAATTTTCAATTTTTTCATTTTCTTTTGATTCAGCTAATAAATATCTAAACCATATTTCACAGATCCCAGACAACATTTGCTTGTTTGTGCGAAGAATCTGAAAATCTGTACTTGCACTTGGCAAAAGATTTACGTGTCGCTGACTGCTTGAACAGAGCATAATTTACAGCGTCATGCAGGCAGTTCGTTGGCGCGTCAAATAAATAAAATTTAATTAATTTAATGGCATAGTTTGCATTTCATTAGACGTAAATCATTATCATTGCAACCCGCACAAACGTCTCAGCGTCTCAGCGCCTCACCGCGTCACCGTGTCACCGTTTTAATTGCCGCTGACTGACAGACGGTGGCAGCATTGCTGAAAAGGCTAAAAGGCGAATTGTCATTTGTTTGACGCGCTGTTCGTGCCACTACCATTTTTGGCCACGCCATCAATTCTCATTTGCCATTTGCCTTTTTCTACAAGCACACAACAGATTTGATTATTTGTGTGTAAACAAAAAATTGCTAATAGTTACTCGCAGTTGACGGCCAGCGAACAATGGGCAGTCGTTCGATTCTGTTGCATTATGTAAATTGGCCGACGACAATTTATGGTGGCAATTGTCAGAGCTGCTCACTGCGGACTGCTGGGTGCGCGTCAGGTGGCGACGCGCACATGTAACTGACATTTGACAGTTCAATATGAAAAGTGCTGCACGGGCGTTGCATAAATTTCTGCATGCTTGCACACAACTTGACGATTTCATTTTTAATTACGTGCCCACGCCGCGTCCAACGGTGACATGACACTTTTCGAGTTCTTCGTGGATTTGTGTTTTTTTTTGTATTAAAATAATAATTTTTTATTGGTCTTTGTTATACAACAAATGTGACCACAGTCTGCACTTTGGGACAGTGCGACCAGTGCGGCTCATTGCAGTAATTACCATGTCGAACATTGATTTGGCGCTCGGACACTTGCAACGTCGCAATCATACAACAAATACACATACATATTTACATATATTCATATATATATACATATATACAAATGCATTATATGTGCATACATGTGTACGTACAAGTGTACGGCGCAACATTATCTCTGACAGCGGCGCAACGCTGGCATTTCGCCTTGACGCCCGGGCCACACACTTGCACTGACTTGCGGCCGCTGGCAGTTCGGTCAAGCGACCGACATGCGGACAGACGGCAACAGCAGCAGCAGCAGCAGTTAGACGGGCGTACAGGCGGACAGGCAACTCGACCCTGTTATCGGACTTGTGAGCCTGTTACATTTGTACGGCCAAACACCAGCGACCGATACGCCAGCCAGCCAATGCGTGCGGTTGTGTGTGTGTATTCGTGTGTGTGTGCGTGGTTGCAGTGCGGGTCGCTCTGGTATGGCACTGTGCGGATAATCACATTTCGACCACACTGCGTGCCGCAAGAGTTAACATCGTCTGGCAATGCCACACTGGTAACCAACAACAAAAACAACAACAACAACAACGATAACGACAACACCGCAAGCACCACTTGAGGCTGCCACCTGTTGCCAATTATTTGTGCATTACATTTGTTGGCATTTTGTGGCGTATGTACGCAAACAAATTCACCAAATGCACACATACACACATACATACTTACACATACATACATATAGACACACATGCTGCCATGTGAACATTTTCAAATTGTGGTCACCAGCGCAACAAGAATGCGAACAAATTTGAGAAAAAAAATTCATTCTACGAGCCTTTGACGATTTCGCAGTTACTGACTAGAAAAAAAAAACCAAGGAGAGGGAGTAATGGTTTCTTTTGTATAATAGGAACTGTGCGCCCTAGGAACTGTCTTTTCGGGTTTAAAATTTTGACTCCTTTAAGTAAATTCTAATTTTCGTAAATATTGAAAATTTTTTGAATTTGTTTCCATAAAAAATTAAGCAATTGGATACAAAATTATTATACAAATATCCATAAAAAAATAGGCAAATAATGAAATTAGTTTCAATTAAAAAAATATACACTTATAAGAATTTTTACTAAAACCCTAAGAAAGTTTTGAGGAACCCAAAGCCCGCAACATTGTCTAAAATTGTTTGAATCTCGGGTTAAAATATATGATTTGGCAACTTCAAACTGTGGTCTAACGAGTATCTGGATTGACAGGGTGAGCTCGATCTCTCGGAATTGCCGCTCACGAGCGTTAGATCGTTAGACGATCCGGACAACAACGATTGGGACAAGTGCAAGCTTGCAAAGTGTTAAGTGGAAGCTGGTCGACGATATGCCCAACATGGAGGTAAGATTCCCCAAAAGCCAAGTCAAACAAAGTAGACAGATGCAGCAAAGAGCGGAGAGGGGGACAGTAGCTACGACAACTGCCACAAAGGAAGCAAAGAACTCGCATACCCAATCTTCCACCCGCAACACAGAAACGAGTAAACGCACCAGGATGGTCGACGAATCATTGGAAATGGTTGTTTCAAAGATGGAAGCAAATGTTTCGAAGCAGATGTCCAGGAAGCAGATGAAAAGGTGGAAGACTATCAAGTCGGAATGTCCATTAGTCGAATTTTCCACGACATTGGCTGCAGTTGCTGCTCAAGTGGACTCAAAAGTCGAACGAAGTTAAGGTGGTTGTAGTTTCACAGTGGTAGCACCCAAACTTTGGCGGTCGAAATCCATTGTAAAAAAAACAACTAAACTTTGTTGACGGTCGCATTTGGAAGACCATGGCACGAAAATGGTCCCAAGATTTGAGGGAATGCAGTCGGAAACTGGCGCAATTATTGTACAGTGTACTGACTTTTGTTCTCTTGGACTGCCGACCATAGGTTGCCGCTTTCTCCTAAGAAAAACAGGCGTTCAAGCTTTACAAGTTGGTTCGGGCGAGCATGTTTGGAATATCTGGAAAACCACGGGAACCACATGAGGCCTTTGCTATGTTGCGTACCCAGAACAAAGGTCTAAACACATCGGCCTAGAGGTCATATTTATACTTCAAAGTGGAAACGGGGAAACTTAGTTCTCAGAACAGATCTCACTTGGTGTTAGGGATTGATCCAGGATCGGCAAAGGTGCTTCGATTTAGGTACGACTTATCTACTCCGCAGGCGTATATTAATATCTGTTCAAGACAAAGGATAGGATGAGGATAAGGACAAGGACAAGGACAAGGACAAGGACAAGGACAAAGACAAGGATAAGGATAAGTATAAAAATGAAGGCTGAAGGATGAGGATGAGAATAACATCAAAACTCATGACTGATGAAGCCACCCATATTAAATTCTCGGAAATAATTTTGCTACGTAGAAAATTGGCTACTGCTTTCCTTTGCAGTAGGCCTGCAAAGCTGCACAGAAATCTCCAATATTTGTGCTTAATTCAAGCAAAGTCGGATGAAGGACGAAAAAATTGGTCTCACCAATGAGAATGCAAGTTGTTCGGGATTTCAAACAAAAAATTCAATCGACTGAGGGGGTTTGGGGGGTATAAAAATCCCAAAATACAAAAATTGCTGGTGCAAAATATGCTTTCAAATAGAATCGAGCTCAAAAGTTTAACGCAAACCCCCCCAAAATTAAATCATGTGCACACCACTGTAACATATATCAAGTTAGGTGGATTAAGATTGCCAATATTAGGTGTGAGCATTGCAGTTGTTGAACCGTATTAATACTAAAAAACCAGAGGGAGTCAAAGTGACTTTATCTGTTCGAAAATCTTCCATGATTTATGGAAACTGAAAAAATTATTTTAAAAATTCTACTCCTATTTCATAACAAAATTCCAATTGAGGTTGGAATTGATTGGTTGCAGCTGACATATGTTCGCGTATCTATTTACCGCAAAGAGTCGAAACAAATTTTGCACGCCTGCAGTAGCAAAGTTCGCAGTGCGAGTTCCATGCGCCGCAATTTAATTAAAGCGCATTTAAAATGCTTACTTAAGCAGCAGTCCGGCTACGCATGCAATTCACTTATCGCTGCGCGCTCGTAGACCACAATGCCACAACTTTAACCTTAGGCAGTTTTCGTGCGCCACCGCACTGCGAGTAGCTGCACCGCAGGCCACAAAACCGAATGCAAGAATCGCACAAAATGATTATTTTTTTTTAAATTTTGGTTTGTGCGCATGCGCCACAGTTGCACCGGCCGGCTGCTGTCTGCCGTCTAGACTTGTGTGTTTGGCCTTAAGAAACAATTTAATAAATTTAATGTGCACGCCAAGGGGGGAAAGAGGCGGCGCGGGCGTCGGTGCACTATGCAAACTTGCGGGTGCTCTTAGCTGAGACGTGAGCTACCGTTGGCCGTAGTAGCAACAACAACAACACGACTTAAATCAGCAAGCAGCTGAACGAAACCGAACGACCTTAAGAAAAATGCGCCGGCGCAAATGTGCAAATTATCTGCAATGGCAGTCGGGGCGAACAATCGAAGCGTTGTGTTAATGGTCGAAAATTGTTGAATGCCGAGAACAAAACAACAACAACAACAACGCCAAACCAGTTGTGAGTTTTTGAAAAGTTGCTGCCGCAGACGTAAATTTATTTGCTTGCCGCATGTGGCAGCTTGCAGTAACTGCAACTGGCGGCTGGTGGTTGGCGATTGGCGGCCGGTGAGCGTGCGATAATTTAGCCAAAAGTTCAATTGTCAATCGATTCGAGACAAACCAATCATGCAATCGGACGTAATTATCGACGCAACACGCGCAACACATGTGGCATGCCACTTGGAATTTTTCGGCTGACATTTGTGCACCGCAATGTCGCCGGTCGCGACAGCGCAGACGTCTGCGATCAGCCACACAACTACGCCTGCATGTCAGTTGATGTTGTTGTGGTTGTTGCTCACTGTCGCCTGGCCAACTTAACCCTATCGTGGTTTTGTTGCCATATGGCAACATGCAATTTGTGGACGCCTGAGCTCGTTAAAGATTCAGGAATTGAATTGGTTTTGGAGATTTTGAATAGTTTCAAGTCTTAAGTGTGTTTAGAATTAGAAAAAGTGTTAGGAAAAACTATTTTTGTTAACTCTTCACATATTAAAGAGAAGAAGCAAAAATAGGGAACATTTTTGATTTTTTTTAAACATAAATCTAAACAGATGTTTAAAATAATTGTGACTAAAATAAATTAGAAAATACTTATTTTTTACTTATGTGAGAAAATTTTTACTTTTAAGTAATTTTGAAAAAAATTTTGAAGCATTGGTGGCCGTATGGCAACAGGCAACTTTATGGATGACTGAGCTCGCTAAAGTTTTAGAAATTGAATTGATTTTTGAGATGTTGAATAGTTTCAAGTCTTAAGTGTGTTTAGAATAAGAAAAAAAATTACAAAAAACAATGTTTTTTAACGCTTCAAATAGTAAAGAGAAAAAGAAAAAATTGGAAAATTTTTTAATTTTTTTTAAAACTTAAATCTAAACAGATTTTTTAAATAATTGTGACTAAAATAAATGAGAAAATATTACTTATTAATTTTCTACTTATGTGTGAACATTCTTATTCTTAAGAAATTATTAAGACATTTTTTGAAGCATTGGTTGCCATATGGCAACATTTAACTTTGTGGACGCCTGAACTCACCAAAGAGTTAGAATTGAATCGATTTTTCAGATTTAGAATAGTTAGTTTCAAGTCTTAAGTGTGTTTGGAATTAAAAAAGTGTTAGAAAAAAGAAGTTTTGTTAACTCTTTACGTCTTAGAAAAAGATACATTTAGGAGAAAAAGAGACATTTTAAAATTTGTATTTAAAACTTCAATTCAAACATATTTTTTAAATAAGTGTTGCTAAACTAAAAATTAAAAAATACTGGGTTTTTACTTATTTGTCAACAGTTTTATGCTTTAGCAATTATTAAGCCAATTTTTGAAACATTGGCTGACACCAAATGACAACACTCTAAAAACAGGGTTAAGTAAAAAATTTAATAAAATTATTACGAAATTTTGTTGCTATTATTAAACACACTAAATAGAATAAAGTGTTAACGAGCAACAACAACAACAAAACTAACAAATGTCGATATGTGCTACGTCTATGTTCTGTGTTGCAACGCATTCGATTCGAATCAAGTCTAGTCGCCCACATCCACTTGACTCGGATTTCGATGTCTTTGTTCATTTTTCGTTCATTTTGCTCGTTCGTTGAGCAAAGCAACTGTGCCGCAAGTATCAACGCTGTGCTGATAAACTTTGGCTGCTCTGTTCTTATCGGCGGCATGCAGATGCGACGATTGCACCCACAATCCGCAATGCGTGAACGTGAACGTTTCGATAGTGTGAGCGTATAATACTCGTTGTTGTTGTTGTTACTAGTGTTGCTGTTGCAGCTGCTGTGAAGCGGACCGGCCGCATGAGCAACGCTTATCAGTGCTCACATATGGCAATAACGCGTCGTTGCTGATCGATGTTGTTGTTGTTGTTGCTGTTGATTATTCAAATGACTTGCGTGCGTATGTAAATGGAACGCTTTGCTTGCTGTGCGTCCGCCCGCCCGCACATTCAGCGCTCTCGACGTTAACGCGTCGCTGAGAAAACGCCTACTCACTACTCACACTTCGGCTTCGCTGATGCTTGGCTATTAGATCGTTTTTAAATGTTTTCTTGAACCTCTGCGACCTCAGATCTAACACACACACATACACTATCAGGCTGCCCAAAGAAGCAGTGAAATGTTTGTGGTTGCATTGTATTCGATTGTGTGTTTTGTTGAGTTTTTTAAGGTCCATAAAATAAGCATCGATTAATGGGTATTTAAGGGTGATTAGGAGTACAACTGAGTTCGAGTTGTTCGCTTCCGATTTTTTATAAGTAAGAGGAACGAACTTATTAACGCCTACGAGCACTTTAAGCACTCACTTTGAAATATTTTTGTTTGAGGATACGGAATCATAATGAACACAAAATTAAAACTGAGAAAGTTATTAGCAATGCAATCTTTTCTAATCTTTAATTTTGAAATTCAAAATACTGTTAGTAGAAATGTTTTTGTTGAGGGCATTAGAAACTTGCTGGAACGTATTATCCCAGTAGTCCCGAAAGGTTTAAATTACCATTTTGGATCGTTAGAAAATAGGAGAAAATATTATTAATTTTTTTGTTGTTTTTTACGTAATATATTTTTTATTTCAATTGGTTTTAATAGTAAAAGTCATGAGAGATCAAATAAGAAAATACCTCTATTGCACCATTTTCATTCCTTTGGGCATTTTAATGTTTACGTGATGTAGTGAGCTTAAGAGATTTAAAGAGCTTTAAAAAAAAAAATTTCAAGAACCTTGAAGAGTTTTTCTTGTCCGCTTATGGATCTTTAGAGAACTCTTGATTTGATTTAATTTAAATTGATTTGATTTAAGTTGATTTAATTTGATTCAATGAGGTAATTTTTAATATTTTGGGCATTTTAGTGTTAAAGTGATGTAATGAGCTTAAGATATTTGAAGAGCATCAACAACATTTTGATAGCCTTAAAGAGTTTTTCTTGTACGCTTATGGATCCTTAAAAAACTCTTAATTTGATTTGATTTAATTTTCTTTTAAAATGATTTTATTTGACTTAAATTGATTTTATTTTATTTTATTTTATTTTATTTTATTTTATTTTATTTTATTTTATTTTATTTTATTTTATTTTATTTGATTTGATTTGATTTGATTTGATTTGATTTGATTTGATTTGATTTGATTTGATTTGATTTGATTTGATTTGATTTGATTTGATTTGATTTGATTTGATTTGATTTGATTTGATTTGATTTGATTTGATTTGATTTGATTTGATTTGATTTGATTTGATTTGATTTGATTTGATTTGATTTGATTTGATTTGATTTGATTTGATTTGATTTGATTTGATTTGATTTGATTTGATTTGATTTGATTTGATTTGATTTGATTTGATTTGATTTGATTTGATTTGATTTGATTTGATTTGATTTGATTTGATTTGATTTGATTTGATTTGATTTGATTTGATTTGATTTGATTTGATTTGATTTGATTTGATTTGATTTGATTTGATTTGATTTGATTTGATTTGATTTGATTTGATTTGATTTGATTTGATTTGATTTGATTTGATTTGATTTGATTTGATTTGATTTGATTTGATTTGATTTGATTTGATTTGATTTGATTTGATTTGATTTGATTTGATTTGATTTGATTTGATTTGATTTGATTTGATTTGATTTGATTTGATTTGATTTGATTTGATTTGATTTGATTTGATTTGATTTGATTTGATTTGATTTGATTTGATTTGATTTGATTTGATTTGATTTGATTTGATTTGATTTGATTTGATTTGATTTGATTTGATTTGATTTGATTTGATTTGATTTGATTTGATTTGATTTGATTTGATTTGATTTGATTTGATTTGATTTGATTTGATTTGATTTGATTTGATTTGATTTGATTTGATTTGATTTGATTTGATTTGATTTGATTTGATTTGATTTGATTTGATTTGATTTGATTTGATTTGATTTGATTTGATTTGATTTGATTTGATTTGATTTGATTTGATTTGATTTGATTTGATTTGATTTGATTTGATTTGATTTGATTTGATTTGATTTGATTTGATTTGATTTGATTTGATTTGATTTGATTTGATTTGATTTGATTTGATTTGATTTGATTTGATTTGATTTGATTTGATTTGATTTGATTTGATTTGATTTGATTTGATTTGATTTGATTTGATTTGATTTGATTTGATTTGATTTGATTTGATTTGATTTGATTTGATTTGATTTGATTTGATTTGATTTGATTTGATTTGATTTGATTTGATTTGATTTGATTTGATTTGATTTGATTTGATTTGA